>CM074718.1:7244514-7811401 GCA_037306005.1 Rhinophrynus dorsalis | reverse complement strand
TGTGTTATATTCTAATGAAGGTATCCATGATGTGTCATGTGATAATGAAGGTATCAGTGATGTGTCATGTGATAATGAAGGTATCAGTGATGTATCATATGCTAATGAAGGTATCAATGATGTGTCATGTGATAATGAAGGTATCAGTGATGTGTTATATGCTAATGAATGTATCAGTGATGTCATGTGATAATGAATGTATCAGTGATGTGGTATATGCTAATTAATGTATCAGTGATGTGTCATGTGATAATGAAGGTATCAGTGATGTGTCGTGATAATGAAGGTATCAGTGATGTATCATATGCTAATGAAGGTATCCGTTATGTGTCATGTGATAATGAAGGTATCAGTGATGTGTTATATGGTAATGAAGGTATCAGTGATGTATCATATGCGAATGAAGGTATCAGTGATGTGTTATATGTTAATAAAGGTATCAGTGATGTGTTATATGCTAATAAAGGTATCAGTGATGTGTTATATGCTAATGAAGGTATCAGTGATGTGTCATGATAATGAAGCTCTGTGCAGTACCAGGAAGTGTTTACTTTCACTTTTCCCAGAAATAAAAGTGTGAATAATTCCTAAACTAGACATCTGCTGGTCTTCTGGATAACATGACATAAAGGCAGATTTTAATGCAGTTTTCATATATGCAGACTGGAATTAAGGGGAAAGTCCCACTTTACTGTGGACTGGATTATTACGTCGGTGGCTTGCACCTCTATTTTTGGCATCAGTTGCCCAGTCTCACATTTAACACACATTTATAGTTGCCTTAGGTGTAGCCTTTGCAGTGCGTTGGGGACCTTGCTAGCACTCAGGGGGTTAATTGGGGTGTCGTCTATTATATGCAATGCTATCTTCCAAATATTCAACATGGCACTGTCTATGATATGTCACTGCCCTATGAAAGCCTCCCCAGAGGAAGTTGTACTAAAAGGGATAGTAATAATTCATTTTATCTTTATTTTATTTTGTAGGCATTAAAAAAAACACAAAGAACGATATAAGTCTTATCTCTCAGACCTTTATGGTTTGAGAGATATCACAAGCAAAGTTTCCCCTCCCGCCCCTTTTACCTTGTGTAACCCATCTCTTCTCAGATGTGGAATCCAGTCCATAGACCAGACAGATAACAGAAGGGGACAATCTTCTTCCTATGAGAACAATGAAAGCCCTGCCCCCCTTTTACCTTGTGTAAGCCATCTCTTCTCAGATGTGGAATCCAGTCCATAGACCGGACAGATAACAGCAGGGGACAATCTTCTTCCTATGAGAACAATGAAAGCCCTGCCCCCCTTGACAAGTTTTTCAGGTTTTCCCCTTATCTTAATTGAAGATTGTCCCTCTCTGCAGTCTGCCTGGGCACCTCCCTTCTGATCTGGCTGAGCAGTGTTACATCAGTAAAAGGGGCAGGAGGGTGATACTCTGTCATTGAATTACTCTTGTACTACAACTCTGACAGTACTGAAATAACACTCTCCAAAGTCCAAATACTATGATGATTAATTAGAGCTACGTTTATTATGAAACATGACTATCCCTTTAACTTATCCCCCCTCCCTGTTATGACACGCTTCTTCAATATTTTACACACGACATCCATGATCCCTTTTTAATTCACACCATCCCAACACGCATTCATTTCAGTGCGTCCATCCTCCTATGCATGGCGTATGGAAACACCCTCCTCACTACCACTCTCTCTCGCTATCGCAGCCCCTAAACTCAGTAAAAGTTTATTAACACAATGAGTGCCACCTCATTCTCCACACACACAGCTCCTTCACTATGCATACACAGCCACAATAACCTCGCTCCCTCTCTCTCTCTCAACTTCCTCCTGGCAGAGAAGCTGATACACACATATTTCTCCATCAGACTGACGCACACGAGCAGATCAGATGACTATTAACACGTCCCATAGCACACATCAACAGGGCCGGACTGGCCTACCGGGATACCGGGAAAAATCCCGGTAGGCCGCCAGCACTGGTCTTCCCTGCGGGCCGGCCGGAGCTTCTTAAATAAAAACGCTATCTTTGCCAGGCCTGCAGGCCATCACTCAGTAGATGCGATCGGCGGTTGTTCACATCTCACGGCCGCCTGTTACCTTGTGGCCGCGAGATGTGAACAACCGCCTGTCACGTCTATTGAGTGATGGCCTGCAGGCCTGGCAAAGATAGCACTTTTATTTAAGAAGCCGGGTAGGCTGGCCGCTCCTACCTTAAACACATGTGTGAGCTGAGCGGGAGGCTGGGAGCAGAGACAGAGTCAGACGCCAGACACGATCACAGGCAAGGGGCATGGGGGGAATCAAGAGGGTTTATATAGAGATAAGAGGGGGAGAAAGGCAAAACGGGGACCAATAGCGGGTAAAATAGGCAGAGGGGGGTCAAGAGGAAGAAAAAAGGCGAAAGGAGGGGGGATCAGGAGGGGGAGAAAGTGGCAAAAGGTTGGGATCAAGAGTCAGGAAGGGTAGAGAGAGAGGCAAAAGGGGGATCAAGAGTTAATGAGGGGGAGAAAGAAGCAAAGGGGAGATCAAGAGAGGAAAGTGGGGGAGGGGAGAAAAAGGCAAAAGGAGGGGGGTCAAGAGGGGGAGAAAGAGGCAAAAGGGGGGAATCAGGAAAGGGGGAGAGAGAGGCAAGAGGGGGATGAAGACAAGAGTCAAGGCTGGATTAAGGCAAGAGGGGGAAAGAGGCAAAGAGGGGGATCAAGAGGAGGAGAATGGCTAAAGAAAAATCAAGAGGGGTAAAGAGAGGCAACTTGACAAGAGGGGGAATCAAGACTGGATGAAAGAGGCAGAGGGGGGTCAAGAGTGGGAAAAAAGAGACAAATGGAGGGGGGGTCATGAGGCAAAAGGAGGGAGGGACCAAGAGGCAAAAGAAGGGGGGGGATCAAGAGGCATGAAGGGGAGCGAGGCAAAAGGGGCGATCAAGAGTCAAGGAAGGGGAGAAAGGGGGATCAAAAGGGAGAGAAAAAGGCAAAAGTAGGGGGCTCAAGACTCAAGAGGGGGAGAACGAAGCAAAAGGTGGGAATGAAGAGTGGGAAAAAGAGGGGAATCGAGAGTCAAGAGGTGGTGTGTGTGCATGTATATATATATTATAACTCTTTATTACTCTGGTGGTGACATATAACTCTATTGTTCTGGTGGTGGCATTCAGATGTCTTTTAAAATGCATGTTTTCCCCTTTTATAAACAAGAAAAAAATGCCATTTTGCTATGGGGCTGGTATAATGACGCAATGCTATGGGGCTGGTATAATGACGCAATGCTATGGGGTTGGTATAATGACGCAGTGCTATGGGGCTGGTATAATGACGCAATGCTATGGGGTTGGTATAATGACGCAGTGCTATGGGGCTGGTATAATGACGCAATGCTATGGGGTTGGTATAATGACGCAGTGCTATGGGGCTGGTATAATGACGCAATGCTATGGGGTTGGTATAATGACGCAATGCTATGGGGTTGGTATAATGACGCAGTGCTATGGGGTTGGTATAATGACGCAATGCTATGGGGTTGGTCAGCAATTTTTTCCAGGGCTGGTTTTTATTCCCAGTCCGGCCCTGCACATCAATATCCCTATAACTGCCAAACCTGGGAGACGCTATGTGTGTGTGTTACCAGCTGCATGAGCTCTGCATTTTTTTCTATACATTCCTCTATGTTCAGCCAAGTCATTGGTATTTAACCCTTTAAGGACAAGCCGTCCCAGGAAGTTCCCTTCCCTTAAGGACATCTCTCATCTATGCTGACTATGTTTATGTATGTATTTATGTGTGTCTGTGTATATGTGTGTATGTACGTCTGTGTCTGTGTGTGTGTCTATGTATGTATGTATGGATGTATGTATGTGTGTATGCATGTATGTACGTCTGTGTCTGTGTGTGTCTATGTATGTATGTATGGATGTATGTGTGTATGTATGCATGTATGTACGTCTGTGTCTGTGTGTGTCTATGTATGTATGTATGTATGTGTGTCTGTGTCTATGTATGTATGGATGTATGTATGTGTCTATGTATATATGTATATGTGCAGGGCTTATAATTTGAAGTCCTTTGCTAGTAGCCAGACCTGAAAAGTTACTCGCCACTGCAAGTCATAACATACCTACCAGGGCTAAATTTTCACTCTCCATTGGCTAGTGGCGAGTGGAAATTTTGAGCCCTGTATATGTGTATTGTGATAAACCATAAGCAGGCTGCCCCTGGGTGGCAATTAGCAGAGTCTTCTAGGGTATCACACACACAGTCCACAGTTCTTAAAACTATTTGCAGGTTTATTTTGACATTGTATCAAACACAATCAGCAGGCAGTGTTTTACCAAACAAAATGAAACCCACTACAAGTAAAAACCCAGCTCAATGTGATCACTAACGTTACTTGTAGCAGTTTCCCTTCTAATTCAAGGTTCTAAACTAACAAAAATAACACAGGTTTACATACCTCCCAACATTTCAAATTGCCGAAGAGGGACACTTGTGTTTTAGGGGGTGTTGCTGAGGGTGTGGCTGGTGGGTGGGGCATTACCAGGAATTTTTAGGCTATTTCATGACCTATTGACACCTCCTTGTGTAACCTAATAAATGACTTATAACAAAACCAAAGTATTTTATTTACACAGACTAATGTATAAACACATATACTGATGTTTATACAAACAATAATGTGAGTTATATGGCTGTATATAATCTGATCTCTTAAAAAGAGGGACATCAGGCTGGGAAAGAGGGACAGAGGGATTTGGGTCTAAAAGAGGGACTGTCCCTCCTAAAGAGGGACACTTGGGAGGTATGGGTTTAACCAACCTTTTCAAGTCCTGCTTTGTTGCACTGCTCTAGTCTGCACTTCTGGCTCACAGCAAGTCAAACTCCATTTTCTTCTTACAAACTATGTAGCCTGGGATTTTACAGGTTGCTGAACCTGCTTATTGGGACAGGTGGGGGGTACAGGCTATGTAGGATTCTGGGTCCTAAATATCTTCTCTCTACAATCCTCCCAAACACGTTGTCACAGTATATATGTATGTGTGTGAGTCTATGTATATCTATGTATCTGTGTCTATTTATGTATGTGTGTGTGTGTGTCTATGTATGTATGTGTGTTTGTGTGTGTGTCTGTGTCTATGTACATATGTATGTGTGTGTCTACGTATGTACAATAATGTGCAAAAGTCTTAGGTAGGAGTGAACAAAATGGTGTAAAGTAAGAATACTTTCATAAATAGACATGTTAATCTATATATATAAAAGAGAAAGGCTCATTGCATAATTTATGTCTCCTCAGGAGACACACACACCCAGGGGTGGCAATAAGGAGGGGTTACTGTTCCCATTGGGTGATTTAATGGGGGCGTGATTTGGCCCGCCCCCACTATGCAGCCTGCCCACCACTATCAAAGTCAGAAAAAAACAATATGGCCGCCACTTGCTCCTACACCACAGACAAACACACACATGCCCCACTCACACAGCACCAAACTCACACACATGCCCCACTCACACACACAAATGCCCCACTCACACACACAGCACCACACACACAAAAGCCAGAAAGAAATATGGCTGACACACAGTCACTCACCCTGACTCCCAGTGGCCTCAGCAGGACCTGTACTACAGCCACTGAGGAACAAAATGGCACTCAAAGGGTTAAGGTAGGTCCTCATTGCTCAATTATTTCTTCACTGTCATCATTTGCCATGCAAGACACAGGACAGACAGCCATCAGATTCACACTTAACCCACTGACTGCCACGAGGTTGTGTATCAAGTTTTACCCCTCAGGAGTGTGTTCAAACCCCTCACACTGTAAACTTGCATTTCCCTCCCACTTCTCCTCCTTCCCCAGCCTATTACTAACACTTTTCCACATTTATGTTAAGCCCCGCCCCCTACTCGTGATTAAGCCCCGCCCACTTTTAACCCAGATTGCTCTCTCCACATCAGCACCACATGACTCCCTTCCAGGGACTACACAAGTCAAAGTTCCCAGGTATGAATACACTTCCCACTGCTATTTAACTCTGACATGCCTCTCTATACATTAACCATTTGAGTGCCAGAGGGGTGCACAACTCATGCACGCATGTGTTTCTGCGCATATATGTTGCGTGCGTGTGTGTGTACATCTCTGTTACATATTTGTGTGTATGTGTGCATCTCCGGTGTGTGTGTGAATGTCTTTTGCATGTCTCTAACGCTCACGGTGTGTGTGTGTGTGTGTGTGTCTGCCTGTGTGTTGCATATGTCTGTGTTTATCAGTGTGTCTACATTTCACACACGCGTGCCCAACACCGTCCCACATTGGTAGTGTATATATATAAGAGAGAAAACCTGCGTCCCCTGCCACACACACCCAGGGGAGGCTGTAAGGAACAGTTAGCCTGCCCCCCAACATCAGTCTTAACCTAGGCTGACCAGACCTCACCTTTAACCGGGGACGCATAGGAAAAATGCATACTGCAGGATTGCTTTCATTTCAGTGAAGTACTGCAAAATGGCTATTTCCTATGTGTCCCCGGTTAAAGGTGAGATCTGGTCAGCCTATCTTAACCCTTTGAGTGTCAGAGGGGTACGCATACATTGCAATGCGTTGCGTACCTCTCTGGCAGCCACAGGGTTAGCCCTCTCCTCCACAACTCACCTACTGCTACATCACTTCTCTCGACTTACAACTCCTACAGTAAACAACTCATGGCACAATACTATAACCCACCAACCAGCAGCTCCCATTTTGCTGGGGAGCCACACATTGATCACTTCTTTCAAAGACACACTGGGACACTCAGAGTCAGCTGCGGAATAGGTTAGAACACACAGATCTTCAGTTTCCACACTAAGAACTGGGGCTGATGGACTCACTTTGTTTCAATTTAACCCTTTGAGTGCTGTTGCAATGCCTTGGATACCTCTCTGGCACTCAGAGGGTTAAGCCCATTAACCCTTGGAGTACCAGAGATGATATGCAGCACATTGCTCTGCGTACCTCTGTCACTCAAAGGGTTACTATCTGTTTGGAAAGCTTCCACATTTGGGTATTGTGCAGCCCACTCTTTCCTCACAAGTGGCCCACAGGGTTAAACTGATTTCTTTGAAAATGTCCATTGATTTCAATGAGACTATTAATTCCATGAATGCTACAAACAATGCAAACACATTGCCAAAGCAACGCGTTGGGGACCATTGTAGCATTCTAGGGGTTAAAGCCCCATTTATGTCAACACGATTTTCCTGATTTTACAATTGAACCCTATGGTGTCAGTTTTTTTGGAGTTGCACCCTTTATCTTGATACATAAGGCCCATACAGTTATACTCTTACCCCATTAATTTAAACCCATTTATACTTTTGGCTCTTGCAGCAGCTGACTGCGCACTGTGATCTGTGAGGCTGATGTACTAACACAAAGAGGAACAATTCATCTGTACCATACAGAACAAATACAATGCTTTGCTGACCTCTCTAGCGTTGAAGACGTTAAAACGCCCATTTAAATAAATGGGTATTGTTCCCTGTGCTGCTGTTACTTTTCCACAAAATTCCACCACTTTGCTTAGTATATGAGCCTTCCTGTTTTGAAGCCTATTAGCTGTTAGTGGTCCCTGTATTGATCCCTTGCCTACGGCCCATGGACAAATAATCCGGTTCTGTCCCAGCCGACCACCACGGCCCACTAATGCAAGGAGCACCCAACATGTGTCACATATTCCTTTCACTGCTAGAGGACTATACAACTCATTACACAGCAATGTGTTGTGTACCTCTCTCACACTCAGAGTTAAAGTGCTTCACTCCAACCAACTGCTACACTAGGTCTGTATAATGCAGTAACCCTACAGCCCTGTATTTCATGTCTACTTCACTGTCTATGTACAGTCATTTCTCCCCCTCACCCATTACTTTACTGTAACACTTCACTGTCCCTTCTCTCCTCAATCTCTCATCTCCTCCTCCCTTGTCACCCCCACTCACCTATCCCCTTGCCATTCATCCATAGTCCCAATCTCGCCATTTTACTCCCACATCACTATTACATTATCTATCACTGCATCTGTCACTTAACCCTCTGTCTGCCAACCTATTTCTTCAAATGTACTGCAGTATCCACTGCTGTAATCTAAATTATTCCTTTACTCACAAACATCTTCTCACTGTGACCTTCTACAAGTAACACAGCACACTGACTTCAACTGTAAGGATACAGGGTCTTATTCATCAAGTAACATAGCACACTCACTTCAACTGTAAGGATACAGGGCATTATTCATCAAGTAACACAGCACACTCACTTCAACTGTAAGGATGCAGGGCCTTATTCATCAAGTAACACAGCACACTCACTTCAACTGTAAGGATACAGGGCCTTATTCATCAAGTAACACAGCACACTCACTTCAACTGTAAGGATACAGGGCCTTATTCTCCAAGCAATACAGGACACTCACTTCAACTGTAAGGATACATGGCCTTATTCACCAAGTAACGCGGCACACTCACTACAACTGTAAGGATACAGGGCCTTATTCATCATGTAACACAGCACACTCACTTCAACTGTAAGGATACAGGGTCTTATTCATCAAGGAACACAGCACACTCACTTCAACTGTAAGGATACAGGGCCTTATTCATCAAGTAACACAGCACACTCACTTCAACTGTAAGGATACAGAGTCTTATTCATCAATGAACACAGCACACTCACTTAAACTGTAAGGATACAGGGTCTTATTCATCAAGGAACACAGCACACTCACTTCAACTGTAAGGATACAGGGCCTTATTCATCAAGTAACACAGTACACTCACTTCAACTGTAAGGATACAGGGCCTTATTCATCAAGTAACACAGCACACTCACTTCAACTGTAAGGATGCAGGGCCTTATCCATCAAGTAACACAGTACACTCACTTCAACTGTAAGGATACAGGGTCTTATTCATCATGTAACACAGCACACTCACTTCAACTGTAAGTATACAGGGTCTTATTCATCAAGTAACACAGTACACTCACTTCAACTGTAAGGATACAGGGCCTTATTCATCAAGCTGAAGAGCTGCAATTAAAATTTTTTTACAAATCTTATCAGCATATCTACATCACCACTGCGTCTGTCACACACTGTCTACACATGTGACATCATATGCCTATGTGTGTGTGTCTCCATGTGTATGCGTTTCACAGTGTGTGACACGCTCTGTCTCTTTAAGTGCGTGTCTGTAACACTGCGTATTTCTGTTTCACACAATGTGTCTCTGTGTAAATAATATGACGGGCAACGCCGTCCCACATTGCTAGTAGTTTATATTTATCAATTAACAAAATGCAAAGTGAGTGAACAGAAGAAAAATCTAAATCAAATCAATATTTTGGTGTGACCCCCCCCCTTTGCCTTCAAAACAGCATCAATTCCTCTAGATACACTTGCACAACGTCAGGGATTGTGTAGGCATATAGTCAGGTGTGTGATTAAACAGTTATAACAAACAGGTGCTAATGATCATCAGTTTAATATGTGGGTTGAAACACAATCATTAAAGGGGAACATTCACATTACAAAAACTTCTGTCCATGTGCTTTAACCCCTTCACGACCCTTGACGGTCATAGTACATCAAGGGTCGATCTGAGTTCACGATCCATGAAGTACTATGACCGTCATGGAATTCCGGGCTCCCCCCGTGGATGCACGCCGTTCGGGGAGTCCAGAATCGGAAAAAAAAAAAAAGTGCAGTCGGTCGTTAAAGGGATAGTAATGTTTCATAATAAAAGCAGCTCTAATTAATCATCATAGTATTTGGACTTTGGAGAGTGTTATTTCAATTCTGTCAGAGTTATAGTTCAAGAGTAATTCAATGACAAAGTATCCTCCTCCCGCCCCTTTTACTGATGTAACACTGCTCAGCCAGATCAGAAGGGAGGTGCACAGGTAGACTGCAGAGAGGGACAATCTTCAATTAAGATAAGGGAAACACCTGAAAAACTTGTCAAGGGGGGCAGGGCTTTCATTGTTCTCATAGGAAGAAGATTGTCCCCTGCTGTTATCTGTCTGGTCTATGGACTGGATTCCACATCTGAGAAGAGATGGCTTACACTAGGTAAAAGGGGGGCAGGGCTTTCATTGTTCTCATAGGAAGAAGATTGTCCCCTTCTGTTATCTGTCTGGTCTATGGACTGCATTCCACATCTGAGAAGAGATGGCTTACACTAGGTAAAAGGGGGGCAGGGCTTTCATTGTTCTCATAGGAAGAAGATTGTCCCCTTCTGTTATCTGTCTGGTCTATGGACTGGATTCCACATCTGAGAAGAGATGACTTACACTAGGTAAAAGGGGGGCAGGGCTTTTATTGTTCTCATAGGAAGAAGATTGTCCCCTTCTGTTATCTGTCTGGTCTATGGACTGCATTCCACATCTGAGAAGAGATGGCTTACACTAGGTAAAAGGGGCTGGGCTTTCATTGTTCTCATAGGAAGAAGATTGTCCCCTGCTGTTATCTGTCTGGTCTATGGACTGCATTCCACATCTGAGAAGAGATGGCTTACACTAGGTAAAAGGGGTGGGGCTTTCATTGTTCTCATAGGAAGAAGATTGTCCCCTGCTGTTATCTGTCTGGTCTATGGACTGGATTCCACATCTGAGAAGAGATGGCTTACACTAGGTAAAAGGGGGGCAGGGCTTTCATTGTTCTCATAGGAAGAAGATTGTCCCCTGCTGTTATCTGTCTGGTCTATGGACTGGATTCCACATCTGAGAAGAGATGGCTTACACTAGGTAAAAGGGGCGGGGCTTTCATTGTTCTCATAGGAAGAAGATTGTCCCCTGCTGTTATCTGTCTGGTCTACGAACTGGACTCCACATCTGAGAAGAGATGGATTACACTAGGTAAAAGGGGCAGGGCTTTCATTGTTCTCATAGGAAGAAGATTGTCCCCTGCTGTTAGCTGTCTGGTCTATGGACTGGATTCCACATCTGAGAAGAGATGGCTTACACTAGGTAAAAGGGGGGCAGGGCTTTCATTGTTCTCATAGGAAGAAGATTGTCCCCTTCTGTTATCTGTCTGGTCTATGGACTGGATTCCACATCTGAGAAGAGATGGATTACACTAGGTAAAAGGGGCGGAGGGGAAACTTTGCTTGTGAATATCTCTCAAACCATAAAGGTTTGAGAGATAAGACTTATATCGTTCTTCATGTTTTTTTAATGCCTACAAAATAAAATAAAGATAAAACAAAGTATTACTATCCCTTTAAGGTGTTAATTAGCACAACTAGATTAGCATTGTTTTGTTTTTTTTATTTTAGTTACCTACTATTGAAGTTATGAAGCCTTAAAATTGGGAACTAACGCATTCTGTGGCACCCTGTATGTGGAGCACAACAATGCAGAACTTCCCACCTCTCTCCCAGCTACCCCAGGGAGAGCGTTCACACTTCCCTTCATAGTGGCATTAATGTGGGCTATCATTACAGCAAGCTCCATTTACCATGTTTCTGAGCTTGCAAGCTTGGTCAGAATTAATGGTACCTTAATGTTGAGAAGTACAGGCAGATACTTATTCATCATGCAATACCGTTAGGGTGGCATCTGATTGACCTCAAATTTATTCTGCAGCATGACAATGACCCCAAACATACAGCCAAAGTCATTAAGAACTATCTTCAGTGTAAGGAAGAACAAGGAGTCTTGGAAGTTATGGTATGGACCCCACAGAGCCCTGATCTCAATATCATTGAGTCTGTCTGGGATTACATGAAGAGAGAGACGCAACGGAGGCTCCCAAATTCACAGAAGAACTGTGGTTAGTTCTCCAAGATGTTTGGAAGAACGTACCTGCAGAGTTCCTTATAACTGTGTGTGCAAGTATATCTAGAAGAATTGATGCTGTTTTGAAGGTAAAGGGTGGTCACACCAAATATATCGATTTGATTTAGATTTTTCTTCTGTTCACTCACTATTTTGTTAGTTGATAAATATAAAGTAGCAAAATATAGAAGAAAGTGCTTTGAGTTTTATGTATATTTTAATAGTAAAAAATTATGATCATGAATAAACCACATATATAGTATAAAATATAATATTACATAGACATCAATAACGAATCTCTCTGGTACCAGAAATAAAGTGACGTCACTATATATGTAAATTGGCAACGCACTGTGTTACTTTTTATAAAGTCTGCAGATGTAATTAAATCTGAACTTTGATATTGCAAGTCCAATGTCACTAAATAGATAATGGATCATTAAGTCTAATGAGGTAGAGTCTTTAAATATAACACCCTCCGATATGCAAGTATAGCGGACAAGTGTAAAAGAATATAGACAAAAGGTAATCGCTTACTCTCCCGTCCTATTGGTTTGATGTTCACAGTTTTGCTTGCCTGTAATATTAGTGTCTCACCTCCCATCTTTAAGCCGATATTCTGGGTGACCTCTTTAATGGCTAAACCTTTGTGACCCAGCGATTTCAGCGCATCATATGTCTTGGCAATGTATGTGTGAACTCTGTATCCACAAATCCAACCTACCATAACCATACCTGGGAACTTCCGTTTCTGGTGCTGCTGGGGGATAAAATTGCCGTGAATCTCTGCAAAAAGGGGGCATGGTTTACCTGTGAATGGGGCGGGGCTTTCTGGTGGCATCACAAACGTGGGAGGAACTGGGTGGGGAAGAGCAGAAGTGGGCAGAGTTTAAAAGCAAACTCCCCACACCCAGAGAATCCGCCTCTGCCCCGAGGACCCGGTAATTCAATCTCAAAACCAGAGTCTCCGTAGAGTTCCCAGATATGAACATAAATCAATACAAGGATTACAAAAAATGACAGTCAATGCTGTCCCACAATGTTAGTACACTTTACAGGACAAATATTAATTTCACCTGTGACAAATACCCCTGCCCATTAGTAACCCCCTGCCTCACAGGGCTGTCTCTGTTCCTGAACGTTCTGATCACACAACTGCACAGACAATGTATCAGTTCTGTCTCTGTTACTGAACCTTCTGATCACACAACTGCACAGACAATGTATCCGTTCTGTCTCTGTTCCTGAACCTTCCGATCACACAACTGCACAGACAATGTATCCGTTCTGTCTCTGTTCCTGAACCTTCCGATCACACAACTGCACAGACAATGTATCCGTTCTGTCTCTGTTCCTGAACCTTCCGATCACACAACTGCACAGACAATGTATCCGTTCTGTCTCTGTTCCTGAACCTTCCGATCACACAACTGCACAGACAACGTATCTGTTCTGTCTCTGTTCCTGAACCTTCCGATCACACAACTGCACAGACAATGTATCAGTTCTGTCTCTGTTCCTGAACCTTCCGATCACACAACTGCACAGACAACGTATCTGTTCTGTCTCTGTTCCTGAACCTTCTGATCACACAACTGCACAGACAATGTATCCGTTCTGTCTCTGTTCCTGAACCTTCCGATCACACAACTGCACAGACAATGTATCCGTTCTGTCTCTGTTCCTGAACCTTCCGATCACACAACTGCACAGACAATGTATCCGTTCTGTCTCTGTTCCTGAACCTTCTGATCACACAACTGCACAGACAATGTATCAGTTCTGTGTCTGTTACTGAACCTTCTGATCACACAACTGCACAGACAATGTATCAGTTCTGTCTCTGTTACTGAACCTTCTGATCACACAACGGCACAGACAATGTATCAGTTCTGTGTCTGTTCCTGAACCTTCCAATTACAAAACTGCACAGACAATGTATCCGTTCTGTCTCTGTTCCTGAACCTTCTGATCACACAACTGCACAGACAATGTATCCGTTCTGTGTCTGTTCCTGAACCTTCCGATCATACAACTGCACAGACAATGTATCAGTTCTGTCTGTTCCTGAACCTTCTGATCACACAACTGCACAGACAATGTATCAGTTCTGTGTCTGTTCCTGAACCTTCCGATCACACAACTACACAGACAACGTATCAGTTCTGTCTCTGTTCCTGAACCTTCCGATCACACAACTGCACAGACAATGTATCAGTTCTGTCTCTGTTCCTGAACCTTCCGATCACACAACTGCACAGACAATGTATCAGTTCTGTGTCTGTTCCTGAACCTTCCGATCACACAACTGCACAGACAATGTATCAGTTCTGTCTCTGTTACTGAACCTTCTGATCACACAACTACACAGACAACGTATCAGTTCTGTCTCTGTTCCTGAACCTTCCGATCACACAACTACACAGACAATGTATCAGTTCTGTCTCTGTTCCTGAACCTTCCGATCACACAACTGCACAGACAATGTATCAGTTCTGTGTCTGTTCCTGAACCTTCCGATCACACAACTGCACAGACAATGTATCAGTTCTGTCTCTGTTCCTGAACCTTCTGATCACACAACTGCACAGACAATGTATCAGTTCTGTCTCTGTTACTGAACCTTCTGATCACACAACTACACAGACAATGTATCAGTTCTGTCTCTGTTCCTGAACCTTCCGATCACACAACTGCACAGACAATGTATCCGTTCTGTCTCTGTTCCTGAACCTTCTGATCACACAACTACACAGACAATGTATCCGTTCTGTCTCTGTTCCTGAACCTTCTGATCACACAACTACACAGACAATGCATCAGTTCTGTCTCTGTTACTGAACCTTCCGATCACACAACTACACAGACAATGTATCAGTTCTGTGTCTGTTCCTGAACCTTCCGATCACACAACTGCACAGACAACGTATCAGTTCTGTCTCTGTTACTGAACCTTCTGATCACACAACTACACAGACAATGTATCAGTTCTGTCTCTGTTCCTGAACCTTCCGATCACACAACTGCACAGACAATGTATCCGTTCTGTCTCTGTTCCTGAACCTTCCGATCACACAACTACACAGACAATGTATCAGTTCTGTGTCTGTTCCTGAACCTTCCGATCACACAACTGCACAGACAACGTATCAGTTCTGTCTCTGTTACTGAACCTTCTGATCACACAACTACACAGACAATGTATCAGTTCTGTCTCTGTTCCTGAACCTTCCGATCACACAACTGCACAGACAATGTATCCGTTCTGTCTCTGTTCCTGAACCTTCCGATCACACAACTGCACAGACAATGTATCCGTTCTGTCTCTGTTCCTGAACCTTCTGATCACACAACTACACAGACAATGTATCAGTTCTGTCTCTGTTACTGAACCTTCCGATCACACAACTGCACAGACAATGTATCAGTTCTGTCTCTGTTCCTGAACTTTCCGATCACACAACTACACAGACAATGTATCAGTTCTGTCTCTGTTACTGAACCTTCTGATCACACAACTACACAGACAATGTATCAGTTCTGTCTCTGTTCCTGAACCTTCTGATCACACAACTACACAGACAATGTATCAGTTCTGTCTCGGTTCCTGAACCTTCTGATCACACAACTACACAGACAATGTATCAGTTCTGTCTCTGTTACTGAACCTTCCGATCACACAACTACACAGACAATGTATCAGTTCTGTCTCTGTTCCTGAACTTTCCGATCACACAACTACACAGACAATGTATCAGTTCTGTCTCTGTTCCTGAACCTTCCGATCACACAACTACACAGACAATGTATCAGTTCTGTCTCTGTTCCTGAACCTTCCGATCACACAACTGCACAGACAATGTATCAGTTCTGTCTCTGTTACTGAACCTTCCAATCACACAACTACACAGACAATGTATCAGTTCTGTGTCTGTTCCTGAACCTTCCGATCACACAACTGCACAGACAATGTATCCGTTCTGTCTCTGTTCCTGAACCTTCCGATCACACAACTGCACAGACAATGTATCCGTTCTGTCTCTGTTCCTGAACCTTCTGATCACACAACTGCACAGACAACGTATCAGTTCTGTCTCTGTTCCTGAACCTTCCGATCACACAACTGCACAGACAATGTATCCGTTCTGTCTCTGTTCCTGAACCTTCCGATCACACAACTGCACAGACAATGTATCCGTTCTGTCTCTGTTACTGAACCTTCTGATCACACAACTACACAGACAATGTATCAGTTCTGTGTCTGTTCCTGAACCTTCCGATCACACAACTGCACAGACAATGTATCAGTTCTGTGTCTGTTCCTGAACCTTCCGATCACACAACTACACAGACAATGTATCAGTTCTGTGTCTGTTCCTGAACCTTCCGATCACACAACGGCACAGACAATGTATCCGTTCTGTCTCTGTTCCTGAACCTTCCGATCACACAACTGCACAGACAATGTATCCGTTCTGTCTCTGTTACTGAACCTTCTGATCACACAACTGCACAGACAATGTATCAGTTCTGTCTCTGTTCCTGAACCTTCCGATCACACAACGGCACAGACAATGTATCCGTTCTGTCTCTGTTACTGAACCTTCTGATCACACAACTGCACAGACAATGTATCAGTTCTGTGTCTGTTCCTGAACCTTCCGATCACACAACGGCACAGACAATGTATCCGTTCTGTCTCTGTTACTGAACCTTCTGATCACACAACTGCACAGACAATGTATCAGTTCTGTGTCTGTTCCTGAACCTTCCGATCACACAACTACACAGACAATGTATCAGTTCTGTCTCTGTTCCTGAACCTTCCGATCACACAACTACACAGACAATGTATCCGTTCTGTCTCTGTTCCTGAACCTTCCGATCACACAACTGCACAGACAATGTATCCGTTCTGTCTCTGTTACTGAACCTTCTGATCACACAACTGCACAGACAATGTATCAGTTCTGTGTCTGTTCCTGAACCTTCCGATCACACAACTACACAGACAATGTATCCGTTCTGTCTCTGTTCCTGAACCTTCCGATCACACAACTGCACAGACAATGTATCCGTTCTGTCTCTGTTACTGAACCTTCCGATCACACAACTGCACAGACAATGTATCCGTTCTGTCTCTGTTACTGAACCTTCTGATCACACAACTGCACAGACAACGTATCAGTTCTGTCTCTGTTCCTGAACCTTCCGATCACACAACTGCACAGACAATGTATCCGTTCCGTCTCTGTTCCTGAACCTTCCGATCACACAACTGCACAGACAATGTATCCGTTCTGTCTCTGTTACTGAACCTTCTGATCACACAACTACACAGACAATGTATCAGTTCTGTGTCTGTTCCTGAACCTTCCGATCACACAACTGCACAGACAATGTATCAGTTCTGTCTCTGTTACTGAACCTTCTGATCACACAACTGCACAGACAATGTATCAGTTCTGTGTCTGTTCCTGAACCTTCCGATCACACAACTGCACAGACAATGTATCAGTTCTGTGTCTGTTCCTGAACCTTCCGATCACACAACTACACAGACAATGTATCAGTTCTGTGTCTGTTCCTGAACCTTCCGATCACACAACGGCACAGACAATGTATCCGTTCTGTCTCTGTTCCTGAACCTTCCGATCACACAACTGCACAGACAATGTATCCGTTCTGTCTCTGTTACTGAACCTTCTGATCACACAACTGCACAGACAATGTATCAGTTCTGTGTCTGTTCCTGAACCTTCCGATCACACAACTGCACAGACAATGTATCAGTTCTGTCTCTGTTCCTGAACCTTCCGATCACACAACGGCACAGACAATGTATCCGTTCTATCTCTGTTACTGAACCTTCTGATCACACAACTGCACAGACAATGTATCAGTTCTGTGTCTGTTCCTGAACCTTCCGATCACACAACGGCACAGACAATGTATCCGTTCTGTCTCTGTTACTGAACCTTCTGATCACACAACTGCACAGACAATGTATCAGTTCTGTGTCTGTTCCTGAACCTTCCGATCACACAACTACACAGACAATGTATCAGTTCTGTCTCTGTTCCTGAACCTTCCGATCACACAACTACACAGACAATGTATCCGTTCTGTCTCTGTTCCTGAACCTTCCGATCACACAACTGCACAGACAATGTATCCGTTCTGTCTCTGTTACTGAACCTTCTGATCACACAACTGCACAGACAATGTATCAGTTCTGTGTCTGTTCCTGAACCTTCCGATCACACAACTACACAGACAATGTATCCGTTCTGTCTCTGTTCCTGAACCTTCCGATCACACAACTGCACAGACAATGTATCCGTTCTGTTTCTGTTACTGAACCTTCCGATCACACAACTGCACAGACAATGTATCCGTTCTGTCTCTGTTACTGAACCTTCTGATCACACAACTGCACAGACAATGTATCAGTTCTGTGTCTGTTCCTGAACCTTCCGATCACACAACGGCACAGACAATGTATCCGTTCTGTCTCTGTTACTGAACCTTCCGATCACACAACTACACAGACAATGTATCAGTTCTGTGTCTGTTCCTGAACCTTCCGATCACACAACTACACAGACAATGTATCCGTTCTGTCTCTGTTCCTGAACCTTCCGATCACACAACTGCACAGACAATGTATCCGTTCTGTCTCTGTTACTGAACCTTCCGATCACACAACTGCACAGACAATGTATCCGTTCTGTCTCTGTTACTGAACCTTCTGATCACACAACTGCACAGACAACGTATCAGTTCTGTCTCTGTTCCTGAACCTTCCGATCACACAACTGCACAGACAATGTATCCGTTCCGTCTCTGTTCCTGAACCTTCCGATCACACAACTGCACAGACAATGTATCCGTTCTGTCTCTGTTACTGAACCTTCTGATCACACAACTACACAGACAATGTATCAGTTCTGTGTCTGTTCCTGAACCTTCCGATCACACAACTGCACAGACAATGTATCAGTTCTGTCTCTGTTACTGAACCTTCTGATCACACAACTGCACAGACAATGTATCAGTTCTGTGTCTGTTCCTGAACCTTCCGATCACACAACTGCACAGACAATGTATCAGTTCTGTGTCTGTTCCTGAACCTTCCGATCACACAACTACACAGACAATGTATCAGTTCTGTGTCTGTTCCTGAACCTTCCGATCACACAACGGCACAGACAATGTATCCGTTCTGTCTCTGTTCCTGAACCTTCCGATCACACAACTGCACAGACAATGTATCCGTTCTGTCTCTGTTACTGAACCTTCTGATCACACAACTGCACAGACAATGTATCAGTTCTGTGTCTGTTCCTGAACCTTCCGATCACACAACTGCACAGACAATGTATCAGTTCTGTCTCTGTTCCTGAACCTTCCGATCACACAACGGCACAGACAATGTATCCGTTCTATCTCTGTTACTGAACCTTCTGATCACACAACTGCACAGACAATGTATCAGTTCTGTGTCTGTTCCTGAACCTTCCGATCACACAACGGCACAGACAATGTATCCGTTCTGTCTCTGTTACTGAACCTTCTGATCACACAACTGCACAGACAATGTATCAGTTCTGTGTCTGTTCCTGAACCTTCCGATCACACAACTACACAGACAATGTATCAGTTCTGTCTCTGTTCCTGAACCTTCCGATCACACAACTACACAGACAATGTATCCGTTCTGTCTCTGTTCCTGAACCTTCCGATCACACAACTGCACAGACAATGTATCCGTTCTGTCTCTGTTACTGAACCTTCTGATCACACAACTGCACAGACAATGTATCAGTTCTGTGTCTGTTCCTGAACCTTCCGATCACACAACTACACAGACAATGTATCCGTTCTGTCTCTGTTCCTGAACCTTCCGATCACACAACTGCACAGACAATGTATCCGTTCTGTTTCTGTTACTGAACCTTCCGATCACACAACTGCACAGACAATGTATCCGTTCTGTCTCTGTTACTGAACCTTCTGATCACACAACTGCACAGACAATGTATCAGTTCTGTGTCTGTTCCTGAACCTTCCGATCACACAACGGCACAGACAATGTATCCGTTCTGTCTCTGTTACTGAACCTTCCGATCACACAACTACACAGACAATGTATCCGTTCTGTCTCTGTTCCTGAACCTTCCGATCACACAACTGCACAGACAATGTATCAGTTCTGTCTCTGTTCCTGAACCTTCCGATCACACAACTACACAGACAATGTATCAGTTCTGTCTCTGTTACTGAACCTTCCAATCACACAACTACACAGACAATGTATCAGTTCTGTGTCTGTTCCTGAACCTTCCGATCACACAACTGCACAGACAATGTATCAGTTCTGTCTCTGTTACTGAACCTTCCAATCACACAACTACACAGACAATGTATCAGTTCTGTCTCTGTTCCTGAACCTTCTGATCACACAACTGCACAGACAATGTATCCGTTCTGTCTCTGTTCCTGAACCTTCCGATCACACAACTACACAGACAATGTATCTGTTCTGTCTCTGTTACTGAACCTTCCGATCACACAACTACACAGACAATGTATCAGTTCTGTGTCTGTTCCTGAACCTTCCGATCACACAACTACACAGACAATGTATCAGTTCTGTCTCTGTTACTGAACCTTCCGATCACACAACTGCACAGACAATGTATCAGTTCTGTGTCTGTTCCTGAACCTTCCGATCACACAACTGCACAGACAATGTATCAGTTCTGTCTCTGATACTGAACCTTCCGATCACACAACTGCACAGACAATGTATCCGTTCTGTCTCTGTTACTGAACCTTCTGATCACACAACTGCACAGACAATGTATCAGTTCTGTGTCTGTTCCTGAACCTTCCGATCACACAACTACACAGACAATGTATCAGTTCTGTCTCTGTTCCTGAACCTTCCGATCACACAACTACACAGACAATGTATCCGTTCTGTCTCTGTTCCTGAACCTTCCGATCACACAACTGCACAGACAATGTATCCGTTCTGTCTCTGTTACTGAACCTTCTGATCACACAACTGCACAGACAATGTATCAGTTCTGTGTCTGTTCCTGAACCTTCCGATCACACAACTACACAGACAATGTATCCGTTCTGTCTCTGTTCCTGAACCTTCCGATCACACAACTGCACAGACAATGTATCCGTTCTGTCTCTGTTCCTGAACCTTCCGATCACACAACTGCACAGACAATGTATCCGTTCTGTCTCTGTTACTGAACCTTCTGATCACACAACTACACAGACAATGTATCAGTTCTGTGTCTGTTCCTGAACCTTCCGATCACACAACTGCACAGACAATGTATCAGTTCTGTGTCTGTTCCTGAACCTTCCGATCACACAACTACACAGACAATGTATCAGTTCTGTGTCTGTTCCTGAACCTTCCGATCACACAACGGCACAGACAATGTATCCGTTCTGTCTCTGTTCCTGAACCTTCCGATCACACAACTGCACAGACAATGTATCCGTTCTGTCTCTGTTACTGAACCTTCTGATCACACAACTGCACAGACAATGTATCAGTTCTGTGTCTGTTCCTGAACCTTCCGATCACACAACTGCACAGACAATGTATCAGTTCTGTCTCTGTTCCTGAACCTTCCGATCACACAACGGCACAGACAATGTATCCGTTCTGTCTCTGTTACTGAACCTTCTGATCACACAACTGCACAGACAATGTATCAGTTCTGTGTCTGTTCCTGAACCTTCCGATCACACAACGGCACAGACAATGTATCCGTTCTGTCTCTGTTACTGAACCTTCTGATCACACAACTGCACAGACAATGTATCAGTTCTGTGTCTCTTCCTGAACCTTCCGATCACACAACTACACAGACAATGTATCAGTTCTGTCTCTGTTCCTGAACCTTCCGATCACACAACTACACAGACAATGTATCCGTTCTGTCTCTGTTCCTGAACCTTCCGATCACACAACTGCACAGACAATGTATCCGTTCTGTCTCTGTTACTGAACCTTCTGATCACACAACTGCACAGACAATGTATCAGTTCTGTGTCTGTTCCTGAACCTTCCGATCACACAACTACACAGACAATGTATCCGTTCTGTCTCTGTTCCTGAACCTTCCGATCACACAACTGCACAGACAATGTATCCGTTCTGTTTCTGTTACTGAACCTTCCGATCACACAACTGCACAGACAATGTATCCGTTCTGTCTCTGTTACTGAACCTTCTGATCACACAACTGCACAGGCAATGTATCAGTTCTGTGTCTGTTCCTGAACCTTCCGATCACACAACGGCACAGACAATGTATCCGTTCTGTCTCTGTTACTGAACCTTCCGATCACACAACTACACAGACAATGTATCCGTTCTGTCTCTGTTCCTGAACCTTCCGATCACACAACTGCACAGACAATGTATCCGTTCTGTCTCTGTTCCTGAACCTTCCGATCACACAACTACACAGACAATGTATCAGTTCTGTCTCTGTTACTGAACCTTCCAATCACACAACTACACAGACAATGTATCAGTTCTGTCTCTGTTCCTGAACCTTCTGATCACACAACTGCACAGACAATGTATCAGTTCTGTGTCTGTTCCTGAACCTTCCGATCACACAACTGCACAGACAATGTATCAGTTCTGTCTCTGTTACTGAACCTTCCAATCACACAACTACACAGACAATGTATCAGTTCTGTCTCTGTTCCTGAACCTTCCGATCACACAACTGCACAGACAATGTATCCGTTCTGTCTCTGTTCCTGAACCTTCCGATCACACAACTACACAGACAATGTATCTGTTCTGTCTCTGTTACTGAACCTTCCGATCACACAACTACACAGACAATGTATCTGTTCTGTCACTGTTCCTGAACCTTCCGATCACACAACTACACAGACAATGTATCAGTTCTGTCTCTGTTCCTGAACCTTCCGATCACACAACTGCACAGACAATGTATCAGTTCTGTGTCTGTTCCTGAACCTTCCGATCACACAACTGCACAGACAATGTATCAGTTCTGTCTCTGTTACTGAACCTTCCGATCACACAACTGCACAGACAATGTATCAGTTCTGTCTCTGTTCCTGAACCTTCCGATCACACAACTGCACAGACAATGTATCCGTTCTGTCTTTGTTCCTGAACCTTCCGATCACACAACTGCACAGACAATGTATCCGTTCTGTCTCTGTTCCTGAACCTTCCGATCACACAACTGCACAGACAACGTATCAGTTCTGTCTCTGTTCCTGAACCTTCCGATCACACAACTGCACAGACAATGTGTCCGTTCTGTCTCTGTTACTGAACCTTCTGATCACACAACTGCACAGACAATGTATCCGTTCTGTCTCTGTTACTGAACCTTCTGATCACACAACTGCACAGACAATGTATCCGTTCTGTCTCTGTTCCTGAACCTTCCGATCACACAACTGCACAGACAATGTATCCGTTCTGTCTCTGTTCCTGAACCTTCCGATCACACAACTGCACAGACAATGTATCCTTTCTGTCTCTGTTACTGAACCTTCTGATCACACAACTGCACAGACAATGTATCAGTTCTGTGTCTGTTCCTGAACCTTCTGATCACACAACTACACAGACAATGTATCAGTTCTGTCTCTGTTCCTGAACCTTCCGATCACACAACTGCACAGACAATGTGTCCGTTCTGTCTCTGTTACTGAACCTTCCAATCACACAACTGCACAGACAATGTATCAGTTCTGTCTCTGTTCCTGAACCTTCCGATCACACAACAGCACAGACAATGTATCAGTTCTGTCTCTGTTCCTGAACCTTCCGATCACACAACTGCACAGACAATGTATCAGTTCTGTCTCTGTTACTGAACCTTCCGATCACACAACTACACAGACAATGTATCAGTTCTGTCTCTGTTACTGAACCTTCCAATCACACAACTACACAGACAATGTATCAGTTCTGTCTCTGTTCCTGAACCTTCCGATCACACAACTGCACGACAATGTATCAGTTCTGTGTCTGTTCCTGAACCTTCCGATCACACAACTGCACAGCCAATGTATCCGTTCTGTCTCTGTTACTGAACCTTCCAATCACACAACTACACAGACAATGTATCAGTTCTGTCTCTGTTCCTGAACCTTCCGATCACACAACTGCACAGACAATGTATCCGTTCTGTCTCTGTTACTGAACCTTCTGATCACACAACTACACAGACAATGTATCAGTTCTGTCTCTGTTCCTGAACCTTCCGATCACACAACTGCACAGACAATGTATCAGTTCTGTCTCTGTTACTGAACCTTCCGATCACACAACTACACAGACAATGTATCAGTTCTGTCTCTGTTCCTGAACCTTCCGATCACACAACTACACAGACAATGTATCAGTTCTGTCTCTGTTCCTGAACCTTCCGATCACACAACTGCACAGACAATGTATCAGTTCTGTCTCTGTTCCTGAACCTTCCGATCACACAACTACACAGACAATGTATCAGTTCTGTCTCTGTTCCTGAACCTTCCGATCACACAACTACACAACAATGTATCAGTTTTCTCTCTGTTCCTGAACCTTCCGATCACACAACTACACAGACAATGTATCAGTTCTGTCTCTGTTCCTGAACCTTCTGATCACACAACTACACAGACAATGTATCCGTTCTGTCTCTGTTCCTTAACCTTCCGATCACACAACTACACAGACAATGCATCAGTTCTGTCTCTGTTACTGAACCTTCCGATCACACAACTGCACAGACAATGTATCCGTTCTGTGTCTGTTCCTGAACCTTCCGATCACACAAATGCACAGACAATGTATCAGTTCTGTCTCTGTTCCTGAACCTTCCGATCACACAACTGCACAGACAATGTATCCGTTCTGTCTCTGTAACTGAACCTTCCAATCACACAACTACACAGGCAATGTATCAGTTCTGTCTCTGTTCCTGAACCTTCCGATCACACAACTGCACAGACAATGTATCCGTTCTGTCTCTGTTACTGAACCTTCCGATCACACAACGGCACAGACAATGTATCAGTTCTGTCTCTGTTACTGAACCTTCCGATCACACAACTACACAGACAATGTATCAGTTCTGTCTCTGTTCCTGAACCTTCCGATCACACAACTACACAGACAATGTATCAGTTCTGTCTCTGTTCCTGAACCTTCCGATCACACAACTGCACAGACAATGTATCAGTTCTGTCTCTGTTCCTGAACCTTCCGATCACACAACTACACAGACAATGTATCAGTTCTGTCTCTGTTTCTGAACCTTCCGATCACACAACTACACGACAATGTATCAGTTCTGTCTCTGTTCCTGAACCTTCCGATCACACAACTACACAGACAATGTATCAGTTCTGTCTCTGTTCCTGAACCTTCTGATCACACAACTACACAGACAATGTATCAGTTCTGTCTCTGTTCCTGAACCTTCCGATCACACAACTACACAGACAATGTATCAGTTCTGTCTCTGTTCCTGAACGTTCTGATCACACAACTGCACAGACAATGTATCAGTTCTGTCTCTGTTACTGAACCTTCCGATCACACAACTGCACAGACAATGTATCAGTTCTGTCTTTGTTCCTGAACCTTCCGATCACACAACTGCACAGACAATGTATCAGTTCTGTCTCTGTTACTGAACCTTCCGATCACACAACTACACAGACAATGCATCAGTTCTGTCTCTGTTCCTGAACCTTCCGATCACACAACTGCACAGACAATGTATCAGTTCTGTGTCTGTTCCTGAACCTTCCGATCACACAACTGCACAGACAATGTATCAGTTCTGTGTCTGTTCCTGAACCTTCCGATCACACAACAGCACAGACAATGTATCAGTTCTGTGTCTGTTCCTGAACCTTCTGATCACACAACTGCACAGACAATGTATCAGTTCTGTATCTGTTCCTGAACCTTCTGATCACACAACTGCACAGACAATGTATCCGTTCTGTCTCTGTTCCTGAACCTTCTGATCACACAACTGCACAGACAATGTATCAGTTCTGTCTCTGTTACTGAACCTTCTGATCACACAACTGCACAGACAATGTATCCGTTCTGTCTCTGTTCCTGAACCTTCTGATCACACAACGGCACAGACAATGTATCAGTTCTGTGTCTGTTCCTGAACCTTCCGATCACACAACTGCACAGACAATGTATCAGTTCTGTCTCTGTTCCTGAACCTTCCGATCACACAACAGCACAGACAATGTATCAATTCTGTCTCTGTTCCTAAACCTTCCGATCACACAACTACACAGACAATGCATCAGTTCTGTCTCTGTTACTGAACCTTCCGATCACACAACTGCACAGACAATGTATCCGTTCTGTGTCTGTTCCTGAACCTTCCGATCACACAACTGCACAGACAATGTATCAGTTCTGTCTCTGTTACTGAACCTTCTGATCACACAACTACACAGACAACGTATCAGTTCTGTCTCTGTTCCTGAACCTTCCGATCACACAACTGCACAGACAATGTATCAGTTCTGTCTCTGTTCCTGAACCTTCCGATCACACAACTGCACAGACAATGTATCAGTTCTGTGTCTGTTCCTGAACCTTCCGATCACACAACTGCACAGACAATGTATCAGTTCTGTCTCTGTTCCTGAACCTTCCGATCACACAACTGCACAGACAATGTATCAGTTCTGTGTCTGTTCCTGAACCTTCCGATCACACAACTGCACAGACAATGTATCAGTTCTGTGTCTGTTCCTGAACCTTCCGATCACACAACAGCACAGACAATGTATCAGTTCTGTGTCTGTTCCTGAACCTTCTGATCACACAACTGCACAGACAATGTATCAGTTCTGTATCTGTTCCTGAACCTTCTGATCACACAACTGCACAGACAATGTATCCGTTCTGTCTCTGTTCCTGAACCTTCTGATCACACAACTGCACAGACAATGTATCAGTTCTGTCTCTGTTACTGAACCTTCTGATCACACAACTGCACAGACAATGTATCCGTTCTGTCTCTGTTCCTGAACCTTCTGATCACACAACGGCACAGACAATGTATCAGTTCTGTGTCTGTTCCTGAACCTTCCGATCACACAACTGCACAGACAATGTATCAGTTCTGTCTCTGTTCCTGAACCTTCCGATCACACAACAGCACAGACAATGTATCAATTCTGTCTCTGTTCCTAAACCTTCCGATCACACAACTACACAGACAATGCATCAGTTCTGTCTCTGTTACTGAACCTTCCGATCACACAACTGCACAGACAATGTATCCGTTCTGTGTCTGTTCCTGAACCTTCCGATCACACAACTGCACAGACAATGTATCAGTTCTGTCTCTGTTACTGAACCTTCTGATCACACAACTACACAGACAACGTATCAGTTCTGTCTCTGTTCCTGAACCTTCCGATCACACAACTGCACAGACAATGTATCAGTTCTGTCTCTGTTCCTGAACCTTCCGATCACACAACTGCACAGACAATGTATCAGTTCTGTGTCTGTTCCTGAACCTTCCGATCACACAACTGCACAGACAATGTATCAGTTCTGTCTCTGTTCCTGAACCTTCTGATCACACAACTGCACAGACAATGTATCAGTTCTGTCTCTGTTACTGAACCTTCTGATCACACAACTACACAGACAATGTATCAGTTCTGTCTCTGTTCCTGAACCTTCCGATCACACAACTGCACAGACAATGTATCCGTTCTGTCTCTGTTCCTGAACCTTCTGATCACACAACTACACAGACAATGTATCCGTTCTGTCTCTGTTCCTGAACCTTCTGATCACACAACTACACAGACAATGCATCAGTTCTGTCTCTGTTACTGAACCTTCCGATCACACAACTACACAGACAATGTATCAGTTCTGTGTCTGTTCCTGAACCTTCCGATCACACAACTGCACAGACAACGTATCAGTTCTGTCTCTGTTACTGAACCTTCTGATCACACAACTACACAGACAATGTATCAGTTCTGTCTCTGTTCCTGAACCTTCCGATCACACAACTGCACAGACAATGTATCCGTTCTGTCTCTGTTCCTGAACCTTCCGATCACACAACTGCACAGACAATGTATCCGTTCTGTCTCTGTTCCTGAACCTTCTGATCACACAACTACACAGACAATGTATCAGTTCTGTCTCTGTTACTGAACCTTCCGATCACACAACTGCACAGACAATGTATCAGTTCTGTCTCTGTTCCTGAACTTTCCGATCACACAACTACACAGACAATGTATCAGTTCTGTCTCTGTTACTGAACCTTCTGATCACACAACTACACAGACAATGTATCAGTTCTGTCTCTGTTCCTGAACCTTCTGATCACACAACTACACAGACAATGTATCAGTTCTGTCTCTGTTCCTGAACCTTCTGATCACACAACTACACAGACAATGTATCAGTTCTGTCTCTGTTACTGAACCTTCCGATCACACAACTACACAGACAATGTATCAGTTCTGTCTCTGTTCCTGAACTTTCCGATCACACAACTACACAGACAATGTATCAGTTCTGTCTCTGTTCCTGAACCTTCCGATCACACAACTACACAGACAATGTATCAGTTCTGTCTCTGTTCCTGAACCTTCCGATCACACAACTGCACAGACAATGTATCAGTTCTGTGTCTGTTCCTGAACCTTCTGATCACACAACGGCACAGACAATGTATCAGTTCTGTCTCTGTTCCTGAACCTTCCGATCACACAACTGCACAGACCATGTATCCGTTCTGTCTCTGTTCCTGAACCTTCCGATCACACAACTGCACAGACCATGTATCCGTTCTGTCTCTGTTCCTGAACCTTCCGATCACACAACTGCACAGACAATGTATCCGTTCTGTCTCTGTTCCTGAACCTTCCGATCACACAACTGCACAGACAATGTATCCGTTCTGTCTCTGTTCCTGAACCTTCCGATCACACAACTGCACAGACAATGTATCCGTTCTGTCTCTGTTCCTGAACCTTCTGATCACACAACTGCACAGACAACGTATCAGTTCTGTCTCTGTTCCTGAACCTTCCGATCACACAACTGCACAGACAATGCATCAGTTCTGTCTCTGTTCCTGAACCTTCCGATCACACAACTGCACAGACAATGTATCAGTTCTGTCTCTGTTACTGAACCTTCCGATCACACAACTACACAGACAATGTATCAGTTCTGTGTCTGTTCCTGAACCTTCCGATCACACAACTGCACAGACAATGTATCCGTTCTGTCTCTGTTCCTGAACCTTCCGATCACACAACTGCACAGACAATGTATCCGTTCTGTCTCTGTTCCTGAACCTTCTGATCACACAACTGCACAGACAACGTATCAGTTCTGTCTCTGTTCCTGAACCTTCCGATCACACAACTGCACAGACAATGTATCCGTTCTGTCTCTGTTCCTGAACCTTCCGATCACACAACTGCACAGACAATGTATCCGTTCTGTCTCTGTTACTGAACCTTCTGATCACACAACTACACAGACAATGTATCAGTTCTGTGTCTGTTCCTAAACCTTCCGATCACACAACTGCACAGACAATGTATCAGTTCTGTGTCTGTTCCTGAACCTTCCGATCACACAACTACACAGACAATGTATCAGTTCTGTGTCTGTTCCTGAACCTTCCGATCACACAACGGCACAGACAATGTATCCGTTCTGTCTCTGTTCCTGAACCTTCCGATCACACAACTGCACAGACAATGTATCCGTTCTGTCTCTGTTACTGAACCTTCCGATCACACAACTACACAGACAATGTATCAGTTCTGTGTCTGTTCCTGAACCTTCCGATCACACAACTGCACAGACAACGTATCAGTTCTGTCTCTGTTACTGAACCTTCTGATCACACAACTACACAGACAATGTATCAGTTCTGTCTCTGTTCCTGAACCTTCCGATCACACAACTGCACAGACAATGTATCCGTTCTGTCTCTGTTCCTGAACCTTCCGATCACACAACTGCACAGACAATGTATCCGTTCTGTCTCTGTTCCTGAACCTTCTGATCACACAACTACACAGACAATGTATCAGTTCTGTCTCTGTTACTGAACCTTCCGATCACACAACTGCACAGACAATGTATCAGTTCTGTCTCTGTTCCTGAACTTTCCGATCACACAACTACACAGACAATGTATCAGTTCTGTCTCTGTTACTGAACCTTCTGATCACACAACTACACAGACAATGTATCAGTTCTGTCTCTGTTCCTGAACCTTCTGATCACACAACTACACAGACAATGTATCAGTTCTGTCTCTGTTCCTGAACCTTCTGATCACACAACTACACAGACAATGTATCAGTTCTGTCTCTGTTACTGAACCTTCCGATCACACAACTACACAGACAATGTATCAGTTCTGTCTCTGTTCCTGAACTTTCCGATCACACAACTACACAGACAATGTATCAGTTCTGTCTCTGTTCCTGAACCTTCCGATCACACAACTACACAGACAATGTATCAGTTCTGTCTCTGTTCCTGAACCTTCCGATCACACAACTGCACAGACAATGTATCAGTTCTGTGTCTGTTCCTGAACCTTCTGATCACACAACGGCACAGACAATGTATCAGTTCTGTCTCTGTTCCTGAACCTTCCGATCACACAACTGCACAGACCATGTATCCGTTCTGTCTCTGTTCCTGAACCTTCCGATCACACAACTGCACAGACCATGTATCCGTTCTGTCTCTGTTCCTGAACCTTCCGATCACACAACTGCACAGACAATGTATCCGTTCTGTCTCTGTTCCTGAACCTTCCGATCACACAACTGCACAGACAATGTATCCGTTCTGTCTCTGTTCCTGAACCTTCCGATCACACAACTGCACAGACAATGTATCCGTTCTGTCTCTGTTCCTGAACCTTCTGATCACACAACTGCACAGACAACGTATCAGTTCTGTCTCTGTTCCTGAACCTTCCGATCACACAACTGCACAGACAATGCATCAGTTCTGTCTCTGTTCCTGAACCTTCCGATCACACAACTGCACAGACAATGTATCAGTTCTGTCTCTGTTACTGAACCTTCCGATCACACAACTACACAGACAATGTATCAGTTCTGTGTCTGTTCCTGAACCTTCCGATCACACAACTGCACAGACAATGTATCCGTTCTGTCTCTGTTCCTGAACCTTCCGATCACACAACTGCACAGACAATGTATCCGTTCTGTCTCTGTTCCTGAACCTTCTGATCACACAACTGCACAGACAACGTATCAGTTCTGTCTCTGTTCCTGAACCTTCCGATCACACAACTGCACAGACAATGTATCCGTTCTGTCTCTGTTCCTGAACCTTCCGATCACACAACTGCACAGACAATGTATCCGTTCTGTCTCTGTTACTGAACCTTCTGATCACACAACTACACAGACAATGTATCAGTTCTGTGTCTGTTCCTAAACCTTCCGATCACACAACTGCACAGACAATGTATCAGTTCTGTGTCTGTTCCTGAACCTTCCGATCACACAACTACACAGACAATGTATCAGTTCTGTGTCTGTTCCTGAACCTTCCGATCACACAACGGCACAGACAATGTATCCGTTCTGTCTCTGTTCCTGAACCTTCCGATCACACAACTGCACAGACAATGTATCCGTTCTGTCTCTGTTACTGAACCTTCTGATCACACAACTGCACAGACAATGTATCAGTTCTGTGTCTGTTCCTGAACCTTCCGATCACACAACTGCACAGACAATGTATCAGTTCTGTCTCTGTTCCTGAACCTTCCGATCACACAACGGCACAGACAATGTATCCGTTCTGTCTCTGTTACTGAACCTTCTGATCACACAACTGCACAGACAATGTATCAGTTCTGTGTCTGTTCCTGAACCTTCCGATCACACAACGGCACAGACAATGTATCCGTTCTGTCTCTGTTACTGAACCTTCTGATCACACAACTGCACAGACAATGTATCAGTTCTGTGTCTGTTCCTGAACCTTCCGATCACACAACTACACAGACAATGTATCAGTTCTGTCTCTGTTCCTGAACCTTCCGATCACACAACTACACAGACAATGTATCCGTTCTATCTCTGTTCCTGAACCTTCCGATCACACAACTGCACAGACAATGTATCCGTTCTGTCTCTGTTACTGAACCTTCTGATCACACAACTGCACAGACAATGTATCAGTTCTGTGTCTGTTCCTGAACCTTCCGATCACACAACTACACAGACAATGTATCCGTTCTGTCTCTGTTCCTGAACCTTCCGATCACACAACTGCACAGACAATGTATCCGTTCTGTCTCTGTTACTGAACCTTCCGATCACACAACTGCACAGACAATGTATCCGTTCTGTCTCTGTTACTGAACCTTCTGATCACACAACTGCACAGACAACGTATCAGTTCTGTCTCTGTTACTGAACCTTCTGATCACACAACTGCACAGACAATGTATCAGTTCTGTGTCTGTTCCTGAACCTTCCGATCACACAACTGCACAGACAATGTATCAGTTCTGTGTCTGTTCCTGAACCTTCCGATCACACAACTACACAGACAATGTATCAGTTCTGTGTCTGTTCCTGAACCTTCCGATCACACAACGGCACAGACAATGTATCCGTTCTGTCTCTGTTCCTGAACCTTCCGATCACACAACTGCACAGACAATGTATCCGTTCTGTCTCTGTTACTGAACCTTCTGATCACACAACTGCACAGACAATGTATCAGTTCTGTGTCTGTTCCTGAACCTTCCGATCACACAACTGCACAGACAATGTATCAGTTCTGTCTCTGTTCCTGAACCTTCCGATCACACAACGGCACAGACAATGTATCCGTTCTGTCTCTGTTACTGAACCTTCTGATCACACAACTGCACAGACAATGTATCAGTTCTGTGTCTGTTCCTGAACCTTCCGATCACACAACGGCACAGACAATGTATCCGTTCTGTCTCTGTTACTGAACCTTCTGATCACACAACTGCACAGACAATGTATCAGTTCTGTGTCTGTTCCTGAACCTTCCGATCACACAACTACACAGACAATGTATCCGTTCTGTCTCTGTTCCTGAACCTTCCGATCACACAACTGCACAGACAATGTATCCGTTCTGTCTCTGTTACTGAACCTTCTGATCACACAACTGCACAGACAATGTATCAGTTCTGTGTCTGTTCCTGAACCTTCCGATCACACAACTACACAGACAATGTATCCGTTCTGTCTCTGTTCCTGAACCTTCCGATCACACAACTGCACAGACAATGTATCCGTTCTGTTTCTGTTACTGAACCTTCCGATCACACAACTGCACAGACAATGTATCCGTTCTGTCTCTGTTACTGAACCTTCTGATCACACAACTGCACAGACAATGCATCAGTTCTGTCTCTGTTCCTGAACCTTCCGATCACACAACTGCACAGACAATGTATCAGTTCTGTCTCTGTTACTGAACCTTCCGATCACACAACTACACAGACAATGTATCAGTTCTGTGTCTGTTCCTGAACCTTCCGATCACACAACTGCACAGACAATGTATCCGTTCTGTCTCTGTTCCTGAACCTTCCGATCACACAACTGCACAGACAATGTATCCGTTCTGTCTCTGTTCCTGAACCTTCTGATCACACAACTGCACAGACAACGTATCAGTTCTGTCTCTGTTCCTGAACCTTCCGATCACACAACTGCACAGACAATGTATCCGTTCTGTCTCTGTTCCTGAACCTTCCGATCACACAACTGCACAGACAATGTATCCGTTCTGTCTCTGTTACTGAACCTTCTGATCACACAACTACACAGACAATGTATCAGTTCTGTGTCTGTTCCTAAACCTTCCGATCACACAACTGCACAGACAATGTATCAGTTCTGTGTCTGTTCCTGAACCTTCCGATCACACAACTACACAGACAATGTATCAGTTCTGTGTCTGTTCCTGAACCTTCCGATCACACAACGGCACAGACAATGTATCCGTTCTGTCTCTGTTCCTGAACCTTCCGATCACACAACTGCACAGACAATGTATCCGTTCTGTCTCTGTTACTGAACCTTCTGATCACACAACTGCACAGACAATGTATCAGTTCTGTGTCTGTTCCTGAACCTTCCGATCACACAACTGCACAGACAATGTATCAGTTCTGTCTCTGTTCCTGAACCTTCCGATCACACAACGGCACAGACAATGTATCCGTTCTGTCTCTGTTACTGAACCTTCTGATCACACAACTGCACAGACAATGTATCAGTTCTGTGTCTGTTCCTGAACCTTCCGATCACACAACGGCACAGACAATGTATCCGTTCTGTCTCTGTTACTGAACCTTCTGATCACACAACTGCACAGACAATGTATCAGTTCTGTGTCTGTTCCTGAACCTTCCGATCACACAACTACACAGACAATGTATCAGTTCTGTCTCTGTTCCTGAACCTTCCGATCACACAACTACACAGACAATGTATCCGTTCTATCTCTGTTCCTGAACCTTCCGATCACACAACTGCACAGACAATGTATCCGTTCTGTCTCTGTTACTGAACCTTCTGATCACACAACTGCACAGACAATGTATCAGTTCTGTGTCTGTTCCTGAACCTTCCGATCACACAACTACACAGACAATGTATCCGTTCTGTCTCTGTTCCTGAACCTTCCGATCACACAACTGCACAGACAATGTATCCGTTCTGTCTCTGTTACTGAACCTTCCGATCACACAACTGCACAGACAATGTATCCGTTCTGTCTCTGTTACTGAACCTTCTGATCACACAACTGCACAGACAACGTATCAGTTCTGTCTCTGTTACTGAACCTTCTGATCACACAACTGCACAGACAATGTATCAGTTCTGTGTCTGTTCCTGAACCTTCCGATCACACAACTGCACAGACAATGTATCAGTTCTGTGTCTGTTCCTGAACCTTCCGATCACACAACTACACAGACAATGTATCAGTTCTGTGTCTGTTCCTGAACCTTCCGATCACACAACGGCACAGACAATGTATCCGTTCTGTCTCTGTTCCCTGAACCTTCCGATCACACAACTGCACAGACAATGTATCCGTTCTGTCTCTGTTACTGAACCTTCTGATCACACAACTGCACAGACAATGTATCAGTTCTGTGTCTGTTCCTGAACCTTCCGATCACACAACTGCACAGACAATGTATCAGTTCTGTCTCTGTTCCTGAACCTTCCGATCACACAACGGCACAGACAATGTATCCGTTCTGTCTCTGTTACTGAACCTTCTGATCACACAACTGCACAGACAATGTATCAGTTCTGTGTCTGTTCCTGAACCTTCCGATCACACAACGGCACAGACAATGTATCCGTTCTGTCTCTGTTACTGAACCTTCTGATCACACAACTGCACAGACAATGTATCAGTTCTGTGTCTGTTCCTGAACCTTCCGATCACACAACTACACAGACAATGTATCCGTTCTGTCTCTGTTCCTGAACCTTCCGATCACACAACTGCACAGACAATGTATCCGTTCTGTCTCTGTTACTGAACCTTCTGATCACACAACTGCACAGACAATGTATCAGTTCTGTGTCTGTTCCTGAACCTTCCGATCACACAACTACACAGACAATGTATCCGTTCTGTCTCTGTTCCTGAACCTTCCGATCACACAACTGCACAGACAATGTATCCGTTCTGTTTCTGTTACTGAACCTTCCGATCACACAACTGCACAGACAATGTATCCGTTCTGTCTCTGTTACTGAACCTTCTGATCACACAACTGCACAGACAATGTATCCAGTTCTGTGTCTGTTCCTGAACCTTCCGATCACACAACGGCACAGACAATGTATCCGTTCTGTCTCTGTTACTGAACCTTCCGATCACACAACGGCACAGACAATGTATCCGTTCTGTCTCTGTTACTGAACCTTCCGATCACACAACTACACAGACAATGTATCCGTTCTGTCTCTGTTCCTGAACCTTCCGATCACACAACTGCACAGACAATGTATCAGTTCTGTCTCTGTTCCTGAACCTTCCGATCACACAACTACACAGACAATGTATCAGTTCTGTCTCTGTTACTGAACCTTCCAATCACACAACTACACAGACAATGTATCAGTTCTGTCTCTGTTCCTGAACCTTCTGATCACACAACTGCACAGACAATGTATCAGTTCTGTGTCTGTTCCTGAACCTTCTGATCACACAACTGCACAGACAATGTATCAGTTCTGTCTCTGTTACTGAACCTTCCAATCACACAACTACACAGACAATGTATCAGTTCTGTCTCTGTTCCTGAACCTTCTGATCACACAACTGCACAGACAATGTATCCGTTCTGTCTCTGTTCCTGAACCTTCCGATCACACAACTACACAGACAATGTATCTGTTCTGTCTCTGTTACTGAACCTTCCGATCACACAACTACACAGACAATGTATCAGTTCTGTGTCTGTTCCTGAACCTTCCGATCACACAACTACACAGACAATGTATCAGTTCTGTCTCTGTTACTGAACCTTCCGATCACACAACTGCACAGACAATGTATCAGTTCTGTGTCTGTTCCTGAACCTTCCGATCACACAACTGCACAGACAATGTATCAGTTCTGTGTCTGTTCCTGAACCTTCCGATCACACAACTACACAGACAATGTATCAGTTCTGTCTCTGTTCCTGAACCTTCCGATCACACAACTACACAGACAATGTATCCGTTCTATCTCTGTTCCTGAACCTTCCGATCACACAACTGCACAGACAATGTATCCGTTCTGTCTCTGTTACTGAACCTTCTGATCACACAACTGCACAGACAATGTATCAGTTCTGTGTCTGTTCCTGAACCTTCCGATCACACAACTACACAGACAATGTATCCGTTCTGTCTCTGTTCCTGAACCTTCCGATCACACAACTGCACAGACAATGTATCCGTTCTGTCTCTGTTACTGAACCTTCCGATCACACAACTGCACAGACAATGTATCCGTTCTGTCTCTGTTACTGAACCTTCTGATCACACAACTGCACAGACAACGTATCAGTTCTGTCTCTGTTACTGAACCTTCTGATCACACAACTGCACAGACAATGTATCAGTTCTGTGTCTGTTCCTGAACCTTCCGATCACACAACTGCACAGACAATGTATCAGTTCTGTGTCTGTTCCTGAACCTTCCGATCACACAACTACACAGACAATGTATCAGTTCTGTGTCTGTTCCTGAACCTTCCGATCACACAACGGCACAGACAATGTATCCGTTCTGTCTCTGTTCCTGAACCTTCCGATCACACAACTGCACAGACAATGTATCCGTTCTGTCTCTGTTACTGAACCTTCTGATCACACAACTGCACAGACAATGTATCAGTTCTGTGTCTGTTCCTGAACCTTCCGATCACACAACTGCACAGACAATGTATCAGTTCTGTCTCTGTTCCTGAACCTTCCGATCACACAACGGCACAGACAATGTATCCGTTCTGTCTCTGTTACTGAACCTTCTGATCACACAACTGCACAGACAATGTATCAGTTCTGTGTCTGTTCCTGAACCTTCCGATCACACAACGGCACAGACAATGTATCCGTTCTGTCTCTGTTACTGAACCTTCTGATCACACAACTGCACAGACAATGTATCAGTTCTGTGTCTGTTCCTGAACCTTCCGATCACACAACTACACAGACAATGTATCCGTTCTGTCTCTGTTCCTGAACCTTCCGATCACACAACTGCACAGACAATGTATCCGTTCTGTCTCTGTTACTGAACCTTCTGATCACACAACTGCACAGACAATGTATCAGTTCTGTGTCTGTTCCTGAACCTTCCGATCACACAACTACACAGACAATGTATCCGTTCTGTCTCTGTTCCTGAACCTTCCGATCACACAACTGCACAGACAATGTATCCGTTTCTGTTTCTGTTACTGAACCTTCCGATCACACAACTGCACAGACAATGTATCCGTTCTGTCTCTGTTACTGAACCTTCTGATCACACAACTGCACAGACAATGTATCAGTTCTGTGTCTGTTCCTGAACCTTCCGATCACACAACGGCACAGACAATGTATCCGTTCTGTCTCTGTTACTGAACCTTCCGATCACACAACGGCACAGACAATGTATCCGTTCTGTCTCTGTTACTGAACCTTCCGATCACACAACTACACAGACAATGTATCCGTTCTGTCTCTGTTCCTGAACCTTCCGATCACACAACTGCACAGACAATGTATCAGTTCTGTCTCTGTTCCTGAACCTTCCGATCACACAACTACACAGACAATGTATCAGTTCTGTCTCTGTTACTGAACCTTCCAATCACACAACTACACAGACAATGTATCAGTTCTGTCTCTGTTCCTGAACCTTCTGATCACACAACTGCACAGACAATGTATCAGTTCTGTGTCTGTTCCTGAACCTTCTGATCACACAACTGCACAGACAATGTATCAGTTCTGTCTCTGTTACTGAACCTTCCAATCACACAACTACACAGACAATGTATCAGTTCTGTCTCTGTTCCTGAACCTTCTGATCACACAACTGCACAGACAATGTATCCGTTCTGTCTCTGTTCCTGAACCTTCCGATCACACAACTACACAGACAATGTATCTGTTCTGTCTCTGTTACTGAACCTTCCGATCACACAACTACACAGACAATGTATCAGTTCTGTGTCTGTTCCTGAACCTTCCGATCACACAACTACACAGACAATGTATCAGTTCTGTCTCTGTTACTGAACCTTCCGATCACACAACTGCACAGACAATGTATCAGTTCTGTGTCTGTTCCTGAACCTTCCGATCACACAACTGCACAGACAATGTATCAGTTCTGTCTCTGATACTGAACCTTCCGATCACACAACTGCACAGACAATGTATCCGTTCTGTCTCTGTTACTGAACCTTCTGATCACACAACTGCACAGACAATGTATCAGTTCTGTGTCTGTCCCCTGAACCTTCCGATCACACAACTACACAGACAATGTATCAGTTCTGTCTCTGTTCCTGAACCTTCCGATCACACAACTACACAGACAATGTATCCGTTCTGTCTCTGTTCCTGAACCTTCCGATCACACAACTGCACAGACAATGTATCCGTTCTGTCTCTGTTACTGAACCTTCTGATCACACAACTGCACAGACAATGTATCAGTTCTGTGTCTGTTCCTGAACCTTCCGATCACACAACTACACAGACAATGTATCCGTTCTGTCTCTGTTCCTGAACCTTCCGATCACACAACTGCACAGACAATGTATCCGTTCTGTCTCTGTTACTGAACCTTCCGATCACACAACTGCACAGACAATGTATCCGTTCTGTCTCTGTTACTGAACCTTCTGATCACACAACTGCACAGTCAACGTATCAGTTCTGTCTCTGTTCCTGAACCTTCCGATCACACAACTGCACAGACAATGTATCCGTTCTGTCTCTGTTCCTGAACCTTCCGATCACACAACTGCACAGACAATGTATCCGTTCTGTCTCTGTTACTGAACCTTCTGATCACACAACTACACAGACAATGTATCAGTTCTGTGTCTATTCCTGAACCTTCCGATCACACAACTGCACAGACAATGTATCAGTTCTGTGTCTGTTCCTGAACCTTCCGATCACACAACTACACAGACAATGTATCAGTTCTGTGTCTGTTCCTAAACCTTCCGATCACACAACGGCACAGACAATGTATTTGTTCTGTCTCTGTTCCTGAACCTTCCGATCACACAACTGCACAGACAATGTATCCGTTCTGTCTCTGTTACTGAACCTTCTGATCACACAACTGCACAGACAATGTATCAGTTCTGTGTCTGTTCCTGAACCTTCCGATCACACAACTGCACAGACAATGTATCAGTTCTGTCTCTGTTCCTGAACCTTCCGATCACACAACGGCACAGACAATGTATCCGTTCTGTCTCTGTTACTGAACCTTCTGATCACACAACTGCACAGACAATGTATCAGTTCTGTGTCTGTTCCTGAACCTTCCGATCACACATCGGCACAGACAATGTATCCGTTCTGTCTCTGTTACTGAACCTTCTGATCACACAACTGCACAGACAATGTATCAGTTCTGTGTCTCTTCCTGAACCTTCCGATCACACAACTACACAGACAATGTATCAGTTCTGTCTCTGTTCCTGAACCTTCCGATCACACAACTACACAGACAATGTATCCGTTCTGTCTCTGTTCCTGAACCTTCCGATCACACAACTGCACAGACAATGTATCCGTTCTGTCTCTGTTACTGAACCTTCTGATCACACAACTGCACAGACAATGTATCAGTTCTGTGTCTGTTCCTGAACCTTCCGATCACACAACTACACAGACAATGTATCCGTTCTGTCTCTGTTCCTGAACCTTCCGATCACACAACTGCACAGACAATGTATCCGTTCTGTTTCTGTTACTGAACCTTCCGATCACACAACTGCACAGACAATGTATCCGTTCTGTCTCTGTTACTGAACCTTCTGATCACACAACTGCACAGACAATGTATCAGTTCTGTGTCTGTTCCTGAACCTTCCGATCACACAACGGCACAGACAATGTATCCGTTCTGTCTCTGTTACTGAACCTTCCGATCACACAACTACACAGACAATGTATCCGTTCTGTCTCTGTTACTGAACCTTCCGATCACACAACTGCACAGACAATGTATCCGTTCTGTCTCTGTTCCTGAACCTTCCGATCACACAACTACACAGACAATGTATCAATTCTGTCTCTGTTACTGAACCTTCCAATCACACAACTACACAGACAATGTATCAGTTCTGTCTCTGTTCCTGAACCTTCTGATCACACAACTGCACAGACAATGTATCAGTTCTGTGTCTGTTCCTGAACCTTCCGATCACACAACTGCACAGACAATGTATCAGTTCTGTCTCTGTTACTGAACCTTCCAATAACAGAACTACACAGACAATGTATCAGTTCTGTCTCTGTTCCTGAACCTTCCGATCACACAACTGCACAGACAATGTATCCGTTCTGTCTCTGTTCCTGAACCTTCCGATCACACAACTACACAGACAACGTATCAGTTCTGTCTCTGTTACTGAACCTTCCGATCACACAACTACACAGACAATGTATCTGTTCTGTCTCTGTTACTGAACCTTCCGATCACACAACTACACAGACAATGTATCAGTTCTGTCTCTGTTCCTGAACCTTCCGATCACACAACTGCACAGACAATGTATCAGTTCTGTGTCTGTTCCTGAACCTTCCGATCACACAACTGCACAGACAATGTATCAGTTCTGTGTCTGTTCCTGAACCTTCCGATCACACAACTGCACAGACAATGTATCAGTTCTGTCTCTGTTACTGAACCTTCCGATCACACAACTGCACAGACAATGTATCAGTTCTGTCTCTGTTCCTGAACCTTCCGATCACACAACTGCACAGACAATGTATCCGTTCTGTCTCTGTTCCTGAACCTTCCGATCACACAACTGCACAGACAATGTATCCGTTCTGTCTCTGTTCCTGAACCTTCCGATCACACAACTGCACAGACAACGTATCAGTTCTGTCTCTGTTCCTGAACCTTCCGATCACACAACTGCACAGACAATGTGTCCGTTCTGTCTCTGTTACTGAACCTTCTGATCACACAACTGCACAGACAATGTATCCGTTCTGTCTCTGTTACTGAACCTTCTGATCACACAACTGCACAGACAATGTATCCGTTCTGTCTCTGTTCCTGAACCTTCCGATCACACAACTGCACAGACAATGTATCCGTTCTGTCTCTGTTCCTGAACCTTCCGATCACACAACTGCACAGACAATGTATCCTTTCTGTCTCTGTTACTGAACCTTCTGATCACACAACTGCACAGACAATGTATCAGTTCTGTGTCTGTTCCTGAACCTTCTGATCACACAACTACACAGACAATGTATCAGTTCTGTCTCTGTTCCTGAACCTTCCGATCACAGAACTGCACAGACAATGTGTCCGTTCTGTCTCTGTTACTGAACCTTCCAATCACACAACTGCACAGACAATGTATCAGTTCTGTCTCTGTTCCTGAACCTTCCGATCACACAACAGCACAGACAATGTATCAGTTCTGTCTCTGTTCCTGAACCTTCCGATCACACAACTGCACAGACAATGTATCAGTTCTGTCTCTGTTACTGAACCTTCCGATCACACAACTACACAGACAATATATCAGTTCTGTCTCTGTTACTGAACCTTCCAATCACACAACTACACAGACAAGGTATCAGTTCTGTCTCTGTTACTGAACCTTCCAATCACACAACTACACAGACAATGTATCAGTTCTGTCTCTGTTACTGAACCTTCCGATCACACAACTACACAGACAATGTATCAGTTCTGTCTCTGTTCCTGAACCTTCCGATCACACAACTGCACGACAATGTATCAGTTCTGTGTCTGTTCCTGAACCTTCCGATCACACAACTGCACAGCCAATGTATCCGTTCTGTCTCTGTTACTGAACCTTCCAATCACACAACTACACAGACAATGTATCAGTTCTGTCTCTGTTCCTGAACCTTCCGATCACACAACTGCACAGACAATGTATCCGTTCTGTCTCTGTTACTGAACCTTCCGATCACACAACTACACAGACAATGTATCAGTTCTGTCTCTGTTCCTGAACCTTCCGATCACACAACTACACAGACAATGTATCAGTTCTGTCTCTGTTCCTGAACCTTCCGATCACACAACTGCACAGACAATGTATCAGTTCTGTCTCTGTTCCTGAACCTTCCGATCACACAACTACACAGACAATGTATCAGTTCTGTCTCTGTTCCTGAACCTTCCGATCACACAACTACACAACAATGTATCAGTTTTCTCTCTGTTCCTGAACCTTCCGATCACACAACTACACAGACAATGTATCAGTTCTGTCTCTGTTCCTGAACCTTCTGATCACACAACTACACAGACAATGTATCCGTTCTGTCTCTGTTCCTGAACCTTCCGATCACACAACTACACAGACAATGCATCAGTTCTGTCTCTGTTACTGAACCTTCCGATCACACAACTGCACAGACAATGTATCCGTTCTGTGTCTGTTCCTGAACCTTCCGATCACACAACTGCACAGACAATGTATCAGTTCTGTCTCTGTTCCTGAACCTTCCGATCACACAACTGCACAGACAATGTATCCGTTCTGTCTCTGTAACTGAACCTTCCAATCACACAACTACACAGACAATGTATCAGTTCTGTCTCTGTTCCTGAACCTTCCGATCACACAACTGCACAGACAATGTATCCGTTCTGTCTCTGTTACTGAACCTTCCGATCACACAACGGCACAGACAATGTATCAGTTCTGTCTCTGTTACTGAACCTTCCGATCACACAACTACACAGACAATGTATCAGTTCGGTCTCTGTTCCTGAACCTTCCGATCACACAACTACACAGACAATGTATCAGTTCTGTCTCTGTTCCTGAACCTTCCGATCACACAACTGCACAGACAATGTATCAGTTCTGTCTCTGTTCCTGAACCTTCCGATCACACAACTACACAGACAATGTATCAGTTCTGTCTCTGTTCCTGAACCTTCCGATCACACAACTACACGACAATGTATCAGTTCTGTCTCTGTTCCTGAACCTTCCGATCACACAACTACACAGACAATGTATCAGTTCTGTCTCTGTTCCTGAACCTTCTGATCACACAACTACACAGACAATGTATCAGTTCTGTCTCTGTTCCTGAACCTTCCGATCACACAACTACACAGACAATGTATCAGTTCTGTCTCTGTTCCTGAACGTTCTGATCAGACAACTGCACAGACAATGTATCAGTTCTGTCTCTGTTACTGAACCTTCCGATCACACAACTGCACAGACAATGTATCAGTTCTGTCTCTGTTCCTGAACCTTCCGATCACACAACTGCACAGACAATGTATCAGTTCTGTCTCTGTCACTGAACCTTCCGATCACACAACTACACAGACAATGCATCAGTTCTGTCTCTGTTCCTGAACCTTCCGATCACACAACTGCACAGACAATGTATCAGTTCTGTGTCTGTTCCTGAACCTTCCGATCACACAACTGCACAGACAATGTATCAGTTCTGTGTCTGTTCCTGAACCTTCCGATCACACAACAGCACAGACAATGTATCAGTTCTGTGTCTGTTCCTGAACCTTCTGATCACACAACTGCACAGACAATGTATCAGTTCTGTATCTGTTCCTGAACCTTCTGATCACACAACTGCACAGACAATGTATCCGTTCTGTCTCTGTTCCTGAACCTTCTGATCACACAACTGCACAGACAATGTATCAGTTCTGTCTCTGTTACTGAACCTTCTGATCACACAACTGCACAGACAATGTATCCGTTCTGTCTCTGTTCCTGAACCTTCTGATCACACAACGGCACAGACAATGTATCAGTTCTGTGTCTGTTCCTGAACCTTCCGATCACACAACTACACAGACAATGTATCAGTTCTGTCTCTGTTCCTGAACCTTCCGATCACACAACAGCACAGACAATGTATCAATTCTGTCTCTGTTCCTAAACCTTCCGATCACACAACTACACAGACAATGCATCAGTTCTGTCTCTGTTACTGAACCTTCCGATCACACAACTGCACAGACAATGTATCCGTTCTGTGTCTGTTCCTGAACCTTCCGATCACACAACTGCACAGACAATGTATCAGTTCTGTCTCTGTTCCTGAACCTTCCGATCACACAACTGCACAGACAATGTATCCGTTCTGTCTCTGTTACTGAACCTTCCAATCACACAACTACACAGACAATGTATCAGTTCTGTCTCTGTTCCTGAACCTTCCGATCACACAACTGCACAGACAATGTATCCGTTCTGTCTCTGTTACTGAACCTTCCGATCACACAACGGCACAGACAATGTATCAGTTCTGTCTCTGTTACTGAACCTTCCGATCACACAACTACACAGACAATGTATCAGTTCTGTCTCTGTTCCTGAACCTTCCGATCACACAACTACACAGACAATGTATCAGTTCTGTCTCTGTTCCTGAACCTTCCGATCACACAACTGCACAGACAATGTATCAGTTCTGTCTCTGTTCCTGAACCTTCCGATCACACAACTACACAGACAATGTATCAGTTCTGTCTCTGTTCCTGAACCTTCCGATCACACAACTACACGACAATGTATCAGTTCTGTCTCTGTTCCTGAACCTTTCGATCACACAACTACACAGACAATGTATCAGTTCTGTCTCTGTTCCTGAACCTTCTGATCACACAACTACACAGACAATGTATCAGTTCTGTCTCTGTTCCTGAACCTTCCGATCACACAACTACACAGACAATGTATCAGTTCTGTCTCTGTTCCTGAACGTTCTGATCACACAACTGCACAGACAATGTATCAGTTCTGTTTCTGTTACTGAACCTTCCGATCACACAACTGCACAGACAATGTATCAGTTCTGTCTCTGTTCCTGAACCTTCCGATCACACAACTGCACAGACAATGTATCAGTTCTGTCTCTGTTCCTGAACCTTCCGATCACACAACTGCACAGACAATGTATCAGTTCTGTCTCTGTTCCTGAACCTTCCGATCACACAACTACACAGACAATGTATCAGTTCTGTCTCTGTTCCTGAACCTTCCGATCACACAACTGCACAGACAATGTATCCTTTCTGTCTCTGTTCCTGAAACTTCTGATCACACAACTACACAGACAATGCATCAGTTCTGTCTCTGTTCCTGAACCTTCCGATCACACAACTGCACAGACAATGTATCAGTTCTGTGTCTGTTCCTGAACCTTCCGATCACACAACTGCACAGACAATGTATCAGTTCTGTGTCTGTTCCTGAACCTTCTGATCACACAACTGCACAGACAATGTATCAGTTCTGTCTCTGTTCCTGAACCTTCTGATCACACAACTGCACAGACAATGTATCAGTTCTGTCTCTGTTCCTGAACCTTCTGATCACACAACTGCATAGACAATGTATCCGTTCTGTCTCTGTTCCTGAACCTTCTGATCACACAACTGCACAGACAATGTATCAGTTCTGTCTCTGTTACTGAACCTTCTGATCACACAACTGCACAGACAATGTATCCGTTCTGTCTCTGTTCCTGAACCTTCTGATCACACAACGGCACAGACAATGTATCAGTTCTGTGTCTGTTCCTGAACCTTCCGATCACACAACTACACAGACAATGTATCAGTTCTGTCTCTGTTCCTGAACCTTCCGATCACACAACGGCACAGACAATGTATCAGTTCTGTCTCTGTTCCTGAACCTTCCGATCACACAACTGCACAGATAATGTATCAGTTCTGTCTCTGTTCCTGAACCTTCTGATCACACAACTACACAGACAATGTATCAGTTCTGTCTCTGTTCCTGAACCTTCCAATCACACAACGGCACAGACAATGTATCAGTTCTGTCTCTGTTCCTGAACCTTCCGATCACACAACTGCACAGACAATGTATCAGTTCTGTGTCTGTTACTGAACCTTCCGATCACACAACTGCACAGACAATGTATCAGTTCTGTGTCTGTTCCTGAACCTTCCGATCACACAACAGCACAGACAATGTATCAGTTCTGTGTCTGTTCCTGAACCTTCTGATCACACAACTGCACAGACAATGTATCAGTTCTGTATCTGTTCCTGAACCTTCTGATCACACAACTGCACAGACAATGTATCCGTTCTGTCTCTGTTCCTGAACCTTCTGATCACACAACTGCACAGACAATGTATCAGTTCTGTCTCTGTTACTGAACCTTCTGATCACACAACTGCACAGACAATGTATCCGTTCTGTCTCTGTTCCTGAACCTTCTGATCACACAACGGCACAGACAATGTATCAGTTCTGTGTCTGTTCCTGAACCTTCCGATCACACAACTGCACAGACAATGTATCAGTTCTGTCTCTGTTCCTGAACCTTCCGATCACACAACAGCACAGACAATGTATCAATTCTGTCTCTGTTCCTAAACCTTCCGATCACACAACTACACAGACAATGCATCAGTTCTGTCTCTGTTACTGAACCTTCCGATCACACAACTGCACAGACAATGTATCCGTTCTGTGTCTGTTCCTGAACCTTCCGATCACACAACTGCACAGACAATGTATCAGTTCTGTCTCTGTTCCTGAACCTTCCGATCACACAACTGCACAGACAATGTATCCGTTCTGTCTCTGTTACTGAACCTTCCAATCACACAACTACACAGACAATGTATCAGTTCTGTCTCTGTTCCTGAACCTTCCGATCACACAACTGCACAGACAATGTATCCGTTCTGTCTCTGTTACTGAACCTTCCGATCACACAACGGCACAGACAATGTATCAGTTCTGTCTCTGTTACTGAACCTTCCGATCACACAACTACACAGACAATGTATCAGTTCTGTCTCTGTTCCTGAACCTTCCGATCACACAACTACACAGACAATGTATCAGTTCTGTCTCTGTTCCTGAACCTTCCGATCACACAACTGCACAGACAATGTATCAGTTCTGTCTCTGTTCCTGAACCTTCCGATCACACAACTACACAGACAATGTATCAGTTCTGTCTCTGTTCCTGAACCTTCCGATCACACATCTACACGACAATGTATCAGTTCTGTCTCTGTTCCTGAACCTTTCGATCACACAACTACACAGACAATGTATCAGTTCTGTCTCTGTTCCTGAACCTTCTGATCACACAACTACACAGACAATGTATCAGTTCTGTCTCTGTTCCTGAACCTTCCGATCACACAACTACACAGACAATGTATCAGTTCTGTCTCTGTTCCTGAACGTTCTGATCACACAACTGCACAGACAATGTATCAGTTCTGTCTCTGTTACTGAACCTTCCGATCACACAACTGCACAGACAATGTATCAGTTCTGTCTCTGTTCCTGAACCTTCCGATCACACAACTGCACAGACAATGTATCAGTTCTGTCTCTGTTCCTGAACCTTCCGATCACACAACTGCACAGACAATGTATCAGTTCTGTCTCTGTTCCTGAACCTTCCGATCACACAACTACACAGACAATGTATCAGTTCTGTCTCTGTTCCTGAACCTTCCGATCACACAACTGCACAGACAATGTATCCTTTCTGTCTCTGTTCCTGAAACTTCTGATCACACAACTACACAGACAATGCATCAGTTCTGTCTCTGTTCCTGAACCTTCCGATCACACAACTGCACAGACAATGTATCAGTTCTGTGTCTGTTCCTGAACCTTCCGATCACACAACTGCACAGACAATGTATCAGTTCTGTGTCTGTTCCTGAACCTTCTGATCACACAACTGCACAGACAATGTATCAGTTCTGTCTCTGTTCCTGAACCTTCTGATCACACAACTGCACAGACAATGTATCAGTTCTGTCTCTGTTCCTGAACCTTCTGATCACACAACTGCACAGACAATGTATCCGTTCTGTCTCTGTTCCTGAACCTTCTGATCACACAACTGCACAGACAATGTATCAGTTCTGTCTCTGTTACTGAACCTTCTGATCACACAACTGCACAGACAATGTATCCGTTCTGTCTCTGTTCCTGAACCTTCTGATCACACAACGGCACAGACAATGTATCAGTTCTGTGTCTGTTCCTGAACCTTCCGATCACACAACTACACAGACAATGTATCAGTTCTGTCTCTGTTCCTGAACCTTCTGATCACACAACGGCACAGACAATGTATCAGTTCTGTCTCTGTTCCTGAACCTTCCGATCACACAACTGCACAGATAATGTATCAGTTCTGTCTCTGTTCCTGAACCTTCTGATCACACAACTACACAGACAATGTATCAGTTCTGTCTCTGTTCCTGAACCTTCCAATCACACAACGGCACAGACAATGTATCAGTTCTGTCTCTGTTCCTGAACCTTCCGATCACACAACTGCACAGACAATGTATCAGTTCTGTGTCTGTTACTGAACCTTCCGATCACACAACTGCACAGACAATGTATCAGTTCTGTGTCTGTTCCTGAACCTTCCGATCACACAACAGCACAGACAATGTATCAGTTCTGTGTCTGTTCCTGAACCTTCTGATCACACAACTGCACAGACAATGTATCAGTTCTGTATCTGTTCCTGAACCTTCTGATCACACAACTGCACAGACAATGTATCCGTTCTGTCTCTGTTCCTGAACCTTCTGATCACACAACTGCACAGACAATGTATCAGTTCTGTCTCTGTTACTGAACCTTCTGATCACACAACTGCACAGACAATGTATCCGTTCTGTCTCTGTTCCTGAACCTTCTGATCACACAACGGCACAGACAATGTATCAGTTCTGTGTCTGTTCCTGAACCTTCCGATCACACAACTGCACAGACAATGTATCAGTTCTGTCTCTGTTCCTGAACCTTCCGATCACACAACAGCACAGACAATGTATCAATTCTGTCTCTGTTCCTAAACCTTCCGATCACACAACTACACAGACAATGCATCAGTTCTGTCTCTGTTACTGAACCTTCCGATCACACAACTGCACAGACAATGTATCCGTTCTGTGTCTGTTCCTGAACCTTCCGATCACACAACTGCACAGACAATGTATCAGTTCTGTCTCTGTTCCTGAACCTTCCGATCACACAACTGCACAGACAATGTATCCGTTCTGTCTCTGTTACTGAACCTTCCAATCACACAACTACACAGACAATGTATCAGTTCTGTCTCTGTTCCTGAACCTTCCGATCACACAACTGCACAGACAATGTATCCGTTCTGTCTCTGTTACTGAACCTTCCGATCACACAACGGCACAGACAATGTATCAGTTCTGTCTCTGTTACTGAACCTTCCGATCACACAACTACACAGACAATGTATCAGTTCTGTCTCTGTTCCTGAACCTTCCGATCACACAACTACACAGACAATGTATCAGTTCTGTCTCTGTTCCTGAACCTTCCGATCACACAACTGCACAGACAATGTATCAGTTCTGTCTCTGTTCCTGAACCTTCCGATCACACAACTACACAGACAATGTATCAGTTCTGTCTCTGTTCCTGAACCTTCCGATCACACATCTACACGACAATGTATCAGTTCTGTCTCTGTTCCTGAACCTTTCGATCACACAACTACACAGACAATGTATCAGTTCTGTCTCTGTTCCTGAACCTTCTGATCACACAACTACACAGACAATGTATCAGTTCTGTCTCTGTTCCTGAACCTTCCGATCACACAACTACACAGACAATGTATCAGTTCTGTCTCTGTTCCTGAACGTTCTGATCACACAACTGCACAGACAATGTATCAGTTCTGTCTCTGTTACTGAACCTTCCGATCACACAACTGCACAGACAATGTATCAGTTCTGTCTCTGTTCCTGAACCTTCCGATCACACAACTGCACAGACAATGTATCAGTTCTGTCTCTGTTCCTGAACCTTCCGATCACACAACTGCACAGACAATGTATCAGTTCTGTCTCTGTTCCTGAACCTTCCGATCACACAACTACACAGACAATGTATCAGTTCTGTCTCTGTTCCTGAACCTTCCGATCACACAACTGCACAGACAATGTATCCTTTCTGTCTCTGTTCCTGAAACTTCTGATCACACAACTACACAGACAATGCATCAGTTCTGTCTCTGTTCCTGAACCTTCCGATCACACAACTGCACAGACAATGTATCAGTTCTGTGTCTGATCCTGAACCTTCCGATCACACAACTGCACAGACAATGTATCAGTTCTGTGTCTGTTCCTGAACCTTCTGATCACACAACTGCACAGACAATGTATCAGTTCTGTCTCTGTTCCTGAACCTTCTGATCACACAACTGCACAGACAATGTATCAGTTCTGTCTCTGTTCCTGAACCTTCTGATCACACAACTGCACAGACAATGTATCCGTTCTGTCTCTGTTCCTGAACCTTCTGATCACACAACTGCACAGACAATGTATCAGTTCTGTCTCTGTTACTGAACCTTCTGATCACACAACTGCACAGACAATGTATCCGTTCTGTCTCTGTTCCTGAACCTTCTGATCACACAACGGCACAGACAATGTATCAGTTCTGTGTCTGTTCCTGAACCTTCCGATCACACAACTACACAGACAATGTATCAGTTCTGTCTCTGTTCCTGAACCTTCCGATCACACAACGGCACAGACAATGTATCAGTTCTGTCTCTGTTCCTGAACCTTCCGATCACACAACTGCACAGATAATGTATCAGTTCTGTCTCTGTTCCTGAACCTTCTGATCACACAACTACACAGACAATGTATCAGTTCTGTCTCTGTTCCTGAACCTTCCAATAACACAACGGCACAGACAATGTATCAGTTCTGTCTCTGTTCCTGAACCTTCCGATCACACAACTGCACAGACAATGTATCAGTTCTGTGTCTGTTACTGAACCTTCCGATCACACAACTGCACAGACAATGTATCAGTTCTGTCTCTGTTTCTGAACCTTCCGATCACACAACTGCACAGACAACGTATCAGTTCTGTCTCTGTTCCTGAACCTTCCGATCACACAACTGCACAGACAATGTATCAGTTCTGTGTCTGTTCCTGAACCTTCCGATCACACAACTGCACAGACAACGTATCAGTTCTGTCTCTGTTCCTGAACTTTCCGATCACACAACTGCACAGACAATGTATCAGTTCTGTGTCTGTTCCTGAACCTTCCGATCACACAACTGCACAGACAACGTATCAGTTCTGTCTCTGTTCCTGAACCTTCCGATCACACAACTACACAGACAATGTATCAATTCTGTCTCTGTTCCTGAACCTTCTGATCACACAACTGCACAGACAATGTATCAATTCTGTCTCTGTTCCTGAACCTTCTGATCACACAACGGCACAGACAATGTATCAGTTCTGTCTCTGTTCCTGAACCTTCCGATCACACAACTGCACAGACAATGTATAAGTTCTGTGTCTGTTACTGAACCTTCCGATCACACAACTGCACAGACAACGTATCAGTTCTGTCTCTGTTTCTGAACCTTCCGATCACACAACTGCACAGACAATGTATCAGTTCTGTCTCTGTTCCTGAACCTTCCGATCACACAACTGCACAGACAATGTATCAGTTCTGTCTCTGTTCCTGAACCTTCCGATCACACAACTGCACAGACAATGTATCAGTTCTGTCTCTGTTCCTGAACCTTCCGATCACACAACTACACAGACAATGTATCCATTCTGTGTCTGTTCCTGAACCTTCTGATCACACAACTGCACAGACAATGTATCAGTTCTGTCTCTGTTCCTGAACGTTCTGATCACACAACTGCACAGACAATGTATCAGTTCTGTGTCTGTTACTGAACCTTCCGATCACACAACTACACAGACAATGTATCAGTTCTGTGTCTGTTACTGAACCTTCCGATCACACAACTGCACAGACAATGTATCAGTTCTGTCTCTGTTACTGAACCTTCCGATCACACAACTGCACAGACAATGTATCCGTTCTGTCTCTGTTACTGAACCTTCCGATCACACAACTACACAGACAATGTATCAGTTCTGTCTCTGTTCCTGAACCTTCTGATCACACAACTACACAGACAATGTATCAGTTCTGTCTCTGTTCCTGAACCTTCCGATCACACAACTACACAGAAAATGTATCAGTTCTGTCTCTGTTCCTGAACCTTCCGATCACACAACTACACAGACAATGTATCAGTTCTGTCTCTGTTCCTGAACCTTCTGATCACACAACTGCACAGACAATGTATCAGTTCTGTCTCTGTTCCTGAACCTTCCGATCACACAACTGCACAGACAATGTATCCGTTCTGTCTCTGTAACTGAACCTTCCAATCACACAACTACACAGACAATGTATCAGTTCTGTCTCTGTTCCTGAACCTTCCGATCACACAACTGCACAGACAATGTATCCGTTCTGTCTCTGTTACTGAACCTTCCGATCACACAACGGCACAGACAATGTATCAGTTCTGTCTCTGTTACTGAACCTTCCGATCACACAACTACACAGACAATGTATCAGTTCTGTCTCTGTTCCTGAACCTTCCGATCACACAACTACACAGACAATGTATCAGTTCTGTCTCTGTTCCTGAACCTTCCGATCACACAACTGCACAGACAATGTATCAGTTCTGTCTCTGTTCCTGAACCTTCCGATCACACAACTACACAGACAATGTATCAGTTCTGTCTCTGTTCCTGAACCTTCCGATCACACAACTACACGACAATGTATCAGTTCTGTCTCTGTTCCTGAACCTTCCGATCACACAACTACACAGACAATGTATCAGTTCTGTCTCTGTTCCTGAACCTTCTGATCACACAACTACACAGACAATGTATCAGTTCTGTCTCTGTTCCTGAACCTTCTGATCACACAACTACACAGACAATGTATCAGTTCTGTCTCTGTTCCTGAACGTTCTGATCACACAACTGCACAGACAATGTATCAGTTCTGTCTCTGTTACTGAACCTTCCGATCACACAACTGCACAGACAATGTATCAGTTCTGTCTCTGTTCCTGAACCTTCCGATCACACAACTGCACAGACAATGTATCAGTTCTGTCTCTGTTACTGAACCTTCCGATCACACAACTACACAGACAATGCATCAGTTCTGTCTCTGTTCCTGAACCTTCCGATCACACAACTGCACAGACAATGTATCAGTTCTGTGTCTGTTCCTGAACCTTCCGATCACACAACTGCACAGACAATGTATCAGTTCTGTGTCTGTTCCTGAACCTTCCGATCACACAACAGCACAGACAATGTATCAGTTCTGTGTCTGTTCCTGAACCTTCTGATCACACAACTGCACAGACAATGTATCAGTTCTGTATCTGTTCCTGAACCTTCCGATCACACAACTGCACAGACAATGTATCAGTTCTGTGTCTGTTCCTGAACCTTCCGATCACACAACTGCACAGACAATGTATCAGTTCTGTGTCTGTTCCTGAACCTTCTGATCACACAACTGCACAGACAATGTATCAGTTCTGTCTCTGTTCCTGAACCTTCTGATCACACAACTGCACAGACAATGTATCAGTTCTGTCTCTGTTCCTGAACCTTCTGATCACACAACTGCACAGACAATGTATCCGTTCTGTCTCTGTTCCTGAACCTTCTGATCACACAACTGCACAGACAATGTATCAGTTCTGTCTCTGTTACTGAACCTTCTGATCACACAACTGCACAGACAATGTATCCGTTCTGTCTCTGTTCCTGAACCTTCTGATCACACAACGGCACAGACAATGTATCAGTTCTGTGTCTGTTCCTGAACCTTCCGATCACACAACTACACAGACAATGTATCAGTTCTGTCTCTGTTCCTGAACCTTCCGATCACACAACGGCACAGACAATGTATCAGTTCTGTCTCTGTTCCTGAACCTTCCGATCACACAACTGCACAGATAATGTATCAGTTCTGTCTCTGTTCCTGAACCTTCTGATCACACAACTACACAGACAATGTATCAGTTCTGTCTCTGTTCCTGAACCTTCCAATCACACAACGGCACAGACAATGTATCAGTTCTGTCTCTGTTCCTGAACCTTCCGATCACACAACTGCACAGACAATGTATCAGTTCTGTGTCTGTTACTGAACCTTCCGATCACACAACTGCACAGACAATGTATCAGTTCTGTGTCTGTTCCTGAACCTTCCGATCACACAACAGCACAGACAATGTATCAGTTCTGTGTCTGTTCCTGAACCTTCTGATCACACAACTGCACAGACAATGTATCAGTTCTGTATCTGTTCCTGAACCTTCTGATCACACAACTGCACAGACAATGTATCCGTTCTGTCTCTGTTCCTGAACCTTCTGATCACACAACTGCACAGACAATGTATCAGTTCTGTCTCTGTTACTGAACCTTCTGATCACACAACTGCACAGACAATGTATCCGTTCTGTCTCTGTTCCTGAACCTTCTGATCACACAACGGCACAGACAATGTATCAGTTCTGTGTCTGTTCCTGAACCTTCCGATCACACAACTGCACAGACAATGTATCAGTTCTGTCTCTGTTCCTGAACCTTCCGATCACACAACAGCACAGACAATGTATCAATTCTGTCTCTGTTCCTAAACCTTCCGATCACACAACTACACAGACAATGCATCAGTTCTGTCTCTGTTACTGAACCTTCCGATCACACAACTGCACAGACAATGTATCCGTTCTGTGTCTGTTCCTGAACCTTCCGATCACACAACTGCACAGACAATGTATCAGTTCTGTCTCTGTTCCTGAACCTTCCGATCACACAACTGCACAGACAATGTATCCGTTCTGTCTCTGTTACTGAACCTTCCGATCACACAACGGCACAGACAATGTATCAGTTCTGTCTCTGTTACTGAACCTTCCGATCACACAACTACACAGACAATGTATCAGTTCTGTCTCTGTTCCTGAACCTTCCGATCACACAACTACACAGACAATGTATCAGTTCTGTCTCTGTTCCTGAACCTTCCGATCACACAACTGCACAGACAATGTATCAGTTCTGTCTCTGTTCCTGAACCTTCCGATCACACAACTACACAGACAATGTATCAGTTCTGTCTCTGTTCCTGAACCTTCCGATCACACATCTACACGACAATGTATCAGTTCTGTCTCTGTTCCTGAACCTTTCGATCACACAACTACACAGACAATGTATCAGTTCTGTCTCTGTTCCTGAACCTTCTGATCACACAACTACACAGACAATGTATCAGTTCTGTCTCTGTTCCTGAACCTTCCGATCACACAACTACACAGACAATGTATCAGTTCTGTCTCTGTTCCTGAACGTTCTGATCACACAACTGCACAGACAATGTATCAGTTCTGTCTCTGTTACTGAACCTTCCGATCACACAACTGCACAGACAATGTATCAGTTCTGTCTCTGTTCCTGAACCTTCCGATCACACAACTGCACAGACAATGTATCAGTTCTGTCTCTGTTCCTGAACCTTCCGATCACACAACTGCACAGACAATGTATCAGTTCTGTCTCTGTTCCTGAACCTTCCGATCACACAACTACACAGACAATGTATCAGTTCTGTCTCTGTTCCTGAACCTTCCGATCACACAACTGCACAGACAATGTATCCTTTCTGTCTCTGTTCCTGAAACTTCTGATCACACAACTACACAGACAATGCATCAGTTCTGTCTCTGTTCCTGAACCTTCCGATCACACAACTGCACAGACAATGTATCAGTTCTGTGTCTGTTCCTGAACCTTCCGATCACACAACTGCACAGACAATGTATCAGTTCTGTGTCTGTTCCTGAACCTTCTGATCACACAACTGCACAGACAATGTATCAGTTCTGTCTCTGTTCCTGAACCTTCTGATCACACAACTGCACAGACAATGTATCAGTTCTGTCTCTGTTCCTGAACCTTCTGATCACACAACTGCACAGACAATGTATCCGTTCTGTCTCTGTTCCTGAACCTTCTGATCACACAACTGCACAGACAATGTATCAGTTCTGTCTCTGTTACTGAACCTTCTGATCACACAACTGCACAGACAATGTATCCGTTCTGTCTCTGTTCCTGAACCTTCTGATCACACAACGGCACAGACAATGTATCAGTTCTGTGTCTGTTCCTGAACCTTCCGATCACACAACTACACAGACAATGTATCAGTTCTGTCTCTGTTCCTGAACCTTCCGATCACACAACGGCACAGACAATGTATCAGTTCTGTCTCTGTTCCTGAACCTTCCGATCACACAACTGCACAGATAATGTATCAGTTCTGTCTCTGTTCCTGAACCTTCTGATCACACAACTACACAGACAATGTATCAGTTCTGTCTCTGTTCCTGAACCTTCCAATAACACAACGGCACAGACAATGTATCAGTTCTGTCTCTGTTCCTGAACCTTCCGATCACACAACTGCACAGACAATGTATCAGTTCTGTGTCTGTTACTGAACCTTCCGATCACACAACTGCACAGACAATGTATCAGTTCTGTCTCTGTTTCTGAACCTTCCGATCACACAACTGCACAGACAACGTATCAGTTCTGTCTCTGTTCCTGAACCTTCCGATCACACAACTGCACAGACAATGTATCAGTTCTGTGTCTGTTCCTGAACCTTCCGATCACACAACTGCACAGACAACGTATCAGTTCTGTCTCTGTTCCTGAACTTTCCGATCACACAACTGCACAGACAATGTATCAGTTCTGTGTCTGTTCCTGAACCTTCCGATCACACAACTGCACAGACAACGTATCAGTTCTGTCTCTGTTCCTGAACCTTCCGATCACACAACTACACAGACAATGTATCAATTCTGTCTCTGTTCCTGAACCTTCTGATCACACAACTGCACAGACAATGTATCAATTCTGTCTCTGTTCCTGAACCTTCTGATCACACAACGGCACAGACAATGTATCAGTTCTGTCTCTGTTCCTGAACCTTCCGATCACACAACTGCACAGACAATGTATAAGTTCTGTGTCTGTTACTGAACCTTCCGATCACACAACTGCACAGACAACGTATCAGTTCTGTCTCTGTTTCTGAACCTTCCGATCACACAACTGCACAGACAATGTATCAGTTCTGTCTCTGTTCCTGAACCTTCCGATCACACAACTGCACAGACAATGTATCAGTTCTGTCTCTGTTCCTGAACCTTCCGATCACACAACTGCACAGACAATGTATCAGTTCTGTCTCTGTTCCTGAACCTTCCGATCACACAACTACACAGACAATGTATCCATTCTGTGTCTGTTCCTGAACCTTCTGATCACACAACTGCACAGACAATGTATCAGTTCTGTCTCTGTTCCTGAACGTTCTGATCACACAACTGCACAGACAATGTATCAGTTCTGTGTCTGTTACTGAACCTTCCGATCACACAACTACACAGACAATGTATCAGTTCTGTGTCTGTTACTGAACCTTCCGATCACACAACTGCACAGACAATGTATCAGTTCTGTCTCTGTTACTGAACCTTCCGATCACACAACTGCACAGACAATGTATCCGTTCTGTCTCTGTTACTGAACCTTCCGATCACACAACTACACAGACAATGTATCAGTTCTGTCTCTGTTCCTGAACCTTCTGATCACACAACTACACAGACAATGTATCAGTTCTGTCTCTGTTCCTGAACCTTCCGATCACACAACTACACAGAAAATGTATCAGTTCTGTCTCTGTTCCTGAACCTTCCGATCACACAACTACACAGACAATGTATCAGTTCTGTCTCTGTTCCTGAACCTTCTGATCACACAACTGCACAGACAATGTATCAGTTCTGTCTCTGTTCCTGAACCTTCCGATCACACAACTGCACAGACAATGTATCCGTTCTGTCTCTGTAACTGAACCTTCCAATCACACAACTACACAGACAATGTATCAGTTCTGTCTCTGTTCCTGAACCTTCCGATCACACAACTGCACAGACAATGTATCCGTTCTGTCTCTGTTACTGAACCTTCCGATCACACAACGGCACAGACAATGTATCAGTTCTGTCTCTGTTACTGAACCTTCCGATCACACAACTACACAGACAATGTATCAGTTCTGTCTCTGTTCCTGAACCTTCCGATCACACAACTACACAGACAATGTATCAGTTCTGTCTCTGTTCCTGAACCTTCCGATCACACAACTGCACAGACAATGTATCAGTTCTGTCTCTGTTCCTGACCTTCCGATCACACAACTACACAGACAATGTATCAGTTCTGTCTCTGTTCCTGAACCTTCCGATCACACAACTACACGACAATGTATCAGTTCTGTCTCTGTTCCTGAACCTTCCGATCACACAACTACACAGACAATGTATCAGTTCTGTCTCTGTTCCTGAACCTTCTGATCACACAACTACACAGACAATGTATCAGTTCTGTCTCTGTTCCTGAACATTCTGATCACACAACTACACAGACAATGTATCAGTTCTGTCTCTGTTCCTGAACGTTCTGATCACACAACTGCACAGACAATGTATCAGTTCTGTCTCTGTTACTGAACCTTCCGATCACACAACTGCACAGACAATGTATCAGTTCTGTCTCTGTTCCTGAACCTTCCGATCACACAACTGCACAGACAATGTATCAGTTCTGTCTCTGTTACTGAACCTTCCGATCACACAACTACACAGACAATGCATCAGTTCTGTCTCTGTTCCTGAACCTTCCGATCACACAACTGCACAGACAATGTATCAGTTCTGTGTCTGTTCCTGAACCTTCCGATCACACAACTGCACAGACAATGTATCAGTTCTGTGTCTGTTCCTGAACCTTCCGATCACACAACAGCACAGACAATGTATCAGTTCTGTGTCTGTTCCTGAACCTTCTGATCACACAACTGCACAGACAATGTATCAGTTCTGTATCTGTTCCTGAACCTTCTGATCACACAACTGCACAGACAATGTATCCGTTCTGTCTCTGTTCCTGAACCTTCTGATCACACAACTGCACAGACAATGTATCAGTTCTGTCTCTGTTACTGAACCTTCTGATCACACAACTGCACAGACAATGTATCCGTTCTGTCTCTGTTCCTGAACCTTCTGATCACACAACGGCACAGACAATGTATCAGTTCTGTGTCTGTTCCTGAACCTTCCGATCACACAACTGCACAGACAATGTATCAGTTCTGTCTCTGTTCCTGAACCTTCCGATCACACAACAGCACAGACAATGTATCAATTCTGTCTCTGTTCCTAAACCTTCCGATCACACAACTACACAGACAATGCATCAGTTCTGTCTCTGTTACTGAACCTTCCGATCACACAACTGCACAGACAATGTATCCGTTCTGTGTCTGTTCCTGAACCTTCCGATCACACAACTGCACAGACAATGTATCAGTTCTGTCTCTGTTCCTGAACCTTCCGATCACACAACTGCACAGACAATGTATCCGTTCTGTCTCTGTTACTGAACCTTCCAATCACACAACTACACAGACAATGTATCAGTTCTGTCTCTGTTCCTGAACCTTCCGATCACACAACTGCACAGACAATGTATCCGTTCTGTCTCTGTTACTGAACCTTCCGATCACACAACGGCACAGACAATGTATCAGTTCTGTCTCTGTTACTGAACCTTCCGATCACACAACTACACAGACAATGTATCAGTTCTGTCTCTGTTCCTGAACCTTCCGATCACACAACTACACAGACAATGTATCAGTTCTGTCTCTGTTCCTGAACCTTCCGATCACACAACTGCACAGACAATGTATCAGTTCTGTCTCTGTTCCTGAACCTTCCGATCACACAACTACACAGACAATGTATCAGTTCTGTCTCTGTTCCTGAACCTTCCGATCACACAACTACACGACAATGTATCAGTTCTGTCTCTGTTCCTGAACCTTTCGATCACACAACTACACAGACAATGTATCAGTTCTGTCTCTGTTCCTGAACCTTCTGATCACACAACTACACAGACAATGTATCAGTTCTGTCTCTGTTCCTGAACCTTCCGATCACACAACTACACAGACAATGTATCAGTTCTGTCTCTGTTCCTGAACGTTCTGATCACACAACTGCACAGACAATGTATCAGTTCTGTCTCTGTTACTGAACCTTCCGATCACACAACTGCACAGACAATGTATCAGTTCTGTCTCTGTTCCTGAACCTTCCGATCACACAACTGCACAGACAATGTATCAGTTCTGTCTCTGTTACTGAACCTTCCGATCACACAACTGCACAGACAATGTATCAGTTCTGTCTCTGTTCCTGAACCTTCCGATCACACAACTACACAGACAATGTATCAGTTCTGTCTCTGTTCCTGAACCTTCCGATCACACAACTGCACAGACAATGTATCCTTTCTGTCTCTGTTCCTGAAACTTCTGATCACACAACTACACAGACAATGCACCAGTTCTGTCTCTGTTCCTGAACCTTCCGATCACACAACTGCACAGACAATGTATCAGTTCTGTGTCTGTTCCTGAACCTTCCGATCACACAACTGCACAGACAATGTATCAGTTCTGTGTCTGTTCCTGAACCTTCTGATCACACAACTGCACAGACAATGTATCAGTTCTGTCTCTGTTCCTGAACCTTCTGATCACACAACTGCACAGACAATGTATCAGTTCTGTCTCTGTTCCTGAACCTTCTGATCACACAACTGCACAGACAATGTATCCGTTCTGTCTCTGTTCCTGAACCTTCTGATCACACAACTGCACAGACAATGTATCAGTTCTGTCTCTGTTACTGAACCTTCTGATCACACAACTGCACAGACAATGTATCCGTTCTGTCTCTATTCCTGAACCTTCTGATCACACAACGGCACAGACAATGTATCAGTTCTGTGTCTGTTCCTGAACCTTCCGATCACACAACTACACAGACAATGTATCAGTTCTGTCTCTGTTCCTGAACCTTCCGATCACACAACGGCACAGACAATGTATCAGTTCTGTCTCTGTTCCTGAACCTTCCGATCACACAACTGCACAGATAATGTATCAGTTCTGTCTCTGTTCCTGAACCTTCTGATCACACAACTACACAGACAATGTATCAGTTCTGTCTCTGTTCCTGAACCTTCCAATCACACAACGGCACAGACAATGTATCAGTTCTGTCTCTGTTCCTGAACCTTCTGATCACACAACTGCACAGACAATGTATCAGTTCTGTGTCTGTTACTGAACCTTCCGATCACACAACTGCACAGACAATGTATCAGTTCTGTCTCTGTTTCTGAACCTTCCGATCACACAACTGCACAGACAACGTATCAGTTCTGTCTCTGTTCCTGAACCTTCCGATCACACAACTACACAGACAATGTATCAGTTCTGTGTCTGTTCCTGAACCTTCCGATCACACAACTGCACAGACAACGTATCAGTTCTGTCTCTGTTCCTGAACTTTCCGATCACACATCTGCACAGACAATGTATCAGTTCTGTGTCTGTTCCTGAACCTTCCGATCACACAACTGCACAGACAACGTATCAGTTCTGTCTCTGTTCCTGAACCTTCCGATCACACAACTACACAGACAATGTATCAATTCTGTCTCTGTTCCTGAACCTTCTGATCACACAACTGCACAGACAATGTATCAATTCTGTCTCTGTTCCTGAACCTTCTGATCACACAACGGCACAGACAATGTATCAGTTCTGTCTCTGTTCCTGAACCTTCCGATCACACAACTGCACAGACAATGTATAAGTTCTGTGTCTGTTACTGAACCTTCCGATCACACAACTGCACAGACAACGTATCAGTTCTGTCTCTGTTTCTGAACCTTCCGATCACACAACTGCACAGACAATGTATCAGTTCTGTCTCTGTTCCTGAACCTTCCGATCACACAACTGCACAGACAATGTATCAGTTCTGTCTCTGTTCCTGAACCTTCCGATCACACAACTGCACAGACAATGTATCAGTTCTGTCTCTGTTCCTGAACCTTCCGATCACACAACTACACAGACAATGTATCCATTCTGTGTCTGTTCCTGAACCTTCTGATCACACAACTGCACAGACAATGTATCAGTTCTGTCTCTGTTCCTGAACGTTCTGATCACACAACTGCACAGACAATGTATCAGTTCTGTGTCTGTTACTGAACCTTCCGATCACACAACTACACAGACAATGTATCAGTTCTGTGTCTGTTACTGAACCTTCCGATCACACAACTGCACAGACAATGTATCAGTTCTGTCTCTGTTACTGAACCTTCCGATCACACAACTGCACAGACAATGTATCCGTTCTGTCTCTGTTACTGAACCTTCCGATCACACAACTACACAGACAATGTATCAGTTCTGTCTCTGTTCCTGAACCTTCTGATCACACAACTACACAGACAATGTATCAGTTCTGTCTCTGTTACTGAACCTTCCGATCACACAACTACACAGAAAATGTATCAGTTCTGTCTCTGTTCCTGAACCTTCCGATCACACAACTACACAGACAATGTATCAGTTCTGTCTCTGTTCCTGAACCTTCCGATCACACAACGGCACAGACAATGTATCAGTTCTGTCTCTGTTCCTGAACCTTCCGATCACACAACTGCACAGACAATGTATCAGTTCTGTCTCTGTTCCTGAACTTTCCGATCACACAACTGCACAGACAATGTATCAGTTCTGTCTCTGTTCCTGAACCTTCCGATCACACAACTACACAGACAATGTATCAGTTCTGTGTCTGTTACTGAACCTTCTGATCACACAACTGCACAGACAATGTATCAGTTCTGTCTCTGTTCCTGAACCTTCTGATCACACAACTACACAGACAATGTATCAGTTCTGTCTCTGTTCCTGAACCTTCCGATCACACAACGGCACAGACAATGTATCAGTTCTGTCTCTGTTCCTGAACCTTCCGATCACACAACTGCACAGACAATGTATCAATTCTGTCTCTGTTCCTGAACCTTCCGATCACACAACTGTACAGACAATGTATCAGTTCTGTCTCTGTTCCTGAACCTTCCGATCACACAACTGCACAGACAATGTATCAGTTCTCTCTCTGTTCCTGAACCTTCCAATCACACAACTACACATACAATGTATCAGTTCTGTCTCTGTTCCTGAACCTTCCGATCACACAACTGCACAGACAATGTATCAATTCTGTCTCTGTTCCTGAACCTTCCGATCACACAACTGCACAGACAATGTATCAGTTCTGTGTCTGTTCCTGAACCTTCTGATCACACAACTGCACAGACAATGTATCCGTTCTGTCTCTGTTCCTGAACCTTCTGATCACACAACTGCACAGACAATGTATCAGTTCTGTCTCTGTTCCTGAACCTTCCGATCACACAACTGCACAGACAATGTATCAGTTCTGTCTCTGTTCCTGAACCTTCCGATCACACAACTGCACAGACAATGTATCAGTTCTGTGTCTGTTCCTGAACGTTCTGATCACACAACTGCACAGACAATGTATCCGTTCTGTCTCTGTTCCTGAACGTTCTGATCACACAACTGCACAGACAATGTATCCGTTCTGTCTCTGTTCCTGAACCTTCTGATCACACAACTGCACAGGCAATGTATCAGTTCTGTCTCTGTTCCTGAACCTTCCGATCACACAACTGCACAGACAATGTATCAGTTCTGTCTCTGTTCCTGAACCTTCCGATCACACAACTGCACAGACAATGTATCAGTTCTGTGTCTGTTCCTGAACGTTCTGATCACACAACTGCACAGACAATGTATCCGTTCTGTCTCTGTTCCTGAACCTTCTGATCACACAACTGCACAGACAATGTATCAGTTCTGTCTCTGTTCCTGAACCTTCCGATCACACAACTGCACAGACAATGTATCAGTTCTGTCTCTGTTCCTGAACCTTCCGATCACACAACTGCACAGACAATGTATCAGTTCTGTCTCTGTTCCTGAACCTTCCGATCACACAACTGCACAGACAATGTATCAGTTCTGTGTCTGTTCCTGAACCTTCCGATCACACAACTACGCAGACTATGTATCAATTCTGTCTCTGTTCCTGAACCTTCCGATCACACAACGGCACAGACAATGTATCAGTTCTGTCTCTGTTCCTGAACCTTCTGATCACACAACGGCACAGACAATGTATCAGTTCTGTCTCAGTTCCTGAACCTTCCGATCACACAACGGCACAGACAATGTATCAGTTCTGTCTCTGTTCCTGAACCTTCCGATCACACAACTGCACAGACAATGTATCAGTTCTGTCTCTGTTCCTGAACCTTCCGATCACACAACTGCACAGACAATGTATCCGTTCTGTCTCTGTTCCTGAACCTACCGATCACACAACGGCACAGACAATGTATCAGTTCTGTCTCTGTTCCTGAACCTTCCGATCACACAACTGCACAGACAATGTATCAGTTCTGTCTCTGTTCCTGAACCTTCCGATCACACAACTGCACAGACAATGTATCCGTTCTGTCTCTGTTCCTGAACCTTCCGATCACACAACGGCACAGACAATGTATCCGTTCTGTCTCTGTTCCTGAACCTTCCGATCACACAACTGCACAGACAATGTATCAGTTCTGTGTCTGTTCCTGAACCTTCTGATCACACAACTGCACAGACAATGTATCCGTTCTGTCTCTGTTCCTGAACCTTCCGATCACACAACTGCACAGACAATGTATCAGTTCTGTCTCTGTTCCTGAACCTTCCGATCACACAACTGCACAGGCAATGTATCAATTCTGTCTCTGTTCCTGAACCTTCCGATTACACAACTGCACAGACAATGTATCAGTTCTGTCTCTGTTCCTGAACCTTCCGATTACACAACTGCACAGACAACGTATCAGTTCTGTGTCTGTTCCTGAACCTTCCGATCACACAACTACACATACAATGTATCAGTTCTGTGTCTGTTCCTGAACCTTCCGATCACACAACGGCACAGACAATGTATCAGTTCTGTCTCTGTTCCTGAACCTTCCGATCACACAACAGCACAGGCAATGTATCAATTCTGTCTCTGTTCCTGAACCTTCCGATCACACAACTACACATACAATATATCAGTTCTGTCTCTGTTCCTGAACCTTCCGATCAAACAACTGCACAGGCAATGTATCAATTCTGTCTCTGTTCCTGAACCTTCCGATCACACAACTACACATACAATATATCAGTTCTGTCTCTGTTCCTGAACCTTCCGATCACACAACTACACAGACAATGTATCAGTTCTGTCTCTGTTCCTGAACCTTCCGATCACACAGCTACACAGACAATGTATCAGTTCTGTCTCTGTTCCTGAACCTTCCGATCACACAACTGCACAGACAATGTATCAGTTCTGTCTCTGTTCCTGAACCTTCCGATCACACAACTGCACAGACAATGTATCAGTTCTGTCTCTGTTCCTGAACCTTCCGATCACACAACTGCACAGACAATGTATCAGTTCTGTCTCTGTTCCTGAACCTTCCGATCACACAACTGCACAGACAATGTATCAGTTCTGTCTCTGTTCCTGAACCTTCTGATCACACAACTGCACAGACAATGTATCAGTTCTGTCTCTGTTCCTGAACCTTCTGATCACACTACTACACAGACAATGTATCAGTTCTGTCTCTGTTCCTGAACCTTCCGATCACACGACTGCACAGACAATGTATCAGTTCTGTCTCAGTTCCTGAACCTTCCGATCACACAACTGCACAGACAATGTATCAGTTCTGTCTCTGTTCCTGAACCTTCTGATCACACAACTGCACAGACAATGTATCCGTTCTGTCTCTGTTCCTGAACCTTCTGATCACACAGCTACACAGACAATGTATCAGTTCTGTCTCTGTTACTGAACCTTCCGATCACACAACTGCACAGACAATGTATCAGTTCTGTCTATGTTCCTGAACCTTCCGATCACACAACTGCACAGACAATGTATCAGTTCTGTCTCTGTTCCTGAACCTTCCGATCACACAACTACACAGACAATGTATCAGTTCTGTCTCTGTTCCTGAACCTTCCGATCACACAACTACACAGACAATGTATCAGTTCTGTGTCTGTTCCTGAACCTTCCGATCACAAAACTACACAGACAATGTATCAGTTCTGTCTCTGTTCCTGAACCTTCTGATCACACAACTGCACAGACAATGTATCAGTTCTGTCTCTGTTCCTGAACCTTCCGATCACACAACTGCACAGACAATGTATCAGTTCTGTGTCTGTTCCTGAACCTTCCGATCACACAACTACACAGACAATGTATCAGTTCTGTGTCTGTTCCTGAACCTTCCGATCACACAACGGCACAGACAATATATCAGTTCTGTCTCTGTTCCTGAACCTTCTGATCACACAACTGCACAGACAATGTATTAGTTCTGTCTCTGTTCCTGAACCTTCCGATCACACAACTGCACAGACAATGTATCAGTTCTGTCTCTGTTCCTGAACCTTCCGATCACACAACTGCACAGACAATGTATCAGTTCTGTCTCTGTTACTGAACCTTCCGATCACACAACTGCACAGACAATGTATCAGTTCTGTCTCTGTTCCTGAACCTTCTGATCACACAACTGCACAGACAATGTATCAGTTCTGTCTCTGTTCCTGAACCTTCCGATCACACAACTACACAGACAATGTATCAGTTCTGTCTCTGTTCCTGAACCTTCCGATCACACAACTGCACAGACAATGTATCAGTTCTGTCTCTGTTCCTGAACCTTCTGATCACACAACTGCACAGACAATGTATCTGTTCTGTCTCTGTTACTGAACCTTCCAATCACACAACTGCACAGACAATGTATCAGTTCTGTCTCTGTTCCTGAACCTTCTGATCACACAACTGCACAGACAATGTATCAGTTCTGTGTCTGTTCCTGAACCTTCCGATCACACAACTACACAGACAACGTATCAGTTCTGTCTCTGTTCCTGAACCTTCCGATCACACAACTGCACAGACAATGTATCAGTTCTGTCTCTGTTCCTGAACCTTCCGATCACACAACTGCACAGACAATGTATCAGTTCTGTGTCTGTTCCTGAACCTTCCGATCACACAACTGCACAGACAATGTATCAGTTCTGTCTCTGTTACTGAACCTTCTGATCACACAACTACACAGACAACGTATCAGTTCTGTCTCTGTTCCTGAACCTTCCGATCACACAACTACACAGACAATGTATCAGTTCTGTCTCTGTTCCTGAACCTTCCGATCACACAACTGCACAGACAATGTATCAGTTCTGTGTCTGTTCCTGAACCTTCCGATCACACAACTGCACAGACAATGTATCAGTTCTGTCTCTGTTCCTGAACCTTCTGATCACACAACTGCACAGACAATGTATCAGTTCTGTCTCTGTTACTGAACCTTCTGATCACACAACTACACAGACAATATATCAAGTTCTGTGCACTGATCGGATGATACAGTGTATGTAACTTGTGTTTTGTTGTAAAAGGTATTTTTCTTCCACCAAAAAAAGAGCCAGAAGTGTTCATTTCTCTGTGTGTCCAGCCAGTCAGACCCAAATAACACATTACACTACCCACCCTCTGCATATTGTTCAACTTTAGATTACAGAGATCCTTGCAGAAAACTGTTGAAGTATGCTGTTTTGGCCAAGAGGGGGCAGCAGTCTCTAAGTGAATGCTGTACCTGTTGCATCAGCCTTTTAACCCTTAGGGCAGTTCATTCACTATAGGGGAGAACAAAAATTTCCAATTACTTTAAATAAGTATTTCAACCCCTTAAATATTAAAGAAGCCTCCAACACATTGCAAAGCAATGCTTTGGAGTCTTCTCTAGCATTCAAGGGGTTCAAATCCCTATTTAAATGAATTAGCATTTCTGGAATTTTTAGTTGTTCTCTAAAGAGCACTTGTGAGGTATGGACCCCTAATATCTCCTAAAGACAGACACTTGCGAGATCCAGACCCCTAATATCTCCTAATGAGGGACACTTGGGAGGTATGGACCCCTAATATTTCCAAAAGGGGTACACTTGGGAGGTACAGACTCCTAAAATTTCCTAAAGAGAGACACTTGGGAGGTATGGACCCCTAATATCTCCTAAATAGGGACACTTGGGAGGTACAGACCCCTAATATCTCCTAAAGAGGGACACTTGGGAGGTTCAGACCCCTAATATCTCCTAAAGAGGGGACACTTGGGAGGTACAGACCCCTAATATCTCCTATAAAGAGGGGACACTTGGGAGGTACAGACCCCTAATATCTCCTATAAAGAGGGACACTTGGGAGGTACAGACCCCTAATATCTCCTATAAAGAGGGACACTTGGGAGGTACAGACCCCTAATATCTCCTAAAGAGGGACACTTGGGAGGTACAGACCCCTAATATCTCCTAAAGAGGGACACTTGGGAGGTACGGACCCCTAATATCTCCTAAAGAGGGACACTTGGGAGGTACGGACCCCTAATATCTCCTAAAGAGGGACACTTGGGAGGTACAGACCCCTAATATCTCCTAAAGAGAGACACTTGGGAGGTATGGACCCCTAATATCTCCTAAAGAGGGACACTTGGGAGGTACAGACCCCTAATATCTCCTAAAGAGGTACACTTGGGAGGTACAGACCCCTAATATCTCATAAAGAGGGACACTTGGGAGGTACAGACCCTAATATCTCCTAAAGAGGGACACTTGGGAGGTACAGACCCCTAATATCTCCTAAAGAGGGACACTTGGGAAGTACGGACCCCTAATATCTCCAAAGAGGGACACTTGGGAGGTACAGACCCCTAATATCTCCTAAAGAGGGACACTTGGGAGGTGTGGACCCCTAAGATTTCCTAAAGAGGGACACTTGGGAGGTACAGACCTCTAATATCTCCTAAAGATGGACACTTGGGAGGTACGGACCCCTAATATCTCCTAAAGAGGGACACTTGGGAGGTACAGACCCCTAATATCTCCTAAAAAGGGACACTTGGGAGGTACAGACCCCTAATATCTCCTATAAAGAGGGACACTTGGGAGGTACAGATCCCTAATATCTCCTATAAAGAGGGACACTTGGGAGGTACAGACCCCTAATATCTCCTAAAGAGGGACACTTGGGAGGTATGTACCCCTAATATCTCCTATAAAGAGGGACACTTGGGAGGTACAGACCCCTAATATCTCCTAAAGAGGGACACTTGGGAGGTATGTACCCCTAATATCTCCTATAAAGAGGGACACTTGGGAGGTACAGACCCCTAATATCTCCTAAAGAGGGACACTTGGGAGGTATGTACTCCTAATATCTCCTATAAAGAGGGGACACGTGGGAGGTACAGACCCCTAATATCTCCTATAAAGAGGGGACACTTGGGAGGTATGCAACTGCACCATAGGGGACAAATAAACATTTCTAAATTCCCACAAACTTGAATAACTGCTTGAACTCTAGAGGTCTCCAATGCATTGTAATTCTCTTGAGGCCTTTCTAGTATTCAGAATGTGAAAATCCCAGTGTAATAGTAATTTGTATTTGTTCCTTGTGGTGCAGTTGGTTTACTCCAGAATAACTCTAGTTTTGTACATAAAGACCTGGACTAAACGTAAACTTTCCAGGTAGGACACATACACTGACGCTTAACACGGACAACACTTTAAAATATCTGCCGATGGGGCAATAAATGAAATCCTACTGTCTATGTGATCACAATGTTTACATTAAATTTAGACTTAGCACTCTGATTATGTTGTGCAATGTAGCGCAATAAAACCAGCTCCTTTTACTGCTTTAACACCTTAAGGACCAGTGACAGTCCTGGCACAGCATGGAGTTCAGGGATCCCGGCACAGCTGCACGCCGCACCGGAAGCCCTGAACCGGAAGCAAAAAAAAAACAACAACCCGTGGTCCTCAAGTGCCGGTCACACGTGCGAGCACCGGTCCTTAAAGGGATAGTAATACTTCATTTTAAATTTATTTTATTTTGTAGGCATTAAAAAACATGAAGAATGATATAAGTCTTATCTCTCAGACCTTTATGGTTTAAGAGATATTCACAAGCAAAGTATCCCCCCCCCTGTTCAACCAGATCAGAAGGGAGGTGCCCAGGTAGACTGCAGAGAGGGACAATCTTCAATTAAGATAAGGGAAAAACCTGAAAAACTTGTCAAGGGGGGAAGGGCTTTCATTGTTCTCATAGGAAGAAGATTGCCCCCTGCTGTTATCTGTCTGGTCTATGGACTGCATTCCACATCTGAGAAGAGATGGCTTACACTAGGTAAAAGGGGGGCAGGGCTTTCATTGTTCTCATAGGAAGAAGATTGCCCCCTGCTGTTATCTGTCTGGTCTATGGACTGCATTCCACATCTGAGAAGAGATGGCTTACACTAGGTAAAAGGGGGGCAGGGCTTTCATTGTTCTCATAGGAAGAAGATTGCCCCCTGCTGTTATCTGTCTGGTCTATGGACTGGATTCCACATCTGAGAAGAGATGGCTTACACTAGGTAAAAGGGGGGCAGGGCTTTCATTGTTCTCATAGGAAGAAGATTGTCCCCTGCTGTTATCTGTCTGGTCTATGGACTGGATTCCACATCTGAGAAGAGATGACTTACACTAGGTAAAAGGGGCAGGGATTTCATTGTTCTCATAGGAAGAAGATTGTCCCCTTCTGTTATCTGTCTGGTCTATGGACTGCATTCCACATCTGAGAAGAGATGACTTACACTAGGTAAAAGGGGCGGGGCTTTCATTGTTCTCATAGGAAGAAGATTGTCCCCTTCTGTTATCTGTCTGGTCTATGGACTGGATTCCACATCTGAGAAGAGATGGCTTACACTAGGTAAAAGGGGGGCAGGGCTTTCATTGTTCTCATAGGAAGAAGATTGTCCCCTGCTGTTATCTGTCTGGTCTATGGACTGCATTCCACATCTGAGAAGAGATGACTTACACTAGGTAAAAGGGGGGAAGGGATTTCATTGTTCTCATAGGAAGAAGATTGTCCCCTTCTGTTATCTGTCTGGTCTATGGACTGCATTCCACATCTGAGAAGAGATGGCTTACACTAGGTAAAAGGGGCGGGGCTTTCATTGTTCTCATAGGAAGAAGATTGCCCCCTTCTGTTATCTGTCTGGTCTATGGACTGGATTCCACATCTGAGAAGAGATGGCTTACACTAGGTAAAAGGGGGGCAGGGCTTTCATTGTTCTCATAGGAAGAAGATTGTCCCCTGATGTTATCTGTCTGGTCTATGGACTGCATTCCACATCTGAGAAGAGATGACTTACACTAGGTAAAAGGGGGGCAGGGCTTTCATTGTTCTCATAGGAAGAAGATTGTCCCCTTCTGTTATCTGTCTGGTCTATGGACTGGATTCCACATCTGAGAAGAGATGACTTACACTAGGTAAAAGGGGCGGGGCTTTCATTGTTCTCATAGGAAGAAGATTGTCCCCTGCTGTTATCTGTCTGGTCTATGGACTGGATTCCACATCTGAGAAGAGATGGCTTACACTAGGTAAAAGGGGCAGGGCTTTCATTGTTCTCATAGGAAGAAGATTGTCCCCTGCTGTTATCTGTCTGGTCTATGGACTGGATTCCACATCTGAGAAGAGATGGCTTACACTAGGTAAAAGGGGGGCAGGGCTTTCATTGTTCTCATAGGAAGAAGATTGTTCCCTTCTGTTATCTGTCTGGTCTATGGACTGGATTCCACATCTGAGAAGAGATGGCTTACACTAGGAAAAAGGGGGGCAGGGCTTTCATTGTTCTCATAGGAAGAAGATTGTCCCCTTCTGTTATCTGTCTGGTCTATGGACTGGATTCCACATCTGAGAAGAGATGGCTTACACTAGGTAAAAGGGGCAGGGCTTTCATTGTTCTCATAGGAAGAAGATTGTCCCCTGCTGTTATCTGTCTGGTCTATGGACTGGATTCCACATCTGAGAAGAGATGGCTTACACTAGGTAAAAGGGGGGCAGGGCTTTCATTGTTCTCATAGGAAGAAGATTGTCCCCTTCTGTTATCTGTCTGGTCTATGGACTGGATTCCACATCTGAGAAGAGATGGCTTACACTAGGTAAAAGGGGGCAGGGCTTTCATTGTTCTCATAGGAAGAAGATTGTTCCCTTCTGTTATCTGTCTGGTCTATGGACTGGATTCCACATCTGAGAAGAGATGACTTACACTAGGTAAAAGGGGCGGGAGGGGAAACTTTGCTTGTGAATATCTCATAAACCATACAGGTCTGAGAGATAAGACTTATATCGTTCTTCATGTTTTTTTAATGCCTACAAAATAAAATAAAGTGAAAACAAAGTGTTACTATCCCTTTAAGGGGTTAATGACAAGAGGGCAAATAAAATAATTTAACATCTCTCATCCTCTCCCTGGGGCAGTTATACTGTGTGTAGCTAGGAAGCCAGGTTTAGGGTTATTTTTGGCCTCTCTCTGCCCCTGGTCCAGATAATCAGACTTGGAGACTCCTGTCTAACTAGCCTAATTAGAAAATTAACCCTAGCAGTCAAATAGATGTACACAACGCATTGCTTTACATTGCATTGCTAAGCAGTGAGCTGTGTGCATCTCCCTGGCATTCATACGGTCCATTTTCCGGTTAGGCTCAGTTAGTTATTTTAAGGCCTATACGTGGGTGTGTTATAAAGGGATGGAATACTAGGGATGTAGTCAAGGGGGCGCCAAACTGAGGTTTTGCCTAGCGTGGGAAAAATCCTTGCACCAGCCCTGAATGCAATGTTTTTTTAACTTAGTCGGGTTAACCCCTATGAATGCCGGTGGGGTAATTATACCCCACTGGCACTCATAGGGTTAATTCTACTAACGTCTGACACATTTTTCATACCTCGGATGCATTAATATGGAGCTTAGAGCCCAATACATCCACTGAGGACTTCAATCAAGTGTCTGCGTCGGCTGTATAAAGAGCCGATAAGGGGCTCAAGTAAAAAAAAAAAAAAGTGGGCTTTAAAGGGATAGTAATGGTTAATTTTAAGTTGATTTAATATTGTAGACATTAAAATAAGATTATCAATGTAAGTCTTATCTCTCACACCTTTATGGTTTGAGAGATATAACTTGCTAAAGTTACCTTTTCCTGGCTGTTTTACTCAAGTCTGCCATCTAGCTGACAGCTGCAGATTCCAGTCATTTGACCAGACAGAGGCTCTTCAGCAGAGCTGAAATCACGCTATTTAGAAATAAATACTTCATTGGAACGTTCTACAAAGTGTGCTTGCAAGCCAGGCACACTTTGTAGACCATTCCAAATTAAGTATTTATCATTAGATATCGTTATATCGGTGCTGCTGAAGAGCCACATCTGGTTCTGACAGCTTTTCAGCTCGTTATGCAGAAAGGGGAGGTACCAGAGAACTTTATTTTCCTATATCTCTCAAACCATAACGGTCTGAGAGATACGAATAAGTGCAAGTACTCTCTTTTAATTGTATATACCATATAGTTAATACTTTTTTCTGACATTACTATCCCTTTAACTTTCCTGCAATAACTTGAGTCCCGTATCGCCTGTTCTTGGCTAACTCAGACATTTGAATTGCTGTTTACAGTCTTCTCATCCTTTTCAGTGGATGACAACACTTCTTTATCACACAACGGCTGTGTTTTTTGCCTGAATTTTTTCACAGAACAGACGTGAATATCTTACTGTGCTGGAAAAAATGCCGTCAGCAGAAAAAACATCCGTCTCCAACATTTGAATTGAGCTCTTAATCTCCAAGGGAAAAGCCTTGACCCTTTAGTTAGTATCTCCTAAAGAGGGACACTTGGGGGGTATGTATACATATTTTTATGTATATTTATATGCATATGAATATATGGTGTGTATATTGTTCCTCTGTCTGTGTAATTATGTAACGTCTTACTGTAAAAACTTTCCAGGACATAGTTGAAAACAACAGAAATCTATGTATTGCTCTACGTTTTCTAAATAAAATAAGTAAATAAAAATAATTTGCAATCCTCCCAACATGCACACCCAGTCTTACCTGTACAAGTTGCAATCAGGACCAAACACAGGCTGGTACAGAGGATCATCCTGACAGAGAACTCACTGCTGTCTTGATACAGTCTGCACGTTCCACTTTAGGAAGTTTTGTATTGTTAAGAGGGGTGGGGGCATTTAAATCTCCTGATTACTGACATGATCTAAATACAACCATATATGTAGTTTCCAGTCTGGCTGACATAACTGCTCAGGAGCAACTAGAGTTTCCAACCGGCAGGCCAGTAAAAAATTGGCTTCTGTCTAATGTTAAGTCTATGGAGGGAGTGACATGGCCGGTATTTTTTTGAAGAAAAGGTGTAAACCCTAGTAACCACACCTCATTGGTTAATTTTTTACTGTCCTAGATGTTTATACTGTTTCTGTATTTGAGGAAACTACTCAGCCCTTTGACCCTCTGAATGCCAGAAGGGTATGCAGTTCACTGCTTTGCAATGTGTAGCAGGGGCGTTTCTAGGTTCCAAAACCATCTGGGGCTACAGCCCACAGCAAAATTCAACAGAGTGCCTGCCGCCCGTGTCAGTGATGATAACGCTATAGTGAGGAGTGGGTTATCCTTACACAACGTAAATGTTTATTTTACTAATCCTATATAATAATTCTCTAAGTTGTGTGTAACGCCGGATATGCGCAGTAGACACTGCTGCGCGTGCGGCAGTCATGCGCAGTACAGACTGCCTGCGCCGCGGCTGATACAGAGCTGGGCGCTCCGAAGGAGCATCCAGCTCTGTATCAACAGTGGCGCGGGCAGTCTCTACCGCGCGTGACTGCCCCGCGACCGGCTGCCAGAGGCACTGTGGCCCGTGTAACGGGCTGTTCAACTAGTCTAATTATAATGCAATGCAAAGAGTTAAAGGGATAGTAATACTTAAAATGTAAAAAATAATATGTTGTAGGGTTTATCCCCCTGAGTAAAACAAGGGTACTTCCACTGCTGAAAGGTGTTTCATTCAAAAGTTATTAATTTTCAAAGTTGAATTTTTTAGGTGCAATATCACAGTGGCCTGAAATTGTACAGTGGCGCTATTGCTACACGATCCTATGGACAGCTCTGGTCAATTGACCATAAATCTCCATAGGATGGTGTAGCAACAGCGCCACTGTACAATTTCAGGCCACTGTGATATTGCACCTAAAAAATTCAACTTTGAAAATTAATAACTTTTGAATGAAACACCTTTCAGCAGTTGAAGTACTCTTGTTTTACTCAGGGGGATAACCCCTACAACATATTTTTTTTTACATTTTAAGTATTACTATCCCTTTAAGAAGTAAGCCATTATAAGTTCAACTCTTGCCATTGTTTTTTGTTCTAACTGAAGTCATTGTGGAGTAAATCAACTGTACCACAGGGAACAAATCAAAATTCCTGTTAAATTAACCCTTTGAGTGCCAGAGGGTACGCAATGCATTGCGTACCCCTTTGGCACTCAAAGGGTTAAATAGGGTTTTTAACCCTTTGAATGCTAGAGAGGTCTCCAATACATTGCAAAGCAATGCACTCACTGGAGACCTTTCTACCATTGAAGAGGTTAAAAGGCTCTATTCAAGTGCAGTGGATTTTAAGAATTTTTATTTGTTCCCTATTGTGCAGTTGGTTTACTCCAGAATAAAACCAATTTTACTACATGACAGGAGGCTTCATATTTTGCTTTACTTCCTTTACTGAGAACTCCAATAGCAGCACAGTAACTCACAAGTAACCACCAATCAGAACAAAGGAAACCAGATCATATAAGTCCTGGCGCAGATAAGCCACTCCTCTTTCTTTGCTGCTCCAACTAAGCTGCACAGGTCAGAGTATTTCCTCTGTCTGTTACATTTTGCTATTTGAGGTTATGGTATTTTGTGGTACTGTTTGGGTTTAGGCTGTTATTGACTGTATGCTACCCTGTTATTTTCTTTTATTTTTTTATCCATGCTTTTATGTATTGTTTTGTGCCATCTTATCTTTGCATTGGTTCATAGTGTGTCAAACCCACTCCTATTGCCTACTGGCTTTCTGTGCTGACCCCTGGTTTACTGGTATGAACCACGCGCCTCTCCGGTTCTTCTGGGACGGCGTGGGTGTTCATTGATCAGATGCTAGTGGCCAGTTGGCTTGCCTGCTAGTCGGCTTTCCCTACAATTCGTTGAGTACCTGGCGGTGGCAGTCCTCGGACCGTCTATCGGGCTTGGCGGCCATCTTGGATCTCGTTCCATACGAGATTCTCGGCGGCCATATTGCATCCCTCCTCCCCGTGACCGGGTGGCTCCGGTCGCGGCGAGGATTGTCGGCTTGGTTTGCTCGTTGCCACATGCTATTCCCAGTGTGGGGCATTGTGGTTTTGGAGGCTTGGGTTCCCTTCTGCGGTGGGGTGAGCCCCTACTAGCATCTTGCCAAGCTGGTGTCTTTTTTTCCTTAGAGTACTTATTATACAAGGTCTTCCAGTGTACACTTTTACATACCACTGCCGCTTATTGTTGTGGGTGAGCCCCCTGCTATACAACTGGGGTGAGCCCCCTTTTTTACTGGACAGGTTTTTGTAACCATTTTTTACTACTACTCTGTGTTGTAATAAAGATTCCAATACTAATTTCTTTTACACAGGTTGTGTAGACCTCCCATTTAGGGTGAGCCCCTGGTGGTTGGCTATTGGGTGAGCCCCTAACTGGCTATTGTACTTAGCCTCCGTTTGCTGCCATTGTGCAGACCTTCTTGTCACTTGTTGCATGACTTGCTGATGGGGTTCTGTTATCCTATGGGTGATCCCCTTTCTATGCCATAAAAAAAAAAAATATATATATATATATATATATAAATTATTATACTGTTTTCTGCCTAACTTATCGCTTGGCGTCCATTCTGGGTGAGCCCCAGTTGTTTTGGCAGATGGTCACCCTATTGTTACGGGTGGTTTTGGGGTATTTTCTTACCCTGCAACTGTTTTTCTCTACAGATCGCTGATTCTCAGGAATTCCGAGCCTTGATCGATGCGGCGGTTCCCGCCTCAGTGGAGAAAGCTCTGGCTCATGTCTTGTCACGTTGTTCATCGGAGGATTCTTCTGAGCGCCCTTCGTCTGTGCCTCTTAGAGACGATGATCTGCTTCCTGCTGCATCTGCACCTGAGAACATACAAGCCGCTAAGAGGGCATGGAAGGACGATACTTCCGGTGGTTCTAAAGGGAAGACTCCTCTGAAGAAGTCTAGATGGGTGGATGTCAGGGATTCTCTCTCTCCCTTGCCATTTCGTCATCTAGCGGACGAATCGTCATCTTCACCTCTTCCTCTTGATGTTGTAGATGAATGGCAAGCAAGGGATTCTCCTTCCGAGGATGACGGTTGGGACTTTCCTCATACTTCTTCATCTCCTTACGTCAAAGAGTCAGTGGTGATGGATCCTGCAGCAGTTCCTGATGGGCAGGGGTCTTCCGGCCAGGGTGATGACACCTTTTATGATGATCGTGGCAATCGGCTGTTTGACCCTCGATTTATCCGCCATCCCAGGTCGGCTGAATGGAATTTACCAGAGCACCTGTCTCGTTATGTGCATTACTGGTTACGACAGCCTCTTGACCGGGAGGTCAGGAATCGCCTAAGAGCTGAATGTCCGAGACCAGTTGTTCCAGACAATGTTGCAGTAACCCCTGATTTTGATCAGACAGTCCTCACCTTTATGTCTCGGTCCGGCCGGGACCCTAGAAAAGGGATCGAAAAAGGCTTTAAGTCTTCACAGGATAAGTTACTTGATGTTCTTGGGCCCTTGGCTAAGATTTTGTATTTCTCTGATCAGTCTTTATCTCAGGGGGAACCTCTGGATGCGAATGCAATCCGCGAATGGGCCCAAAGGGCCATTTGTCTTCTGGGCAATGCCAATGCGGCAGTTTCTACTGAACGGAGAAGAGCAGCTTTATTCAGAATCGATGCTAAGCTTGCGGACCTCGGTTCCAAGGATTTGGGCCCGGCTGCCTACGGCCTCTTGTTTGGGGAACCTTTTATTGCGGAGTTGAAGAGGCATGTGAATTTGTTCACGACATTGAACAAGGCACAATCCTCCCTGAAGCAAGTTTTTCGTCCACCCTCATCCAGGGGTGTTTTTGGGAGAGCTGGTCGGCAGAGGGGCCGTGCCGTCAGCAGGTTTTGGTCCGCAGGCTCCAGATACAACCCTTCAGCTGCCACCTTCTTCCTTACTACTTCCTACAGACCTACCTCATTCACCAGAGGCACTGACAGAGCACGGGCCCAGAGAGGCAGAGGACGTTCCCGCTTTCCAACCGGTAAGCAGCCCTGTTTTGCATGTTCCTTTAAACACTGTGTTCACTGCCGGGAAAATTGCTTTTAATTTTCAGGCTTGGGAGGCGATTTCCACGGACGCCTGGGTTCTCCAAACTGTTCGTGGTTATGTCATAGAGTTTCATTCCCCTCCTTTGCAGGTATCTCCTCCCCCAGTGCCGGTGCTTCCAGTTGCAGATCAGGAGCTCATAGACGCAGAGATTCAATCCCTGTTTTCCAAAGGCGCAGTTCAGTTCGCGCCGGACAACACAGGGTTTTTCAGCAACATTTTCCTCGTCCGGAAGAAGACGGGGGATTTTCGTCCCGTCATCAATTTGCGAGACCTCAGCTTTTTTGTGGTGTATCGGCACTTCAAGATGGAGGGCACTCATCTCTTGCGCGATCTTTTGGTACAAGGGGATTGGTTTACCCGTCTCGATCTGAAAGATGCTTATTTGTCCATCCCTATCGATCTCCACTGTCGCCGGTTTCTTCGCTTCCGTTGGCGGGGTCACCCCTGCCAGTTCACTTGTCTTCCCTTTGGCCTCAGTTCCGCTCCGTGGTGTTTCACGAAGTTGCTGAAGCCGGTAGTGACCCGGTTGAGGTCTCTGGGCATTCGCTGCCTCATTTACCTCGACGATCTCTTGCTGTTTTGCAATGATGCCTTCAGGATTCGATCTCAGACGCGCTTTGTGGTGAGTTTTCTCGAATCTTTGGGGTTCGTGGTCAACAGGGACAAGTCGGCGCTGGAACCATCACAAGTAGTTTAATTTTTGGGGTTTGAAATAGACTCAGTTCAGTGTCTCCTTCGCCTTCCGTCGACCAAGATTGTCGCTATTCGCAAAGAGCTTCGGAGGGTTCTATGTCAGGAACGGGTCCCTTTGCGACTTCTGGCCCGCATCGTGGGTCTACTTTCATCATCTATCCAGGTGATCTTCCCAGGTCCTCTGCACTACCGGGCTCTCCAGAGACTGAAGGCTCTTCATCTTCGGGCTGGCCGGTCTTACGACCACCAAGTGGTGTTATCACAGGAGGCTCGTTCGGAAATTCGATGGTGGCTTCTACATATGCAGGCCTGGAACGGCAGAGCAGTGTTCGGTCCTTCTCCGGATTTTGTGGTGGAATCCGATGCCAGCCTTTGGGGCTGGGGAGCCCACTGTGCGACCTCCTCCACAGGCGGCCCTTGGTCGGCGGCCGAAGAGGGTCTTCACATCAACTGTTTGGAGTTGATCGCAGGATCTTTTGCTATTCGCAGTTTCGCCAAGAACAAGTCCAATTGTTGCATTTTATTGAGGATGGACAACATTTCGGCAGTCCAGTACGTCAACAAGTTGGGAGGTGCGCGGTCACGAGATATGTCGGAAGCTGCAAAGGATCTTTACCAGTTTTGCTTCGATTGCAATATTGCTCTTCGGGCAGAATATTTACCGGGAACCTCGAATTTCACGGCGGACTGGTTTTCTCGTCATTGGCGGGACAGCAGCGACTGGAAGCTGGATTTGACAGTGTTCCAGCGGCTGTGTCTCCTCAGAGGTCCACTGATGGTGGATTTGTTTGCTTCCAGGAACAATCACCAACTGCCGGAGTACTTCAGCTGGCTTCCGGATCCGGAGTGCAAGGAGGTCGACGCCTTTCTTCAGTCTTGGCCAAGACAAGGGGCATACTCTTTTCCACCGTTTGCGATGCTGGCGAGGGTCCTTCATCAGGTGCGGTCGCAGGAAGTGGAACTTCTGTTGGTGGCACCGTTGTGGCCCAGCCAACCATGGTTTCTGGATCTTCTGGAATTGTCCTTCGCGGATCCGCTCCTTCTTCCTCTTTTCCCGTTCCTACTCACGGACCATCAAGGGGGCCTGCATCCTCTTGTTCTACAGGACAGGTTTCCGCTGGTGGCTTGGTCGATTTCCGGGGTTCCTGGTCGGTCGAAGGCCTATCGCAGGAGGCTAGGGACCTTTTGTGGGACTCATGGGCTCCTGGTACCAGACGATGCTACCTTGCCGCATGGAACTCCTGGGTTAGCTGGTGCGTGGAGAGGGGTTGCGATCCCTTTACGGCGCCAATTACTGCGATATTGAATTTTTTGTCTCATAGGTTTTCCCTTGGACAGTCTTATCATTCTATTAATGTGATGCTTTCTGCCATTTCAGCGGCACATGTCCCAGTCTCGGGGATATCTGTTGGTCATGATCCTCTGGTTTGCCGACTTCTTCGGGGCATAAAAATGGCCAGACCTCCGGTACCGAAATACACTAAATTTTGGGACGTCAATACAGTTTTAGGTTTCTTAAAGAATTGGCCGACCAACGAGTTGTTGTCTCTGCGTCAGATCTCTGCAAAGTTGACGTTACTTTTATGTTTAGTGTCCTTCCACCGAGTAGCGGATGTTAGGGCTTTTCATGTAGATGGGCTCACTATTCTTCCTGAGGGAGTGTCTTTTACTATTTCTAGATGCACTAAGACGGATTCCTCCTCGGGTTTCGCAACTTTGCGTGGTAGAGGCTCTACTACACTATGTCCAGGTTACTTCTTCTTTACGAGCATCTCAGTCGGGACAACTTCTGGTCTCATATGTGAGACCCCATAGGCCGGTTTCTGCCACCACTTTGGCTAAGTGGATACGCTGGATCTTAATCGTTGGCAGAAGTGGAGCCTGGGTATGGGTCTCACTCGGTACGGGGTGCGGCGGCATCCCAGGCAGCAGTGGCTGGAGCATCCATTGCAGACATTTTACACTCGGCGGATTGGTCCAGGGAGGATACTTTCCGAGTTTTTTTATTTTCATCCGGTTGCTCATGCATCACACTGTTTGCTATCTCAGTGTTAAAAATGCAAAATATGAAGCCTCCTGTCATGTACTAAAATTGGAGATTATGCTAACGTAGTGTACAGATAATCTTAATTTTAGTAATGACAGGAGGCGAATATTTTCCCTCCCTCCCCTCCCAAGGGCTGTGCTTTTCAGGGTAAGTAGTCAGGGGGAATGTTTTTGATATTACTACTTCGAGGTTAACGTTTCTGGTGTTTTGCATTGCTGTATATTGATGTTTGGCATTGTTGAAGGCCTAATACAATTTCAGTGGTCTTTCACTCATTTCTTCTCTTTCAGTGTAATCGATGCTGGGGTACAAGGTGGAGGAGGTCTGCAGTCATCAGACGGTGGTCGGGATGACGAATATTTGTTTCAGTTTTTGTTGGAATTTTCCTGTTTACTTATCGTCGCTTAAAGAAAGAGGAGTGGCTTATCTGCCCCAGGACTTATATGGTCTGGTTTCCTTTGTTCTGATTGGTGGTTACTTGTGAGTTACTGTGCTGCTATTGGAGTTCTCAGTAAAGGAAGTAAAGCAAAATATTCGCCTCCTGTCATTACTAAAATTAAGATTATCTGTACACTACGTTAGCATAATCTCCAATTTGCTTTAATACATATGGGCCATTGATCTATACTGTATTGCAGAGTATGCAGCTCTGTGGTGTTAATATAAAGCACACAACTGAAGTGGTGCTGCACTAGTGATACCACAGAGCTTACAGTTGAAGTGGTGCTACACTACTGATACCACAGAGCTTACAGTTGAAGTGGTGCTACACTAATGACAGTGGCATAACAATAGGGGTCGCAGGGGTCGCACCTGCGACCAGGCCCGTCACTCTCAGGGGCCCGGCCGCCCCCCTGTGACCCCCTCGCCACCCGCCTGCAGCACAGCTGATGTCCCGGCGGCCAGCGCTTGAGTAATGCAGAGCGCTGGGAGATGACATAATCTCCCAGCGCTCTGCATTACTAAGGACCGCGCGGGAGCATGTCACACACAACGCTAGACCACCAGGAGGTAGGAGGACGGGGGTCAGTAGGGGCAATGTGGCGATGGGGGCATTGTGGAGATTGGGGGGAAATGTGGAGCATGAGGGGCATTGTGGAGATTGGGGGGAAATGTGGAGCATGAGGGGCATTGTGATGGGGGCATTGTGGAAGGGGCAATGTGGAGGTGGCCAATGTGGTTGAGGGGGGCCAATGTGGTCGGAGGGGGGTCCGTGGCAATTCTTGCACCAGGGCCCCATGGCTTCTAGTTACTCCTCTGACTAATGATACCACAGACCATACAGTTGAACTACACTAGAGATGCCACAGAGCTTACAGTTGAAGTGGTGCTACACTAGTGATACCACAGAGCTTACAGTTGAAGTGGTGCTACACTACTGATACCACAGAGCATACAGTTGAAGTGGTGCTACACTACTGATACCACAGAGCTTACAGTTGTAGTGGTGCTACACTACTGATACCACAGAGCTTACAGTTGAAGTGGTGCTACACTACTGATACCACAGAGCTTACAGTTGAAGTGGTGCTACACTACTGATACCACAGAGCTTACAGTTGTAGTGGTGCTACACTAGCGATACCACAGAGCTTACAGTTGAAGTGGTGCTACACTACTGATACCACAGAGCTTACAGTTGAAGTGGTGCTACACTACTGATACCACAGAGCTTACAGTTGTAGTGGTGCTACACTACTGATACCACAGAGCTTACAGTTGAAGTGGTGCTACACTACTGATACCACAGAGCTTACAGTTGAAGTGGTGCTACACTACTGATACCACAGAGCTTACAGTTGTAGTGGTGCTACACTACTGATACCACAGAGCTTACAGTTGTAGTGGTGCTACACTAGTGATACCACAGAGCTTACAGTTGTAGTGGTGCTACACTAGTGATACCACAGAGCTTACAGTTGAAGTGGTGCTACACTACTGATACCACAGAGCTTACAGTTGTAGTGGTGCTACACTAGTGATACCACAGAGCTTACAGTTGAAGTGGTGCTACACTAGTGATACCACAGAGCTTACAGTTGAAGTGGTGCTACACTACTGATACCACAGAGCTTACAGTTGTAGTGGTGCTACACTAGTGATACCACAGAGCTTACAGTTGAAGTGGTGCTACACTACTGATACCACAGAGCTTACAGTTGAAGTGGTGCTACACTACTGATACCACAGAGCTTACAGTTGAAGTGGTGCTACACTACTGATACCACAGAGCTTACCAGGGGCCCACCAACATTATTTATTTGTTGATAATTGTATTTGATGTTCAAAGGTAATGACCAGAGATTACAAGCCAAGAACGAACTGCATCAGAGAGTTTGTATTTTGTAGATCGGGGTGCCCAGACTTTAGGGTTCTACTTTTTTGTTAATCATCCTAACACCATCTTCTACTTTACCATCATGGAGTCCTCTCCAACAACTTTTTGGTTAGTGCAGCTTAAACCCCCCAACACACACACTTCTACTCTTTCTCTGTTATTCTTCACCCCAGGCATAATGCACTCCTGTATGTCCACAGGTCCTCTGCTGGTTTACAACAGGGAGACAGGGGGAATGGGAGGGTAAGGGTCAGTGAAACAGGGAAGGCTATAGAGGTAGGTGCTGGAACCACTGACATTAAAGGGATAGTAATACCTGAAAATAAGTTTATTTTATATTGTAGCCCTTAAAAAACCATGAAAGATGATATAAGTCTTATCTCCCAAACCTTTATGGTTTGGGAGATATTCATATGTAAAATATAGTATAGTTCACTTTTCTTTGCTGTTTCAGCCAAGTCTGCCATCTAGTGGACAGATTTGGAATTCAGTCCACATATCAACCGGCAGCTCTTTAGCAGTGCCCAGATCACGATCTTTGAAAATAACTACTTAATTAGAACTGTGTACAAAGTGTGCCTGACTTGAAAGCACACTTTGTAGACCATTCCAATGAAGAAATTATTTTTAAAGATCATGATCTCAGCACTTCTGGAGAGGCACAGCCGGTCCTGGGACCGGATTCCAAATCTGAAGGGTGGAGCAATGACGTCACTCCAGGGGAAACTTTACTTCTGAATATTTCCCAAACCATAAAGGTTTGGGAGATAAGATTTATATCATTTTTCATGGTTTTTTAAGGGCTACAATATAAAATAAACTTATTTTCAGGTATTACTATCCCTTTAACTGTTTGGGATAAAGAGAAAGAGTGTGGCGGGAAGGATGGGGTGGTGCTGCAGTGACTATTACTTCTAAGTTGTTAGACTACAACTCTCATAATCCTCAATCAGTAAATAGCTGGCTCAAAATGATTAGGGGTGTAGTTCATTAACAGTAGGAGGGCCTCAGGTTGCTCATCTTTACCTAGAGTCATGTTTATAATATAAACCTCCCAGGACACCTCATACTTACACACATTCACATCCTAGGACATTCACACACACACACACACATACCACTCATGCACACACACAAACATTCTTTCTTCCACAGATGCACAAACATATTTCTAACAATAAAATCATTGAGATATTAGTATTATTACTTGCCATGTAGCAGTAGAGTCTGCAGACAGATGAACTACACATACACTGTCTGATACCCATGCCTTGTCCCACTGGTAGCCCAGAACCACATATATAAAGTCTAATTCCCCTGGCCCTTTTCCACTGGCCACTGAGAGACGCACAGAACCACAAACACATACACTTTATGAGGCAGAAAAAGTCAGAGATGCTCAACTAGACTCATGAGCTTAGTCTAGAGGGATCAGCTACACCTCACCGATGAGGCCCAACAAGGCTGAAACGTACGTCTGGTGTTAGCTGTTTCCCTTGTTCAGAGAAGACTTGTCTGGCTTTTCGTGGCTGGACTGTCATTTTGGCAGGACCTGTATGATCTGCTTCAGAAGATTTCCTCTCTGTGTATGGCATTTGTGAGCTAAAAGAGATTGCACCCTGGGCGCGAGGACACAGTCCCAGTGAGATTTTATATACCATTGCAAGATTATGAGTCTAGTTTAGCATCTCTGGCTTCTTCTATCTATATGCAAATTGCTCTTAGTGTTGTAGGAGAATTAGCCTCCATATAACCTTTATATGATTTATCTACTTTCTACCCAGAACCCTACTGTATTCTGCATATAGCTATTCTTACATGGCACACAAAGGGTTACTATATACATTTATTTTTCTAGCCATGGCAGAGACTGCTAGAACATATTCTTACTTTATGTGGACAGAATTCTTGTAACACAACTGTCTGCCCTAACTGATAATTGTCACACATCCCCTGTAGCTCCTACAAAGGAGATGTAGACAGTTAGACAGTTGTCCTATTTACCCCTGGGCCTCTAAAAAGCAGAAGAATATCGTTGGCTGCTTCTACCTAAGACCCCTAGCAACAAGCCCAATAGCCAACTGCTATATCCTTCTCCAAATATGTGCAATAGCCAAATGCATGTTCCTCACCTCCTTGGCTCATGCTAAGAGACAGGTATATATTGAGTGCCAGGATCCCAATACGTCAATAGCGGACAGATCAGGGTACAAGATACTCTAAGTGACAAGACTGATTGGTGATTGGTGTGTAACAATTCTCTTTATGTAAACATTTTCTAATTATCTTATCTATATACTCTGCTTAGTTAGCTGGATTGTGTAATTATACTATTGTGCTGATTTTACTGTAATATTTTGTGTTTGATATATTTTGTATATATCCATAATAAAATAATTACTATAGTAAGATTCTCAGTCTTTCTTATTGTACTCACATCTAATGGTGTGAGACCAGTCTTCAAGGTGTACGTTTGAGGTGGTGTGCACTCATACTAGGTAGGGAATAACTACACCTCATGATATTAGCTGGGACGGAAAGGTGAACCCCAATTTTGCGCTATTTTTATTACCTCTAATTGCATCTTATGCTTCCGTTGCATTAGGGTCAGTCACCCTAAGGGTAATGGGGGAATCTAGATGTGGACCCCTTGATCACAAGTGCCTAGAGTGATCAGCTGCATCTCACTGATGAGGCCCAAGAAGGCTGAAATGTACGTCCGGGGCTAGCTGCTTCCCTTGTTCAGAGAAGAATTGTCATTTGGCAGGACCTGTATGATATGCTTCAGAATATTTCTTCTCTGTGTATGGCACTGGTGAGCTAAAAGAGATTGCACCCTGGGCGCGAGGACACAGTCCCAGTGAGCTTTTGTATACCCTTGCAAGTTCATGATTTGAGCGGAGAGTATCTAGCTTCTTCTCTGTATATGCAAATTACTATTAGGATTAGTCACCCTAAGAGAAATGGGGAATCCAGACAAGGGCTTGGAGGGATCAGCTGCATCTCACCGACAAAGACTAATAAGGCAGAGACGTACGGCTGGAGGTAGTGGTTTCCCTTGTTCAGCATTTCATGGCTGAACTGTCATTTGGTAGGACCTTATGATATGCTTCAAAATATTTCTTCCCTGTGTATGGGATTTATGAGGTAAAAGAGATTGCACCCTGGGTGTGAGGACACAGTCCCAGTGAGATTTTACATACCCTTGCAAGATCATGAGCCCAGTTTAGTATCTCTGACTTCTTCTCTGTATATGCAAATTGGTCTTGGGGTTAATCACCCTAAGGGTAATGGGGAATGCAGACGTGGACTCCTTACTCACAAGTGTCTAGAGGGATCAACTGCACTTCACTGTTGAGGCCAACAAGGCTGGAATGTACTTTTGGGGTTTTGTCTGATGTTTTGTGACTGGACTGTCATTTTGGCAGGACCTGTATGATATACTTCAGAATATTTCTTCTCTGTGTATGGGATTTGTGAGGTAAAAGAGATTGCACCCTGGGCGCGAGGACACAGTCCCACTGAGTTTTTGCATACTGATAGCAAAACGCCTGTCCTCTTGCCGCTCTGCCAATGAAGAGACAAGATGGGAGGAGAGCAAACAGGAATCTTTCTTTATTGGAATATAGAGAGAACAGGACAGAACATTAGCATGGAAACAAAACTTGTTCTGTTCTAAAAATTATGATCAGAGGGGGTATCTAATATACTAATAGCACACCCTTGAGCAATAAGATGATTGGTTTAACAGAAAACAAGAATTGCAAAAATTACATATTCAGTAAACTACAACATTGCATATCTCGTTAGTCCAATAGTAAAGCATTAATATTGCTCCTCCACCCAAATAACATAATCAGTCTCCACCCCCTATTAGAACTACAAGCTTTACATATTTGGAAATAACAAAACATTAGTTCTCAGCAAATGCAATACACTATGATTTAAAGGGATAGTAATACTTCATTTTATCTTTACTTTATTTTGTAGGCATTAAAAAAACATGAAGAATGATATAAGTCTTATCTCTCAAACCTTTATGGTTTAAGAGATATTCACAAACAAAGTCCCCCCCCTGTTCAGCCAGATCAGAAGGGAGGTGCCCAGGTAGACTGCAGAGAGGGACAATCTTCAATTAAGATAAGGGAAAAAGCTGAAAAACTTGTCAAGGGGGGCAGGGCTTTCATTGTTCTCATAGGAAGAAGATTGTCCCCTGCTGTTATCTGTCTGGTCTATGGACTGGATTCCACATCTGAGAAGAGATGGCTTACACTAGGTAAAAGAGGAGCAGGGCTTTCATTGTTCTCATAGGAAGAAGATTGTCCCCTGCTGTTATCTGTCTGGTCTATGGACTGCATTCCACATCTGAGAAGAGATGGCTTACACTAGGTAAAAGGGGCAGGGCTTTCATTGTTCTCATAGGAAGAAGATTGTCCCCTTCTGTTATCTGTCTGGTCTATGGACTGCATTCCACATCTGAGAAGAGATGTCTTACACTAGGTAAAAGGGGGGCAGGGCTTTCATTGTTCTCATAGGAAGAAGATTGTCCCCTTCTGTTATCTGTCTGGTCTATGGACTGGATTCCACATCTGAGAAGAGATGGCTTACACTAGGTAAAAGGGGTCAGGGCTTTCATTGTTCTCATAGGAAGAAGATTGTCCCCTTCTGTTATCTGTCTGGTCTATGGACTGGATTCCACATCTGAGAAGAGATGGCTTACACTAGGTAAAAGGGGCAGGGCTATCATTGTTCTCATAGGAAGAAGATTGTCCCCTGCTGTTATCTGTCTGGTCTATGGACTGGATTCCACATCTGAGAAGAGATGGCTTACACTAGGTAAAAGGGGGGCAGGGCTTTCATTGTTCTCATAGAAAGAAGATTGTCCCCTTCTGTTATCTGTCTGGTCTATGGACTGGATTCCACATCTGAGAAGAGATGGATTACACTAGGTAAAAGGGGCGGGAGGGGAAACTTTGCTTGTGAATATCTCATAAACTGTAAAGGCTTGAGAGATAAGACTTATATCGTTCTACATGTTTTTTTAATGCCTACAAAATAAAATAAAGTTAAAATGAAGTATTACTATCCCTTTAACCTAACTTAGCAAAATATCTTATCAATCTATGTGAAGGGGGAGGAAAGAATGAGCTGTGAGTTTCTCTTCTTATCAGTATGTGTGCAGGAAGATGGGAGGAGGAAGAAAGAGGGACATGGGGTTTCTTTTTGGAGACCATAACATTTCTGCTGTCTCTTTAGGTGCTGGTTAACCCTTCCCTTGCTATATTGTGTGATGTAGCTTATATTTAAACACTTGATATTTGATAACAATACCATTGCAAGAACATGAGCCTAGTAGAGAATTTCTGACATCTTCTACTTGTATACACTTATGTTCCCTGCCTTGTTCCACTGGCCACTGGAAGTCAAAGAGGTACACATACACTGTATGATAAGCCAGCATTGTGCAACTGTTACTATAATCACACACATACACTGTATGATAAGCCAGCATTGTGCAACTGTTACTATAATCACACACATACACTGTATGATAAGCCAGCATTGTGCAACTGTTAACACTATAATCACACACATACACTGTATGATAAGCCAGCATTGTGCAACTGTTAACACTATAATCACACACATACACTGTATGATAAGCCAGCATTGTGCAACTGTTAACACTATAATCACACACATACACTGTATGATAACCCAGCATTGTGCAACTGTTAACACTATAATCACACACATACACTGTATGATAACCCAGCATTGTGCAACTGTTAACACTATAATCACACACATACACTGTATGATAACCCAGCATTGTGCAACTGTTAACACTATAATCACACACATACACTGTATGATAACCCAGCATTGTGCAACTGTTACTATAATCACACACATACACTGTATGATAACCCAGCATTGTGCAACTGTTACTATAATCACACACATACACTGTATGATAACCCAGTATTGTGCAACTGTTAACACTATAATCACACACATACACTGTATGATAACCCAGCATTGTGCAACTATTACTGTAATCACACACATACACTGTATGATAACCCAGCATTGTGCAACTGTTACTATAATCACACACATACACTGTATGATAACCCAGCATTGTGCAACTGTTACTATAATCACACACATACACTGTATGATAACCCAGCATTGTGCAACTGTTACTATAATCACACACATACACTGTATGATAACCCAGCATTTTGCAACTGTTAACACTATAATCACACACATACACTGTATGATAACCCAGCATTGTGCAACTGTTACTATAATCACACACATACACTGTATGATAACCCAGCATTGTGCAACTGTTAACACTATAATCACACACATACACTGTATGATAACCCAGCATTGTGCAACTGTTACTATAATCACACACATACACTGTATGATAACCCAGTATTGTGCAACTGTTACTATAATCACACACATACACTGTATGATAACCCAGCATTGTGCAACTGTTACTATAATCACACACATACACTGTATGATAACCCAGCATTGTGCAACTGTTACTATAATCACACACATACACTGTATGATAACCCAGTATTGTGCAACTGTTACTATAATCACACACATACACTGTATGATAACCCAGCATTGTGCAACTGTTACTATAATCACACACATACACTGTATGATAACCCAGCATTGTGCAACTGTTACTATAATCACACACATACACTGTATGATAACCCAGCATTGTGCAACTGTTACTATAATCACACACATACACTGTATGATAACCCAGCATTGTGCAACTGTTACTATAATCACACACATACACTGTATGATAACCCAGCATTGTGCAACTGTTACTATAATCACACACAAACACTGTATGATAACCCAGCATTGTGCAACTGTTACTATAATCACACACATACACTGTATGATAACCCAGCATTGTGCAACTGTTACTATAATCACACACATACACTGTATGATAACCCAGCATTGTGCAACTGTTACTGTAATCACACACATACACTGTATGATAACCCAGCATTGTGCAACTGTTACTATAATCACACACATACACTGTATGATAACCCAGCATTGTGCAACTGTTACTATAATCACACACATACACTGTATGATAACCCAGCATTGTGCAACTGTTACTATAATCACACACATACACTGTATGATAACCCAGCATTGTGCAACTGTTAACACTATAATCACACACATACACTGTATGATAACCCAGCATTGTGCAACTGTTACTGTAATCACACACATACACTGTATGATAACCCAGCATTGTGCAACTGTTACTATAATCACACACGTACACTGTATGATAACCCAGCATTGTGCAACTGTTACTGTAATCACACACGTACACTGTATGATAACCCAGCATTGTGCAACTGTTACTATAATCACACACGTACACTGTATGATAACCCAGCATTGTGCAACTGTTACTATAATCACACACGTACACTGTATGATAACCCAGCATTGTGCAACTGTTACTATAATCACACACGTACACTGTATGATAACCCAGCATTGTGCAACTGTTACTATAATCACACACATACACTGTATGATAACCCAGCATTGTGCAACTGTTACTATAATCACACACATACACTGTATGATAACCCAGCATTGTGCAACTGTTACTATAATCACACACATACACTGTCTGATAACCCAGCATTGTGCAACTGTTAACACTATAATCACACACATACACTGTATGATACATACCTCCCAACATTTCAAATGGCCAGAGGGACACTTTTGTTTTAGGGGGTGTTGCTGGGGATGTGGCAGGTGGACAGGGCATTACCAAAAATTTATAGGTGATTTCATGACCTACTAATACCTCTTCGTGTAATTGAATAAGTTATCTAGAGCAACACCAAAGTATTTTTGTTACACAGCTAATTTATAAACACACATACTGACATTTAAAGGGGAACTAACACCCCAACATTATTAATGTTCTATCAATGTGTGTATTTTTTTTTCTAAAGTTATTTCATCCTCACTACATCCTGTGTTACTTAAAAAAAAGTAATACACTTCATTTGCTTGTTTTGCAATAAAAGAAACCATGAAAAAAAATGTAGTTTCCAAACCGTTATCTATGTTTCAATGTTGATCTAATCCTAAATTTATTAGGTCTTTCTTTTGATAAGTTTAATGTATTAGCATGAACTGTTTCTTGAACTCAATCCTCTTATTTTGAAGTGGAGTAAATCAATGTAATACTGTCGTATTTCTTATCTGAAGACATTTATTGCTTTAACTTTTAAAATCAGCCATCTTTTCAATTGAATTCTAAGTTTTATTCAATGTTTATTTTGTCTGTTCTGATGTTATCTTAAGCCTTCTTTTTTTTTCCTGAGACAAGGAAAAATGTCTTGTTCAATTATCTTAGTCTGCTCTTGATATTAATGTAATCAATTTTCATCATGTTGTCTGCAAATTCAATTACTTTGAATAAAATACTGTAGATAGCCTAAGCCTAGAAGATTCAAGAAGTTTCAATTGTTTCTTTTTTCTGAACCCCTTTTTATTTTTATTTTCCCATCTATCTTGGTACTTTATAAAACTATAATACATTCACTATAAATAAGTTTGCAAATATTCTTACTTTATGTGCTGTTAATTGGTGGGTACTAAACACAGGGACACCAGGGTGATACAATTACATACACACCACACAGTCTGATCTCCTAAACACAGGGACACCAGGGTGATACACTTATATACACACCACACAGTCTGATCTCCTAAACACAGGGACACCAAGGTGATACACTTATATACACACCACACAGTCTGATCTCCTAAACACAGGGACACCAGGGTGATACACTTATATACACACCACACTGTCTGATCTCCTAAACACAGGGACACCAGGGTGATACACTTATATACACACCACACAGTGTGATCTCCTAAACACAGGGACACCAGGGTGATACACTTATATACACACCACACAGTCTGATCTCCTAAACACAGGGACACCAGGGTGATACACTTATATACACACCACACAGTCTGATCTCCCACACACAGGGACATCAGGGTGATACACTTATATACACACCACACAGTCTGATCTACTAAACACAGGGACATCAGGGTTATACACTTATATATACACACCACACAGTCTGATCTCCTAAACACAGGGACATCAGGGTGATACACTTATATACACATCACACAGTCTGATCTCCTACACACAGGGACACCAGGGTTATACACTTCTATACACACCACACAGTCTGATCTCCTAAACACAGGGACACCAGGGTGATACACTTATATACACACCACACAGTCTGATCTCCTATACACAGGGACGCCAGGGTGATACACTTATATACACACCACACAGTCTGATCTCCTAAACACAGGGACACCAGGGTGATACTCTTATATACACACCACACAGTCTGATCTACTAAACACAGGGACACCAGGGGGATACACTTATATACACACCACACTGTGTGATATCCTAAACACAGGGACACCAGGGTGATACACTTATATACACACCACACAGTCTGATCTCCTAAACACAGGGACACCACGGTGATACACTTCTATACACACCACACAGTCTGATCTCCTAAACACAGGGACGCCAGGGGGATACACTTATATACACACCACACAGTCTGATCTCCTAAACACAGGGACACCAGGGTGATACTCTTATATACACACCACACAGTCTGATCTACTAAACACAGGGACACCAGGGGGATACACTTATATACACACCACACTGTGTGATATCCTAAACACAGGGACACCAGGGTGATACACTTATATACACACCACACAGTCTGATCTACTAAACACAGGGACACCAGGGGGATACACTTATATACACACCACACTGTGTGATATCCTAAACACAGGGACACCAGGGTGATACACTTATATACACACCACACAGTCTGATCTCCTAAACACAGGGACACCACGGTGATACACTTCTATACACACCACACAGTCTGATCTCCTAAACACAGGGACACCAGGGTGATACTCTTATATACACCACACTGTGTGATATCCTAAACACAGGGACACCAGGGTGGGACAGAGGGATTTAATGTGATACACTAATATACACACCACACAGACTGATTTCTTAAAAAGAGGGAGTGAAAGAGGGACAGAGGGATTTGGGGCTCAAAGAGGAACTGTCCCTCCTAAAGAGGAACACTTGAGTGGTACGCTGATACCCAGCATTGTTCCGTTCCCCACTGGTATCCATAGAACCCCTTATACATGTCATAGGGAGATGGTATGATCCATAAATAAGGACAGACACAACTACTTTTTGGGGTTAACAGACCACAGCTTTAGTTAACTATTTTCACTCTCATTATTATTGTTCTTATTCAAACACAAGAATAATTAAACATTAACCAATAATCAATCATTAACTGACAGTCCTTGCCAATCCGCTTTCCTTAAACCAAGCATGGCCAGATTGTCTGGGCTCATGCTAATATTCCCACATTCTTCAGCACTTACAGCTGATCCCACCGTTCATCAGCACTTACAGCTGACTCCACCATTTTCAACACTTACAGCTGATTCCCAATGAATTACCCCATTGGCCACTTTAGCTTCAATGGGAAACATCACCTCCCACGACCTAAGTCCAGGAAAAACTCCCAATGGACTTCCGCCCGAGGATCAAATCCCCTAACTTTACACCATCAGTTATCGATCTCTAAAAACCATGCAAGGACTATCTGTCACGAGGCCCGACTGTCAATAGCTTGACCAGTTGGGCCCCCCGCCACCCCGCCACCCTGCCTGACTGTCGACACCACGACCAGTCAGGCCCACCTGCACCCATTAACTCTATGGTCTGTACCCCCAATGACACTCACAGCACTCTAAAAGCAATGCACACAGCCCCACATGGCACACCATCCAATAACCATCCTGTAAAACCAAACTCACAGACAAACCACAAGCAACCAGCCAAAAACCATCCTCAGACCATCTAAGCAAAACATGCACCGCCCTCACCCCCCTAAACAATGTTTGTTTTTTTTATTATTATTATATTGTCAGTGTCACAACCCAAACCTAGCAACCCACAAGTGCACATAATAGGACACAAAGAGTACATAACAGGCACCACCACACGAGACCACAGACCACTATACTGACACCTAATCACGGCACCCATACATTATAGCTGTAAACATACACCCCTAGATGCGTACCCAGGCACCCTTCCATAGATATCCATACATCCCCCTCACTAAACACACACCCAAAAACCTAGACTCAAACATTAAAAAATACCCTCCAAAGGGAGGGTGGGGCTACCATGTCATACTGTGTATAGAACGAAAACAGGAAGGTCGAATAAAGGCCAAGTGCTCAGCCGCAGCAAAGCAACATAACCCTACATTCTCAGGGAGAGGAGGCCAAGGTTGAACTCAACGGTTTATTTAGTTATTTGTTTTTTACAACAATCAAACCCAACCACACCAACATAACGCAACCATCCCCACCATAGACAGCTACACGGACCCCAAGCCGGCCAAACCAAACCCTACAGAAACCCAGACAGACAGTCATCCTGCTGAAACACCCACGAATTCCCAGGCCCAAATCCTGAGCAAGCAATTGATATGGGAAACTGACACCTCAGCCGAAACCCACACATACCAAAGCAGGCAACGTACCAACCACACAATCCACCACACAAACCCGACCCAGACACACATCCAATACACATCCAGAGGCCTACTATCCCATAACCCATCACCAACCTCCACAAGCACCCGAGAAAACCAAAACCCCCCAAAAAGAGCCACAAACCCGTCCCCCAGCAGTCACACCATATGTATACCTGGGAACTTCCAGTCGAGGGCTACCCGGAGGGTAGTCCTCTGTTCACCAGGGGGTGACAAAAATGACGCTAATCGCGTCAAAAAGGGGTGGGGCTTGCCGCGAGTGGGGGGGGGGGGGCTTAACCCTTTGAGTGCCAGAGTGGTATGGAATGCATTGCAAAGCAATGCATTCCTTACTACTCTGGCACTCAGAGGGCTAGGGACTGAGTATCAGCAGGAGAAAAAGCAGATGTGGCAGAGTTTCAATAGAAACTCTCCACATCCGGAGGAATCAGCCTCTGCCCCGGAGACCCGGTAACGCTCTGTCAGAACCGGAGTCTCCGGGGCAAATCCGGAGAGTTCCCAGGTATGACCATATGTCAACATGCCCACCTGAGAAAAGAAACCAGTAAGGCGTGGGGTAGGCCACCAGGAAACCACCCAGCAAGCAGCCAGTGGCGACTATCCAGAACCACCTGACGCAGCAACCACTGCACAGTGGGAAGACACCAGCACTCCCGCAGCACAGTCCATCAAACGTGCAACCTGCAACAGCCCTGGTATGCCAGCCAGGCCGACATCTTCAAAGTTCCACATCCAAGTGAGCCGGCACCCAGAAGTCCAGTCCACCATCTGCAATGGCCACCTCCATGCTATTCCCTGCCTCCAGACAGAAAGACCCTCCGGGAACCTGGGGCTCACCCTGACCATCCAGGAACCCTCCAATGGTCAGCCCATAAACAAGCCAGAAATCTTCCGGGACCGGTCCAGTGCACCTACATGTCTGGCCGAGAGGAACAGTGAGTCCATGTGTAACTCCCCAGGGGCCCAAAGACCAGATGGGAATATCGCCACAAACACAGTTAGATTCAGTATTGACATTTGCCCCTGATTAACAACCAGAGCGGGAGGTGTATAGTATGGAATACCAGGGACTGACAGCCCTGGCCAACACAGCAGTGTGCTCCACACCCCAGCCAAGCCACATCCCCCATAAAACCCTTATCCCCAGCACAGAGAGCCCAGCGCCCCAACCAAGGCAGCCTGCACCGTGCACGCATGCGAACCAGGCAGATAATAAGCAGGGTGAAGAGTAGTGCAATGTAGTCCTGTGTGTCCATGCCCCCAGTGCTTGTACAGTCCCCCCATTACTATGTAGGCATGCAACGCCCCCCCAATGCACTAGCCAGTGACCCCTGATAGCCAAACCCCCACGGGGCAGGTACCCCGCCCTAACTGGGGACCTAACGAACTAGGCCTTTATGGTGAACGGGCCCGAAACCCACTCCCGGGGAGTTCAAGTCACCAGCCAAGCCCAACAGACAGAGAAGCCCCATTGTACAGCGCTGCTGAATTAGTTGGCACAATATAAATAAGACTGTGATTCTCAACCAGGGTGCCGTGGCACTTTTGTGACCCGTAGACATCAAATTAGGGTGCCCCATGATCTCTATGAATACTGACAAAAATGTGAATATTGTCTTTTTAAATGTATAACTATGAAAATTGTTATGGACAATATATTTACTTATATTACTATTTGTGAGACCTAATAACATCTGTATATCTATTAACCTTTCATTATGCTCCTGACAAACCACACTAAACATGTCAGGGATGCCCTGAAAGTTCTAGACTGCGTGTTAGGGGTGCCTTGTGCAAAAAAGGAGTTGAGAACCAGTAAAATCTATATATATAAAAGAAGACTTTGTGCCTGCCAAAACACACCCAGGGGAGGCATAAAGCAGGAGTTACTACTCCTATTGGGTGATTCAATCATGCAGGGAGTTGGCCCGCCCCCACTATACAGCCCGCCCACCACTATCAAAGTCAGAAAAAAACAATATGGCCGCCACTTGCTCCTACACCACAGACAAACACACATGCCCCACTCATACAGCACCAAACTCACACACATGCCCCACTCACACACACAGACCACCACAAACAATGCCCCACTCACACAGCACCAAACACACATGCCCCCACTCACACACACAGCACCACATACACACACAAAGCCAGAAATAAATATGGCTGACAGACACACACACTCACTCACCCTGACTCCCAGTGGCCTCAGCAGGACCTGTAGTGCAGCACCAGAAGAACAAAATGGCACTCAAAGGGTTAAGGTAGGCCCTCATTGCTCAATTATTTCTTCACTGTCATCATTTGCCATGCAAGACACAGGACAGACAGCCATCAGATTCACACTTAACCCACTGACTGCCACAGGGTTGTGTATCAAGCTTTAGCCTTCAGGGAGTGTGTTCAAACCCCTCACACTGTAAACTTGCATTTCCCTCCCACTTCTCCTCCTTCCCCAGCCTATTACTAGAACTTTTCCCACATTTATGTTAAGCCCCGCCCCCTACTCGCGATTAAGCCCCGCCCCCTTTTAACCCAGATTGCCCCATTTGTCTCTCCACATCAGCACCACATCATTCCCCTCTAGGGACTCCACAAGTCAAAGTTCCCAGGTATGAACACACTTCCTACTGCTATTTAACTCTGACATGCCTCTGTATATCTTAACCCTTTGACTGCCAGAGGGGTGCACAACTCATGAGTGCATGTGTTTCTGCTCATATATGTTGCATGTGTGTTTGTGTCCATCTCTGTTACATATATGTGTCCATGTGTGCATCTCCTGTGAGTCTGTGTGTGTGTGTGTGTGTGTGCGTGTCTTTTGCATGTTTCTGCCGCTCACTGTGTGTATGTGCATACCTCCCAACATTTCACATGGCCAAAGAGGGACACGTTAGTTTTAGGTGATATTATTGGGGGTGTGGCTGGTGGGCGGGGCATTAGTAAGAATTTTTAGGTTATTTCATGACCTATTACTGGCGATTTATGTAACTGAATAAATGATTTAGTGCAAGACCAAAGTATTTTATTTGCACAGACTAATGTATAAACACATATACTGACGTTTATTGCTTTATTGCTGGAGAGCAAAGTAAAACACGCCGCACAGTCAGGGCTGGTGCAAGGATTTTTGCCACCCTAGGCAAAACCTAATTTTGCCGCCCATTTCGCTCCGCCCCTTGTGTCCCACACCTTTATACCCTGCCTACTTATACCCCACCTCTTTTCATGATTGTCCTCTCTCTGCCCCCTGGGCCAGTCTGCCCCTGGTCTGGAGATGCCTGTAAGAGATGCCCCCTACCAGCTCCAACTTGCCCCTTATCAGCTTCACTTTGGCCCACCAGCTCCACTTTGCCACCATCAGCTCCAACTTGCCACCATCAGCTCCACTTTGCCCCCCATCCACTCCAACTTGCCCCCATCAGCTCCACTTTGCCCCCCATCCGCTCCAACGTGCCCCCACCAGCTCCACTTTGCCCCCCATCTGCTCTAACGTGCCCCCACCAGCTCCACTTTGGCCCTTCAGCTCCACTCTGCCCCCATCAGCTCCACTTTGACCCCCATCCTCTCCAACTTACCCCCATCAGCTCCACTTTGCCCCCCATCCGCTCCAACTTGCCCCCCATCCGCTCCAACTTGCCCCCACCAGCTCCAACTTGCCCCCACCAGCTCCACTATGCCCCCATCCGCTCCAACTTGCCCCCATCTGCTCCACTTTGCCCCCCATCCACTCCAACTTGCCCCCCATCTGCTCCACTTTGCCCCCCTCAGCTCCAACTTGCCCCCCCTCAGCTCCACTTTGACCCTCATCCGCTCCACTTTGCCCCCACCAGCTCCAACTTGCCCCCACCAGCTCCACTATGCCCCCTCAGCTCCAGCTTTCCCCTAGCAGCTCCAACTTGCCCCCATCATCTCCACTTTGCCCCACATCCGCTTCAACTTGCCCCCTCAGCTCCACTATGCCCCCTCAGCTCCAACTTGCCCCCCATCACATACCTGTAGCTCCCGCGCAGTCTTCTCTTCAGTAATGCAGAGCGCGGGCAGGAGATCATGACTCCCAACGCGCTCTGCATTACTAAAGATCCGACCAGATGAGGGAGCGCTGTAGCGACACAGACCTGACTGTGTTGTGGTTCCCGGCGTGGTGTGTGTGCGGGCGCAGCTCTTCTCCGCTGCATGCCCGCGCCCCCAGTACCTGTGCGCCCTAGGCCGGCGCCTACGTCGCCTATAGGTGGAGCTGCCCTGCACACAGTCTGACCTCCTAAAAAGAGGGACAACAGGGTGGGAAAGAGGGACAGAGGGACATTTGGGATGTATGGTATGTGTCTGCCTGTGTGTTGCATATGTCTGTGTTTATCAGTGTGTCTGCATTTCACACACGTGCGCCCAACGGTCATAACATGACGGGCAACGCCGTCCACCATTGCTAGTAAATAATAATTGCCAGCGGAGATGTAAGTGTGTTGCCCACATCCAGCAAGGTGGATCACAGATGCGGAACATCAGCTACTATGCATGCGCACTGCCCACCCACAGGTGTGAACCCCATAGCTCACCCCCAACGCTAGCCCCAAGCAGCAGCTGAGACTAACATAGTTACATAGTTACATAGTAATTTAGGTTGAAAAAAGACCTGCGTCCATCCAGTTCAACCCTTTTCCTATTCCTGTTTACCATCGCTGACCCAAAAGAAGGCATCTGACTTCAAATGGCAATCAGATTTCTCCCTGGATCAACAAGCCCTAACTAAATATTAATCCCAATACTAACGTACATAGCCCTCTATGTTATGCTCTTTTAAATAAGTATCCAGGCCCCTTTTAAAGGCATCTAATGTATTCGATAGCACCACCTCCTCCGGAAGTGAATTCCATACCTTTATTGTCCTTACTGTAAAGAATCCCTTCCGCTGCTGTAGATTAAATCTCCTTTCCTCAAGTCTAAGCGGGTGGCCCCTTGTCCTGTGTACTGTTCTGTTAATGAAGTGGGTACGGCCACCACAGCTATCTCCGCTCCGTTGCCGGCAGTGTAAACTTTTTTTTTTTATAGGCTGGGGTACAGCAGGGTACACAGGACATCCAATGGGCAGAATCCATGGTGAGTTCAGGTCACAATATGGGTGTAATTTTTTTTGTGTGTATGTGTGTTATATAACCAGTGCCAGCTCCTGACGAAGAGGAGAAACGGCCGTGGGCAACCGGGCAGAGGCAGTTCCCCTGAAGTGGAGACCCAAAGAAACATGGGTAGACCCAAGAAACAGACAGAAGAGAAGACAATAGTGTACACAAGCAGCCTATCACGGTGCCCGTGATTGCTGGCTTTTTCTGTCAGTCAGCTGTAAGGGCTCTCCATTGGTTGCCTGTTTTTAGTCCGCTCAGTATTGCCTATATAGACTGGGCTCCTGCACCCTTTGAGTGCCCTTTCGTGGTGTCTCTATGTCGGTGATCACCTGCCTATGGTTTCCTGTGTCTACTGGGCCTGCTTGTATCCCTACTGCTCCAGTGTCAGTGTATGTACCCAGACAGCCAGTGACACTCCAGAGACGTTCCTGCTTCCGTTCCTGATCCGGTTTGGCTGACATTCCTGCTTCCGTTCCTGATCCGGTTTGGCTGACATTCCTGCTTCCGTTCCTGACACGGTTTGGCTGTCGTTCCTACTCCTGGATCCAGATTGCCATTCTTCCCTCTGGACTATGGTCACCTGGGCGACATTCTGACTACTGGATTCCTCCTTTGGTTGTACCTCTGGTACTAGGCTAAGGGCCTCCATTTTGTCCAGTACGCGGTACTGGTTTGCTCCAATATATCACCGGTTGCTTGCTGCCTCCATTACAGCACCGGTAGGGCTTCCGTGTTGTCCAGTACGCGGTACTGGTTTGCTCCAATTTTACACCGGTTGCTTGCTGCCTCCGTTACAGCACCGGTAGGGCCTCCGTGTTGTCCAGTACGCGGTACTGGTTTGCTCCTATATTACACCGGTTGCTTGCTGCCTCCGTTACAGCACCGGTAGGGCCTCCGTGTTGTCCAGTACGCGGTACTGGTTTGCTCCAACATTACACCAGTTGCTTGCTGCCTCCATTACAGCACCGGTAGGGCTTCCGTGTTGTCCAGTACGTGTTACCGGTTTGCTCCAATATTACATCGGTTGCTTGCTGCCTCCGTTACAGCACCGGTAGGGCCTCCGTGTTGTCCAGTACGCGGTACTGGTTTGCTCCTATATTACACCGGTTGCTTGCTGCCTCCATTACAGCACCGGTAGGGCTTCCGTGTTGTCCAGTACGCAATACTGGTTTGCTCCTATATTACACCGGTTGCTTGCTGCCTCCATTACAGCACCGATAGGGCTTCCGTGTTGTCCAGTACGCAATACTGGTTTGCTCCTATATTACACCGGTTGCTTGCTGCCTCCATTACAGCACCGGTAGGGCTTCCGTGTTGTCCAGTACGCAATACCGGTTTGCTCCTATATTACACCGGTTGCTTGCTGTCTCCATTACAGCACTGGTAGGGCCTCCGTGTTGTCCAGTACGCGGTACTGGTTTGCTCCTATATTACACCGGTTGCTTGTTGCCTCCATTACAGCACCGGTAGGGCTTCCGTGTTGTCCAGTACGCAATACTGGTTTGCTCCAACATTACACCAGTTGCTTGCTGCCTCCATTACAGCACCGGTAGGGCTTCCGTGTTGTCCAGTACGTGTTACCGGTTTGCTCCAATATTACATCGGTTGCTTGCTGCCTCCGTTACAGCACCGGTAGGGCCTCCGTGTTGTCCAGTACGCGGTACTGGTTTGCTCCTATATTACACCGGTTGCTTGCTGCCTCCATTACAGCACCGGTAGGGCTTCCGTGTTGTCCAGTACGCAATACTGGTTTGCTCCTATATTACACCGGTTGCTTGCTGCCTCCATTACAGCACCGGTAGGGCTTCCGTGTTGTCCAGTACGCAATACTGGTTTGCTCCTATATTACACCGGTTGCTTGCTGTCTCCATTACAGCACTGGTAGGGCCTCCGTGTTGTCCAGTACGCGGTACTGGTTTGCTCCTATATTACACCGGTTGCTTGCTGCCTCCATTACAGCACCGGTAGGGCTTCCGTGTTGTCCAGTACGCGGTACTGGTTTGCTCCTATATTACACCGGTTGCTTGCTGCCTCCATTACAGCACCGGTAGGGCCTCCGTGTTGTCCAGTACGCGGTACTGGTTTGCTCCTATATTACACCGGTTGCTTGCTGCCTCCATTACAGCACTGGTAGGGCTTCCGTGTTGTCCAGTACGCGGTACTGGTTTGCTCCAACATTACACCAGTTGCTTGCTGCCTCCATTACAGCACCGGTAGGGCTTCCGTGTTGTCCAGTACGTGTTACCGGTTTGCTCCAATATTACATCGGTTGCTTGCTGCCTCCGTTACAGCACCGGTAGGGCCTCCGTGTTGTCCAGTACGCGGTACTGGTTTGCTCCTATATTACACCGGTTGCTTGCTGCCTCCATTACAGCACCGGTAGGGCTTCCGTGTTGTCCAGTACGCAATACTGGTTTGCTCCTATATTACACCGGTTGCTTGCTGCCTCCATTACAGCACTGGTAGGGCCTCCGTGTTGTCCAGTACGCGGTACTGGTTTGCTCCTATATTACACCGGTTGCTTGCTGCCTCCATTACAGCACCGGTAGGGCTTCCGTGTTGTCCAGTACGCAATACTGGTTTGCTCCTATATTACACCGGTTGCTTGCTGCCTCCATTACAGCACTGGTAGGGCTTCCGTGTTGTCCAGTACGCAATACTGGTTTGCTCCAACATTACACCAGTTGCTTGCTGCCTCCATTACAGCACCGGTAGGGCTTCCGTGTTGTCCAGTACGTGTTACCGGTTTGCTCCAATATTACATCGGTTGCTTGCTGCCTCCATTACAGCACCGGTAGGGCCTCCGTGTTGTCCAGTACGCGGTACTGGTTTGCTCCTATATTACACCGGTTGCTTGCTGCCTCCGTTACAGCACCGGTAGGGCCTCCGTGTTGTCCAGTACGAGGTACTGGTTTGCTCCAACATTACACCAGTTGCTTGCTGCCTCCATTACAGCACCGGTAGGGCTTCCGTGTTGTCCAGTACGCAATACTGGTTTGCTCCAACATTACACCGGTTGCTTGCTGCCTCCATTACGGCACCGGTAGGGCTTCCGTGTTGTCCAGTACGCAATACTGGTTTGCTCCAACATTACACCAGTTGCTTGCTGCCTCCATTACTGCACCGGTAGGGCTTCCGTGTTGTCCAGTATGCGGTACTGGTTTGCTCCAATCATACACTGGTTGCTTGCATTACCAACTTACAGCACCGGTAGGGCCTCCCTGTTTGTCCAGTACGTGTTACTGGTTTGCTCCACATTACCATCGGTTGCTGATGCCACCTCCGTTACAGCACCAGTGTGGCTCCTAACTCTGTACCACCTTGCTAGGCTGACTTGCCCGGTATATTGGCAAGGCCGGTAAAGCCTCCTTCATACTGATGTGCCAGTCTCCAGGCTGCCTTGCCCGGTATATTGGTAAGGCCGGTAGAGACTAGTTAATCTCATTGTGCCAGTCTCCAGGCTGCCTTGCCCGGTATATTGGTAAGGCCGGTAGAGACTACTTCATCTCATTGTGCCAGTCTCCAGGCTGCCTTACCTGGTATTTGGCAAAGCCGGTAGAGCCTACTATACTGTATCATTGTTTGCTATACTATTTGAACCTGTCGTGTGTCTGTATCATATGTGTATGTTCAGGACCTGTGAGGGTTCTTATTAACTTTTCAATAAAGTTGTGTTTTTATCTTAACTCTGTGTCTGAGAGTCATAATAAACCGTGACACAGCCAGACAGGAAGAAAAGCACAAAACAAAATAAAGCCAAAGCAGACAAAAGAAAGAACCCAAAGAAAGCCAACGAGAATAACCAAGGTTGCTTGAGAGATATAAAAGGTTAAAGGGATAGTAATACTTAAAATGTAAAAAAAAATATGTTGTAGGGTTTATCCCCCTGAGTAAAACAAGAGTACTCCCACTGCTGAAAGGTGTTTCATTCAAAAGTTATTAATTTTCATAGTTGAATTTTTTAGGTGCAATATCACAGTGGCCTGAAATCGTGCAGTGGCGCTGTTGCTACACGATCCTATGGACAGCTCTGGTCCCAGGACCATAAATCTCCATGGTCTGCAAAAAACGCAGAACCACATGCAGGCTACACAACAGCCAAGCGACAAAAGAGGAAGAAAACAGAGCGCACACATCAATGGGGGCCGGCACGCGTACCCCGAGTCAATCCACCACCAGGGAGCAGGGCGATAGAACGAAGAGGTGGTGGGGGCCATCACCCATTCAGAAAAAATGCCACCGGAAAGGGAATTGATCTGCTACCTGCTCAGGAACACTGCCACCTCAGTCCGACCAGTCTTGAGCCAAGCCAGATGGGCTGACAATCCACGTGCGAGGCTGAGGACACTGGAGAACCGGCACTGCCAGAGGAGATACAGCCGTCACAGCAGGATCAGGTGAGAAGCAGGAGCCAGAGGTGAGGAGCAAGAAGCAGGTGAGGAACAGGAACCAGGCCAGACTTGCGTAGCAAAAAACAGGATACCAGCAATGCTTCCTGTCCCCTCTTCCACCAGACAACAGCCCATTTCCTGTCACCAACGCTTTATGCCCTTTTCTTATTACTCCTCCCATAAACACACTTCCTTTATGCATCAACCCTCCCCATGACATGCTTCCCCTCCTGTACCCTGCAGTCCTTCTGGGGAATTTCTTTGTCTGATAACCTTGTGCTACTAGCCCCTCGTAGCCACACATCCACTGTCTGATTCCCCAGTGTTTTGTCACTGGAAGCACCAGGCCCACACATGGACTGGTATCTCAGCCTTCTTCTACTGGCACCCACAGCCAGAGAACCACCCATATATTATCTGATACTTCAGCATTGTTTCACTGTTTACTGGTGTCCACAGAATCCCACTGTGTGATACCCCATCATTGTTCCACTGGTTACCCCTAGCCAATCACACACTGATTGCCAACATTTTTCCATTAGCCCCTGGTAGCCACAGAACAACACACGTACACTTTATGATACCGCAGCCTTGTTCAACTGGCCACTGGTAGCCACAGATTCCCCACATACACTATGTGGGCCCCATCAGCTTTATTCCCCCACCACTGGTAGCCACAGATTCCCCACATACACTATGTGAACCCCGTCAGCTTTATTCCCCCACCACTGGTACCCACAGATTCCCCCATACACTACGTGGGCCCCATCAGCTTAATTCCCCCACCACTGGTAGCCACAGATTCCCCACATACACTACGTGGGCCCCATCAGCTTAATTCCCCCACCACTGGTACCCACAGATTCCCCCATACACGACGTGGCCCCCATCAGCTTTATTCCCCCTCCACTTGTAGCCACAGATTCCCCACATACACTATGTGATCCCCATCAGCTTTGTTCCCCTGTCCACTGGCAGCCAGCCCATAACTTCTCCATATATACTACGTGACACCCACCAGCCTTGTTTACCTGCCACTGGTAGCCATATATTTCCCCCATCTATACTGTCCCTCATACCTTCTCTTCTGCGCTGCCCCACTCTGCTTTCTATCTCAGTGTAGAGTCATGGGCTCCACACTGTCTCTACTGATACTTTGGGTGCATGTTGATGACCTCATCTCAAAGCACCAGGAAGTGCTAGAAGAGCCAGTGTGGAGCTGATGGCTCCGCACCCAATATCAGAACAGGGTGAGGCAGCAGCCTGCTGTTCCAAGCTAGATATGCCCACAAGTTGTTAGGCAGTAACCAGCCTCGGTCACACCTCCTGCTGATAAGCAGCACAGCAGGAGGAGTGAGTCTCTGGAACACAGGACCAATATTTGCTGATGCCTGACATTCGGGGCTGCCCACTGTCACACTCAGGGATTCAGCCCCCTTAGCCCACTCCTAGCAACGCCCCTGATGCGTAGGATACCTCTCTGGCAATCAATGGGTTAAATGCTGGACGCCAGTAAAAAAATAAAAGTAATTAGGTAGCGCTGTGCAGGAATCAGTACGTTCCGGCACAGTGTGTATTTAACAGGTTCCCCCCTGATTTAATTGGATATTGGGTTACCATACCTCCCAACATTTCAAATGGCCAAAGAGGGACACTTGTGTTTTAGGGGGTGTTGCTGGGGGCATGGCTGGTGAGCAGGGCATTACCGAGAGTTTTTAGGCTATTTCATGACTTAGTGACACCTCCTTTTGTAACCTAATAAATGATTTAGAACAAGACCAAAGTATTTTATTTATACAGACTAATGTAGAAACACATATACCGACTTTTAAACAAACAATAATGTGAGTTTTATTGCTGTAGAGCAATGTAATACACTTATATACACACCACACAATCTGGTCTCCTAAAAAGAGGGACATCAGGGTGGGAAAGAGGGACAGAGGGATTTGAGTCTAAAAGAGGGACTGTCCCCCCTGAAGAGGGACACTTGGGAGGTATGGGTTACCCCTTAACTCAGGGGCTGATTACTCAATAGGAGCGACTGCCTAAGGCTCCAAATTATGGGGAGGGGCCTCAGCTGTGCTGACCACACCCACATTCTGAACTGAGGGAGTGTCCACAGCAATCTCAATGTCCCTGCACCAGTTTTATTCCCATTTACAGGATATTATTTAAACCCTTGGATGCTAGAGACATCTCCAACGCATTGCAAAGCAACCACGGGGTTAAAGTTTTTTTTGTCCTTGGTTGTTATAGGGCCAAAGGTATTTTCTGGGCCAGTAAACAGTGGATGGGACTGGGGGCGGGACATATGAGGAATGGGGGTGTGGTTATGGGTGGAGCTACAGGCATCTAGAATTTTTTTGCCTATTGGACATCTATATTATATAATGCTGGAAAAGGGCTTCAGAGAAGGCTGCAGGGCCACCGCCGGGAGGACGGGGGGTCCTATGTCCATACCTGGAAACTGTAAAGGGTTAAAAATAATACAACATGAGACAGTTGTTCCAAATTATAGATTGGTTATTATTTAAAATAAATTCATATAATAACAGCAACACAGAAATTATCCAGCAAGTAATGTACATACATACTTACAAGCAATTCTGTAATGAGCGCCCCCCTCCCTCTCTAGAGACCCCTTCTTGTACCCTCTAAAGGTTAATCCACCCTAGTTGTTGTCCAATCAGCGGTCTTGGCATTTAGGTCCTTATCTTCTCCGCACAGATGTTATGTCCTTGAATGCTTGCACAGGCCTCTTTTGTGTAGATGACCTTGCAAAATAACTCTATTCTTTACTAATTTAAACCCAGTGGAGCAAAAACACTCATGCATATGTACTGCTTTTAAAGGTACATTACACTTATTAAGAAAAAGACTATAGGATATAGCTTTTTCCTTAAAGGGATAGTAATACTTCGTTTTAACTTTATTTTATTTTGTAGGCATTAAAAAAACATGAGCAATGATATAAGTCTTATCTCTCAAACCTTTATGGTTTATGAGATATTCACAAGCAAAGTTTCCCCTCCCGCCCCTTTTACCTACTGTAAACAATCTCTTCTCAGATGTGGAATCCAGTTCATAGACCAGACAGATAACAGCAGGGGACAATCTTCTTCCTATGAGAACAATGAAAGCCCCGCCCCCCTTTTACCTAGTGTAAGCCATCTCTTCTCAGATGTGGAATACAGTCCATAGACTGGACACAGGGCCGGATTTACATCTCAGGCGCCCCTAGGCACAACAACCTCTGGCGCCCCTAGCCCCACCTTTGGCCCACCCCTAATCACGCCTCTCACTTAGCCACACCCTCCACTAACCACACCCATTTTTACATTTGTTTTATTCTTCACAGTACTGATGGTTTGCCCCAGAACTGTTCCACTTTACTTTAAGGAATAGTGTACACTTTCCTGATTAAATCTTAGGTTTTACACTTTCTGGTGCCAGAGAGGGGCCCAACACAGTGCTTTGCACTGTGTTGGGCCCCTCTCTGGCACTAAAAGGGTTAAAGAGCTTTGATCTACTAACAGCAAAGAGAACTAAACAGTTCTTTGCCTCTAGTACAAATTATATAAGGTTATAGTCTTAATGGTAACGTACATTAATACTATACAGGTCAAATCATAGGGCCCACATAAAAATTCTCATTAATTAAAATGGGTACTTCAAGCCCCTTGAATGTCTGAGATATCTCCAACAAATTCATAGACCAAGAGTGTAGAACACAAAGGCCTCACCCTAAGTTAGAAATGGGATATGAGGGAGCGCATTATAACAATCAGTAGGTTGAAAACCGTAACAATTTAGCAGGTTATACCTGAGATTAAATCCTGCAGTTGGCACACTGTGCCATTGAGCCACACTTATCCAGTTGGTAACACCAATTAAGCATATCCACAAGACAAACCTCAGTGCTGGGTAATTAAGATTGGCTGGATACTACCACAAAAAGTGCCAGGGGCTCTCCTTATTCAATGGTTCAGCATCATCTGCAAGCATTCATTCCCAGCTAAAGAATTTTACTAGGTGCCAGGCAACTGCATTCAGTTGAAGAATGCAACTAGGTACAAGAGTCACCCTTAGCAGAATAATTACATTAGGTGCCAGGCAGCACCCTCAGCCAAATGATGCCCCTAGATGCTAGACAGTTACCCAAAAATGTCATTAGATGCCAGGCAGACACCCTTATCTGAAGAATGCCGTTAAATACCAAGTAGCCTCCCTCACCTTGAGAATACAACTTAGTACCAGACAACCTCTTAACTGGAGACTGCCTCTCCATCTCCCTCAACAGAAGAAAGGCACCCCATGCAAGACAGCCTCACTCACCTGGAGACTGGTACTCCTTGTCAGTGAGTCTCCCTCACCCAAAGACTTCCACTCAGTATCAGGCAGCCTCCCTCACCTGGAGACTTCCACTCAGTGCCAATCAGCCTCGCTCACCCAGAGAAAGGTACTCTGTGCCAGGCAGCCTCCCTCACCCAAAAAAAAGGCACTCCATGCCAAGCAGCCTCCCTCACCCAAAGAAAGGCACTCTGCCAGGTAGCATCCTCCTCACCCAAAAACTACCATTCAGTACTGTCCATTAAACAAATAATAAACTTAATTGTGGGCAACACACATACTGATGCTGTTGGGGAGGCTACTGCGTGCCACTGCCGCTCCTCCTGCCACCCGTCCGGTAACAACTGGCCTGCTGATGCTGTCTTGATTGTACCCTCGGCCTGCCTCTGAGCCGGCTCGCTCGCTCACTCACTCCAAATTAGCCGACAGTCACAGACGCCAAATAGTGTAGGCTGGACCTTCCTATGACTTTTATGAAGTTCGGCGTAGCTTGCGCGGCGCCCTCTATGTGACGTTGTGCATCAGCAGCGTCGTGATGTACCAGGTGGTGGTGACCAATGACAACAGAGGTGTGGCACGCAGGCGCAGCAGGTTGCGTAAAGCGCCCCGGCAGCACAGCCGCTGGTAACAGACTACTACAACAAGTGGCAAAGCTCCCTCGAGTCGAGGGCATAAGCGCAGACCATAATTATAAATTTAAGTGGCACAGCAGTCAGCATTATGCACCCGGAATTGTGGGTGTGACAAAGGCATTGCCAGGCGCCCCTGAAAATCGGGGCCCTAGGCAAGTGCCTTGTCTGCCTATTGGCAAATCCGGGCCTGACTGAACAGATAACAGAAGGGGACAATCTTCTTCCTATGAAAACAATGAAATCCCTGCCCCCCTTGACAAGCTTTTCAGGTTTTTCCCTTATCTTAATTGAAAATTGTCCCTCTCTGCAGTCTACCTGGGCACCTCCCTTCTGATCTGGCTGAGCAGTGTTACATCAGTAAAAGGGGCGGGAGGGGAAACTTTGCTTGTGAATATCTCTTAAACCATAAAGGTTTGAGAGATAAGACTTATATCATTCTTCATGTTTTTTTAATGCCTACAAAATAAAATAAAGATAAAACGAAGTATTACTATCCCTTTAACAAAACATTCAAAATGAGTTGCTGCGGAGATCCTGGAAATATCATAACATAGACCATACCTCCCAAGTGTCCCTCTTTAGGAGATATTAGGGTTCTGTATCGCCCAAGCGTCCCTCTTTAGGAGATATTAGGGGTCCATACCTCCCAAGTGTCCCTCTTTAGAAGATTTTAGGGGTCTGTATCTCCCAAGTGTCCCTCTTTAGGAGATATTAGGGATCCATACTTTTCAAGTGTCCCTCTTTAGGAGATATTAGGGATCCATACTTTTCAAGTGTCCCTCTTTAGGAGATATTAGGGGTACATGCCTCCCAAGTGTCCCTTTTTAGGAGATATTAGGAGTCCGTACCTTCCAAGTGTCCCTCTTTAGGGATATTAGGGTCTGTACCTCCCAAGTGTCCCTCTTTAGGAGATATCAGGGGTCTGTACCTCCAAATTGTCCCTCTTTAGGAGATATTAGGGGTCCGTACCTCCCAAGTGTCCCTCTTTAGGAGATATTAGGGGTCTGTACCTCCCAAGTGTCCCTCTTTAGGAGATATTAGGGATTCATATCTCCCAAGTGTCCCTCCTTAGGAGATATAAGGGATTTGTATCTCCCAAGTGTCCCTCTTTAGGAGATATTAGGGGTCTGTACCTCCCAAGTGTCCCTTTTTAAAAGGGACAGCCCCTCTGTGACCCAAATCACTATGTTCCTCTTTCCTGCCCCGGCGTCCCTGTGTTTAAGAGATCAGACTGTGTAATGTGTATATAAGTGTATCAAATTAAATCCCTCTGTCCCACCCTGGTGGCCCCATGTTTAGGAGATCAGACTGTATGGTGTCTGTAAATAAGTGTCTCACCCTGGTGTACCTGTGTTTAGGAGATCAGACTGTGTGGTGTGTATGTAAGTGTATCACCCTGGTGTCCCTGTGTTTAGAAGATCAGACTGTGTGGTGTGTATATAAGTATATCACCCTGGTGTCCCTGTGTTTAGGAGATCAGACTGTGTGGTGTGTATATAAGTGTATCACCCTGGTGTTCCTGTGTTTAGGAGATCAGACTATGTGGTGTGTATAGAAGTGTATCACCCTGGTGTCCAGGGGAGGGCTGGCCTGGGGGGCAGGGGGGCAACTGCCCCCTGGGCTGGCCATGTGTCTGGGCTGGTGGGCCAGTGCCTCACTCAATCTCCCACCTGCTGGTGTAAAATGGAGCTACACTAGTGATACCACAGAACTTATGAAATGAATCTATATGCAAGTGATACCGCAGAGCTACAATCCAAACATAGCTGCACTAGTAGCATAATCCATTTCCCTTGCAAGCTCTATGGCATCACTATTCTATCTTTCCTTAACCCTTTGAGTGCCAGAGGGGTACACATCGCATTGAAAAAGCAATGTGGTGTGTACCCCTCTGGCACTCACAGGGTTAAGCACTGTAGTATCACTAATATAGCCCCATTTCAACAGTAAGCTCTGTGATATCACTTGCTTTAATTCACAGCATTAAGGACAATTTTAAAATTAAGGAAACAGGGGTGGGCTGGGGCAATGGGCTTGGACAATAATAGATATGGGACACTTAATTGTATTTGCCCCCTGGGCCGTATGTTGCCAGCCCTCCCCTGCTGGTGTCCCTGTGTTTAGGAGATCAGACTGTGTGGTGTGTATATAAATGTATCACCCTTGTGTCCCTGTGCTTAGGAGATCAGACTATGTGGTATGTATATAAGTGTATCACCCTGGTGTCCCTGTGTTTAGGAGATCAGACTGTGTGGTGTGTATATACGTGTATCACACTGGTGTCCCTGAGTGTAGGACATCAGACTGTGTGGTGTGTATATAAGTGTATCACTCTAGTGTCCCTGTGTGTAGGAGATCACACTGTGTGGTGTATATATAAGTGTATCATACTGGTGTCCCTGTGTTTAGGAGATCAGACTGTGTGATGTGTATAGACGTGTATCACCCTGGTGTCCCTGTGTTTAGGAGATCAGACTGTGTGGCGTATATAGAAGTATATCACCATGGTGTCCCTCTGTTTAGGAGATCAGACTGTATGCTGTGTATATAAATGTATCACCCTAGTGTCCCTGTGTTTAGAAAATCAGACTGTGTGGTGTGTGTATATAAGTATATCACCCTGGTGTCCCTGCATTTAGGAGATCAGACTGTGTGGTGTGTATATAAGTGTATCACCCTGGTGTCCCTGTGTTTAGGAGATCAGACTGTGTGGTGTGTATATAAGTGCATCCCCCGGTGTCCCTGTGTTTAGGAGATCAGACTGTGTGGTGTGTATATAAGTGTATCCCCCTGGTGTCCCTGTGTTTAGGAGATCAGACTGCGTGATGTGTATATAAGTGTATCACCCTGGTGTCCCTGTGTTTAGGAGATCAGACTGCGTGGTGTGTATAGAAGTGTATCCCCCTGGTGTCCCTGTGTTTAGGAGATCAGACTGTGTGGAGTGTATATAAGTGTATCACCCTGGTGTCTCTGTGTGTAGGAGATCAGACTGTGTGATGTGTATATAAGTGTATCACCCTGGTGTCCCTGTGTTTAGGAGAGCAGACTGTGTGGTGTGTATATAAGTGTTTCACCCTGGTGTCCCTGTGTGTAGGAGATCAGACTGTGTGGTGTGTATAGATGTGTATCACCCTGGTGTCCCTGTGTTTAGGAGATCAGACTGTGTGGTGTGTATAGAAGTGTATCACCCTGGTGTCCCTGTGTTTAGGAGATCAGACTGTGTGGTGTGTATATAAGTGTATCACCCTGGTGTCCCTGTGTTTAGGAGATCAGACTGTGTGGTGTGTATATAAGTGTATCACCCTGGTGTCTCTGTGTTTAGGAGATAAGACTGTGTGATGTGTATAGAAGTGTATCACGCTGGTGTCCCTGTGTTTAGGAGATCAGACTGTGTGATGTGTATATAAGTGTATCACCCTGGTGTCCCTGTATTTAGGAGATCAGACTGTGTGATGTGTATATAAGTGTACCACCCTGGTGTCTCTGTGTTTAGGAGATCAGACTGTGTGGTGTGTATAGAAGTATATCACCCTGGTGTCCCTGTGTTTAGGAGATCAGACTGTATGGTGTGTATATAAGTGTATCACCCTGGTGTCCCTGTGTTTAGGAGATCAGACTGTGTGGTGAGTATATAAGTGTATCACCCTGGCGTCCCTGTGTTTAGGAGATCAGACTGTGTGGTGAGTATATAAGTGTATCACCCTGGTGTCCCTGTGTGTAGGAGATCAGACTGTGTGGTGTGTATAGAAGTGTATCACCCTGGTGTCCCTGTGTTTAGGAGATCAGACTGTGTGGTGTGTATAGAAGTGTATCACCCTGGTGTCTCTGAGTTTTGGAGATCAGACTGTATGGTGAGTATATAAGTGTATCACCCTGGTGTCCCTGTGTTTAGGAGATCAGACTGTATGGTGAGTATATAAGTGTATCACCCTGGTGTCCCTGTGTTTAGGAGATCAGACTGTATGGTGAGTATATAAGTGTATCACCCTGGTGTCCCTGTGTTTAGGAGATCAGACTGTGTGATGTGTATATAAGTGTACCACCCTGGTGTCTCTGTGTTTAGGAGATAAGACTGTGTGATGTGTATAGAAGTGTATCACGCTGGTGTCCCTGTGTTTAGGAGATCAGACTGTGTGATGTGTATATAAGTGTATCACCCTGGTGTCCCTGTATTTAGGAGATCAGACTGTGTGATGTGTATATAAGTGTACCACCCTGGTGTATCTGTGTTTAGGAGATCAGACTGTGTGGTGTGTATAGAAGTGTATCACCCTGGTGTCCCTGTGTTTAGGAGATCAGACTGTATGGTGTGTATATAAGTGTACCACCCTGGTGTCTCTGTGTTTAGGAGATCAGACTGTGTGGTGTGTATAGAAGTGTATCACCCTGGTGTCCCTGTGTTTAGGAGATCAGACTGTATGGTGTGTATATAAGTGTATCACCCTGGTGCCCCTGTGTTTAGGAGATCAGACTGTGTGGTGTGTATATAAGTGTATCACTCTGGTGTCACTGTGTTTAGGAGATCAGACTGTGTGGTGTGTATAGAAGTGTATCACCCTGGTGTCCCTGTGTTTAGGAGATCAGACTGTGTGGTGTGTATAGAAGTGTATCACCCTGGTGTCCCTGTGATTAGGAGATCAGGCTGTGTGGTGTGTATATAAGTGTATCACCCTGGTGTCCCTGTATTTAGGAGATCAGACTGTGTGGTGAGTATATAAGTGTATCACCCTGGTGTCCCTGTGTGTAGGAGATCAGACTGTGTGGTGAGTATATAAGTGTACCACTCCCCCAGCATCACCCCAATAAAACACAAGTGTCCCTCTTTGACCATTAGAAATGTTGGGGGTTAGGTTGTACCCCTGTTATGGTGATCATTTTTGGGGATCTTTGGAAGGACTTAAATGTTCGATTGTAATGCGTCACACAATGAGTTGGAGACATCTCTAGCATTCAATGGGTTAAAATCCCTATCAAAATCCAATGGGAATTTTTGCTTCAGTATTTGGTTTGGTCCAGTTCTTCTGAGGGAACTATGTTACAAAATTGAGTCATTCGGGGCAAACAAACTGCACTATAGGGGACATACAATTTCCAAAAATATCCATTGATTTTAGATGGAGAATTTAACAGAGCAGTACACCCGAATAATGAAAAAAGAAAAAAAAAGAAAAGTTGCAGGGATTTACCTGTAGAGTAAAACAGGGGGATCCCAACGCTTGGAGAGGTTTGTTTCATAAGTTATAGAAAAGATAAGGTGGCATTTTCATAACGGCAGGAGATGAAGATGTTTCTCAGCCAGGTGGCGCTGTGTCACAGACACAGGATTACAGTGGGCTATGTGGGGATATCCCATGAGCACCAGAACAGGGTGTGACATCAACAGGGCTGGATTTCCTAATAGACCGAGTAGGCAACAGCCAAGGCCTCCAAATTCTGGGTGGACACTCCCACATTCGAGAGCTGTGGGTGTGGCCTTGCTACCTCTTGCACCACTTCTGTACCCATTTACAGGTTATTATGTAACCTCCTGAGAGATCTCATGCGTTGGTCATCTCTCTAGTAAACAAGGGGTTATTTTTGTGATCTTGCTTGTTCTAGACTAAGGGTATTTTCCGTAGATGAGACTGGGGGCGGGGTCATGTGACGAGTAGGGTGTGTCATGGGTGGAGCTAATGGCACCTACAGTGCCTTTCCTAGAGGAACCTGGGATTTTACTCTGTCTTGACAACAGTTCAGGCGCGAAGGAACGAAGGAAGACAGGGGGATTTATAATAAGTGTTCCTGTCAGTTTTGTGAACGGATCCTTAAAATGTCCTTATTTCTTATTACGAGCGCTGGTATTTATAACGTATTCTAGTTACATTTATGGAAGTGGTGACCGTAAAGAATAAAAACAGGTCAGACACGGCCTTAAATATTTGGCGAAAATTCTCTCTAAATTATCGCAAATAGCAACATTTCTTTATAAATTCGCTGCACCACTTTTTTACAAATGTCCTCCATTTTATAAAAGAGCATACTACACGACGTCATGTCTACTAAACTGTCATTAACCCTTTTATAATTACTAGGGCATTAACCCTTTTATAATTACCAGCGGCATTCTGCCCTGGCACTCAAAGGGTTAAAATAAGAGCTTTTCTTTTAAATGAAAATGAAATCACATGGCAGTTTTCCCCAAACCACAGGCATCTTTACTTTCCTGGCACCAGCAGTGCGAGTGCCCGCTGATAACCGCTCAAAGGGAATGTAATTAACGTCAGCGTGTGGGATAGAGGCTGGGACAGAGGAACAACCTGAGGCCCTGCAGCTGTTGAGGGCTATAGTTACTTGCAGTGCTCAAGTCTGCTCCCTGGTGGATACAAATAGAAAGTCCTTCCTTATTCCAGGATTAATATTCTGCCCGCTTTGTACTGTGTTTTCTTGTTAGCAAAAAAGTATCTACAGCAGTAGCATTCAACTTGCAACCCACAGGTCAAGAGAATTTTAGCAAATGTTCTAACCTAATTAGCTAACACCAGGCACCCTCACCCTCACAGCAAAGAAAATAAACTGGACTCTCAGGACCAGTTAAGCAGGGCTTTTGTGCTACAGCCGGTTTTATCATGCGGTACCCACTGTATATTCAAGGGGTTCTACTCCCCCTCACTTGCTCTCTCCTCTGGGTCTGAGGCCAGTCTGGGACTCTGGGAGTGGTCACTGCGCAGTTACAAGGGTAGACCACTCCCAGTTCTGGCCGTTATAATAACATGTCAGCGCTCTGAGGCTGAGCTCTGATTGGTCCACTGCCATCTCTCACCCCCGCGAGTTGCAAGAGCAGCTGCAAAAAAAAAAAAAAAAAAAAGTTAGTCAGCGCTGCATAGGGGATGGCGGCACAAGTGTCACCCAGTGCAGTCCGCACCCCCCTCGGGATGCCACTGCAGGGAACACAGCTGTAACTCTGGGTAGGTATGTTCCTGTATCAGAAGAATAGAACAGGGTTGTATATGAGGAAGAAAAATCTGCTGCTGGTCAAAGTCCCAAATATCACCCATTCAGACTAGTGCAGCATTGTTAACGCGAAACAAACCATGACGCGCTGACTGTCAAGAGTCGTTAAGGGGTTAAAAACAGAAGACATGCAATATAAAAAACATGTAAATAAAGGACTTACATGATGCAGAAACCCACTGGGCCTGCCTGGTGTGAGCTCCTATATAGGGGCTGTGTATCCATCAGCCCAACACGAATAGAGCATTGCTACCCATCCGCACAGGGCACGGGAGGAATAACTGATTATAGACAGAGTGCAGATACAAGCCAAGACAGGCCGAATGCCTTCTCCTTAAAGGCCAAGAACAAAGAGAAAGGAAGGATAGTAAAAATAGAATATACAGTGCATTATATTAGTGATTAAATAGGATAAATGAGAAGTACATACAACGACTTCTACGCGCTTTTCCTCTTCTCATTCTAGCAGCTTTCTCATTTATCCTATTTAACCCCCTAAGAATCATCCACGCTGCCACTTAAGGACCACAGACCTTTTTTTTCTTTTGCAGTCCGATTCAGGGCACCCCCGAATATGTGAAGCCATGCAGGGAGCCCTGAATTCCCTGATGTAAGGAACTACACCCCGTGACATACATGTACGTCATGGGTCGTTAAGGGGTTAATCACTAATGTAATGCACTGTATATTCTATTTTTCGGTGCTTAAAGAAAAATGGGTGGGGAGAAGTGGGATGAGCTCTATTCTTTGAATCCTGAACTATAAAATTCTGCCACCTGGTGGAGGGAAAGTCACTGCAGTCTCTGTGTGCCCCACTAGATACATGAAAAAAGGGCAGACTGAGCTGTTATATCCTTTGAACAAAGCATCTCTTAGCAATGGGGATTGCTACACAGGGAAGTTTTGGTCTGTGCAGTCCAGCAATCTGATTACTGAGTTACCGGACTGCCTGTGATTCCTCTCCACCCACCGAGACCAAACTGTGTATGTACATCCGTCTGTATGCATCTGTGTATATATATATTATATATATACACGAGTATATGTGCATGTATGTATTCATGTAAGTGTATATATCGATGTGTGCACATGTATCTATGTGTGTATGCATGTGCGTGCATTTGTATCTGTGTGCACGCATGTATGTGCACGTGTGTGTATATGCGTTTGTGTGTATTTGTGTGTGCACGCACATCTCTCTGTGCATGTGTGTATCTATGTGCGCTAGTGTATCTGCACTCGTGTGTGCGCATATCTATGTGTATGTGCATGTGGGTGTGTCTGCATTTATGTGCATATCTGTGTGCGTGTATGTGTATCTAGGTGTGTGCACATGCATGTATGTGTGGTCTTTGTTTTTTTGTTTTTAACCAGACTGGACCATTTTCAAATGACAAAAATGGCTTTGTGTACGGGCACCTTTACCCTTGTTTTATATCAGCAGGAGAAACATGCCCGTATATATAGGTTTTCTCTTAATAAAACACTACTGCGCAGACTGAACCTACAGGGTAAAACCACCCTGTCCATTATATGTTCTATCCATACAGACAACTCAGATCCACCTTTTATTTCACAGTTATTAACATAACACATGCAGTAAAGTATTTACATCTCCAACAAATCAAACAAAACTGTCAGAGGTGAATTTACCAAATAGCAAAGAAACTTGTGTAAACAAAACAAAAAAAAACCCAAACAGTTGCACTTCTATAAATACAACACAATGAAATGGCAATGTGACAATTCACTCTTTTTCCAGACACCTTTTACACATTATTCATTCATTCAGTGTGACCACACGCGGCCAGCCCAAGTAAGGCACATGGTGGAGATTACACATACAACACAGGGCAGAGGTGGCATTAACTATCTGAATGCCAGAGGGTTGTACAACACACTGCAGAGAATGAACACCTGATGACCATGTTAAACACAGAGGTAGGGGCAAGTAAAGGAACAGACTGATCACACGCTGTGTCTGAATTAACAGTTTGATTTCCAGGGAGGTATGAAAGTGTTAAGGCCCGGATGTCTGTGCAGTGTATACAAGGCACGCTCCTCTGGTCCTTTATAGGATTCAGTATGAATCAGTTTTCCTTTATGATGAAGAAAATAAATATAACAAGGTAAAGTCACACCGCTGGGACAGGCTTCATTCAAACGTTAACACAACTCAAATAATTTAATTTATTTCTTAAATTACAACTTTTCATATTATTATTATTATGGAGACCCGCGGTTGAAGTTTCAGCCTCTCCGAGTGTTTTATAGATATAAATCTGCACCTGGCAATCTAGTCGGACCTGTTGCTGACAGTTTGAAGTGTAATAACGTTTGATGAAACGGTTCCAAGCAGTGAGAGAACCCAATTTGCACTCAGCAGTAACAGGCATATAATATATATATTTCCATACTAATACTGTATTGTTCTCCTTGTTAGTAATTTTACTCTGCATGTCCCAGTCTTGAGATTTCAAATCCCAAAATCCCCCCAAACACAAGTGAAAGATTTCAGCCTCTTTCTTGTAAGCTCTAATCCCTGTGGTGCTCCGTTTAGAGTGCGCACAGAGGCCTGCCTGGGTACAAGGAGGATTTGTCCACAAGACAAGGGATCCCAAATTTCTATATGCAAAACCAAGAGACGGATGGACATTTGTTAGTTGTTAGGAATCAGGACTAGATACAAGTGTAGCACTTTCTAAGAGAATTCCGCCTGCACTAGTGTTAGCAGGATGGAGAAACGTTGCCCTCTACTGGACAAATGGATCAGAAGATTATAACGGGCACTCCAGTGTCAGGGATCCAGCAATATCAATATGAACCAATATCAATGCAGTGACATTTGGCCATTTTAGGTGTATTGCTCTGCACACCCTCCTACCACTTCAAGTATTAGAAGCCATTTTTAACCATTTTTAAGAGCTATACCCAAAGAATAAGTGCCACTTATGTGTTATTAAAACAGCAGTCGGCTATTTCTGCTTACCGGTTTTATTTGTATTTGATCTGTTTGTCTCCTGCTAGTTGTTTCAATCTGATAACAACTAGGGCCCCTTAGGAGTCATTCAGTTCCACTGAAGCCTATTTGTTGTGTGGAGGGTGATCTAAAGGTAGACGTCATTAAATACAGGGGAAACTGCAGGTATAATGTAACAGACAAATAAACTGACAGACAGAACTGCCCGCTGCACACCTACCTAAGTACATCAGAGTGTTAAATTCAGAGACTTCTTTCTAGGGTGTACTTCCCCTTTAAGAACCAGAGGGAATCGGCAATGCATTACTTCACAATGTGGTTGAACACACGAGGTTCCTAAAGGGTTAAAAGTATCAGTGGTTCAAAACTGCGTCCATCAGTGATCATTATAAGATTATCCCTAGTTTAGCAGAGGGAGATCAATGACAAAGCCACTAATTCTCCACTTGTGATTAACAGGGGAATTGTGTGTGTGTCCTGAGCACTAACACTGTTACACACAGACACAATACAGGACTTCTCCTTCCTAGTATAACAAGACCATTTCCACTACTGGGAGATATTTCATTCAAAACTTATTAATGTGCAAGCTTAGATTAGTTTCTTATTTTTTATTTTAATAATATTTGAAAAAGCTCCATGTGATGTCCAAAAGCCCCTCGTGTTTATAATGTGCACCATGTCAAGGTGAGACTACAGCTCTCCCTACTAAGTGACAGGAAAAGCACCACCTTGTGGCCACAATACATAATTGCAGAGGGGTGTGCCACACTTCGCTTCTCAGTGTTTTGCACACTTCCTGGTCCTTAATGGGTTTATGTTTAAAACAAAACAGATTGCACTGTAATAACTTTGGGATAAATAATCTCCCTGCAATGACAATACCCTTGTTTTACTCAAAATGAAAAGCCCTATAAAGATGTGTTTTCGCTTCCTTATCACCAAGGACCAGACGTCTGCACAAAGCAATAAGCTGCACAACCACCTGGTCATTAATCCTTTGAGTGCCAGTGGGGTATACACATTGTAATGCATTGCATACCCCTCTGGCACTCAAAGAGTTACAAGGCCTAGCAGATCTCTAGACAAGACACAAAGTGTTTGCTCATTTTACACGTCCCTCTGATAACATCCTGTAATCCAGTCAGTCATTGGTTCCTACAATCACATGACTGCTTTACGCTTCGGTATAATACCAAGACTTGTACCTTCACAGTGTTTCACTACACCATTTCCTTACAGTGGGAGTGATGAACATTAAAGGGTCAGTACAGGGTCAATAGATAATCTTTTTAAACCAACAGCAGAACTATTAAAGGGACAGTAATGTCTTAGATAAATAAAAAGTAATATTGTAGACCAGTGGTTCTCAACCCTTGCCCTCAGTGGCTATTAACAGGCCAGGATTTGAGAATTTCCTTTTAAGAGCACAGGTGAGTTAATCAATACGACAGCCTCTGATCAACACACTTGTGTTCTAGCAGGGAAATTCCTAAGTCCTGGCCTGTTAGTGACCACTGAGGGCATGGGCTGAGAACCTCTGCTGTGTCTGTGTATAAGGACTAGCACTATACAGTATAGGAGGGACAGTCCCTGTTACTGGCCACTGAGGGCATGGGCTGAGAACCCCTGTTGTAGATAATCCAAAAAAGACATTGATCGGTGCAAGTCCCATCTCTCACACCTTTATGGTTTGAGAGGTAAAATGTTTTAAAGTTCTCCCCTCACTGAGGTCAGCTTTAAATCTCACAGCAGAAGATCCGCGTCGGCTGACTTGAGGAGGCTCTTCAACAGACCCGAAATAGCGCAATATAAAAAGAAGTATTTCATTGAAATGGTCTACAAAGTGTGCATGGTTTGCAAGCACACTTTGTAGTCCGTTCCAATTAAATATTTCTTTTTAGACTGCGCTATTTTGGCTGTGCTGAAGAGCCGCCTGCCGGTCCAGGACTTCAGCTGACCTTAGTGAAAAGGGAGGGGACTTTAAAAAGTTATATGTCTCAAACCATAAAGGTCTGAGAGATAGGACTGGCATCAATGGATTTCTTTTTGGATTATCTACAATATTACTTTTTGTTTATCCAAGACATTACTAACCCTTTAACTCCCAGTTTGCAGTGCATATCACCGATACCTGTACAGCTGGGTGACGTCAGGACCTTACTGCATTCTCATGGGAGATCTTTCTCCTCTCCATAGCGCCCCATGTAAGCAGATCTACCATCAATGTGCTTCTATGGAGAGGAAGAGCCCACGGGAGCCCAGTAAGATGCCAACATCACCAGCTGTGCGGGTGTATCAGTCTGGACAGAGAATGAGGAGTCTGCGGAGTCCATATGTATAAAAACTGGAGTTATTATGGAGTAAACCAACTGCACTATAGGGCAGAAACACAAATTCCTGTTAAATTAACCCCTTAAGTTCCAGCGGACCTTAAGGACTAGATAGTGGTCATTCCATGAGCCATCAGACACCCGTAGTGCTCATGGTGCGCCCGAGCCATGACGCGCCACAACTGTCACCGGTCCTTAAGGCACAGACATTGATGACAGTCCTTGCACATCATCTGTCATTAAGGGGTTAAATTGGGCTTTTAACCCCTTCAGTGATAGAGGGGTCTCTAATGCACTGTCACCGATTAAACAGAGTCCCGTATTGACCCTGTACTGCCCCTTTAAGCAGGAGGTAAGAGGAGGATTGAGGCCCACCACAAGGGTTGATAATGATTTCATAGCTTCTAACGTAGGACAGAGACAATCCCTCAGTGCTTAATGGAGTGAAGAAACCAAACACACACACCTATCTAGTGAAAAAAGTGCCGTAAAAATGGAGCATGATTTGGTATACATTGTACACCCCCCCCCCCAATTAAAAAAAAAAAAAACACAGGAATTTTGGTTTGTGGCACTGGGTTTAGGAAAGTCCCTTAGACAAGTAATAACAAAAGGCACCAGTGTGTCAGGTTACAGTCACAAACTGGTGGGCAGGACGGGAGGTCCATCTGTGACTTCACAGAGTTTATGGGACTGCACCATCCATCATCTCCAAGCCTTTGTCTGCCTGGGGGATGGAGAAAATTATAGTCCTACAACCTCTGTAGAATCACAGAGTGCCCATTTGTGGCTGTATGGGTTCCCATAATACAGGACAGTTTTAGATATTCTGGTTACCTGATGAAGGTCTCACCTGGAAACCATTGGGTACTATAGATTGATTGTGTAACAAGTGCCACTCAACCCGTCATTTACACAAAACACATGCTGGTGTTGGAGGTACCCCCCCAACCCAGTGAGGTTGCACTATACAGTCCAGCTAAAGATTAAGATGTCTGGTAACCCATATAATGGGCATTACAACTGTAGCATCCATAAACTTTTTTGAAGGACACAATGAGCAGCTTTGGACAAGTCATTTTTGGAGGAGGTAAGATGACATTGTCCTCTCTTGGATCTCATTCAACAGCTTGTATGTCCCTTCAGTAGAGTCTGGGTGGAAAAGGGGGTGGCCTGTGATAGGGGTGAACCCAACCCCCTCTCTGCTTGTAGCTATGTCTCATTGTGAACTGATGGTTTTCTGTAAAATCCAGTGGTGGCATTGGACCGTGGTGAGGAAAGCTGCCAAAGTTCATGCCTGGGACCGGGAAAGGAGACGGAGGAACAATATTCATGGTCATTCCGATGAAGGGATGGCTGCCTCCAGGGGGAGCTGCAGAGGAATCAGTAGAAGTTCACATTAAACTAATTAGGGGGTGGATTGTATACAAAACATTCTTAAAAGTAAGTGTTTAAAAGCTGTATGTCTGTAACACACACAATCACGTAACATCAAATATACATCCATTAAGAAGAGAATATGTAACATTAAAGAAGTAACATCCTTTAATCACCTCCACCAACCTTGCTATGGCCTGGAAAACCTAATAGCCCCTATGAATTTTTCCTATGTTAACAAAACACTAACCTTCACTCAGCACTGGGTGTAATGTCCATGCAGGCAGACATGATAGTCACATGCGCCTCTATGGACCCGACGTCCAGGGCTGACTGAAGGTGTTATCTACTGAACAGAAGCACAAGGGAAAAATGCATAAGGGGCATTAGGATTTTTTTTGCCATAAGTTAAATGGGGGCTACTGTTAGAAAGTGTTACTTCTTTTTAACGACCAATAAAACTGCCTTTACTTTTGTCACCTCTGGGCCAGGACCATTTCTACCCCATTTTCCCAAAAAGTCCATATTTATGCCAATTCCTAATAGTAATGCACGTTTTATATCTCTCTCCTTGGCTTGCTTTCACATTTACAGACTCTTTATTACGCTGGTACGATACATCTTTATTACGCTGGTACGATACATCTTTATTACGCTGGTACGATACATCTTTATTACGCTGGTACTATACATCTCCCAATATCTGCTCTGGTTTTAACAACCAGGGAACTGATTTGGTATTTATCTAGACAACTGCCATACCTCCCGCCATTTCACATACCATTTCTCACGCATACACACACCTCATACCATTTCGCACGCATACACACACACACCTCATACCATTTCGCACGCATACACACACACACCTCATACCATTTCGCACGCATACACACACACACACCTCATACCATTTCGCACGCATACACACACACACCTCATACCATTTCGCACGCATACACACACCTCAAACCATTTCACACACATACACACACCTCATACCATTTCGTACGCATACACACACACACACCTCATACCATTTTGCACGCATACACACACACACACACCTCATACCATTTCGCACGCACACATATACCTCATACCATTTCGCACGCACACACACACACACCTCATACCATTTCGCACGCATACACACACACACCTCATACCATTTCGCACGCATACACACACACACCTCATACCATTTCGCACGCATACACACACACACCTCATACCATTTCGCACGCATACACACACACACCTCATACCATTTCGCACGCATACACACACCTCATAGCATTTCACACGCATACACACACACACCTCATACCATTTCGCACACATACACACACCTCATACCATTTCGTACGCATACACACACACACACCTCATACCATTTTGCACGCATACACACACACACACCTCATACCATTTCGCACGCACACATATACCTCATACCATTTCGCACGCACACACACACACACCTCATACCATTTCGCACGCATACACACACACACCTCATACCATTTCGCACGCATACACACACACACCTCATACCATTTCGCACGCATACACACACACACCTCATACCATTTCGCACGCATACACACACCTCATAGCATTTCACACGCATACACACACACACCTCATACCATTTCGCACACATACACACACCTCATACCATTTCGCACGCATACACACACCTCATACCATTTCTTTTTTAAACTATTTATTTAAAGTTTAAATATAGAAAAGCAAAACGAATACAATTAAAGAACAAAATTAAAATATAATACATAGGAAGATTTAAAATAACGTTGCAGAAAGTAGATATATTGAGATACAGGTTATAAAATCAGTCTTGAAAAGGATCAAGACTAAAAATAATGAAATAATAGCCAGGAAGAGGAAAAGGGAAGAGAAGAGAAATAATTAATTTTCGAGGAGAAAATTACCCTGTTTACCAAGGTCACTCTCAAGCCAAGGAGACCAGACAAGAGAGAAGATATTAAAAATTACCCAATTCAATTGCACAAAGGTGTTCAAGTTTGCAAATACAATTGATTTTGTCTAGTACATTATTCCAGGAGATAGTCAACATTTTCCATTGTGAACCGATGCTGGTACGAACGTCTGAGCAGATTCTTAAAATTAATTTATCTTGATGTTTGTTAGTGGAAGTTAATCTTTTTCCAAGAAGCGCCTCTGAGCTTGTAAGAACTATATTTTTATGTAGAATTTGTGAGAGAAGGGAACTTATTCTAGTCCAGATCTTTTCAACTTTGGGGCAAGACCACCAAGTATGTAAAAAAGCACCAGGTTCTCGACAGCCTCGAAAACAGAGATCTGAAGCATTGTTGTACATTAGTGCAATTTTTGATGGAACCAGATGATACAAATGAAGCATTTTAAAGGATTGTTCATCAAGGTGAACATTTAAACTGGTTTTATGTAAGCGAAGAAATATTGATCTCCTTTCATCGTCTGTCCAAGAAAGTTGTAGCATAGATTCCCAGGAGTACTGGCAACTAAGCTTGGAGGTATCATATAATAACATTTTATACATAGGAGAAACTGATTTAGAGGAAGGATGCCACAATCTGAAGAAGGATTCAAATCTTGTGAGGGGCATCCTATATAATAATTCGCCAAGTTGTGTGTAACGCCTGACATGCGCAGTAGACACTGCTGCGCGTGCGGCAGTCACGCGCAGCAGAGACTGCCCGCGCCGCGGCTGATACAGAGCTGGGCGCTCAGAAGGAGCATCCAGCTCTGTATCAGCCGCGGCGCGGGCAGTCTCTGCTGCGTGTGACTGCCCCGCGACCGGCTGCCAGAGGCACTGTGGCCCGTGTAACTGGCTGTTCAACTACTTGTTTTAATATAATTGCCCAAAAAGTGAGAAAAAACCTGAAGAATGGAAGAATAAACCTTAACATCCTCAAAGGAGCCATTAATTTTATCTTTCAGAGACAACCAGTCAAGAAAGTCATTTCTAAACATCAAATCCTTCAAAAATAGAAAGTTATTAGAGAAGAGTTTGTCAACTAGACTTTGTTGTTCTAAGTTCCAATTGAAGAAAGATGAGGTAATGGGCAAAAGTTTAGATCTAAAATCCATAAGTTTATATTTAAATCTATTTTTGTTCCAAAGCCATAGATCGTTTTTAGTACTGTCGAGAATGTGTTGAAGATTAAAAAGGCGCTGATGGGAGAAGGACCAAATCCATTCAAGAAGATGTTGTCTGGAAATTAAATGAGACTCCAATTTAACCCATTCTGGTGTTAAACAACAAAGTGTATAATTAGTAGTGAGGGTAAGGAGTTGAGACAATCTTGAGGCAAGATAATAGTTATATAGGTTAGGCATCAAAACTCCACCAAATTGCTTCTCCCTGTATAAAGTCTCTCTACGAATGCGAGGGTGTTTAAATAACCATATAAAACGAAACAATTCATTCTGAAAGGACAACAAGTCTGATTTGTTAATACGTATTGGTAAGGATCTAAATAAGTACAACATTTTGGGAAGGATAGACATCTTGATGGCATTAATCCTGCCAAAATAGGAAAGAGGCAAGGAGGCCCAATTTGACATTTTTTCAGATAAAGATTTATATAAAGGTTTAAAATTCAAAGAAAAAGTCCTTGATAATGTTCTCGGGATTTTAATTCCAAGATAGGTTAAAAAATCTTCTATCCATTTAAAGGTGAAGTGTTTAGAAAGAGACAGTCTATTACAGTTGTTCAGGTTTAAACCTAAAATCTCAGATTTGTTTTGATTAATGACCAAACCTGAAATCTCACCAAAGCGAGTTAGTAAATCCCATAATTGATAGATAGATGTTTGAGGTTCTGAAATAAATAGAAGGATATCATCAGCGTAAAGATTTAATTTGGATTTGGTGCCATGAATAATGCCATTGATATTAGGATTATTTCTAATTGCTACTGCCAGAGGTTCAATACAAAGGGCAAAGAGCATAGGGGAGAGGGGACAGCCTTGCCTGGTCCCTCTTCTAATATGAATCTCATTACTCTCCAGGCCCATTAATCTTAAAATAGAGACAGCATTTGATTGAGCAGCTTTTAGGTATTGTTCAATAAGACCATTATGGCCGAAAACAGAGACAATCTTCATTAGGTATGACCAGTTGATAGAATCAAAGGCTTTGACAATATCAAGGGAAAGAAGGAGAACATTTCTTAAATTGGATCTTTTACAGATATCTATAATATCAAATGCTCTTCTGATGTTATCAGTTGTATTCCTTCCAGGAACAAACCCACATTAGTCAGGGTGAATTAGGAAGGATCCCAACCTGTTTGCTAGAAGTTTGGATATAATTTTTAAATCAACATTAATCAAACTAATTGGTCTATAATTGTTTAGATCTTCAGGATCTTTGCCAGGTTTGCCTATCATTGTAACAAAGGAAGAAGTAGAATCTTTATTTAAGACACCCTTGGATAACAAAGAGTCAAAAAAACATTTCAAGTGAGGGGCTAGTTCTTTAGAAAAACATTTGTCATAAAAGTTGGTAAAGCCATCAGGGCCAGGGCTTTTGGAATTTTTTAAACTCTTTATTATTTCTTCAATTTCTTGTACCTCAATGGGTTTATTAAGAAGGGAGCGACCTTCTTCATTAAGGGATGGAAGATTTAAATCAGAGAAAAATTTAGTAAATTTATCTTCATCAAACTGGGAAAAATCTCTGAACAGATTGGAGAGAGAAGATTCAAAGGCTTTGACTAGGAGTTTGAGATTGGAAGTCTTACCAGTCAAGCCTCCACAGTTAATTCTTCTGATAGATTGGATGGGTTTATGTGAGTCTAATTGGTGGGCCATCAAAGAGTGAGCTTTATTTCCCCAAAGGAAATATTTTTGTTTAATCCAGAGAAGATTCTTTTCGACAGCTTTGTCCAAAAGAAAGTTAATATGTTCTTTCAGTTTACAGATTTGTCTCGCTCTTCCTAAGGATGGTTTAACTGATTGGCGAGAAACTAAGGTAGACAGAGAGTCCTCCAAAGAGTTAAGGAGGGCAACTCTATCCTTCTTTCTTTTACTTGCAATGTTAATAAAAAGTCCTCTTATAACTGTTTTATGGGCAAGCCAAACAGTAGAGGGGTCAGGAAGATTATTTTCAGAGGCATTACCTTAAAATATAGATGTAAGTGCTTCGAGACAGTTGCTTTGATTTCTGAGTTAAGTAAAAGACGTTCATTTATTCTCCATCGAAATGTTTTGGGGGAATCCCATATCATGGGAAATATATAGAGAGATTAGACTGTGGTCAGTCCAAGCCTGGGGGGAGATAGAAGCGCGAGATACGTTTTCGATTAGAGATTGATCTATTAAAAAGTAATCAATACGAGAAGAAACTCCTTTATGTGGAGAAGAGACGGTATGATCTCTCACATTTGGGTTAAGCGCTCTCCAAGGATCAATTATTCCGAGAGCACTCTTAAAATTGTTAATGATCTTTGAATAGCTGTCTCTTGAGCCGTCAGTACCAGTTCTGTCCAATCTATTATGTTGGCAGATATTGAAGTCACCTCCCAAAATAAGTTTACCCTCTCTATTATTTTGGATGAGGTCTTTCAATTTAAAAGAGAAAGGCTTCTTAGCAGCCTGGGGGGCATAAACATTGACAAGAGTAAGAACAGTTCCGGAAAGATTTCCCACAACAATTAGGAAATTTCCCTCAGGATCTTCAATCACTTTATTAGTGGTAAAGGAGGTGGAATTTCTAATTAGAGTAACCACTCCACTTTATCTTCCAACACTTGAGCAGAAATAAAAAAGTTTGTATTTACTAGAAAAGAATTTCACAGGGTTTCCCCTTCTGATTTTGGTTTCCTGAAGAAAAACAAAATCTGCTTTAGTTTCTTCAATAGACAAAAAAGCTTTTTTCCTCTTCCTGGGTGAAGCAAAGCCTCAAACATTTAAAGAAATAAAAGAAATTTTCAGAGTTCATGCTAAGCTTAAAGGGATAGTAATACTTCGTTTTAACTTTATTTTATTTTGTAGGCATTAAAAAAACATGAAGAACGATATAAGTCTTATCTCTCAAACCTTTATGGTTTAAGAGATATTCACAAGCAAAGTATCCCCCCCCCCCCCCCCGTTCAGCCAGATCAGAAGGGAGGTGCCCAGGTAGACTGCAGAGAGGGACAATCTTCAATTAAGATAAGGGAAAAACATGTCAAGGGGGGCAGGGTTTTCATTGTTCTCATAGGAAGAAGATTGTCCCCTGCTGTTATCTGTCTGGTCTATGGACTGAATTCCACATCTGAGAAGAGATGACTTACACTAGGTAAAAGGGGGGCAGGGCTTTCATTGTTCTCATAGGAAGAAGATTGTCCCCTGCTGTTATCTGTCTGGTCTATGGACTGGATTCCACATCTGAGAAGAGATGGCTTACACTAGGTAAAAGGGGCGGGAGGGGGAATTTTGCTTGTGAATATCTCTTAAACCATAAAGGTTTGAGAGATAAGACTTATATCGTTCATGTTTTTTTAATGCCTACCAAATAAAATAAAGTTAAAACAAAGTATTACTATCCCTTTAAGCTAGCTGCCTGTGAGTTGTAACAGACAAATAGGAGGCACTAAAAAGTACTACTCCTGATGAATCACGACCCCCACCCCCACCCCTACATATACCCATATGTAAGTATAAAGATGTAACCCATATATTTTATGAAGACAAAGGGAAATTACCTGCAGAATGAAAAATAAAAAAAATAAATAAAAAAGGGGGGGTTAAGTAGTAGTAAAATTTTCATTCAAAGGAGAGAGGGATAAAAGTCTGCCGAGCATGCACGAATAAAATCATGCACACTGGGCAGAAAGAAAGGTGAGAACGGTCAGGTACATGAAGTAACTTCTCCACCTCTCCCTCCAGAGATGTTCATTGACCCATAAATATCTCAAACCGGTATATAAGGTAATACAAAATATTATCATCAATTAATATTTAAAGTAGGAAACGCATACAAAGAGGATATATTAAAACAGAAAGTGCACATAAATGTATATACATATAACATGTACTGATAAACATATATAGATATAAACATATGTAAAGATTATAAGTCTATAAGGGTAGGGTTGAGAGGAGTAAAGAGTCTGTCAAGCATACAGAAACAGTATCATGCAAGCTAGACAGAGAAAAGAAGTAGAAAGCCATTAGAAATGGGTAAATCGAGAATATATAGTATTTCTCCCCCAAGGACAGTCACAAATTAGTAAACATCTTAAATTTGTATGTAAAGACATACAAAACAATATCATCAATTAACGATTGAAGTACTACATGTATATAGAGATGGCATATTAAAATAGTGTAACAGGCATAAAAACATATATATGTGACATGCATACACGTACCCACATTCATATACATCGTAAATATATGCAAAGGATACAAACCCATAAGGACAAACACACGCCCCCATAAGTTTACATGTATATGTCCACATGGGTCCGATACATTAAAAAAAAAGGGGGGAGGAAATCTTAAAACAGAAATAGTTTTAAATAAAGGGAAATATAAGTAGGGTTAAACTATGTGTGGGCACCCCAAAGTTGTGTCTTGAAATAAAAAAAAAATCTGAATATTATATGGGAACACAAATGGCATATTAAATATGGCATATCGATATAGTATATTAAATACAGTCAAGTAAAGGAGTGGAGATCGAAGGTGCCATAGGAATAAAGAGAAGAGAGTAATTTCCAGATTCCAGAACAAGTATACAGAAACATTAGAATTAGTCCAAATTATTAAAATGTGGGAGAATGTAAGTTTAAACAAACTTAAGTGGAGGGCAGGATAAGTAGCCCTACCAAAGGGAGTTCAGGGTATTAAGGCTGCCACCAATCTTTTTGGTTCTCCTGCTGTCCGACGCGGTCCTCCATTAATTTCCCCTTGTTGTGCGTTCCATGGAGTTGTGACGAGATCCGGTTGAGGAGCTCCGCCTCCAGTTAGAGTCAGTATAAGGAGAAGGATTCGCGGAGGTTTCCGGTGTGTGTCACGAGGAGTCTTGGGAGATCGCGAGGAAGCAGGGAGGACAGCTTGGGTGTTAAGAGGGTAGCGTGGAGATTTTTGAAGATCAGCTCTTTCTTGGAGTTTAAGTAAAACATCTCGACCCTCTTCAGTAGATCTAATGAGGTATTTTTACCGTCTAGCAGGAAACTCAAAGCGAAGGCAGTATATAGCCAGGTATACTTAATTCCTTTTAAATTCAGCCAGGTGGTTAAAGGTTTCAGCTCAAATTTTTTTTGTAGAGAAGTGTTAGCAATGTCTGGAAAAACAGTGATAGACATACCTTTAGGTCTCTTGATCTAGCATATTTTAAAATATTATTACGGATTTCCAAGTTTGAGCACCGGACCAAAATATCTCTATGGAAAAAACCTTTGGGGGGGTTTTCTCCCAACACGGTATATATGGGAGAAGGAACGTTCAGGAGGAATAATATCGGTGCTGTAAATATATTTAAATAGCTTAGTGCAAATTGAGTGTAAATCAGAGTAGGATTCTACTATTCCATTAATCTTAAGATTATTTCTTTTCTGTTCATTGATCAAAGACTCAAGATTGCAGGATAAGTCTTGTATAGTAAAGTAATTAGAGTCAATATCATTACGGAGCTCCTTAATGTCATCAGTATGTTTTGAAACTGTATCCGATAAATTTTAAAGTTGGGATTGTATCGAAGAAGTATCTGATTTTATACCATTAAGTTCACCTTTTAAAGAAAACTCGACTCCCTCCAGTCTATTGAACAAGTGTTGTTTCAGAGAATCAAACAGGTCAGCGATGCTTGTCAAACATAGAGAAGGGATAGTGTTTGATGAGGGAGTATCAGGTGAGGTATTCTCATTTCGTTGTTGAGTATTGGAGACAATGTTGCAGTTAGTTGGAGAAGTATCCAATGTAGTTGTATCGGAAATTTGTTGCGTTATGGTGACATACTTTTTGTTATCACCAGAGGATGTGGAGATCCGAGAAGAGGCCGTTTTATTCGTTGCGTCCATAGGAGTAGCAGACCTAGAAGGCCGAGACTTTCTAGCCGACATTTGTATCAAAAGGTAGGCAAATTTGGTATCAAATAAATCAGTAGGACAAGGGGAAGACGAGGGGAAAGAATAAAGGGTAAGAAAAATAAAAAAAGATATCGATTTTAAAGAAAAGGGGGTGAGGGCAGTGAAGCTAGTGGTTTAAGCGGCCATCACCAACCGCCTCAGGCACGTGGTGGTAATGCCACTGAGTGGCACCAAATAGTGAGCATAGACTAAGCATTGTAGCTCATAGATTAGAAGTAGAAGAACGGTGCTTTTGATTAAAGCCTCATACCATTTCACAAGCAGACACCTCATACCATTTCGCACGCACACACACACTTCATATCATTTCATTTCACTCGCACACACTTCATATCATTTCATTTCACTCGCACACACTTCATATCATTTCATTTCGCAAACACACACTTCATACCATTTCGCAAACACACACTTCATACCATTTCGCAAACACACACTTCATACCATTTCACTCACACACACTTCATACCATTTCACTCACACACACTTCATACCATTCCACTCACACACACACACTTCATACCATTCCACTCACACACACACACTTCATACCATTTCGCAAATACCATTTCGCAAACACACACTTCATACCATTTCGCAAACACACACTTCATACCATTTCGCAAACACACCATTTCACTCTCACACACACACACTTCATACCATTTCACACATACCTCCTAATATTTCACCCCACACACACACACACACATTTCAAATGGCCAAAGAGGGAAACTTGTGTTTCAGGTGATGTGGATGGTGGGCGGGGCATTACTAAGAATTTTTAGGTTATTTCATCACCTACTGACACCTCTTTTTGTAACAGAATACATTATCTAGAACAAAACCAAAGTATTTTATTTACACAGACTAATGTATAAACACATATACTGATGTTTACAGAAACATTAATGTGAATTTTATTGTTGTGCAGTAGTGTGATACACTTATATACACACCACACAGTCTGATCTCCTAAACACAGGGACACCAGGGTGATATAGTTATACATACACCACACAGTCTGATCTCCTACACACAGGGACACCAGGGTGATACACTTCTATACATACCACACAGTCTGATCTCCTAAACACAGGGACACCAGGGTGATACACTTATATACACACCACACAGTCTGATCTCCTAAACACAGGGTCACCGGGGTGAGACAGAGGGATTTGGGAGGTATGGACCCCTAATATATCCTAAAGAGGGACACATTGGAGGTTTGGACAACTGTCAGCGGGAGGTCTCCCAGCTTGAACACATAGAATTCAGTCAAATTAATTTGTACCACTAATTTACCCACCTACCCCAAAACAATGATCCCATATTTGCTAGAATACAAAGCTACAATAAATCAGGCCTGTTGGCCTGAGAGCAGCACTACAGATCCTCCATCCTGTGGGCAGCATGCTTGAGTTTGCTGCCAGCCTCACTGCTTGCCTCTCTCCTTTCTGGTCCTGTTTACCAATGGTAGAACCAGATGGGAGTGCGGAAGGGACATCATCTGAAGTTGCACCATATGAATCTGCGCATTAGAAGACAGGACCTGGCAGATCAGAGCATTGAGAGGCAAGTCTACAAAGAGGGCATCAAATTCAAATATGGGACACAGGAAGCAACAGGGAAACTGAAGAAAAGGGACAGACAGACAGACACAGTGTAACGCATTCTGGTTACTGCCGTTCCTACTCTGTCTAAGTGTCTGTACATTTCCCTGCTTTGCTAGATTTAAAGGGAAATCTATCTGGTGAGGAAGAGGTATGGAGGTTGGGAAGTGCTTCACTTCTGAGTGCCCTGCCTGCTGTAGAAGTTCCATGACCCATGGACTCTGCATCTCTCAGTCGGCTAAGAGAAAAGGATATATATATTGGAGAGTATAACCCCCCCCCCCCCCCTCCACCTGCCATATTCACCTTTTCCTTTTGGGCAATTACCATCAAAACTGAGGTATCCAGGAGTCACATCATCCACCAGCAGAGGGCAGTCTGTAATAAAGGACGAGTCTGATGGAGGCGAGAGAAGACAAAGGTCAGTGAGGAATCTGCTGTTTATTCAGTTATATTCCCCATTTACATTTATACAGAATAAGAAACCTACAGAATTAACATGTAATGGCCAAATGCACAGCAGGAAACGGAAGCATTTTTTGGGGTAAACCAACTGCACAACGGAGGAGGGACTAAAAAATACACAGCGACTTAAATTGGGATTTGAATCTCCTGAATGCTCACGAGATCTCCAACACATTGAGAATCAAAGCGGCAACGCGCCGAGATCTCTCTAGAATTCAAGTGGTTAAAACCAAATCAAAATAAGTGGGAGGAAGGGCGGGCTTGGGGTGTTATTTTACTTGTGGTTCAGCTGGTCTGATATAAATAACCCCTTTTTTGTTTTGAACACGGCCCCATGTGTTTTTTTTTATTTTATTTTAATTGCAATGCATCGGATACGTCACTGGCACTCATAGGGTTCAGTCTGTCAGTTTATGTATAACTAGTTTGAAAGCCCATGTACAAGGGCCAACACTGGCGGAACTGCAGTCATGCGCAGTACCAAGCGGTCCCAGAAATCAGAGCGCCACGGCGCGGGCAATCTGTACTGCGCATGATGGCTTCTGACAAACATACTTAATGAATTATAATATAGGATTAGGCAGCCTGGTGTGCCAGCATTCCGCACTATTCTCCTCTCCCAACTGCCACTTCTTACCAGCAATACAAAGTTCAATATCTCAACCTACAGAGTTAAATAAAGAATGGCTAACACTTTAATCCCTTATTAACTGCATGATAAAGTGTTGGTGGGCGGCTGTTAAGTAGCAGGGCACTTTTTTATTCATCGCAATACGTCATATGTCCTTAAGGTGTTAAAGGAACAGTAAACCTTGTTATGACTATAGGGCTGTTTACTTGCAGAGTAAAACAAGGACTCTCCCCCACTGCTGGTAGATGCTTTGCTCCAACAAGGTTACAGTTTGAACTTGATATTTTAAACTAGCAGTGCCACCAGGGGAGATATGCACTACGAGGTGATAAAGTGGAGATTACTTCTCCAGCGTGTTATTCTATGGACCAATGCACTTAAATTTCTCCAGCTTGAGAGAACTTAGTGGATTGGATCTACAGAACAACATCAGAACTGGAGAGTCTCTCTCACTGGAGAAGTTATCTCCTCTTTATCATCTCTGTCACACCTTAGTACAGCTCCCTCTGGTGTCCAAACAGTTCTTTTATTCCATTCTATGGGACAATCGAGTCACCATCTGCAGTTCTCCTTAGAATGAGATAGTCATGACAATTTAAATATTATAATTTTTGAATAAAGCATCTCGCAGCAGTCGGATTGTTTTACACAGCAGGAAAACCCCTGCTACTGTAAGAAATACAGATTGTCTCTTTAAATAATATTAATTATGATCATGCAGTCACTTTGCTCACAAGAATAGATCTTCCACCCACAGCATTAGCCAATCATGGCTAGCATCTTTTGCAATCAATCAAATGTATATGTAAGCTTAACACGTGGGTAATTACATATTTATGAAGCCCACAATGTATAATATCCATTTTTGAACATATGCAATGGGTTCTATTCTTATGAGGTGATGACCATGTGCTTTATACAGTATAAATACCCAGTCATTGGGCCTAGAGGAAGGTCAGATACAGCTTTAAAGGAGCAGTAAACGTTTTTATGAAAAAATATATATATATTATGGATTTTCCTACAGAGTAAAATAAGCGTACTCCCACTGCCAAGACATTCATATTTCCAGAGGTATTACAATTTAAACCCATGTATTTTTACACTAGCAATGCCCTCTAGCGGTCAAATTCTAATTAGTTTTTCCTGTTACATTCTAATGGAGAGGAAAGTCAAGAAAGTCAGTGACATACATTTCTCCATAGAATGTGATAGAAACTTCCTGTCGCTTCCTGTCAGTTAGAACTATCAGGAAGTAATCACACAGTAAATTCACTTCCTGTTAGAACTATCAGGAAGTAAACACAGTAAATTCACTTCCTGTCAGTTTGAACTATCAGGAAGTAAACACAGTAAATTCACTTCCTGTCAGTTACAACTATCAGGAAGTAATCACAGTAAATTCACTTCCTGATCATTTGAACTGCTATAAATTTTGAATAGAACAACTGACAGCAGTGGGAGTGACCTTGTTTCATTCAGCAGGAAAATATCTATAATATAAGAAATTCCCCGGAAGGGACCGCAGGGTACAGGAGGGGAAACATGTCATGGGGGAGGGTTGATTCATGGAGGTAGTGCATGTGGTGGGAGGAGTAAAAGGAAAAGGGTATGAAAGGGTTGGAAACAGGAAGTGAATTGTTGTTTGGAGGAGAAGAGGACAGAGGAAGCATCCCTCCCTCCCTCGTGGGGTATGGCTGTGTGTCGTGGCTGGCGGATAGTCCTTGCATGGTTTCCAGAGATCGATAACTGATGTGGTAAAGTTAGGGGATTTTATCCTCGGGTGGAAGCCCTTTGGGAGTTTACCCCGGACTTAGGTTGCGGGAGGTCACGTTACCCATTGAAGCTAAAGTGGATGGCCAATGGGGTAATTACTTGGAGTCAGCTGTAAGTGCTGAAGAATGGTGAAATCAGCTGTAAGTGCTGAAGAATGGTGGAATCAGCTGTAAGTGCTGAAAATGGTGGAATCAGCTGTAAGTGCTGAAGTGTGGGAATGGTAGCATGATCCCGTACAATTTGGCCATGCTTGGTGTCAAGGAAAGCGGATTGCCAAGGACTGTCAGTTAATGAATGATTATTGCTTAATGATTAATTATTGTTGTGTTGAATAAGAACAATAATAATGTGAGTAAAATAGTTAAATAAAGCTTTGGTCTGTTATCCCCAATATGATGTGTTGGTAATTATTTATGGATCATACCCTCTCCCTATGACATGTATTTTCATTAAAAAAATGTTTACTGCTCCTTAAACATCATGCTGTCTGCATAATAAGAGACGATTGTTAACCCTTCATTTGCTGTTCTTATAAGATCATGTAAGATTGTATCATCTGATCCTGTCAAACTTTGCTGAATAAAAGGAAAATCTACTCATTTCTCTGACTTTCTCCATTTCTGTCAAGTCAAGGAATTTAACCCTTCAAAAACACAGTCTAACAGCTAGATTATTTTTCTGCAAAATAAAAAGTTGCAGATTCTTGAAATGTAGCTACAACCCTTTTTAGGGGCGGATCTCCAACTAATTATTGTGCTGTTGGTTTGCAACATCATTAATTCACCTTGGTTTGTGAGTATGTCCCTATATCTCCATTTGGTAAGGTCACCACTTTACTGGGAGTATCTGCCCATAAGCCATCTCTTGGTAGTAAATTCCACATCCTGGTGGTTTACTCTCTCTCTCTCTCTAAGCTCATGAGGTGACCTACCCTTTGCTCGTGAGATAAAGTAATAGGATTTTGCACAAAACGTCACCAGTCTACAGCATAAACCCCCTTGTGATAGGATGTGTGTGAGAGGAAGATGGCCACATTAGCACATCTCAGTAGGCACAGAAGGACGACTACTCACCACAAGGAACGGTTGGGTTTTCTTCAAAGCTGGTGTAGTGAGGACAGAATTCTTCAACTGCAAAACAGAGGTCATTCCTTGTATGAAAGTCTCTTCCATATAACAGTACACTGAATTTTATCACTCGTTTAGACAGTCCATATGATGAAAAACAAAACACACTGTAGTAGAAAGGTACTACCACTGCTGGATGATGGTTTCTTCCAAACTTAATACAGCCCAATGATTTTTTCCCTCTTTTTCTATAGAACACTGTTAAAGTGGAACTAGAACCTAGTAATAAGTGGCTCTTATTCATTTTATAGGAGAACTAACACCTAATATTATTAACCCCCACTCACTTGCCTTAAAATGGTCAGGAAATTCTAATGACCTGACGAATTTTGCCCTTTGGTTCAAGAGATAAACATCTTCAAATCAGTCCTAGATATCACGTGCATGGAGGTGGAAGTGACAGTTGGCGGCAGTTTTTTCACAATGAAGACAGAGTACATAATTCCACTTAACCCTTACAGACCACAACGCTGCGCAATGCATTGCATTTTTTTGACTTCATTAATTATTTGTACCCTTGAAATAGTGTTGATCTAACACGAAACGCGTTGGGGATTTATTGAAACAGATAATTGCTTTATACATGGATTTTTAAATTGTATTTTATATATCTAATAAATTAATTTGGAACTTCTGGTGGATTTGGGAATTTGAAGACTTGTGGCTAATGAGCGGTGGATTATGGAGTCAATATTCGCTTCCCTCTGGTAAGCATTTCTGATTATTGGGGGTCACTACTATACTTTTACAACAGCTGGTGCTCTTAGAGGGTTCTGCGCCCCTTTTTTTTTTCTTTTTTTTTCCTCTTTTATTGTTCTACGCAATGCATTGCAAAACAATGCTTTTGCGCACCCCTCTAGTTCTCCAAGGCTTAGAGTTACCAAGTCCAGTGAGTAGAAGAAGTCCTATGGCCCCTTCCAGGAACTGTCATGTCCACCTCCATGACAACATCCAGAACTGACTGAAGGGGTCATCAATTCACTCAAGGAGCAAGGGGAAAGGTCATTAAGATTTTCTGGTTGTAGTAAGGGGGTATTATTAGGAACTATATAGTCTCCTTTAAAGGGATAGTAATACTTCGTTTTAACTTTATTTTATTTTGTAGGCATTAAAAAAACATGAAGAATGATATAAGTCTTATCTCTCAGACCTTTATGGTTTGAGAGATAATCACAAGTAAAGTTTCCCCTCCCGCCCCTTTTACCTAGTGTAAGCCATCTCTTCTCAGATGTGGAATCTAGTCCATAGACCAGACAGATAACAGCAGGGGACAATCTTCTTCCTATGATAACAATGAAAGCCCCGCCCCTTTTACCTAGTGTAAGCCATCTCTTCTCAGATGTGGAATCTAGTCCATAGACCAGACAGATAGCAGAAGGGGACAATCTTCTTCCTATGAGAACAATGAAATCCCTGCCCCCCTTTTACCTAGTGTAAGCCATCTCACCTCAGATGTGGAATCCAGTCCATAGACCAGACAGATAACAGCAGGGGACAATCTTCTTCCTATGAGAACAATGAAATCCCTGCCCCCCTTTTACCTAGTGTAAGCCATCTCTTCTCAGATGTGGAATCCAGTCCATAGACCAGACAGATAACAGAAGGGGACAATCTTCTTCCTATGGGAACAATGAAAGCCCCGCCCCTTTTACCTAGTGTAAGCCATCTCTTCTCAGATGTGGAATCCAGTCCATAGACCAGACAGATAACAGCAGGGGACAATCTTCTTCCTATGAGAACAATGAAATCCCTGCCCCCCTTTTACCTACTGTAAGCCATCTCTTCTCAGATGTGGAATCCAGTCCATAGACCAGACAGATAACAGAAGGGGACAATCTTCTTCCTATGGGAACAATGAAAGCCCCGCCCCTTTTACCTAGTGTAAGCCATCTCTTCTCAGATGTGGAATGCAGTCCATAGACCAGACAGATAACAGCAGGGGACAATCTTCTTCCTATGAGAACAATGAAAGCCCTGCCCCCTTTTACCTAGTGTAATCCATCTCTTCTCAGATGTGGAATCCAGTCCATAGACCAGACAGATAACAGCAGGGGACAATCTTCTTCCTATGAGAACAATGAAAGTCCTGCCCCCCTTTTACCTAGTGTAAGTCATCTCTTCTCAGATGTGGAATCCAGTCCATAGACCAGACAGATAACAGAAGGGGACAATCTTCTTCCTATGAGAACAATGAAAGCCCTGCCCCCTTTTACCTAGTGTAAGCCATCTCTTCTCAGATGTGGAATCCAGTCCATAGACCAGACAGATAACAGCAGGGGACAATCTTCTTCCTATGAGAACAATGAAAGTCCTGCCCCCCTTTTACCTAGTGTAAGCCATCTCTTCTCAGATGTGGAATCCAGTCCATAGACCAGACAGATAACAGCAGGGGACAATCTTCTTCCTATGAGAACAATGAAAGTCCTGCCCCCCTTTTACCTAGTGTAAGCCATCTCTTCTCAGATGTGGAATCCAGTCCATAGACCAGACAGATAACAGCAGGGGACAATCTTCTTTCTATGAGAACAATGAAAGTCCTGCCCCCCTTTTACCTAGTGTAAGCCATCTCTTCTCAGATGTGGAATCCAGTCCATAGACCAGACAGATAACAGCAGGGGACAATCTTCTTCCTATGAGAACAATGAAAGTCCTGCCCCCCTTTTACCTAGTGTAAGTCATCTCTTCTCAGATGTGGAATCCAGTCCATAGACCAGACAGATAACAGAAGGGGACAATCTTCTTCCTATGAGAACAATGAAAGCCCTGCCCCCTTTTACCTAGTGTAAGCCATCTCTTCTCAGATGTGGAATCCAGTCCATAGACCAGACAGATAACAGCAGGGGACAATCTTCTTCCTATGAGAACAATGAAAGTCCTGCCCCCCTTTTACCTAGTGTAAGCCATCTCTTCTCAGATGTGGAATCCAGTCCATAGACCAGACAGATAACAGCAGGGGACAATCTTCTTCCTATGAGAACAATGAAAGTCCTGCCCCCCTTTTACCTAGTGTAAGTCATCTCTTCTCAGATGTGGAATCCAGTCCATAGACCAGACAGATAACAGAAGGGGACAATCTTCTTCCTATGAGAACAATGAAAGCCCTTCCCCCCTTGACAAGTTTTTCAGCTTTTTCCCCTTATCTTAATTGAAGATTGTCCCTCTCTGCAGTCTACCTGGGCACCTCCCTTCTGAACTGGCTGAACGGGGGGGGGGGGATACTTTGCTTGTGAATATCTCTTAAACCATAAAGGTCTGAGAGATAAGACTTATATCATTCTTCATGTTTTTTTAATGCCTACAAAATAAAATAAAGATAAAACAAAGTGTTACTATCCCTTTAACAGAATGATTTTCCTAGATCAGTGCCCGTCACGTGGCAGTCCGATACACTATGTGGATGATTTTCCAGAAGCAGCACATTATATTTCATTTCAAGGCCTTCATAGCAATAGTCCTGGGATTCCCTATTGCTGACGATCTGCCTGTAAAGTCCCCTCTGATTCCCCCTCTTCAGCAGACTCACTACAATCCAAATTCAATGTGATGCTCCCATCAGCTTTCTTTATTTTCTGTCTTTGTACAATCTTGTGAATACTGCTCTGTGCTTGCTTTATTTGGTAATCTTCATTCACAGGTGGTCTTGCTATTAAAGGGATAGTAATGTTTCATAATAAAAGCAGCTCTAATTAATCATCATAGTATTTGGACTTTGGAGAGTGTTATATCAATTTTGTCAGAGTTGTAGTACAAGAGTAATTCAATGACAAAGTGTCCCCCTCCCGCCCCTTTTACTGATGTAACACTGCTCAGCCAGATCAGAAGGGAGGTGCCCAGGTAGACTGCAGAGAGGGACCATCTTCAATTAAGATAAGGGAAAAACCTGAAAAGCTGTCAAGGGGGGCAGGGCTTTCATTGTTCTCATAGGAAGAAGATTGTCCCCTTCTGTTATCTGTCTGGTCTATGGACTGGATTCCACATCTGAGAAGAGATGGCTTACACTAGGTAAAAGGGGCAGGGCTTTCGTTGTTCTCATAGGAAGAAGATTGTACCCTTCTGTTATCTGTCTGGTCTATGGACTGGATTCCACATCTGAGAAGAGATGGCTTACACTAGGTAAAAGGGGGGGGGAGGGGAAACTTTGCTTGTGAATATCTCATAAACCATAAAGGTTTGAGAGATAAGACTTATATCGTTCTTCATGTTTTTTTAATGCCTACAAAATAAAGTAAAGATAAAACAAAGTATTACTATCCCTTTAACATGTAAAACCTGTACATGGATGCTGTAAGATTGTCACCCCCCCACCCAAAAATCCTTAGCTCCAAATAAATAAAAAAAACATACAAAATTGAAAATGGTGGTAAGGCTGCAGGTTTATTTAAATAAAAATTAATTTAACAACCCTTGTTAAAACCAAACACACTTACCAGCCATCCCAGCCTGATAAGTTCACCATCATAGCTCCGCCCTCAGCCAGGAGCCATCACCAAAAAAACATTCTTTTATATTACCGTAAATTTCCAGAACCCTCCATGCTGTGACAGACCATACTTTTTTTTAAATTTATTTATAATATAAATAAATACATTCTCTTACACAATATTTACACTTGACCCAACTAAAACCCACTTACCACTTACCAAAATCTTCTTATCATGGGAGGGAGGGGGGTACTACAGGATCAGCAAAGCTCAACGCTGGCCCAGCAGGTGAATACAGCAGGGAATCTCAGGTACTTCTATACCCCATTTTCCCACCCAGAACTGCTAGCTGGCGCGATGCAAATGCCTCTGATCCAATCGCAATTCCAGGTGGGAAAAGAGGGGAGTTTTCTGGAACTTCTCCACAAATTACTTTATAATTTAAAGGGGCCCTAACCTAATGCATCTCCCAACACTTAACCTACCCTAATAACCTAGCCATTATTATTAAAACTATTGACCAAATGAGAAAAAGGGGGGGGGTTCCCCAGCACCATGGGTCCCTACCCTTACATTCTCAGTGTAAGACACTGACATTACTCAAACGGATATATGTATATATTCACTCTGTGCATTCACTAGTAAGAACTGAAGATCGCGCTTCCGTTCAGTGACCACATCCTCTCTCTGTTGTAATGTGATTCATAATGGGAGAACTTGTCTCCATCCGTTTCCTCAATTCTCATCTACATTGTGCTCTGACTTTATGCCTCTCTTCTTGTATAAATAGCACCCTTGCATATCAGCGTGACCTATGTGACATGCCATTTGTATCACTGACATATCGCGCCTTACTCAGGACAGTGTCGACATCTATACACGGACTAGACTGTAGCCCCTTTCCCAGTCTATGACAGACGCTTTTTTGGACTGACAATTTTGTCTACTTACATTGTGATATAGTAGCTCATTAGCATCTCACATCATCATTAATTATGCTGTGTGTAGATTATCCTGTATTATTTCTTCCATGCACTTGTTAACCTAAATAGGATATATTGTTCTACAGTCTACATTGCTTAATCACAATTTATTATATAAATACCGGCATTGTGGCGCTGCAAGGTGCTGTATTGTATTGTACTCCATTCTTCTGGTTTTGTTTTTGCTCTCAGAATATGTTGTTTAAGATGGTATGGGGGCTATCATTAGGATCGGCAGTTCTCCTTTAAGGAGAAGTAAAATTTTGAACTAACCTGCGGTAGAAATGTTACTGTGCGCTCCCACTAACGACGGCTCTTCTGTGGACAAAAGGGGGAAAAGAAATAGGTCTGAGTAACATTTCACAGCAGATCAATCCATTAGGAAAAAATACTTTAAAGGGACAGTAATACTTTGTTTTATCTTTATTTTATTTTGTAGGCATTAAAAAAACATGAAGAACGATATAAGTCTGATCTCGCAAACCTTTATGGTTTAAGAGATATTCACAAGCAAAGTATCCCCCCCTGTTCATCCAGAGCAGAAGGGAGGTGCCCAAGTAGACTGCAGAGAGGGACAATCTTCAATTAAGATAAGGGAAAAACCTGAAAAACTTGTCGAGGGGGCAGGGCTTTCATTGTTCTCATAGGAAGAAGATTGTCCCCTGCTGTTATCCGTTTGGTCTATGGACTGGATTCCACATCTGAGAAGAGATGGCTTACACTAGGTAAAAGGGGCAGGAGGGGAAACTTTGCTTGTGAATATCTCTCAAACCATAAAGGTTTGAGAGATAAGACTTATATCGTTCTTCATGTTTTTTTAATGCCTACAAAATAAAATAAAGTTAAAACAAAGTATTACTATCCTTTAAGGAACACCAAGACCTAAAAATGAACTGAGGTTATATTTCATTTAAATGCCCTATACTTTATATCTGAAAAAAAAATATGCTTTCTGAGGCCTAAAACCCAGTCTTTACATATGCTTGGAGGGAGCAGATCTTCCTCCCTTCTCTAAGATTATCTGTGAATGGGCCACTATACAATAAAAGTTACACATGCATTTAAAGGGAAGTCTAGGATCAAATTATAGGGATTTCACATAAATAATTCATTTTTACTAGCTGTAAGCAAGTGATATTTAGAGTTATTTCAACCTTCTTCATGTTTTGGGGTTTGTGTTCCTTTGAAAAAGTAGAAGTTTAAAGCACATTGGATAAAGTTGTGAAGAGGCGTGAATTCGGCACCGTGATGCATCCGTGTATAAGAGAAGAGCACATGGACCTTCATCTGCACACAGACTTGAGGCCATATGCACAAAGATGATAGAGCAATTCTGGTCCAAATCAACTTCATCCCAAGGAAAATGAATTCTCATTGATTGAGATGGGACTTTCAATCCCCTTGAATTCTAGAGAGGGTACAATAGTGTGTTAAAGTGATAGTGATGGCTTAAAATAATAAGTAATATTGTAGATAAAGCAAAAAGAAAGATCGGTACAAGTCCTATCTCTCAATCCTTTATGGTTTGAGAGATAGAACTGTTTAAAGTTCTCCTCTCCCTCCCCCGTTCCCAAACGTCAGTGTCGAGCTGACAGCCCGAGATCCTAGTCCAGGGACCGTCCTGTGGCTCTTCAACAGAGCCGAGATATGAAATCTAAAAAGAAATTCTTAATTGGAACGGTCTACAAAGTGACCTTGCAAAGCAGGCACACTTTGTAGACCATTCCAGTGAAGTACTTCTATTTAGATTTCAGTAGCTTGGCTCTGCTGAAGAGCCGCTTTGATTCGGCAGATTCAATTCTCCTGCTGTCGGCTTTGAGAGGAGAACTTTAAAACATTCTCTCAAACCATAGGTTTATGGTTTGAGAGATAGGACTTGTACCAATCTCTTTCTTTTTGCTTTATCAACAATATTACTTATTATTTTAACCCCTTAATGACCCTTGGCAGTCATAGTACGTCATGGCTAGATCTGAGTTAATGACCCATGATGTACTATGACCGTCATGAAATTCCGGGCTCCCCCCGCGGGTGCATGCCGTTCGGGGAGTCCAGAACTGGAAACAGCAAAAAAAAAAAAAAAAAAAAAAAAAAAAAAAAAAAAAATGCTCCGTGGTCCTTAAGTGACCGTGACACGCCGATCGGCCGGTCGTTAAGGGGTTAAGTCATCACTATCACTTTAAGGACCCCTCTAGCATTGAAGTGATTAAAAACCCACATTTATAATTCACTGGGATTTCTATTCTTTCCCCCCCGTGGATGAGTTAGTCTGCCCCTAAATTGAATGTAATTTTGGAGCAACTCAACTAATATATGGAACAAATAAAATTCCAAATTCCCATGGATTTAAGACAAACACCTCCTAATGATAATCCACATTTAATTTGCTATGGCCGGAAAATCCTAATGGCCCAGAGTCAATGATTAAGAGCTGAGTGAGCGTAAAACGCGTCTGATAACCTGACAATCATGGATAGCTGCCGTATGCTGTCTGGTACGATGGTTCATAGTAAAAGTGCAATAAAGCTGGGATTCTATTCTCTATCCTGTCACTGCGTGTGCTTTCTATTCACCATTGTACACTAGGAATTCTACCCTTGTGCCTTGTATTCAGAAGATTACATCTACAATTAATCCTGGATGTCACGTCCACGGAGGAAGACATGACAGATGCACATGGTAATCTTAAAGGGATAGTAATACATGAAAATAAACAGAGCTCCGATTCCTGTACATAGTTTTTTCAGAAGGTAGAGCTCTATGTCAATTGTATGTCATTTGTAGTTCAAGAGTAATTTACTTATAAAGGATTCCCCTCCCTCCTCTTTTACCTATTCATAGCCACCTCCCCTCAATTGTACAATGCATTCATCGGACAGGACAACTTGCAGCGAGGGACAATCTTCAGTCACGGAGCATAAAGAAAACGTAATGAAGGAGGGCAGGATTTTCCTTATGCTCAATGAAGATTGTCCCTCGCTTTGGTCCATCCGACCGGCTTGGAGAGTTGCATGACGTGGGTAAAAGGGGCAGGAGGGTGATCCTTTATAATTAAAATTACTATTGCACTACTAATCACATACTATTGACATAGCGCTCAGAGGAATCGGAGCTCTGTTTATTTTCATATATTACCAAGCCTCTCAGGTCCAATCCTCTGCTCTGGCACTCAATGGGTTAAGTATGTTCATGCAGTCTACCTGCTTCTGCCTGCCAGCAGCGGTCATGTCTGCCCCATGGACGTGTTCTCTCTTGAACCACAGGACAAGGGCAGCACTCATAGGGACATTAGGATTTTCTGGCCATGGGAAGGTAGACTGTGTGTGCGAGAGGGGGTTATTAGGAGATGTTACGTCTATAAATCAAGCTTTTACCCTCTAAGGGAAGAGGTGGGTTTTAACTCGAATGTTACAGAGTGCGTTGGATACACCTGTAGGTTCAAATAGAAGTTTAAATGAATGATTATTTGTATAGCTCAGTTGCTCCTCAGTCATTTTGTGCATATGGAATACCACCCCCCCACCTCCCGTTATTGTGCCACCTCCACCTGACACCGAATAGTGAGCACCATCATCATCTGGGACGTCTCTCAGAGAACAAGCCCTATACAGACCCCAGTGGCAGGTGACTCTTTCCTGTACTCTACGCGTCCGGCAAGTAAGCATATTGCCCGGTCTCCATGTGACCATGCGAGTGGGAGGAGCCTGCTGCTTTGGACCTGGGAGGAGACGGTGGGAGGACCAGATTCAATACATCATGATATGTACCGGTTACACTGGATCACATAGACAATGATCAATGGGCAGACCCTCTGAGATAAAAAGGGATTTATGTGTACTTACCAATAAAACCTTCTCACTTAATCCTTCTGGAACACAGGAACCGTGGGGTTAAGTAACTACAAGTAGGAGGTGGGGTACTTTCAAACAAAGCTCTCTGGAGAAGGAGACTCCCTCCCAGCTCTACTTATCCCCCACCCAACAGCAACAGTCTTAGTTACATATAGTCCTCCTTAACGATTGACATAAGCCACCACTGTTGCATTGCTGTACTGTATCAAAACCAGGTGTTCACAAGGCAACTGGGAACAGTACTGAGGAGCCAGATGTATTTCCATAAGCTCTAACACATTGATGAAAAGCTTGCTCTTCAGGCTGGAAAGACCCTGAGCCACCTGATGATCAAAGTTCACCCCCATCACCCTAACCTGACAGTCATCACTGCAGATCACTTCACTAGAGCAAAACAAACAATCTTCTGATTTTCTGGTGGCTCTCTTTAAGCCGCCACCACAACTCCAATCACATCTGGCGGGACAAAGACAATGCAGGACAGATGACACGGTCATAAGATCCGCTTCCTCAGAATGCTCAGCTGAATGGCTCTCGTTTGAAACAGGGTAAGGCACTGCTTCCAGTTCAGAGATCATCATTCCTTAAACCATCATGAAGTCCTCACAGGTGCCGATGGAATGGCAAAGGCCTGAGAGACACTTGTGGACAAAGCCATCTGGAAGAAAGATCCTTTCCTGGAGACTGTCAATTCTCATGCTTAGGAAGATTAAAGAAGGAAGGACTTCTGAAGGTTAAGAACACAACTGTGGTGCTCCAGAACCAACATACGCATCTGAAGATGCAGACAAAGTATGTTTGCAGAAGATGCCTTCAGTAGGAAATCATCCAGATAGGGTGTAAGAGATCCCCTGTGCCTGGATATGGCCAGCCCATGGCCACCATAAATTTGGTGAATACTCGTGGAGCAGACACCAGGCCAAATGGAAGAGATATAAATCTGAAATGGCGATCTTGAAACGTAAAGAGTAGAAACCTCAGATATTTCACGTGAATGGGAATGTGAAGATACACATCCTTTATGTTCAGAGGAGCCAAGAACTCCACTGGACACAGTGGAAATGACCGATCAAATGGAGTCCATCTTGAAGTTTGGAGTATGCATGAAACAAATGAAGTTTCAGATCTAGCACTGAGTGAGAGAACCCATCCTTTTTGGAAGCTATATTGAGGATGGAGTAAAATCCCAGAAACCTCTACTCATGGGGGAACTGAAATCAAGACATCCACATCCAAGAATGATTGGGCAACTTCCCGGTACTGAAGAGCCAGCAAGGAGTTTTGAGGAACACTTGACAATGAACCAGTGAGAAGGTCCTTGAAATCGATCTAATAGCCCCCAAACTACAAGCAAAATCCACAGGTCTGGTTCCTGATGGCCTGCATGTCTCAGAACTGTTGCAGATGTCCTATCACCTGAGGCAGTTCCATGCACCAGAAGTCATGCTGAGGGAGCTTTATCAATGGGAGACCTCTGGTCTTAACTTTCCAGGAAGACTTGGACTTGTGGTGAAAACGGGACTGGCTCAAGGACAGCGGGGGGAGTCTTGTTCGCTTGGGAGTAGCAGCAGTGTGGAGAAGAAACAAAGCAATACTTCCGTGGAAAAACTGATGCATGTACTGGAGTAAGAGAGAGCTCTTGGCCCGGTGTCCTGGCTAATGACCTTGTCCAGTTTGGGGTCAAACAGCTGTTTATCCACAAATAGCAAAATGATAAGTGACTTTTTAGAAGATTGATCAGCTGAACAGCTCTTCAGCCACAAAGTGTGGTGCTCAGCCTCAGAAAGAGCAGATGTCTTAGAAACACTTAACGGAATTCAAGGCATTAGCCTTGTGAATCCTAGAGATCATATGCAGGTTGTTCCTCACCATATCCTCCCTGACCATCAGAAATAAGCGGCAGCACCAAATATCCATGGCCTTTCCCACCCAGGCCATAGCCAAAGTGGAATGCAAATCAGCCCCTGTGGCCATTAGCATTATTTTTTAGCATTTATTTTTAAGAGAATCCATGTGTTTATCCACTTTGTCCTTACATGCTGTTGCTTTAGTTACCTACCGGTAGCGCTGCGTGCATGGAGAGGTGAGGGATAGGGAAGGGGGTCAACCCCAGAAGAGGTACCCTACAACTCCAACACTTCGGCAGAAGAAGGTCAAACCGTCTAGACATGTACACCTTCCTATCAGGAAAATGTAATTCCTCCTAGATAATCTAAGGTAATCTGGTCTACAGAATCGTAAAAAGGAAAGTGAACTAAAGCCTCATCCTCCTCTTAAAGATCTGAATGGTATCTAACACTGTCTGAATCAGGCCTTACACAGAACCCCTGGAGTCTTGCTCCAGTGAGGCACCAGGTGTGATGGACGACTCATTCTCTTACTTGTCCCTGGCCTCACCCTCTACTAAAAAGGAACCAGCCCCAGAAGCAATAGTGTCATTCTCCCCAGGGGGTTTGACCATCGTTCTGAAGGAAACAGGGGGGTTTCTGCTCCAATTTATCCAAAAAACTCTGCATGAAAGAAGGGAAACTGGTAGAAGACTGGAGCCCTTCCAGAGAAGAGACCAGAGCCCCAGCTCATGTGGGTTCCTGATCAGATGGAAGGGCCCCTTGGGCATTCTGCGTGAGGGCCATAGAACAATAAAGGCATATTTGACCCTTAGGAAGAATGGATTGACAAGATAAACAGGTGGCCACTGTTCTGGTGGTCCTAGGTTTCCCTTTGTCCTCTTTAGGCACGAACACAGCGTTTACCCCTCACCAAATGGTCTAGGTAGGCAGGGAACAAAGAAAAATTAAAATGAGGGCGCTCTGGCCACCTATAGAGAAAGCCTTTAGCAAGGTGCCTTCTAGGTGAACTGCGAGAATGGAAAGGAAGGGAGAAACCAATAACTCTCCAGGCATCTAGCCCAATGCTGCTTTGGAGGAGGGGTGAACCCAATTTTGGGGGTCTCCTCAGAAACAAGTCTTGCCTTAATGTGAGGCACACATGCTTCAGAGACCACCTTAAGCTGTGGGAAATGATAAAGAAAGCACCCAAGTCTGCTAGTACAATGGCAGATGCAAGGGCTGAGATCTAAAGGTGCTAAGGCATAAAGAAATGTAAAGGAGCCCCAACCCTAAAAAAAAAAAAAAAAAAATGAATAGTGAAAGGTACAGTTAAAGTGTAATAGGAGAATATGGGTAAGTCATACATAGCTATCTTCCCATGGGACAGACCTCAGATTGTGGCCAAACGGACGGACAAAGACAGACAGAGAGAGAAGCATATTCTAGATCTCTGGACACATGGCTCCACCGTGATGGTAGTAGAGAGAGGCAGCTTTCTGTGGGGCAGGCCTCAAACCTTGTGTGTTCAGTACTGCACGCAAAAGGACACAATAGGAGCCAATCTATATGGGGAAATGCTTCCCTGTAAGAGAAAGGAATTACAGCGAAATAAAAACCAAAGAAAAAAATTGAGAAACAGAAGTTCCTTGCACCTCCCTATAGCAGGACACAAAAACGAGGTCTACTGCTGCAGGATGGGGTTAATTAGACCCGGTGGAAGTCTCCTCCACGTGGCAGCTACTTAACCCCATGGTTCCAGTGTTCCACAAAGGTGTAAGAGAAAGAAGGGCAAAGGAAAGGACTGATTTCAACAAAAGTGAGAAACTGTGTGTACGGAAAGTGTGGGAAAACAAGTGAGTAAATTGCACATTACAGGGATTCAAAGAAAGTGGTCTGCTCGCTTTTATTGAATTGAACCGAACCCAGATATTACTCCTGGTGCTGTTGACACATTATTCTACAGACAGCTAGGTCGGTTGACCATGAACTTCTACAGGATGCTATAGCAACAGCGCCACTGTAAGATTTCAGGCCATAGAGGTACAGCAGCAAAAAAAAATAAAAAAAAAATGCAAAGTTTTAGCAGCAATAATTTAAAAAAAAAAAAAAAACAACAAAACAAACACATACACCTCTCAGCAGAGGGAGTACCGTTATTTTAAAGTGATAGTAATAGATCGTTTTATTGAAAGGTAATTCTGTAGATAGTAAAAAAAATATAAAAAAATAAATGAATTGCGCCCAGTCCGATCTCTCAGACCTTCATGGTGAGAGATATAATAGTACAGAGCCCCCCCCCCCTCCCTCCCCTTTAACTGACATCACTGTCTGGGTTACAGAAGGAGATCCTGGTCTGCAGACCGTCCTGCGGCTCTTCAGCACAGCTGAAATCGCAGGATATAGAAATAACTACTTCATGTAAACAGTCTACAATGTCTGCTTGCAAACCAGGCACACGTGTAGACTGTTCAAATGAAGTAGTTATTTCTATATCCCGGGATTTCAGCTCTGCTGAAGAGCCACAGGACGGTCTGCAGACCAGGATCTCCTTCTGTAACCCAGACAGTGATGTCAGTGCAAGGGGAGGGAAGGAGGGGCTCTGTACCATTATATCTCTCACCATAAAGGTCTGAGAGATCGGACTGGGTGCAATTCTTTTATTTTTTTACTATCTACAGAATTACAGCTGCAGGTCAATGTGCCCAGCCATAAGTCACAGCACCCAGCTGCAGGTCACAGTGCCAAACAGTGCCCAGCCATAGGACAGTGTGTTCAGCCATGCCCGGCCGCATGTCACAGAGTCCAGTTGTTCGCAACTGTAGGTCGTGACGGCCATCTTCGGGTCATGGCGCCCAGCCATAATTCACAGCACCCAGCCGTAGTTCACGATGTGAAGTGCATGTGTTCTACCCACCTTCAGTGCTCTTGCCCTTTGGCACCTCCACCCCCCACGCCTCTGCAATGTGTGTGAGCAGGATCTGGGTGTATTTGCGGTGCGCCAGCTGGTCCCAGTGAATGGCGTCTCTACAGCGGCGGTGCAAGTCGAAGCGGAAGTGGTAGTGCATGTCTACGATGTCCATCTCATACAGGTTGGCCAGGGTGGCGCCATAGAAGTTCCCCTCAATGATGTCCCAGCGCAGGTTGTGTGTCAATCTCTGTAACATGGAGACGTATGAGGGACACGCGTACAAAGACAAAAAAAACATAACTGGGGCAAACCAACTGCACATCAAATACCCACTGTGTAAATGGTTCTTATAAACCCCTCAATGTTACATGTTTCCAATGCATTGAGACGTCTCTAGAATTCAAGTGGTTAAAAGTCCCATTTAAAGGAGCAGTAATGTTTACTTATAAAAACATTCTATTATAATGAGTTTATTGTAGAAACAAGAGCATCACACTGCTGGGAGTCGCTTCATTCAAGACTTACAGCTGAATTTTATTATTTTAAATTAAACTGGAATTTTCTATGGTGGTCACAAGGTGGCGTTGTTCCTATCACGTATTATGGAAAGCCATACTCCGTCATGCTGTTTTCTCTGTCTCTGTGCAACAAAGGAACCACTTAACCCCAACCCAGCAGCAACAGGCGACTATAGTTTTACATACATTCAAGAAAAAAAGAAGTACGGTAGGAAAGCAGTCACCACATCAGGATATCTGAAATCACAATTTTTTCTACAGGACATTCATTACTTTTTAATTGGTTTATTAATGATCTAGCAGTGGGAAGTGAAAGTAGCATATCAATCTTTGCTGATGACACTAAGCTTTGTAAGGAAATACATACAGAGCTGGATGTTTTTTTCCCTACAGAAGGATACAGATAAACTAAGTGAATGGGCAGAAAAGTGGCAGATGTCATTTAATGTAGATAAATGTAAGGTTATGCATTTGGGCTGTAGGAACAAACCTGCTACATATACTCTAAATGGGACTTGGGGAATCCTCATTAGATAAAGATTTAGGAGAACTGATAGACAATAGACTTCACAGCAGGGTGCAGAGTCACTCAGCTGCTGCAAGAGCAAATAGAGTACTAGCCTGCATAAAAAGAGGTGTAGAAGCAAGGGATGTTAATATTATCCTACCTCTGTATAAATCCTTGGTTAGGTCTCATCTAGAATATGGAGTACAATTTTAGGCACCAGATCTTAAAAAAAAAGACATTACTGAACTGGAAAAGGTGCAGAGAAGTGCAACAAAAAAACTGAAAAAGGATTGGAAAATTTGATTTAAAAGGAGAGGCTAGCCAAACTGGGTTTATAGATAAGAGACATCTAAAGGGGTGATAGGACTACCATTCACAAATATATATTTGAGGTCGATAAAAAACAAAGAACTATTTACTCAAAGAGCTTAGCAAAGAACAAGAGGTCATCCAGGGAATTTTAACAATAAGGGCAGTAAACGTATGGAATTTTTTTGCCTTAAGATGCTGTGCTTGCAGATTCTGTAATAGCTTTAAAAAAAGCAATTGTTACCTATCTAGCAGAAAACAATAGGGAGAATTATGACAGTCGGCTTCAATGCAGATAGACTGTTGATCCAGGGAAATATCTGACTGCCATTTGGAGTCAGGAAGGAATTTTTTTACCCACTTGGAGCTTAAAAGGATAGTAATGTCCTACATGAATAAAAAGTAATATTGTAGATAATCCAAAAAGAAATGGATCGGTGCAAGTCCTATCTCTCAGACCTTTATGGTTTGATATAATGTTTTAAAGTTCTCCTCTCATTAAAGGGATAGTAATACTTGAAAATAAGTTTATTTTATATTGTAGCCCTTAAAAAAACATGAAAAATGATATAAGTCTTGTCTCCCAAACCTTTATGGTTTGGGAGATATTCAGAAGTAAAGTTTCCCCTGGAGTGATGTCATTGCTCCACCCTTCAGATTTGGGATCCGGTCCCGGGACCGGTTGTGCCTCTCCAGAAGTGCTGAGATCATGACCTTTATAAGGAATTTCTTAATTGGAATGGTCTACAAAGTGTGCTTTCAAGCCAGGCACACTTTGTACACAGTTCCAATGAAGTAGTTCTTTTCAAAGATCGTGATCTCGGCACTGCTAAAGAGCTGCCGGTTGCTATGTGGACTGAATTCCAAATCTGTCCACTAGATGGCAGACTTGGCTGAAACAGCCAGGAAAAGAGAATTTTACTATATGTTACATGTGAATATCTTCCAAACCATAAAGGTTTGGGAGATAAGACTTATATAATTTTTCATGTTTTTTTTTAAGGGCTACAATATAAAATACAATTATTTTCAAGTATTACTATCCCTTTAATGACCGCTGTAAAGCTGACAGCAGGGGATGTGTGTTGGCCGACTTGAGACGGCTCTTCAGCAGAGCAGAGATACTGAAATCTAAAAGGAAATACTTCACTGGAACAGTCTACAAAGTGTGCCTGGTCTCAAGCACACTATATAGACCGTTCCAATTAAAGGGATAGTAACATAGTAACATAGTAGTAACATAGTAAATTAGGTTGAAAAAAGACACAAGTCCATCAAGTTCAACCTTCGCTTCATACCTCAGTAACTAAGAATTTTATAGCTTTCCTGCTACCAATTAAATTAGTCTTTATCAGACCTTCCTGATCTGCCTACTGATAAACAGTATAACTCTGTATGTTCCCTTTTGAAAGAAATGTATCTAATCTTCTCTTAAATGTGTCCATTGTATCTGCCATAACTACCTCCCTGGGCAATGAATTCCACAATTTGACAGACCTTACCGTAAAAAAACCCTTCCTCTGCTGAAGTTTAAACCTCCTTTCCTCTAATCTCAAGAGGTGTCCCCTGGTCACCTGAGCAGGCCTTGGAATAAATAGCTCACCGCAGAGATCCTTGTATTGACCTCTCATATACTTGTACAATGTGATAAGGTCTCCTCTTAGTCGTCTTTTCTCTAGAGTAAATAAACCAAGTTTGTTTAGTCGTTCCTCATATGTCAAGTCCTCCATTCCCTTAATTAATTTTGTTGCTCTCCGCTGTACCCTCTCTAGTTCTAGTATATCCTTTTTCAGAACCGGTGCCCAAAATTGCACTGCATACTCAAGGTGAGGTCTTACCAATGATTTGTATAATGGCAAAATAATGTTATCCACTCTTGCTTCAATACCTCTTTTTATGCAAGACAGGACTTTGTTTGCCTTTGCTACTGCTGTTTGACACTGGTCACTGTTTCCAAGTTTGTAGTTGACAAGGATACCCAGGTCTTTTTCTAGCAACGAGTCACCTAAAATTATTCCATTAAGTTTATAAGTAGCCTTGGGATTGTTTCCTCCCAAATGCATGACTTTACACTTCCCCACATTAAACTTCATATTCCACATGTTTGCCCAATCTGACATTGTATGTAAGTCCCTCTGTAGAGAGAAAATATCCTGTTCTGAATTAATGACTTTGCATAATTTAGTATCATCTGCAAATATTGATATTTTGCTTTCTATATCTATTTCCAGGTCATTTATAAACATGTTAAAAAGCAGCGGACCCAATACTGAACCCTGAGGTACTCCACTCTCCACTTTAACTATACTGGAGAATTTTCCATTTACAACCACACACTGTTCCCTATCCTTCAACCAGTTTTGTATCCAATTGCAAAGGTTATCTCCTAGCCCCAATTTCCTTATTTTATACACCAGCCTTCTGTGTGGTACTGTATCAAATGCCTTTGCAAAGTCTAGATATACTACATCTACTGCCTTGCCATTGTCAAGGTTGCTGCTTACCTCCTCATAGAAGCTGAAAAGATTAGTTTGGCATGACCTATTCTTCATAAAACCATGTTGATTCGTGCTAATGATCTTATTTTTTGTGTTGTAATCCTGAATATAGTCCCTTATTATGCCTTCTAATAGTTTTCCCACTACAGAAGTCAAACTCACTGGTCTATAATTCCCAGGTTCTGTTTTAGTTCCCTTCTTAAATAGAGGCACTATGTTAGCTCTTCGCCAATCCTGTGGCACTGAGCCTGTGGTAATAGAATCTTTAAAGAGTAAATATAGGGGTTTTGCTAACACTGCACTGAGTTCCTGAAGAACCCTTGGATGTATACCATCAGGACCCGGTGCTTTGTCGGTCTTAATTTTGTTCAGTCTTCCCATGACATCTCCTTGAGTTAACCCAATATCTATTAATTGTATTGTTTTATTTGATACTTGCGGAGGCTCTTCTACCATTCCTTGCTCCCTTGTATATACTGATGCAAAGAAAGTGTTTAAAACATCAGCCTTTTCCTTATCCTCACTAACCAACTCACCCATCTCATTTTTGAATGGTCCAATGCACTCCCTCTTAAGTTTTTTGCTATTTATATATTTAAAAAACTTTTTTGGATTAGTCTTGCTTTCCCTTGCAATTCGAGTTTCATTATCTATTTTTGCTACCCTAATTGCCTTTTTGCAATCTTTGTTGCTCTCCCTGTATTTTAAGAAAGATTGTTCAGTTCCTTCTGACTTAAATAATTTGAATGCTTTTTTTTTCCTTGCCATTTCCTTCTTTACATGTGCAGTTAACCACATTGGCTGTGACTTACTTCTTTTGCACTTGTTCCCCATTGGTATATACAGTTGGGTACATTTCTGCAACCTAAATTTGAATTCTGACCATTTTTCCTCAGTATTTTTGCCTTTAAATAACATATCCCAGTCTATGTGTTGCATTGAGGCCCTTAACAATTTGAAGTTTGCTTTTTTAAAATTAAGAGTTTTGGTTGAACCTATACATTTTTGCTTTGCCAGACAGATCTCAAATGTAACCATGTTGTGATCACTGTTTCCCAAATGTTCTCTTACCTTAATATTGGATACCATTTCTGTGTTATTAGTGATCACTAGGTCCAATACATTGTTATTTCTTGTCGGCGCTCCCACCATTTGTGACATGTAGCTTTCATGAAGCGTGTTCAAAAACCTGCTACCCTTAGCACTCTGACAGGTCTCATTTTTCCAGTTGATATCTGGATAATTAAAATCTCCCATAATTATAGTATGCCCAAACTGGGCAGCTTTCCTCATTTGCAATAGCAGTTGGGCCTCATCATTGTCATCGATATTTGGTGGTTTGTAGCATATGCCCACCAACAACTTTTTTTTACCATTCACACCACATTTAGTCTCGATTTCTACCCACATGGACTCCACAGTTTGGCCAGTTTCCTCACTAATATCACCTCGCAAAACTGGATTTAGCTCTGTTTTCAAATATAAACACACACCTCCACCTTTTCTATTAATTCTGTCTCTTCTAAACAGGGAATAGCCCTCTATATTTACAGTCCAGTCATGTGCATCGTTCCACCATGTTTCTGTTATTCCAATTATGTCCAATTGCTTTTTAACCGCCAGCAATTCTAGTTCTCCTATTTTATCTACCATACTTCTTGCATTTGCTAGCATACAATTGATTTTGAAGTCTTTACATATATTAATCCCTACATGCCTTTTTTCTTCACCTTCATTTACTAGGAGTTCCTCCCTACTGACTAAATTTCTCCCCACCCTTTCTCCACCCCCCTGGTCAGTTACTTGGACCCAGTTCCTATCTGCTCTATCTACCCCATTTTTGCTATCTATACCCACCCCCCCCTTTCCTAGTTTAAAAGCTCCTCCAAGCTTCCTAGCATTCTCTCCCCTAACACAGAGGCTCCTCTACCATTTAGGTGCAATCCATCTCTTCCATATAGATTGTACCCAAGAGCAAAGTCTGCCCAGTGTTCTAAAAACCCAAAACCCTCCTTCCTACACCATTGCTTGAGCCATGCATTAAGCTCCCTGAGCTCCCTCTGCCTACCTGCACTGGCGCATGGCACAGGTAGTATTTCAGAAAATACTACCTTAGAGGTCCTTGCCTTAAGCTTGCACCCTAAATCCCTGAAATCATTCTTTAGGGACCTCCATCTTCCTCCTATTTTGTCATTGGTTCCAATATGTACCAAGACAGCTGGATCACTTCCAGCCCCTCCCAATAATCTGTCAGCCCTGTCCGCAACATGCCGAACCCGAGCACCCGGAAGACAGCATACTGTTCGGCATTCACGTTCCTGGCGGCAGATTACCCTATCTACCCTCCTAATAATAGAGTCCCCTATTACCACCACCTGCCTTGGTTTCTGCCTGCTCTGCATCCCATCTAGCCTGTAAGGAGGACTGTTCCCCTGGCTGCTAGAGCAATCAGTCCTCTCCAGTGTTGCCAATTCTGAGCAATTCTCATCAACATCTTCACACAATCTTGCAAATCTGTTGGACTGAGTCAACTCAGAACTGGCCTTCCTCTTCCTCTGCCCACTACCTCCCCTCCTTACTGTTACCCAGCTGCCTACCTGTCGTTCCTCATCTACAACTCCACCCTCTTCACCACTAACCCCACATAATACTTGAAAATTATTTTATTTTATTTTGTAGCCCTTAAAAAAACATTAAAAATGATATAAGGCTTATATTCACAAGTAAAAAAAAGTTCCTTTTTCCTGGCTGTTTCAGCCAAGTCTGCCATCTAGTGGACAGATTTGGATTTCGGTCCACAGATCAACCGGCAGCTCTTTAGCAGTGCCGAGATCACGATCTTTAAAAAGAACTACTTCATTGGAACTGTGTACAAAGTGTGTCTGGCTTGAAAGCACACTTTATAGACCATTCCAATTAAGAAATTATTTTTGAAGATCGTGATCTCGGCACTGCTGAAGAGCCGCAGCCGTCCCGGGATGGATTCCAAATCTGAGAACTAGAGCAGTGACATCACTCAGGGGGAAATTTTACTTGTGAATATCTCCCAAACCGTAAAGATTTGGGAGATAAAAAAAAACATAAAATAATATAAGTCTTAAGAGCTACAATATAAAATAAAATTATTTTCAAGTATTAGTATCCCTTTAAGTATTTCTTTTTATATTTCAGTATATCGGCTCTGATGGAGAGCCACCTGCCTGTCCCTGGACCAGGATCTCCTGCTGTCAACTTACAGCTGACATCAGGGAAAGGGAAGGGACAGGAGAACTTTAAAACTTTCTCTCTCTCAAACCATAAAGGTGTGAGAGTATCACGGTGCCCGTGATTGGTGCTGTTTAGTGTCAGTCACTTGCTGAGTATCATGATTGGCTGTCTGTGATTAGCCCTCCTCACACAGCCTTTTTAAACCCAGGCTGAGCACTTCCAGGTTGCCCTTTCGTGGTGTTTCTGACTCCACTCTGCCTGACCTGCTTGTCAGGCTTCTGGGCCTGTTCCTGCTGTTCCTGCTGTACTTGCTGATCCTGTGTTCCAGTGTTCCTGTATGCTAGTGTTCCTGTGTTCCAGAGTTCCAGAGTTCCTGTGTTCCAGCACCTCGCGGGTTAATCTTACTGCGTTCCAGTGTTCCTGTGTTCCAGCACCTCGCGGGTTAATCTTACTGAGTTCCTGAATCTCCTGCTCCAGCCGTCGCTCTGGCAACATTGTTCTTATCGCTGCTGATCATACTTTGTTGGTTCCAGCCTGCAGACGCTGGTTTACTCCACTAAACCTGGTTGTGATATACATTGTTGGTCCCAGCGTGCGGACGCTGGTTTACTTCACTAAACTGGTTGCGATATACATTGTTGGTCCCAGCGTGCGGACGCTGGTTTACTCCACTAAACCTGGTTGCGATATACATTGTTGGTCCCAGCGTGCGGACGCTGGTTTACTCCACTAAACCTGGTTGCGATATACATTGTTGGTTCCAGCGTGCGGACGCTGGTTTTCTCCACTAAACCTGGTTGCGATATACATTGTTGGTCCCAGCGTGCGGACGCTGTTTACTCCACTAAACCTGGTTGCAATATACATTGTTGGTCCCAGCGTGCGGACGCTGGTTTTCTCCACTAAACCTGGTTGCGATATACATTGTTGGTCCCAGCGTGCGGACGCTGTTTACTCCACTAAACCTGGTTGCAATATACATTGTTGGTCCCAGCGTGCGGACGCTGGTTTACTCCACTAAACCTGGTTGCAATATACATTGTTGGTCCCAGCGTGCGGACGCTGGTTTACTCCACTAAACTGGTTGCGAGATACATTATTGGCTCCAGTGTGCGGACACTGGTTTGCTCCACAAAACCTGGTTGCGATATACGTTGTTGGTCCCAGCGTGCGGACGCTGGTTTACTCCACAAAACCTGGTTGCAATATACATTGTTGGTTCCAGCGTGCGGTCGCTGGTTTGCTTCATTAAACCTGGTGGCGCTATTACCATTAGTCCCAACGTGCGGACGTTGGTTTGCTCCTGAACATCCAGTACTGTGGTCAGTCGCTGTCCACTTCCTTGCAGTTGTCTGAGTATCCTGGCAATAGACTCCTGCTGAGTAAGACCTCTATACTTATGCTCTATGCTGTCTTAGTCACCTGACAGCTGGTCTACTCGCTCAGGCTGCCCTGCCCGGTATTGGTGAGGCCGGTAGAACCTTGACGATACCATCCTGTAGGTTGCCTCACCCGGTATTGGCAGGGTCAGTAGAGCCTACTCCAGTACTCCTTTGGGCTGCCCTGCCCGGTATTGGTAAGGCCGGTAGAACCTTGTAATTCACCATCTTTGAGGTTGCCTTACCCGGTATTGGCAGGGCCGGTAGAGCCTACATTCAGCATTCCGTGGGGGCTGCCTTGTCCGGTATTGGTAAGGCCGGTAGAACCGGTATATGTCATCTCACGGTTGCCTTACCCGGTATAGGCAAGGCCGGTAGAGCCTGTCATTAAAACTGTCACTTGGGTTGCCTTGCCCGGTATTTAGGCAAGGCCGGTAGAACCTATTATATGTTATATTACTGTTGTATTGTTATGTATGTTTACCCTACGGGGACTGCCTTTAACTTTTAATAAAGTTAAGTTAATTTACCAAACCTTAAGTCTGAGAGTCTTCAAATCCGTGACAGAGAGATAGGACTTGCACCGATCTATTTCTTTTTGGATTATCTACAATATTACTTTTTAGTCACGTAAACCATTACTAACCCTTTAATTAGAAATTAATTGGAAATTGCTTCAATTTTTTTTATGCCTTCCTCTGGATCAACAGGGGTGATATACCATGGACTGGGCTTGATGGATACATGCGTTTTTTTCAGGATCATCAACTAGGTTATGTTATTAGGATACAATGTTAAGGCATACAGCCCTTATCTCCAGAGAAGCCCCAAGACTCCCCCAGACACATACCAGATATGAGTGAATGCAAAGACTGTATCTGGAATTTTGGAGTATGAACAAAGATTGAGATTCAGGTCTAGGACCAGATGACAGCGGCTGTCTTTCATGGGGACTAACTCAGCACTTGACTGCCTCATATCCTGTTTTTGGTCTCCTATTACCCATTGGAGCAGGGACCTCTCTCCTATTGTCTCTGTGACTGTGATACTTATTTTATCCCCATTTATTTATTGTAACATACACTGTGTGGCACCTTTCCTGAGAGGGAGCCTACATGAATACCTGAATGTCTACCAAGGTCTGAACTGCCTCCTGAGTTTAAATAGCCCTCACAGGATCTTGAGGAAACTTTGACATGAAGAAATGACAAGGGGGAAACACTGAAATCTAGGAGATAACCCTCTGAAATAATTAGCAAAACCCCCAGATCTGCCATGGAGAGGGCCCACACATTGAAGAAATGTTGCGTCTACCCTATTAACGGAGGTGGACCGGTACTACCTAAGTCATGCAGAAGACTAGTCAGTGGAGGGTTACTGAGCAGTCTTTTTGCCCAACCAGGTCGATTTGGGTTAGGAGTGGAAATGGGCAGGAGCATCGGCAGTTTGAGTCCATTGGTGTGGGTGGGGTGCTATAAAAAAAAAAAAAAAACCATGAGACAAAGAAAATTAATGCTTGAGAATGAACTGGGGTAACATGGCTAATGACCTTATCCAGTTCAGGGCCAAAGAGATCTTTGCCCACAAATGGAAAGCAGATGAAGGACTTCTTAGAAGACAGATCATCTGATCAGATCTTCAGCCACAGGGTATGCCATGCCACTACCAAGTGCGTGCGTGTTTTACCTAGAAACTTAACTGTATCTAAGGATGCCTCACAGATATAAACATTAGCCTCAATGATCCTGGAGACCATATGAACAAGATCCTCCTTGGAAGTTTTCATCTGAACCACTTGCAAAAGATAGTTCTAGTGGTCTTGGTCTTCCCCATGTCCCCTTTTGACTCAGACATCTGCACTAATGAGGGGAAGCTAGCAGTTTCCATGATTTAGTCTGGCCACCCGAGGGGGAGAGCCTGTTGTAAGCTGTTCCTCATAGGTGAGCTGCAGAATGAAAGGGAGGGAGAAGGAAATCCCCCTCCCTGTTCTCAGAGCTCAGGAAAACTGGGCTGTATAGTGTAAAAGTAGAAATGGAACAGTGGCTTTCCAGACACCTACACGCAACGCCGCAATAGCATCTGACTACCCCACCTGGGAATCCTCAGATTATAAAGGGAACCCCTGCAGGAACCATGTTAGTCCACAGTCCAGAGCCGTGTCGCAGCAAGAAAAACAGCAGCACCTGGAGTTCCATAAATATTAAAGCGGCCCCATTGATCTTAAATTATCCATGTCCCAAAAACTTGTCCCTCAAGTACAGACTAACAAGTAGTGTAAAGTCAAAGAAGGAAAAGTAAAATAAAAGTAAAATTGTAAAATAAAGAGAAATAAGCATAAAATGCAAGTATAACCAGTGTCCCTCAAACAGTCCTCAGACTGTGGCCACCATACAAACTGACAGTGACAAGACATACCCTCACAAAACCTGGACCTTCTGTGAATCCTCTGACTCCTCTGAAGGCAACAAGGGGAATGTTCTGCATCTAGTGCTGCTCTGCATGCATGATGACTGGAAGTGTAAGAAGACAGCCATATGGGGGAATGAAACACCCCCTGAGAAATAAAATGAGAAAATAGACCTAAAAGAGCATCTTTGAAGAGAAGAATCAGCCCTGTTGTTCTCCTGTAAGGCAAAACTAAAACTAGAGGCTGCTGCTGGACAGGGATTAAGGAGGGCTGAGAGGAAGTGTCCTCCAGAGATGTTTGGTTTGAGAGTGTCCTGCCTCCTAGTGGTAGCAAATTAACCTCATGGTGTCACTCTATCCACTGTCTCCTGGGGTTTTGACCACCCCTTGTTCTGGATTGGCTACCTTGACCTTTAGACCTGCTTCCTTCCTGTCTCCTGTGCCCGATGTTCGAGCTTCCTACTGTGTTTGTTCTGCTGCATCATTCCTGGCCCTGGCTTTGACTTCCCGACTACACTCCTGACCTCTGACTCTGCTTGCGGATTTGTTTTCACTGACTGCCTGGGGTGACGTGACCTAAACTCAAAGCATCCTTTCACCCGTTTATCCAGTATCTCTGACAGATTACCCGGCAATTCCTGACTTCATCCTGTTCATGGTTTGAGTTCTCCCTGAATAACTGGGTGGACGTCCCAATGTCCGCCATGTCCTACTATCAACTGCTAATAGCCTGGCGAATTGACCTCCTCCTGTTCCTGCATTGACCTTTAATTAGACAGGTGGATCAATCTCCCACAGGTTCCTGCATTCGTTAATGGTCTTTCCACTTAGTTTATCTTCAATACACTGTGCCCTTTGCTGGTGATCCATCTACCAATTCGATCATCGACAACTACAGCACACTACAGGAGACTCTCCTCTTTGTCGATTTCCGACAGCTCTAGTGTCCTCTGGCAGGTAGGTGGCCAGACAGATCTCTGCCAGCCTCTGAGGCCTACAGCCACTGGATGCCAGCTCTATCGTCATCTAGACCTCATTTCTATATTCTACAGGGAATTCTTCCTGTTTTAGGAACTCTAATCTTTGTGGGTCTGGTTCCAATCTACAAGGGTCTCTGCTTACCCTCAGGACCACCAAAGTTCTCTGGCTACCCATCCTGGTTTACTGCCCTGCTCCTCTGGGGGGGGGGGGCATGTGGCCAACATCTCTACTCTGTGTTGACCGCAGCAAGGGTAGTTCAGGGACCTTCATCACTCACAAGCCTTGCACCCCAGCGACAATATCTAGCATGTTTGGTACAGAGGAGGACTCCATTACACATGGTTCCTGTGTTCCACAATGAACATAAGAGGGAGAAATATGCTTGAGCTAAAATAACTTCTGAATGAAGCATCTCCTAGAAGTGGAAGGTTCCTTGTTTTACATTCAGCAGGTAATACTCTAACTTTTTTTTTTTTTTTATTCATAAAACCATTCACTACTGCTTCAAATCAATGGGAATTTATATATTTGTTCCCTATAGTGGAGATGATTTTCTTCAAGTTTGACTTTGTACAGTCTACATTCAAGGACATTTGCACACATACACAGGAGGGGGATACAAGTTACCCAAAAGGGCAATAAAGGAAAGGGGCGCTTCTTATCCCTCTCAGTGTGACTATTGTATCAGGATAAAAGTCTTCCTTTACAGCTGTAAAAGCCTCTAATAACCCCACTCACTTGCCTTAATCTGAGCATAAGGTCCCAATGGACTCTAGGGATTAATTTTACATTTATCTGTCCCCAAAGGGGAAGAGGGAAGGGAGGAAAAGAGGAAGGACGGAAAAATGGAGGGAAGAAAAGATATAGGACGGAAGGGAAGAAGGAAGGAAAGGAAGAAAGAAGGATGAAGCAAGGAGGGGGAGGAAGGAAATGAAGAAGGAAGTAAGGAAGGGGAAGAAGGAAGGATGAAGCAAGGAAGGGGAAGAAGGAGGAAGGGGGAGAAGGAAAGAAAGGAGGGAAGAAGGGAAGAAAAGGATGAAGCAAGAAAAGGAAGAAGGAAGGAAAGGAGGAAGGAAGGAAAGAAGGAAGGAAGGATGAAGCAAGGAAGGGGAAGAAGGAGGAAGGGGGAGAAGGAAGGAAGGAAAGAAGGAAGGCAGGGGAAGAAGGAAGGAAAGGAAGAAGGAAGGGGAAGAAGGAGGAAGGGGGAGAAGGAAGGAAGGGGAAGAAGGAAGGCAGGGAGGGAAGAAGGAAGGCAGGGGAAGAAGGAAGGGGAAGAAGGAAGGGGAAGAAGGAAGGCAGGCAAAGAAGGAAGGCAGGGGAAGAAGGAAGGCAGGGGAAGAAGGAAGGCAGGGGAAGAAGGAAGGCAGGGAGGGAAGAAAGGAAGCCTTCAGTGGATGAATCTGGGGTCCTGGGGTCTGACAACACAGAATCACGTCTGCTTTCTTGGCTATGATACAAGTACTGAAGGATTAGTACTGTGGAGCCAGTCCAGACAGAATTCATAGGGGCCTTTAGAATTTGCTGCCAGGATTAAGGTAAGTGGGGGAAGGGGTTATAAGGAGAACCAGAGGGTTGTGTAACATTGTTTTGCACTGTGCCCAGTTCTTACCTCTGGCACATCGCTGTCCTTGTAGCCCACGGGCATGGTCATGTTCCATATCACCAGACATTCAGGGTTCAGGACCTCCTTCAGGCGGATGAACAGCTTGTCCAGGTTGGTTTTGTAGTCTTCCACTTGATTGTTGTGGTATCTGTGGGGTTCAGCTCCAGATTATATTAATCTCATTTGTGTCCACGTGCTCCTTCACATGGAGAAGGTTATTTTCTACACTCTGGGCCATATGTTCAAAGGGATAACGACATTAAATTGTCGTATGAAAGACAAAAATAAGTCCTTGAATGCATGAACGACATATTTTCTATAGAGTATACAACAAAAAACTAGTAATTTCCGTTGTGTACGACACAACTCCAGAATTGACGGGCAAAGGGGTGTGGTTAGGGCGTGGCTAAACTATTCTCCAGTGTCATATAGAGGAAAAGAAAATTTGTCGTAACTAACGACAAAAAAATGTCTTTCAAAAGACAAAATTTGTACGTTAAGAGAAAAGTGGAGGGAATGTGTTCTGAATGTGAGAATTTTTGTCTTTAGTTAAGACATTTTTGTCGTTAGTTAAGACATTTTTAAAGACATTTTTGCTGTTAAGACATTTTTTAAGACATTTTTGTCTTTAGTTAAGACATTTTTTTGTCGTTCCATACGACAATTTCAATCAGGACAAGCGACATATTTCCAACCACAACCGACACAAAATATTAATGATCCCAATGACACTGTACTTTGAAAAGTCGTTATAAACGAAAAAAGCTATTTCACTACCTCTTTGAACATATGGCCCTCTGTCTGCAACTTTCGTAGCAAGCGATCCCATGGAAATGTAAGTTTTAGGCCTTGCTCACAGACCATGCAAATGCGGTAACATTACCAACACACCGGTACTGCCCATGTCCCCTGTATTGTACATCCCATGTGAGCACAACATTGGTGGAGGTGCGCACTTTTCATTTACCAGCAGTACGACACAGGCATCAGAGTTATGACTGTGACTGGATCACTGTGAACAGCTTTCCAACGACAAACTCTTCAGCTATAATTTCTAGTCGCCGGGAGTTGCAGTAAGCTGTGGTCCAGTCATCTACCTCCATGTGAACAGCTCCATAGGGTGTAATGCACTTTACCGCAGGAGACTGCATAGCTACTATAACTGCACAGTCACACATGTGAACAAGGCATTAAAGGGATAGTAATACTTCGTTTTAACTTTATTTTATTTTGTAGGCATTAAAAAAACATGAAGAAGGATATAAGTCTTATCTCTCAAACCTTTATGGTTTATGAGATATTCGCAAGCAAAGTTCTCCTCCCGCCCCTTTTACCTAGTGTAAGTCATCTCTTCTCAGATGTGAATCTGGTTGTATGACAGTACAGATAACAGCAGGGGACAATTTTCTTTGTATGAGAACAATGAAAGCCCTTCCCCCCCTTGACAAGTTTTTCAGCTTTTTCCCTCATCTTAATTGAAGATTGTCCCTCTCTGCAGTCTACCTGGGCTCCTCCCTTCTGATCTGGCTGAACAAGGGGGGGGATACTTTGCTTGTGAATATCTCTTAAACCATAAAGGTTTGAGAGATAAGACTTATATCATTCTTCATGTTTTTTTAATGCCTACAAAATAAAACAAAGTTAAAATGAAGTATTACTATCCCTTTAATGTGTCAGTGTAGCAGGGAATTCTCAGCATCCCATTCTCTGTATTTTCATTTTGACTGTCACCCGTGTGAAACACCCCATAAGAAAATCACTCATTGCTTTTTTTTTTTTTTTTTTTTTTTTATGCATTGAGGTCAGTGCAACAAGGTTACCCAATTAAAAATTGCCTTAAATTAACACTTCATCCTAGAGTACATTGCAGTGGATACATTGTACTCACTGGTTTGTCCTAAGAGATCAACACTGAAGTCTAAGGTTAAAGGGATAGTAAGGTTTCAAAATAAATGCAGCTGTGATTATTCTTTACAGTTTTGGGGCCATGTACAGCAGTATTAGCATTTTCTACAAAGTGGAGTTCCATAGTAATTGAATCATAAAGTGTCCCCCTCCCGACCCTTTCACCTATGTAGTGCTGCACGGCAAACTGTACAGATGGATCTCAGTGAGGGACAGCCTTCAATGGCTTCCTCCTTCAAGGTTTGTCCTTATGATCACAGTAAGAAGATTGTCCCTCACTGAGAGTTGTCCAGTCATGTGACCAGATTCCACGTCTGAGGGGAGGCGGCTTACACTAGATAAAAGGGGTGGAAGGGGGAGACCTTATAATTCAATTATTCTGGAACTATAATAATAACGCTGTACATGGCCAAAAAACTATAAAGAATAATTGGAACTGCATTTATTTTGAAACATTTATATCCCTTTAACCCCTTAACGACCGGCCGATCAGCATGGTGCGGTCGGTTAAGGACCACAGAGCATTTTTTTATTTTATTTTTTTTTCCACTTCCGTGCAGCCGTGGGGGGAGCCAGGAATTCCATGACGGTCATAGTTCGTCATGGGTCGTTAAGTCAGATCGACCCATGATGTACTATGACCGTCAAGGGTCGTTAAGGGGTTAAAGTAGTAGCTACAATTTTTGATAACTTTATCAATTGCAATGAAATCCAGGAATTCCTTAGGTCCAGGTACTCGAACACTGAACTGAAATAAAACCTGTGAGCTCCATTCAGGAAGCATTTTCCTATAGAACGTTGCTACCCACAGGCAGCAGCTTTGTACTTGTGGGTAGTTGATTGACTCTTGTTACTGAAACTGGTGAAACGCAGTATATGCCGAACCATCAACAATGTTATGGTGAGCAAAATAAAATCCTGGAGCTTTGGCTAGTATACTTATTACTTATACGGTATATATTAGGAGTAGCCAATCCTTGTCCTCAAGAGCTACCAGCAGTGAATGTTTTCAGGGTTCACCTGATATGTTAGTTATTAGGTTCTCTAGAAGGTGGCAGCTATTGTGGAGGATAAAAAATTGAATATCAGTTACATGATGCTCAGTTTAAATAGAATTCTTTTTTCTCATTTGTATTACGGAGACTTTTTTTGTAATCTGTTCTAGACATGTAAATGTACACATGTATAATATATCTATGTACTGCACTCAGTTTTTATTAACCATAAGCTTGTTGATGACTTGACATAAGGATTTAAGGTGGAATTATCCGTGGGCTTCAGAAAGACATCTCACCTGGTCAGGTCCCAGAAGCAGGAGTTAATAATGAGCACGTCTGGCTGGGGGCCAGCCTGGAAATCAGACAGGATACTTTCCACGTAGTCGGAATAAACACGTGTCAGGAAGTAGAAGCGGACAAGGTGGTGGCCAGTGCGGTACTGACGCACTTCACGGTAATCCACCCCATTGTGCATCTCCTTGAGAGATCCACCCTCTACCAGGTTGTCATTTTCAAAGGTCATTTCGCCCTGCAGAAAGGGGAAGGAAACCCATTTCTTAATGCATGTTGCTTGCATTTGCGTTATACATTTTACTTTTCATGTCTCTAAGAAGTAAGAAGTAGCAGTAACCCTTTACAATTAAACCAAAACATTGTAGAGATTTTCCTGCGGAATGAAACAAGGGCGCTCCCGCTGCAGGAAGACGCTTGGTTCCAAATTACTGTCCACACATTTCTCCCTTTCACAACCAGAACATGCAAAGCATTGCACATTTCTATGATCCTTACAGGGTTACATAAACTTTTATCATCAGTGCCCAACACAGCCTGGTGTCCAGAGTTATTCAGTTGCATTTAATAGGACAGGTGAGCAACTGGCAACATTTCTCAGTAGAATGTGACGTAACACCTCCACCACTTTGTAACGTTTGACATGATATAACTTTTGAAGGAATCATCCCAGAGGTGGGAGTACCTTGTACTCAGCAGGAAGAAAAATCTACATTAGGAGTTTTCCTAATAAATCTTTGCTCATTTAAAGTGGACCGGTGACTGATTCAAGTTTGCATATTTGAAAACTTCATTAAAAATGGTGTCATGTTAGCCAAAATACCGGCACATGAACGGTTAAAGAGATATTCTCATTTGGTACAGTATGCCAGATTCAGAACCCGTGTGGTGCCAGTGATTATTCACTTGTTAATGTAGCCTTTCCATTTAACACTTCACATGCTAGTGAAAGTTTTCAGTGATATTTCATACGCTATTTGAGTATTGTGCTGCACCAGTAGAATCACTTTTCTCAGAAATTAACCCCTTAACGACCAGCGGTCGCGGGACATTTCCGTCCCATAATGACCGCATAGGGGCACTTTGACGCGCTGGTACACGTGACCTGTCACGTGTATCGGCGCGTCATTATGAGGCCTGATAGAGATCGCTCCGATCTTGGAGCGGTCTATTTCATGCCCTATTTTTACTTACAGCGCTCCCGGTAGAGCGCTGTAAGTAAAAAGTACGTGACGTACCATGACCGTCATCGGTCCTTGAGTAGTTCAAGGACCGTGACGGTCCTGGTACGTCAAGGGTCCCTAAGGGGTTAAAGTGTGAATATTTCTAAACCAGGGTGACACTAATGAACCAACTCCTACAGTGACTAGTACAAAACAAACAGAATAGAATCACTCACCACATGGATCTGGTGCTGGTCACAGGAGACCATTCCTTGGAATACATCAGACTGCACTGAGAAAAGGATGCAGAGATTCAGGAAGATTCAAAGTAGCCATTTTCTCGGTCTCCACAAAGTATCAGGAGTCAGCTTATAAATGATTGACTAGATGGTACATGACTCCGGCCCTCATGCATTCTATTGATCCTGCCCGGGATGGCCATTGTTGGAGATGTGGGGGGGAGCGAGGTAATCGCCTTCATCTCTGGTGGAGTTGCCCTATGATTGTACCTTATTGGAGGTGGATTCATGGGATAATTCAGCGTCTTGTTGAGCGCCCTCCTGCTTTCAGACCGGATCACACCTCTCTGCCTCTTTCTAAATATAAGACTTTGACTCCGCACTTGTTAGTAGCGGCCAACAGCCTGATCTCACTGCACTGGAGGAGACCTGGTCCTCTAACTCTTACTCACTGGGTGGAGGAACTTAGAGTGATGGCGGAACTGGCATCCTCCTCCCCGGCTGAGGTTGATCAGTATAATGGGGTTTGGATGAGATGGATGTTGTGTCTGGAGAGCCCTGATTTTCCTCTGTTGGTGTCATGAGAGTCTCCTGGCTCATTACGCTATCTTGACACTTTCCCTCGTTCCCCTCTGCCACTTTTTGGCGGAGGGGTTCTGACGGTATTATTCTGCACACATGGCTTTATGCCTGAGGGGATAACAACTTCTTGGCTTGGTTGTCAGCATCTTTTCTGCCGCGTGTCCAGTGTTTCTCCTTCCCCCTCCCCCGTCCCTCTCTCTTTCTTTATTTCTTTTTTCTGTTTTCTATTCTATTTTTTCCTTTTCAGTTTTCCTTTCCCTCAGGTTTATTTTTCCTTAGAATTACGCTATTTTAATTTGTATTTTATGTTTTTTCCTGTTTCTTTCCGTATGACTTTTCTTCAAAACAAACAAAAATCAATAAACTTCAATTGACAATAAAAGTAGCCATTTTATTGAAGCAGGCAGACACCGGATAAGGAACAGACTAAATGGTGTCCGTTTGTTTAGGTTTTAAAGCGGAACTTTCACCCTGTATCAAGTCCCCCCACAATCATTATGCATATGGCAAGTAGCTTCTTAAAGAGGAACTACCACCCAATAAAAATATTACCCCACATAATTGCCCATCTATCGACTATCTGCTTAGTAGCGCTAGTCCCCAGAATTATTACCAGATTAAAGAGAAATCGCTATTCTTCCCGGACTGACATCAGGACGGAGCAATGACATCTTGCCATAGTGACGTCCGCGCGCCTGCGCTGTCAGTCCCAGCCGGGTCTAGGAAGCATTGCTAGGAGCCAGTGGCTCCAAAAGGGACTGACAGCGCAGGTGTGCGGACGTCACTATGGCAAGATGTCCGCGCTCCGTCCTGATGTCAGTCCGGGAAGAATAGCGATTTCTCTTTAATCTGGTAATAATTCTGGGGACTAGCGCTACTAAGCATCTAGTCTCCAGATGGGCAATTATGTGGGGCAATATTTTTATTTGGTTGTAGTTCCGTTTCAACAGTGATATTATTGGGCAGAAGTACCACATTCTGAAGTAATCCTTCTTCTGGGACCGGCGGCCAGGCAAGCATGTGGACATCTTGTCTTAGAGACATCTGCACGCCTGCGCTATCCATCCCGGTCTCCTCTACCAGGCATTATGCTTTGCCTTAACTCTATGATTGCCAGAGGGTTCTCGCATGTATTGACTTGCAATTCATTGGATACCCCTCTAGCACTCATAGGGTTAAGGCCCCCGGAAGGGACAGATTGTGCAAGCGCGCAGATGGGTGTACAGGAAGAAGCCTGGCCGTCAGTCTGAGGAAACAGAAGGATTACTTCATATTGTGGCACTGGATAAAATCACTGTTAGGAAGGTAACCGCAATATGCCTAACTAGTTGAACAGCCCGTTACATGGGCCACAGTGCCTCTGGCAGCCGGTCGCGGGGCAGTCATGCGCAGTGGAGACTGCCTGCACCGCTGGTGATACAGAGCTGGATGCTCCTTCAGAACGCCCAGCTCTGTATCATCTGCAGCACAGGCAGTCTCCACTGCGCATGACTGCAGCACGCGCAGCAGTGTGTACTGCACATGTCGGGCGTTACACACAATTTAGCAAATTATTATATAGGATTATTGTGGGGGAACTTTATATGGGGTGAAAGTTCCGCTTTAATAAATCAATTACTTTTTATTGTCACTGAATCTCTGCATCCGTTTTCACATGACTTCATCTGAAACGTGACATCTGCTGGACTTCTGGGTAACAAGAAACAGACAGGTTTGAAAGAAGTTTTCAAATATGTAATGAAATTCAAGGTGAAAGGTCCATTTTATGCTACAATATTTATATGATTGGATGGTGCACATCTAGTCATTATCATGGCAGGGATATTTTTACTAAACGCCGATTTCTAAAGTTGCCAAAAAACTGTCACTTTGGGGTGTTCACAATAGTCAATTTATCAACAAGTGGGAGAACAAGGAGTGAGCAGATGGATGTATCACATGTATCTGATCCAGGCTGCCATTTCACATGAGCCTATGGGGCAAAACCTCTGCATCTTTTTGTCACTGGTATAAGTAAGAAGTTCTGCATGGTAGTAGTGTATGATAAACAAGTGCTACGGTCAGGCTGACTACTTTCCTGCTTTCGCGGTCCAGACCATTGTCTATCTGAGCATAAAGGTCCTGAAATGCACCCAGCAGACCAGTGTTCACTCAGCCACAAGACAGCAGGATTTCTAATTTAGAAAAAATAATATACAGCACATTAAATCAATTAAACTCTGTGCCTGATTAATACAGGTCTCCCACCATATAAGATGGCCAAAGAGGGACTCTTGTTTTACAGGGTGTTGCTGGACACTTGACTGGTGGGCAGGGCATTACAGAAAATGTTTAGGTTTCTTCATAACATAATGACAACTCTGTAACCGAACAAGACCAAGTTATTTTACACAGACACATAATGTAGTTATGTACACATCACACAGTCTGATCTCCTAAACACAGGGACACCAGGGTGATACACTTATATACACACCACACAGTCTGATCTCCTAAACACAGGGACACCAGGGTGATACACTTACATACACACCACACAGTCTGATCTCCTAAACACAGGGACACCAGGGTGATACACTTCTATACACACCACACAGTCTGATCTCCTAAACACAGGGACACCAGGGTGATACACTTATATACACACATCACACAGTCTGATCTCCTAAACACAGGGACACCAGGGTGATACACTTACATACACACCACACAGTCTGATCTCCTAAACACAGGGACACCAGGGTGATACACTTCTATACACACCACACAGTCTGATCTCCTAAACACAGTGACACCAGGGTGATACACTTATATACACACCACACAGTCTGATCTCCTAAACACAGGGACACCAGGGTGATACACTTCTATACACACCACACAGTCTGATCTCCTAAACACAGGGACACCAGGGTGATACACTTATATACACACCACACAGTCTGATCTCCTAAACACAGGGACACCAGGGTGATACACTTATATACACACCACACAGTGTGATCTCCTACACACAGGGACACCAGGGTGATACACTTATATACACACCACACAGTCTGATCTCCTAAACACAGGGACACCAGGGTGATACGCTTATATACACACCACACAGTCTGATCTCCTACACACAGGGACACCAGGGTGATACAATTATATACACACCACACAGTGTGATCTCCTACACACAGGAACACCAGGGTGATACACTTATATACACACCACACAGTGTGATCTCCTACACACATGGACACCAGGGTGATACAATTATATACACACCACATAGTCTGGTCTCCTAAACACAGGGACACCAGGGTGATACACTTATATACACACCACACAGTCTGATCTCCTAAACACAGGGACACCAGGATGATACACTTCTATACACACCACACAGTCTGATCTCCTAAACACAGGGACACCAGTGTGGGAAGGAATGGACCCTTAATATCTCCTGAAGAGGGACACGTCGGAGGTATGGAGCCCCAATATCTCCTAAAGATGGACACGTGGGAGGTATGGATCCCTAATTTCTCCTAAAGGTTCACATGTGGGAGGTATGGTATGAAGTCTTAATTACCTTCCGTTTCAGCTGGTGCTCTGTTAGGTACTTGTCACCCTGCAGGAATTTCACCAGATCCTTGTACACCGACCTCTGAACTGGAAGATACAATACAGTTTGGTCAGAGCTTAATACGGCTCACTGGGCACTGCAGACTTCTCTAGCATTGAAGGTGATGCCAATATCAGGGGTTAACATAATATGCATTTACTCAGTGAAAGCAAAGATGGGGTTAAACAGCCATACATGTAAAACTGTGGTTCTGTGAGAAAGTAACTTTACTGTTACCTCATCCTCCTCTGTCCCATCTCTGTGAAACTCCCTTCGTTCTAGTAACAGATTCAAGGTTAAACATCTGTTTGTGCGAGACTTGGTAACAGGTCCTATAGTGAAGACATTTTTTGCTAGCCGAGAACTAGTGGGAGGGAAGCATAATAATTGGGTGAAGGGTGAATAGACGTGATTGGGTGGAAATGTATATAATCATAGAGGGTAGATGCGAAGGGGAGGGAATGTAATAATGATGGTTTGCTTTTGAACTACAAATGTATCATACTTGTAGTTTTTAGACCATAATGCATCATGTTATTACCCAAAATGCTGTGTGTTTACTAGTATATAAGGTGCAACCTCTGGCATTATTATTTTCATATCAGTTTTCTTGTTAATGATCATGCCATATGTGTGGTGTTCTCTCTTTATTCAAAAAAAGAAAGATTCCGGTTTGTTTCTTCTTCAATCTTGCCTCTTCATTAGCAGTGCAGCAAGACGTCTAACTCCATTTTGCTAACAAAAGGATTAAAAAGACAAGTTTAAAATCAATGGAGATTTTATGCAGACCCTTCTATCACTGGAAGTGTTAAAACATTTAAATCAATATGAATTTGGGTCAAAGATGCCGTTTGTTTGACCCAGAAAGAATCCAGTGTTAGTGCAGCACAGTGAGGGATAAAGCATTTTTTTTAATAGGTTTGAACAGTAGAGGGTGCTAGAGTTCCTCTGTGGAAGGGTTAAGGCAGATTAAAGTGTTCTAATCTCCAAAAGAATAAATGGCGATTTTGAAAGAGCTTTATGTAGGGTGACCACATTTCCCTTCTGCCATTCCGGGACGTGGTCACCCTATTGCCTTACCTTGAGTCCCTGGTGGTCTAGCGGCGTGTCAAGAGGGAGCTCTGTGCCTCCTCCGGCACAGAGCTGAAGCTCCCGCGCGCTGTGCTCAGTAATGCAGAGCGCTGGGAGATGATGTCATCTCCCAGCGCTCTGTATTACTAGAGCGCTTACCTCCAGGAGATCAGGTAAGCTGCATTGCCGCCCTGGATGTCAGCCTGCAAGCGGCGTCCATGATGTGACACACCGCTTGCAGGCTGACATTCAGGGCGGCTTGGCTTCATTCCGGGACACTTCATTGTCCCGGTTGAAGGGGACCCGGGACGCGGGACATGTCCCTGAAATAAGGGACAGTCCCGGACGTTCCGGGACCCGTGGTCACCCTAGCTTTATGTCACCCTTAGCTATTTCTCTGTTTAGAAAACTAGTTATTCATATACATGGAGGCAATTAAGGCCATGCAGGCACTTCCTGTCTTATCCCTACATTACCTCCCCCACTCAGACACTACTCATCAATGCATTATCCACCTCCCCTAGTACTGACTTCCTGTCTAATACCTACATTACCTCCACAATCACTGACACTGCTCAGTAATGCATTACCCACCTCCCCTAGCACTGACTTCCTGTCTTATCCCTACATTACCTCCCCACTCACTGACACTGCTCAGCAATACATTACCCACCTCCCCTAGCACTGACTTCCTGTCTTATCCCTACATTACCTCCTCACTCACTGACACTGCTCAGTAATGCATTACACACCTCCCCTAGCACTGACTTCCTGTCTTATCCCTACATTACCTCCCCCACTCACTGACACTGCTCAGTAATGCATTACCCACCTCCCCTAGCACTGACTTCCTATCTTATACCTACATTACCTCCACAATCACTGACACTGCTCAGCAATGCATTACTCACCTCTCCTAGAACTGACTTCCTGTCTTATCCCTACATTACCTACCCACTCACTGACACTGCTCAGCAATACATTACCCACTTCCCCTAGCACTGACTTCCTATCTTATACCTACATTACCTCCACAATCACTGACACTGCTCAGCAATGCATTACTCACCTCTCCTAGCACTGACTTCCTGTCTTATCCCTACATTACCTCCCCCACTCACTGACACTGCTCAGTAATGCATTACCCACCTCCCCTAGCACTGACTTCCTGTCTTATCCCTACATTACCTCCCCACTCACTGACACTGCTCAGCAATGTATTACCCACCTCCCCTAGTACTGACTTCCTGTCTTATCCCTACATTACCTCCCCACTCACTGACACTGCTCAGCAATGCATTTCCCACCTCCTCTAGCAATGACTTCCTGTCTTATCCCTGCATTACCTCCCCACTCACTGACACTGCTCAGTAATGCATTACCCACCTCCCCTAGCACTGACTTCCTGTATTATCCCTACATTACCTCCCCCACTCACTAACACTGCTCAGCAATGCATTACCCACCTCCCCTAGCACTGACTTTGTCTTATCCCTACATTACCTCCCCCACTCACTGACACTGCTCAGCAATGCATTACCCACCTCCCCTAGCACTGACTTCCTGTCTTATCCCTACATTACCTCCCCACTCACTGACACTGCTCAGCAATACATTACCCACCTCCCCTAGAACTGACTTTCTGTCTTATCCCTACATTACCTCCCCCACTCACTGACACTGCTCAGCAATGCATTACCCACCTCCCCTAGCACTGACTTCCTGTCTTATCCCTACATTACCTCCCCACTCACTGACACTGCTCAGCAATGCATTACCCACCTCCCCTAGCACTGACTTCCTGTCTTATCCCTACATTACCTCCCCACTCACTGACACTGCTCAGTAATGCATTACCCACCTCCCCTAGCACTGACTTCCTGTCTTATCCCTACATTACCACCCCACTCACTGACACTGCTCAGCAATGCATTACCCACCTCCCCTAATACTGACTTCCTGTCTTATCCCTACATTACCTCCCCACTCACTGACACTGCTCAGTAATGCATTACCCACCTCCCCTAGCACTGACTTCCTGTCTTATCCCTACATTACCTCCCCACTCACTGACACTGCTCAGTAATGCATTACCCACCTCCCCTAGCACTGACTTCCTGTCTTATCCCTACATTACCTCCCCACTCACTGACACTGCTCAGCAATACATTACCCACCTCCCCTAGCACTGACTTTGTCTTATCCCTACATTACCTCCCCCACTCACTGACACTGCTCAGCAATGCATTACCCACCTCCCCTAGCACTGACTTCCTGTCTTATCCCTACATTACCTCCCCACTCACTGACACTGCTCAGCAATGCATTACCCACCTCCCCTAGCACTGACTTCCTGTCTTATCCCTACATTACCTCCCCACTCACTGACACTGCTCAGTAATGCATTACCCACTTCCCCTAGCACTGACTTCCTATCTTATCCCTACATTACCTACCCACTCACTGACACTGCTCAGTAATGCATTACCCACTTCCCCTAGCACTGACTTCCTATCTTATACCTACATTACCTCCACAATCACTGACACTGCTCAGCAATGCATTACTCACCTCTCCTAGAACTGACTTCCTGTCTTATCCCTACATTACCTACCCACTCACTGACACTGCTCAGTAATGCATTACCCACCTCCCCTAGCACTGACTTCCTGTCTTATAACTACATTACCTCCCCCACTCACTGACACTGCTCAGCAATGCATTACCCACCTCCCCTAGCACTGACTTCCTGTCTTATCCCTACATTACCTCCCCACTCACTGACACTGCTCAGCAATGTATTACCTACCTCCCCTAGCACTGACTTCCTATCTTATCCCTACATCACCTCCCCACTCACTGACACTGCTCAGCAATGCATTACCCACCTCCCCTAGCACTGACTTCCTGTCTTATCCCTACATTACCTCCCCCACTCACTGACACTGCTCAGCAATGCATTACCCACCTCCCCTAGCACTGACTTCCTGTCTTATCCCTATATTACCTCTTCTACTCCCTGACACTGCTCAGTAATGCATTACCCACCTCCCCTAGCACTGACTTCCTGTCTTATCCCTACATTACCTCCCCACTCACTGACACTGCTCAGCAATGTATTACCTACCTCCCCTAGCACTGACTTCCTATCTTATCCCTACATCACCTCCCCACTCACTGACACTGCTCAGCAATGCATTACCCACCTCCCCTAGCACTGACTTCCTGTCTTATCCCTACATTACCTCCCCCACTCACTGACACTGCTCAGCAATGCATTACCCACCTCCCCTAGCACTGACTTCCTGTCTTATCCCTACATTACCTCCCCACTCACTGACACTGCTCAGCAATGTATTACCCACCTCCCCTAGCACTGACTTCCTGTCTTATCCCTACATTACCTCCCCACTCACTGACACTGCTCAGTAATGTATTACCCACCTCCCCTAGCACTGACTTCCTGTCTTATCCCTACATTACCTCCCCACTCACTGACACTGCTCAGTAATGTATTACCCACCTCCCCTAGCACTGACTTCCTGTCTTATCCCTACATTACCTCTTCTACTCACTGACACTGCTCAGCAATGCATTACCCACCTCCCCTAGCACTGACTTCCTGTCTTATCCCTACATTACCTCCCCCACTCACTGACACTGCTCAGCACTACATTATCCACCTCCCTTAGCACTGTACTCCTGGCTTATCCCTACATTACCTCCCCACTCACTGACACTGCTCAGTAATGTATTACCCACCTCCCCTAGCACTGACTTCCTGTCTTATCCGTACATTACCTCCCCACTCACTGACACTGCACAGCAATGCATTACCCACCTCCCCTAGCACTGACTTCCTGTCTTATCCCTACATTACCTCCCCACTCACTGACACTGCTCAGCAATGCATTACCCACCTCCCCTAGCACTGACTTCCTGTCTTATCCCTACATTACCTCCCCACTCACTGACACTGCTCAGTAATACATTACTCACCTCCCCTAGCACTGACTTCCTGTCTTATCCCTACATTACCTCCCCCACTCACTGACACTGCTCAGTAATACATTACCCACCTCCCCTAGCACTGACTTCCTGTCTTATCCCTACATTACCTCCCCACTCACTGACACTGCTCAGCAATGCATTACCCACCTCCCCTAGCACTGACTTCCTGTCTTATCCCTACATTACCTCCCCACTCACTGATACTGATCAGCAATGCATTACCCACCTCCCCTAGTACTGACTTCCTGTCTTATCCCTACATTACCTTCCCACTCACTGACACTGCTCAGCAATACATTACCCACCTCCCCTAGCACTGACTTCCTGTCTTATCCCTGCATTATCTCCCCACTCACTGACACTGCTCAGCAATGCATTACCCACCTCCCCTAGTACTGACATCCTGTCTTATCCCTACATCACCTCCCCCACTCACTGACACTGCTCAGTAATGCATTACCCACCTCCCCTAGCACTGACATTCTGTCTTATCCCTACATTACCTCCTCACTCACTGACACTGCTCAGTAATGCATTAGCCACCTCCCCTAGCACTGACTTCCTGTCTTATCCCTACATTACCTCCCCCACTCACTGACACTGCTCAGCAATACATTACCCACCTCCCCTAGTACTGACTTCCTGTTTTATCCCTACATTACCTCCCCCACTCACTGACACTGCTCAGTAATGCATTACCCACCTCCCCTAGCACTGACATTCTGTCTTATCCCTACATTACCTCCTCACTCACTGACACTGCTCAGTAATGCATTACCCACCTCCCCTAGCACTGACATTCTGTCTTATCCCTACATTACCTCCTCACTCACTGACACTGCTCAGTAATGCATTACCCACCTCCCCTAGCACTGACTTCCTGTCTTATCCCTACATTACCTCCCCCACTCACTGACACTGCTCAGTAATGCATTACCCACCTCCCCTAGCACTGACATTCTGTCTTATCCCTACATTACCTCCTCACTCACTGACACTGCTCAGTAATGCATTAGCCACCTCCCCTAGCACTGACTTCCTGTCTTATCCCTACATTACCTCCCCCACTCACTGACACTGCTCAGCAATACATTACCCACCTCCCCTAGTACTGACTTCCTGTTTTATCCCTACATTACCTCCCCCACTCACTGACACTGCTCAGTAATGCATTACCCACCTCCCCTAGCACTGACATTCTGTCTTATCCCTACATTACCTCCTCACTCACTGACACTGCTCAGTAATGCATTACCCACCTCCCCTAGCACTGACATTCTGTCTTATCCCTACATTACCTCCTCACTCACTGACACTGCTCAGTAATGCATTACCCACCTCCCCTAGCACTGACTTCCTGTCTTATCCCTACATTACCTCCCCCACTCACTGACACTGCTCAGTAATGCATTACCCACCTCCCCTAGCACTGACATTCTGTCTTATCCCTACATTACCTCCTCACTCACTGACACTGCTCAGTAATGCATTACCCACCTCCCCTAGCACTGACTTCCTGTCTTATCCCTACATTACCTCCCCCACTCACTGACACTGCTCAGCAATGCATTACCCACCTCCCCTAGCACTGACCTCCTGTCTTATCCCTACATTACCTCCCCCACTCACTGACACTGCTCAGCAATGCATTGCTGGGCTTGGCTAGGGAAGGATTGGCAGTGGCCCAGCTGCTGGTCGGACACCAGAGACGTGCGGGTACACAGAGCGAGGACAGTTGGGTAGACTACTCTTGGCAGATCTGCAACATTTTGGTGCGCGTTGGTGACTGCAGTAGATGTAGGTCTTACCTGTCTTAGGTGGGGCAAGCAGAGAGGGAAATAGCGAATGTGAAGGGGAGATGATAGGCGATGTGGGGGCATGTCCCTGCAGTGATTTTGACAGGAGTGGCCGGGGGCTTCCCTGAGAGGTATTTTATTCAAACATTATTGCAACTCAAACTTGCGTCCTTTGGGAGCAGACACTGTTAGAAAATAATCCGTTCCTGCTACTCTTACACAGACTCTGTAGTATCGCAGCAGATAAATCAGAAGAAGAGAAATGGAGTTCACTCAGCAGGCCCGCAGGGCAGCCCCCGATAACCACAGCTATCGTTTCTGCACACGTGAAGACACCGGAAGGGAACGCTCAACGGAGCGGCCAGTAACTTAAAGCAAGCCAGGTATTGCATAAAACGGAAATTTATTCAAAACTTCAGATTAAAAACCATTGTACAGGATCTGCTTTCAAGAAACGCGTAAGGCGGATCGCGTGGAGTTTACATCCTTTTCCTCATTTATTCCTTTGTTTGTACATTGGTTTGGGTGCAATACTACCATGACCTGAAATTTTATGGTGGTGCTGTTGTTACAGCAGTCTGTGGATAGCGCCATAGATACTGAAATGCAGAATAGATTTACTCACCTGGATAAGAAAACGTTCATATTATTTTTCAGTATTAAATGTTACCATCCTTTTTACCATTTGCGTGCCAGGCAGTGGTGCAATACATTACAGACCTTTATGGCACCGAAGGGTCCAATACAAAAGACAAGGTAGACGTGAGAGCTGGAGATGTGTGGTGGGGGGGTGGGGAGAAGGAAGAATCAAACATCTCACAGAGTAACCTGTAACCCTTTAAGTGCCACAGGGGTACGCAACACATTGCAAAGTGTTGGATGGTGACCGTACAAAGGCCAAGCAGTCGAGTGCAAGAAAAGGGTCGGTTGGTCCAGTGGTAATGCAGCATTCTCTGCCCCCAGGTGGTATGGGAAAAACACCCAGGAGGTTCCTGTTCAGGCCTAGTCAGACATTGACTCTGTGGTCAGGTCTAGTGACGGCCAAGGTTGGCGCAGGCCTAGCCCATCTAGTGATAACGGTTTACAACAGCAGCCATTCACTGTGGTCAGAGCTGTTTCAGGGCAGACAGTGGGGGGCTAGTGCCTACAGGGTGTTGGGGTAGAAGGAGGGGGTATTTGTATTGGTTATGCCCCGGTGATCTTCCTGTGATAGTAGCTGAGTGGGGTGGCTCAGCACAACATCAGGTGTGGGCAGGACCGGATTTACATCTCAGGAGCCTGTAGGCACAGAAATCTGAAGCGCCCCCCCCCCATTGGCCATCTCCACTGGACACCTCCACAATGCTCCTAATCTCCACACTGCCCCCCCATCATCTCCATATTGACCCCATCAGCTCCAGCTTGCCCCCACATTGCCCCCATCATCTCCATATTGTCCTCACATTGCCCCATCATTTCCACATTGCCCCCATCATCTCCATATTGTCCTCACATTGCCCCATCATTTCCACATTGCCCCCATCATCTCCATATTACCCTCACATCACCCCACCACCAACAACAGTGTCCATTTCCTACCTCCCTGGTGGTCCAGCGGCATGGCAGGAGAGGTCTGTGCCTCCTGTAGCTGCTGGAGCTCCCGTGCAGTCTTCTCTATAGGAATGCAGAGTGCTGGGTGATGTCATGATGATGTCATCTTCCAGTGTCTGCATTACTGAAAAGCCGATGGGGGGGTTATTGTTACGCCAATGCGCACAGATGCCTACTCTGCCTTATGATAAGTGTGACCCTGGGTGTGGGGGAGGCTGGGAGACATTGCAGCCTGCCCTCTCCTCTGTGCCCACTGGCAGTGGAGGGCACCAGCTCAGAGTAGGAAGCCAAGTGCAGGCGAGGTCTGGCCACAGAACGGAAGCCAAGTGCAGGCGTGACTCCGCAGCTACCATCGGGGGGGGAAGGGGGAGGGATTGTCACATTAGTGAGGGGGGGGTTCCATTGATTAGAATGTAAACAACAAGAAATAATGGACTTCAATGTTGCCATAAATTGGTGTTTAGTGTTTCATTTAACCCTTTGAGTACCAGAGAAGTATTCAACAATTAAAGTTGCAATGCGTTGGATAGCCCTCTGGCACTCAAAGGGTTAAGATGTTTCAATGGGGAAAGGTCTGTAGAGCATAAGCATCTTAACCCTTTGAGTGCCAGAGGGGTACGCAACGCATTGCAATGCATTGAGTACCCCTCTGGCACTCAAAGGGTTACAGTGATAGATACCAAAGACGACTCTTTATTGCAGTACAGGAAGGAGACTGGTGTAAAAAAACAGGAACGGTCTGATTGGCACAGAAACAGGTTTATATCCTGCCTGCTGGGGGTGAAGAGGTGACGATCACAAGCTGCAGACATAAGAAAACGTCCTGTAGCTTTTACACGCCCCCCCCCCCCCCCCCGGAAGTGGTGGGAAGTGGTGAATTTGGCTTTTTTTTTTTTTTTTTTCATATATAGATCTTGTTCCAAGAACAAAAAGGCCACTGGGTTAAAAACTAGACCCACGAGACAAGACTCAGACGTTTTCTTTTACAATCTGCATATTCATCACAATCACACTTCACACATTACATACCTGGGGATCTCAAAATGAGCCAACTCTGAGATCTTCAAATATTAACAGTTCACATTCCCCAAGTGTAAATTTTAGGCAATAAGTCCCTCTGGAGTCTAATCCACAATTTCTCCCATCTGTTCTCAAAGAACCATTTACAGGCTACAACTTGGCGATATCACTGCTGGAACCGACAGAAGACAAGGCGGACGTGTGTCTATGGTTCTCTGCTATAAACAGAGCCAATTTAGAGACTAAAGAATCACTGAATTGGATCGGATGATGTAGTACCACACCTGAGAACTCTCCGGATTTGCCCCACAGACTCCAGTTACCGTGTCTCCGGGGCAGAGGCAGATTCCGCTGGATGTGGGGAGTTTGTATTGAAACTCTACCCACTCCTGCTGTTTCCCCAGTTGTAACTCCTTCCCCAGCCTTCTTTTGAGCTCTGTCTCACACCTTTAAGCCCCCCCCACTTGTGTCAAGCCCCACCCCTTTTTTACGCAATTCGCGTCATTATTCTCACCCCCTGCTGCACCAGAGGACTCCCCTCCAGGTGGACATCAATGGATCTCCAGGTAGTACAGAACACTGGACTCTCACCCTGATATATGGGTCACAACACTGAGTTCCCAGGTATGATTACATACAGAAACACAGAATTTGACGGCAGAGAAGAACCATTCGGACCATCTAGTTCTGCCCATTATTCCTACTGTAAAAAACTCAAACCTGATTTGGTTCTTAGTCTTGTCTTATGATCAGGACAGCCTTCTGCCTATCCCATGCATGGTTACATCACCTCACTGCATTAACCTTTACCACTTCTGCTGGTAGTCTATTCTACTTATCTACTACCCTCTTTCTAAATATGCCGATTTTGTTAAAATAAATATAGCCGTTAAAAATAGTAGACTGAGAGCCATCGGATTAAATCTATTTTTATTTGGGTGAAAGTTCCGCTTTAAAAAATCCTATTGGGGGAAAAAAGCTATATCCTATAATCTTTTTCTAATAAGTGTACTGTACCTTTAAAAGCAGTGCATATGCATGAATACGTTTGCTCCATTAGAAAAATAGGAGTTTTAAATTAGTTGCAAAATAAAGTTAGTTTGCAGGGTCAGTTTGGTAAGTTTTTTCCTCAGAACAATAGAGCTTTCTTCTATAGCCCCTTCAAGGACAGACAGCTGGACGGACCAGATAACACTGCTGGAGGCTGCAGATTGGGACAGGGGGGTGGGTTACCAGTAGCTTATAGTTAGGGTATAATTAAGGGGTCCTCTATTGTGTGAGGGGAGAGCTCTCATACAGAATTGCCTGTAAGTTGTATGTACGTCACTTACATGTTATTGCTGTATTGCTATGTTATTTTAAACTAGTGTAAAAGCCTGTGTACACGGGCCATGGTCCGGATAATGTTAACCCTTTCAGTGCGTTGCATACTCCTCTGGAACTCGAAGGGTTTTAGAGGCCGCTACGGTGCTACCTCACTGCTCCACGCGATGCAGTCATGTGTAGCGTCACTCACGCGATGCAATCAATGCCAGTAGAGACTGCCCAAACGTGGACAATCTCTACTGAGGATGACTGCATCGTGACAAACATCCTAGCGAATTATTATATAGGATAATAATCAATCTATAATTTGGAACAACTGTGTCACTGTTGCATTATTTATAACCTTTGAAAATGTTCCTTTTACACTATCAAAGTGGAAAACCAGAAAGGGAGGCTTACAAGAGAAAGTCTGAATTTCGGCAGCCTACCAAACATACGATAGACAGCAGAAAGATTGTAGTGAGAGTCAAGAAATGCAAAGAAACTGAAGACAGTGGCTCAAAAAGGGAACTGCTTAATCACTCCCATAACAAAGTTCAAGTCTCTCATTGGAGTGGGATCACCAAAGACTAGGTAGGCACGAGCCATTCCTTCTACAAAAATCTGCACATCCGGCAATAAGGCGATACACCTCTGGAAAAAAGACAAAAAGATTAAATCCACAGCAAAATATAGATGGTCTTGTATCTGACAAAGAACTGAGGAGTCTTGCAACCAAGAGGCCATCAGGTCCACCATCAGTGGACCCCAAAGACTGACTATGCAATCAAAAGTAGTCTGAGCTCCCAATTCCCAGGATCTAGACATGAAAGAGTCTGCCATGACACGGTCTACCCATGGGATTTGTACAGCTGAAAGAGCCAGCACATGTGTCTTCCCCCAAGTGAGACTCACACCTCAAACCATGCGGCCACACTTCTGGTCTCTCCCTGGAGGTTGATGTAGGCCACTGCTGTTGTATTTTCAGACTGGATCCACACAGGGGATCCCGAACTGACTGAGACCAATGCTGCAGAGCTAGGGGAAATCACTCAGATCTCCAGAGCATAAATAGACAGAAGACTCTCCTTTCCAGTCCAGACACCCAGAGCAGTATGAGGGCCCACGGTGGCACCCCAGCCTATCAGGCTTGCATCTGTCATGACTATGACCCAATTTAGAATGGCCGAATGCCACCCCAGCAACAGGTGGGATCTCTGAAGCTACTGATAAAAGTCTGCCTTCTCCTGCTCTGACAGAGATTTGACAAATGGAGAGAGGTCACTGATTCCTGAATAAATTACCGAATTCCAGCTGCAGCCCCCACTTTTGGAATTGTGCAGATGGGACTGCCTCTAGGGTAGAGACCAAATAACACAACACCTTCATGTACTGCTGCACTGTGTAGAATGGATGTCGTAGGGTTTGAGATACCTGGTGAGACAAAAGAAACTTGTCTTCTTGTAGAACAACCAGAAGAGGGTCAAATCTCATACCCAGAAAGAAAAGAACCTGTAATGGAACCAGAGAAGATTTTTTGAAATTGAGAACCCAGTCGTTTTATTCCAGAACAGGCATGCAAGTCGGAATCTGTAGGAGCAGACTCTCCTCTGAAGTTGCCTTTAGCAAAAGGTCATCCAGATAGGGAGTCAAGTAGATCCATAGAAAGTGGATGTGAACCACCAGGGCTGTGTTGTGACCTTTGTAAAGACCCGTGGAGAAGAGGCCAAAGCAAAGGAAGGGAGCTGAACTGAAAATGATGGTCTTGAAAAGCAAACCAAAAGAAACATAGATGATCTTAATGGATGGGAATATGCAGGTAAGCAACCTTTATGTCTAGGCAGTCCAAAGACTCCAATGGACACAACGTAGTGTTGACAGAGCAAAAGGACTCCATCTTGGACCAGGGTACCAGAACAGACTGGTTGAGAAGCTTCAAATCCAGAATAAGGCTGCATCATCCATCTTTTTTTGGGAACTTTGAAAAGGTTGGAAGAGAATCTCAAACGTTCCTTGAGAAGGAACAAGCACAAAGACCTGCATGTCTACCAGAGAAGAGACAGTGTCTAAAAATGGACAACTTCACAAGGGATTGCGAGGAACTCTGTAACTGAAGAAACAACTGGGAGGAAGGGACTTAAAGTGAACCCACAAAACCCACTGATCAACCACGGAAAATGTATAAATGACCCCCTGTGAGCCATGCAGAGGTGGGCTTGTCAGTTTTGAGGTTCTGAGAGGGCTCTTTGCCTGTGCAGGCCTGTTTGGGTTTTGTAGTTGGGAGTCATAGATATAGGTGCCCTGGGCACATACCCATACTGCTGGGGTAACAAAAGTCACACATCTTATGTGGAAAGAAAGGAATGCTTAGGAGTAACCTGTGGTAGTAAAGTTCTGTACGTTTGACTCCAGGTACACGACTTATAACCTTCTGCTCTCAACCAAACTGCTCTCCCAGGAAGGGACAATAAAGATTTGTAAGAAGAGACTTGTCAGCCAATAAGATCTTCAGCCACAGTACAATGCACAGACACAGAAAGCTGATGCCTTTCCAGTAAACTTAGCAATGCCAAAAGCTGCTTCTGCAAAATACATTTTAGCCTACAGAATCTTAGAGATAGCCAAAACAATACCCTCTTAGGCATGACTGCATGGATGGCCTCCAAAAGCGGATCCCACAAAACACCCATAGTCCTAGTCACCCAGACAATAGCTAAAGTGGGACATAAAACAGCACGAGAAGCTGTAAAATTTGCCATCTACAGTGAATCCAAGCGCTTACCCACCTGGTCCTTAAGTGCCGCTGCATCCACAAGCAGCTTGGGAAGGTGGGAGCTGGGGAGGGGAAGTCCACTCCGCTAAGGCCTGGTCAGAAAAAGGATACAAGAAACATACGTAAAGGAATGTACAACCTCTTGTCGGACGTCCTCCAATCTTATGGGTAGTATAGTGCTCTTTTCAGAGAAATGGTGCAGTGACCCTCCAGCCTTCATGTAAGAGCACCCCCAGAGGGGGATCCCTCAGGTCACTGCTATGTAGTTGCAAAGCAAGAAAGTGACACTATGCGAATCACAATAAGGTCCCTTACACTCACCAGTACGCAACTTGTGGCACAGGATGACCCAGACACAGTTCTGTGTCCCAAACCAATATGGCCACCACATGTGCCTTTTTCTTAAAGGCATCGCAGCCCCAAAAAGGTACATGGAGCACCAGTAAAAACCCAAAGTTGAATACTTCCCCTACCCTGTCACTCACCCCCCTTCCAGGGTGCATTTTTATGGTAATCCCACTTAGATTGTGTAGTTTACAAGAAAATGACACCATCAACAAGGCTTTTCAGCAGTGTATTTTTTTTTGGGGGGGCGGGGATTGTACAAATAAAATAATATGAATTAGTAACAAAACGTGACTAAATAATTAAGGATATTGTACAGTGTCTCAGAGTTCAATACAACATTAGTTCCTTAAGGCAGTTACCCCTTTAGAATTACCTAAACTAACATAGGGTGACAGGTCCATAATAATTCCACCGGTAAAGACATAACAGATTTGTATTCCAGTCCGTTTTCTTCTCACTTTTTCATGAGATATGGGACTTCTCTAAGTGCATTACTCGCCCTACAGAAAAGTGTATTCACTGGCACCCATTGCTCTTGAAGATCCCGGGTAAATTCAGCGTTTTGTATAATTCCTGTAACTGCGCCACATTAATAATAACTAGTTATTTCTGTGTTTGCGCTTCCTCTGATCAGCACAACATCCAGTGCTGGACATTAACCTGCGTCCTTGTTTACTCAAACATCAGCATTGGCGCTCTGAAACAACCACAGGCCTATGGGCTTACCAGGAAGTATTTTAACTTTTTGAGTGGCAGCACCAAATCCACCACATGTTTTTTTACAATATATTCATAAGAAAAGTTTACTGCTCCTTTAAAGGGATAGTAATACTTAGTTTTATCCTTATTTTATTTTGTAGGCATTAAAAAAACATGAAAAACGATATAAGTCTTATCTCTCAAACCTTTATGGTTTGAGAGATATTCACAAGCAAAGTTTCCCCTCCCGCCCCTTTTACCTAGTGTAAGCCATCTCTGCTCAGATGTGGAATCCAGTCCATAGACCAGACAGATAACAGAAGGGGACAATCTTCTTCCTATGAGAACAATGAAAACCCTGCCCCCCTTATCTTAATTGAAGATTGTCCCTCTCAGCAATCTACCTGGGCACCTCCCTTCTGATCTGGCTGAGCAGTGTTACATCAGTAAAAGGGGCAGGAGGGGGATACTTTGTCATTGAATTACTCTTGAACTACAACTCTGACAGAATTGAAATAACACTGTCCAAAGTCCAAATACTATGATGATTAATTAGAGCTGCTTTTATTATGAAACATTACTATCCCTTTAAATGTCATTTCATTCAAATGAATACGCTGTACTGCGACTGGCATCTATAAATTATTTCTTGAGGCTGAAAATCTAGTCTTAAAGGGATAGTAACACTTCGTTTTAACTTTATTTTATTTTGTAGGCATTAAAAAAACATGAAGAATGATATAAGTCTTATATCACAAACCTTTATGGTTTATGAGATATTCACAAGCAAAGTTCCCCTCCCCGACCCTTTTACCTAGTGTAAGCCATCTCTTCTCAGATGTGAATCTGGTTGTATGACAGTACAGATAACAGAAGGGGACAATTTTCTTTGTATGAAAACAATGAAAGCCCTTCCCCCCTTGACAAGTTTTTCAGCTTTTTCCCTTATCCTAATTGAAGATTGTCCCTCTCTGCAGTCTACCTGGGCACCTCCCTTCTGATCTGGTTGAACAGGGGGGGGGATACTTTGTTTGTGAATATCTCTTAAATCATAAAGGTTTGAGAGATAAGACTTATATCATTCTTCATGTTTTTTTAATGCCTACAAAATAAAATAAAGTTAAAATGAAGTATTACTATCCCTTTAAATGCACTCTGTGCTGCTAGAACAAGGTCACCCCACTGTCCGGAGAGGATTTCTTGGAAGGTTATTACAGGTCAAACTGTCAGGGTGAGGTGTGTCTGACGTGGTCACATTCTATGGCAAGACAAGGCTCAGCTTCCTGTCTGAAAGCAAAGCTTTGGCAACTTTAATTATAATTTAAAAAAATATATTTAGAAGACAGTTTGTGCTGTAATTACTTTTGAAGGAAGCATCATCTAGCAGTGCAAGTACTTATTTTACTGTGCAGGGAAAACCTTACAATATAGACTTTTTTTTTTTTTTTTTTTTTTTTTTTTTTAAAGGGACAGTAATGTTCCATAAAAATATTTTTTATTTTGCAGCAAATCCTATATCTCTCAAACCTTTACGGTTTTAGAGATATTCGGTCCTAAAATTCCCCCCCTTCTCCTGACGTCCACTGTAAGCCAACAGCAGGAGATCCATATCGGCCGACACGAGGAGGCTCTCCAGCAGAGCCGCAATAGTGCAATTTAAAAAGAAATACTTCTTTGGAACGGTCTATGAAGTATGCTTGCAAACCAAGCACACTTTGTAGACCGTTCCAATGAAGTATTTTTTTTTTTTAATATTGCGCTATTGTGGTCCGCTGAAGAGCCGCCTGTCGGTCCCCAGACCAGGAACGCCTGCTGTCAGCTTACGTCAGGAGAAGGGGAGGAGGGGGGAACTTTAGGACCGGATATCTCTCAAACTGTAAAGGCTTGAGAGATAGGATATACTGCAATTAATTTATTTTTCTTTATTCTACAAAACAAAAAAACATTTTTATGGGATATTAGTGTTCCTTTAATTAGTGCTCCTTTAAGGATCAGCAAGACAAAGTGAGGATGCCACTTACTTGAATCCCCCAAAATGGCCACATATTTATTATGGAGAAGCTTCCGCACGTGTGCAGCGCTGAAGCAGCCCATGGCTCCCAGAATCCTCTGCGTGCCTGTAAAAGAAACAAAAAACAGGACAAGGACATTCATTACTGGAAGCTGGACTGTGTTTAGTACAGCTTAACGAGCAGGGCTGCAATTTTCTACTATTCCCCTAATGTGACTAATAAACAAAAAAAACTCCAGCAGACAAGTAAGAAATTATGCCGTTCTACACGTTAAACATTGGGTGGATAGTAACATTTCCCGACTAGTAACTTTCTGACTGCTGAACCTCACTGATATTTTTCCAACCCTAAGCAACACAGTAAAGTTACAGTAAGGTTTGTACAGAGGCCTATGGGGCTGTATTATTACTGTATTCCCTCAGGAACACAGTAATGTTACAGTAAGGTCTGTACAGAGGCCTATGGGGCTGTATTATTACTGTATTCCCTCAGGAACGCAGTAAAGTTACAGTAAGGTCTGTACAGAGGCCTATGGGGCTGTATTATTACTGTATTCCCTCAGAAACACAGTAAAGTTACAGTAAGGTCTGTACAGAGGCCTATGGGGCTGTATTATTACTGTATTCCCTCAGGAACACAGTAAAGTTACAGTAAGGAAGGTCTGTACAGAGGCCTGTGGGGCTGTATTATTACTGTATTCCCTCAGGAACACAGTAAAGTTACAGTAAAGTCTGTACAGAGGTCTATGGGGCTGTATTATTACTGTATTCCCTCAGGAACGCAGTAAAGTTACAGTAAGGTCTGTACAGAGGCCTATGGGGCTGTATTATTACTGTATTCCTTCAGGAACGCAGTAAAGTTACAGTAAGGTCTGTACAGAGGCCTATGGGGCTGTATTATTACCGTATTCCCTCAGGAACACAGTAAAGTTACAGTAAGGTCTGTACAGAGGCCTATGGGGCTGTATTATTACTGTATTCCCTCAGGAACGCAGTAAAGTTACAGTAAGGTCTGTACAGAGGCCTATGGGGCTGTATTATTACCATATTCCCTCAGGAACACAGTAATGTTACAGTAAGGTCTGTACAGAGGTCTATGGGGCTGTATTATTACTATATTCCCTCAGGAACACAGTGACCTTACAGTAAGGTCTGTACAGAGGCCTATGTGGCTGTATTATTACTGTATTCCCTCAGGAATGCAGTAAAGTTACAGTAAGGTCTGTACCGAGGCCTATGGGACTGTATTATTACTGTATTCCCTCAAGAACACAGTAAAGTTACAGTAAGGTCTGTACAGAGGCCTATGGGGCTGTATTATTACTGTATTCCCTCAGGAACACAGTAAAGTTACAGTAAGGTCTGTACAGAGGCCTATGGGGCTGTATTATTACTGTATTCCCTCAGGAACACAGTAAAGTTACAGTAAGGTCTGTACAGAGGCCTATGGATCTGTATTATTACTGTATTCCCTCAGGAACACAGTAGGGTTGTCACCCAGCCGGTATTTTACCGGCAGGCCGGTAAAAAATTGACTTCCTTCCAATGTTAAGTCTATGGAGGGAATGCCTTGGCCAGTATTTTTTTTTTTTTAAGAAAAGGTGGCAACCCTAGAACACAGTAAAGTTACAGTAAGGTCTGTACAGAGGCCTATGGGGCTGTATTATTACTGTATTCCCTCAGGAACACAGTAAAGTTACAGTAAGGTCTGTACAGAGGCCTATGTGGCTGTATTATTACTGTATTCCCTCAGGAACGCAGTAAAGTTACAGTAAGGAAGGTCTGTACAGAGGCCTATGTGGCTGTATTATTACTGTATTCCCTCAGGGACACAGTAAAGTTACAGTAAGGAAGGTCTGTACAGAGGCCTATGGGGCTGTGTTATTATTGTATTCCCTCAGGAACACAGTAAAGTTACAGTAAGGTCTGTACAGAGGCCTATGGGGCTGTGTTATTATTGTATTCCCTCAGGAACACATTAAAGTTACAGTAAGGAAGGTCTGTACAGAGGCCTATGGGGCTGTATTATTACTGTATTTCCACAGGAACACAGTAAAGTTACAGTAAGGTCTGTACAGAGGCCTATGGATCTGTATTATTACTGTATTCCCTCAGGAACACAGTAGGGTTGTCACCCAGCCGGTATTTTACCGGCAGGCCGGTAAAAAATTGACTTCCTTCCAATGTTAAGTCTATGGAGGGAATGCCTTGGCCAGTATTTTTTTTTTTTTAAGAAAAGGTGGCAACCCTAGAACACAGTAAAGTTACAGTAAGGTCTGTACGAGGCCTATGGGGCTGTATTATTACTGTATTCCCTCAGGAACACAGTAAAGTTACAGTAAGGAAGGTCTGTACAGAGGCCTGTGGGGCTGTATTATTACTGTATTCCCTCAGGGACACAGTAAAGTTACAGTAAGGAAGGTCTGTACAGAGGCCTATGGGGCTGTGTTATTATTGTATTCCCTCAGGAACACAGTAAAGTTACAGTAAGGTCTGTACAGAGGCCTATGGGGCTGTGTTATTATTGTATTCCCTCAGGAACACATTAAAGTTACAGTAAGGAAGGTCTGTACAGAGGCCTATGGGGCTGTATTATTACTGTATTCCCTCAGGAACACAGTAAAGTTACAGTAAGGAAGATCTGTACAGAGGCCTATGGGACTGTATTATTACTGTATTTCCACAGGAACACAGTAAAGTTACAGTAAGGAAGGTCTGTACAGAGGCCTATGGGGCTGTATTATTACTGTATTTCCACAGGAACACAGTAAAGTTACAGTAAGGAAGGTCTGTACAGAGGCCTATGGGGCTGTATTATTACTGTATTCCCTCAGGAACACAGTAAAGTTACAGTAAGGTCTGTACAGAGGCCTGTGGGGCTGTATTATTACTGTATTCCCTCAGGAACACAGTAAAGTTACAGTAAGGAAGATCTGTACAGAGGCCTATGGGGCTGTATTATTACTGTATTCCCTCAGGAACACAGTAAAGTTACAGTAAGGTCTGTACAGAGGTCTATGGGGCTGTATTATTACTGTATTCCCTCAGGAACACAGTAAAGTTACAGTAAGGAAGATCTGTACAGAGGCCTATGGGACTGTATTATTACTGTATTTCCACAGGAACGCTGTAAAGTTACAGTAAGGAAGGTCTGTACAGAGGCCTATGGGGCTGTATTATTACTGTATTTCCTCAGGAACGCAGTAAAGTTACAGTAAGGAAGGTCTGTACAGAGGCCTATGGGGCTGTATTATTACTGTATTCCCTCAGGAACGCAGTAAAGTTACAGTACGGTCTGTACAGAGGCCTATGGGGCTGTATTATTACTGTATTCCCTCAGGAACACAAAGTTACAGTACGGTCTGTACAGAGGCCTATGGGGCTGTATTATTACTGTATTCCCTCAGGAACACAGTAAAGTTACAGTATGGTCTGTACAGAGGCCTATGGGGCTGTATTATTACTGTTTTCCCTCAGGAACACAGTAAAGTTACAGTAAGGAAGGTCTGTACATAGGCCTATGGGGCTGTATTATTACTGTTTTCCCTCAGGAACACAGTAAAGTTACAGTAAGGTCTGTACATAGGCCTATGGGGCTGTATTATTACTGTATTTCCACAGGAACACAGTAAGTTACAGTAAGGAAGGTCTGTACAGAGGCCTATGGGGCTGTATTATTACTGTATTCCCTCAGGAACACAGTAAAGTTACAGTAAGGAAGGTCTGTACAGAGGCCTATGGGGCTGTATTATTACTGTATTTCCACAGGAACACAGTAAAATTACAGTAAGGTCTGTACAGAGGCCTATGGGACTGTATTATTACTGTTTTCCCTCAGGAACACAGTAAAGTTACAGTAAGGAAGGTCTGTACAGAGGTCTATGGGGACTGTATTATTACTGTATTCCCACAGGACACAGTAAAGTTACAGTAAGGTCTGTACAGAGACCTATGGGACTGTATTATTACTTTATTCCCTCAGGAACACAGTAAAGTTACAGTAAGGTCTGTACAGAGACCTATGGGACTGTATTATTACTATATTCCCTCAGGAACACAGTAAAGTTACAGTAAGGAAGTCTGTACAGAGGCCTATGGGGCTGTATTATTACTTTTTTCCCCTCAGGAACACAGTAAAGTTACAGTAAGGAAGGTCTGTACAGAGGTCTATGGGGACTGTATTATTACTGTATTCCCACAGGAACACAGTAAAGTTACAGTAAGGTCTGTACAGAGGCCTGTGGGGTTGTATTATTACTGTATTCCCTCAGGAACACAGTAAAGTTACAGTAAGGTCTGTACAGAGGCCTATGGATCTGTATTATTACTGTATTCCCTCAGGAACACAGTAAAGTTACAGTAAGGTCTGTACAGAGGCCTATGTGGCTGTATTATTACTGTATTCCCTCAGGAACGCAGTAAAGTTACAGTAAGGAAGGTCTGTACAGAGGCCTATGTGGCTGTATTATTACTGTATTCCCTCAGGGACACAGTAAAGTTACAGTAAGGAAGGTCTGTACAGAGGCCTATGGGGCTGTGTTATTATTGTATTCCCTCAGGAACACAGTAAAGTTACAGTAAGGTCTGTACAGAGGCCTATGGGGCTGTATTATTACTGTATTCCCTCAGGAACACAGTAAAGTTACAGTAAGGTCTGTACAGAGGCCTATGTGGCTGTATTATTACTGTATTCCCTCAGGAACGCAGTAAAGTTACAGTAAGGAAGGTCTGTACAGAGGCCTATGTGGCTGTATTATTACTGTATTCCCTCAGGGACACAGTAAAGTTACAGTAAGGAAGGTCTGTACAGAGGCCTATGGGGCTGTGTTATTATTGTATTCCCTCAGGAACACAGTAAAGTTACAGTAAGGTCTGTACAGAGGCCTATGGGGCTGTGTTATTATTGTATTCCCTCAGGAACACATTAAAGTTACAGTAAGGAAGGTCTGTACAGAGGCCTATGGGGCTGTATTATTACTGTATTTCCACAGGAACACAGTAAAGTTACAGTAAGGTCTGTACAGAGGCCTATGGATCTGTATTATTACTGTATTCCCTCAGGAACACAGTAGGGTTGTCACCCAGCCGGTATTTTACCGGCAGGCCGGTAAAAAATTGACTTCCTTCCAATGTTAAGTCTATGGAGGGAATGCCTTGGCCAGTATTTTTTTTTTTTAAGAAAAGGTGGCAACCCTAGAACACAGTAAAGTTACAGTAAGGTCTGTACGAGGCCTATGGGGCTGTATTATTACTGTATTCCCTCAGGAACACAGTAAAGTTACAGTAAGGAAGGTCTGTACAGAGGCCTGTGGGGCTGTATTATTACTGTATTCCCTCAGGGACACAGTAAAGTTACAGTAAGGAAGGTCTGTACAGAGGCCTATGGGGCTGTGTTATTATTGTATTCCCTCAGGAACACAGTAAAGTTACAGTAAGGTCTGTACAGAGGCCTATGGGGCTGTGTTATTATTGTATTCCCTCAGGAACACATTAAAGTTACAGTAAGGAAGGTCTGTACAGAGGCCTATGGGGCTGTATTATTACTGTATTCCCTCAGGAACACAGTAAAGTTACAGTAAGGAAGATCTGTACAGAGGCCTATGGGACTGTATTATTACTGTATTTCCACAGGAACACAGTAAAGTTACAGTAAGGAAGGTCTGTACAGAGGCCTATGGGGCTGTATTATTACTGTATTTCCACAGGAACACAGTAAAGTTACAGTAAGGAAGGTCTGTACAGAGGCCTATGGGGCTGTATTATTACTGTATTCCCTCAGGAACACAGTAAAGTTACAGTAAGGTCTGTACAGAGGCCTGTGGGGCTGTATTATTACTGTATTCCCTCAGGAACACAGTAAAGTTACAGTAAGGAAGATCTGTACAGAGGCCTATGGGGCTGTATTATTACTGTATTCCCTCAGGAACACAGTAAAGTTACAGTAAGGTCTGTACAGAGGTCTATGGGGCTGTATTATTACTGTATTCCCTCAGGAACACAGTAAAGTTACAGTAAGGAAGATCTGTACAGAGGCCTATGGGACTGTATTATTACTGTATTTCCACAGGAACGCTGTAAAGTTACAGTAAGGAAGGTCTGTACAGAGGCCTATGGGGCTGTATTATTACTGTATTTCCTCAGGAACGCAGTAAAGTTACAGTAAGGAAGGTCTGTACAGAGGCCTATGGGGCTGTATTATTACTGTATTCCCTCAGGAACGCAGTAAAGTTACAGTACGGTCTGTACAGAGGCCTATGGGGCTGTATTATTACTGTATTCCCTCAGGAACACAAAGTTACAGTACGGTCTGTACAGAGGCCTATGGGGCTGTATTATTACTGTATTCCCTCAGGAACACAGTAAAGTTACAGTATGGTCTGTACAGAGGCCTATGGGGCTGTATTATTACTGTTTTCCCTCAGGAACACAGTAAAGTTACAGTAAGGAAGGTCTGTACATAGGCCTATGGGGCTGTATTATTACTGTTTTCCCTCAGGAACACAGTAAAGTTACAGTAAGGTCTGTACATAGGCCTATGGGGCTGTATTATTACTGTATTTCCACAGGAACACAGTAAGTTACAGTAAGGAAGGTCTGTACAGAGGCCTATGGGGCTGTATTATTACTGTATTCCCTCAGGAACACAGTAAAGTTACAGTAAGGAAGGTCTGTACAGAGGCCTATGGGGCTGTATTATTACTGTATTTCCACAGGAACACAGTAAAATTACAGTAAGGTCTGTACAGAGGCCTATGGGACTGTATTATTACTGTTTTCCCTCAGGAACACAGTAAAGTTACAGTAAGGAAGGTCTGTACAGAGGTCTATGGGGACTGTATTATTACTGTATTCCCACAGGACACAGTAAAGTTACAGTAAGGTCTGTACAGAGACCTATGGGACTGTATTATTACTTTATTCCCTCAGGAACACAGTAAAGTTACAGTAAGGTCTGTACAGAGACCTATGGGACTGTATTATTACTATATTCCCTCAGGAACACAGTAAAGTTACAGTAAGGAAGTCTGTACAGAGGCCTATGGGGCTGTATTATTACTTTTTTCCCCTCAGGAACACAGTAAAGTTACAGTAAGGAAGGTCTGTACAGAGGTCTATGGGGACTGTATTATTACTGTATTCCCACAGGAACACAGTAAAGTTACAGTAAGGTCTGTACAGAGGCCTGTGGGGTTGTATTATTACTGTATTCCCTCAGGAACACAGTAAAGTTACAGTAAGGTCTGTACAGAGGCCTATGGATCTGTATTATTACTGTATTCCCTCAGGAACACAGTAAAGTTACAGTAAGGTCTGTACAGAGGCCTATGGGGCTGTATTATTACTGTATTCCCTCAGGAACACAGTGACCTTACAGTAAGGTCTGTACAGAGGTCTATGGGGCTGTATTATTACTGTATTCCCTCAGGAACACAGTAAAGTTACAGTATGGTCTGTACAGAGGCCTATGGGGCTGTATTATTGTTGTATTCCCTCAGGAACACAGTAAAGTTACAGTAAGGTCTGTACAGAGGCCTGTGGGGCTGTATTATTACTGTATTCCCTCAGGAACACAGTGACCTTACAGTAAGGTCTGTACAGAGGCCTATGGGGCTGTATTATTACTGTATTCCCTCAGGTACACAGTAAAGTTACAGTAAGGTCAGTAAAGAGGTCTATGGGGCTGTATTACTGTATTCAATCAGGAACACAGTAAAGTTACAGTAAGGTCTGTACAGAGGCCTATGGGGCTGTATTATTACTGTATTCCCTCAGGAACGCAGTGACCTTACAGTAGGTCTGTACAGAGGTCTATGGGGCTCTATTATTACTGTATTCCCCTCAGGAACACAGTGACCTTACAGTAAGGTCTGTATAGAGGTCTATGGGGCTGTATTATTACTGTATTCCCTCAGGAACACAGTAAAGTTACAGTAAGGTCTGTACAGAGGAATATGGGTCTGTATTATTACTGTATTCCCTCAGGAACGTAGTAAAGTTACAGTAAGGTCTGTACAGAGGAATATGGGTCTGTATTATTACTGTATTCCCTCAGGAACGTAGTAAAGTTACAGTAAGGAAGATCTGTACAGAGGCCTGTGGGGCTGTATTATTACTGTATTCCTCAGGAACACAGTGACCTACAGTAAGGAAGATCTGTACAGAGGTCTATGGGGCTGTATTATTACTGTATTCCCTCAGGAACACAGTAAAGTTACAGTAAGGAAGGTCTGTACAGAGGCCTGTGGGGCTGTATTATTACTGTATTTCCCTCAGGAACACAGTAAAGTTGCAGTAAGGTCTGTACAGAGGCCTATCGGGACTGTTTTATTACTGTATTCCCTCAGGAACACAGTAAAGTTACAGTAAGGTCTGTACAGAGGCCTATGGGGCTGTATTATTACTGTATTCCCTCAGGTACACAGTAAGTTACAGTAAGGGTCAGTAAAGAGGTCTATGGGGCTGTATTACTGTATTCATTCAGGAACACAGTAAAGTTACAGTAAGGTCTGTACAGAGGCCTATGGGACTGTATTCCCTCAGGAACACAATAAAGTTACAGTAAGGTCTGTACAGAGGCCTATGGGGCTGTATTATTACTGTATTCTCTCAGGAACACAGTAAAGTTACAGTAAGGTCTGTACAGAGGCCTGTGGGGCTGTATTATTACTGTATTCCCTCAGGAATACAGTAAGGTCTGTACAGAGGCCTATGGGGCTGTATTATTACTGTATTCCATCAGGAACACAGTAAGTTACAGTAAGGTCTGTACAGAGGCCTGTGGGACTGTATTATTACTGTATTCCCTCAGGAACACAGTAATGTTACAGTAAGGTCTGTACAGAGGCCTATGGGGCTGTAATTATTAATGTATTCCCTCAGGAACACAGTAAAGTTACAGTAAAGGTCTGTACAGAGGCCTGTGGTACTATTATTACTGTATTCCCTCAGGAACACAGTAAAGTTACAGTAAGGTCCTGTACAGATGTCTATGGGGCTGTATTATTACTGTATTCCCTCAGGAACACAGTAAAGTTACAGTAAGGTCTATATAGAGGCCTATGGGGCTGTTTTATCACTGAATTCCCACAGGAACACAGTAAAGAACTCCCTCGGGGAGCTAGTGAAGGGCAGTCATGAAGGGGATAGGGTTAGGAAATGAGGTAGTTGGGTAGGAGGTAGTTTATGAGGAGTTTGGTAGTGGGAAGGGAGTGAGGCTTATTCACGTGTCACATCAAACTCACTGATGTACTGAGTGATTGTAACTGTATATTAGATCCTCTAATATATCTGAACGTATTGCAAGCAGTAACAACGCCACATTTTAGATTTTAAAGTTTTATTAAAACGCTCCACCATTGCTGCTTTAATATTATTGTTAGATAGAAAATGTTGTATTTTATAAAGTTTAGCAGTGTTTTACACTCTTGTGGTGGAACTCTGCCTTTGTCAGTCCTGTCATTTTTGAGGTTTGCAAAAATCTTCATATATAGTCTGAAAAGTTCTGGTTAAACGTATTCCCCATTTATCTTCAAAACAACCGCCCAGGCGTTTTTGGAAAACACGTGGTTATATTTTACACAGTTATATTTGCAAAATCCATCACTGAAACAAGATCGGCCACCACTGCGAATCTACAGCAGAATCACAAATCATATTTCCTTTTAAAAGGGATAGTAATGTCTGTTTTACAGTAGATCGCCGAAGTCTTCTTTATATTATAAGAGACACATTGCGCTATGTGTAGGAGCTTACGTGTATGTCGCTCAAAAGTTATTAAGTGGCGAAAGATCCCCCTGCCCACCCCTTCTGGCCCCTCCCACTGAATCTGAATCTGTGGTGGGACTGAGACGGATGCGATGAGGGACAAACTTCAGTCGGTAAGTTTAAAGGACGAAGGAGGGCAGGATTTTACTTACTGAAGTCTGTCCCTCGCCGCATCCGTCCAGACTGCAGATTCAGAGCAATGGGGCCAGATGGGGGATCTTTATCGCTTAATAACTTTTGAACTAAGTACCTACACATAGCGCAATGTGTTACTTTAATACAAAAAAGACTGGGCAAACTACTTTTATAACAATATTACTATCCCTTCAAATTACATCGGTTGGTTAAAGTCTATGCATCTTGCTCCGTCAGCTGCTGTTTAACATCCGGGCTTTTTAAATTTTATTTTCAATTTTCAATGCTGCCAAAGCACCCAGACTCTTTAGTTGTGGAATATAATTTTTGCAGAGGCGTTACTAGACGCCACCGGGTCCTGGTGCAAGAATTGCCATGGGCCCCCCAACCACATTGGCCCCCTCATCCACATTGCCCCTTCCACAATGCCCCCTCCATTTCCACATTGCCCCTTCCACAATGCCCCTTTCATCTCCATAATGCCCCCTTCATCTCCACATTGCCCCTTCACAATGCCCCCTCCATTTCACATTTCCCCCTCCATCTCCACAATGCCCCCATCTTCACATTTCCCCTTTATCTCCACATTTCCCTTTATCTCCACAATGCCCCCTTCATCTCCACATTGCCCTTCCACAATGCCCCCTTCATCTCCACATTGCCCCTTCCACAATGCCCCTTTCAGCTCCACCAATGCCCCTTCATCTCCACATTGCCCTTCCACAATGCCCCTTTCATCTCCACAATGCCCCCTTCATTTCCACATTGCCCTTCCACAATGCCCCCTCCATTTCCACAATGCCCCTTTCATCTCCACAATGCCCCTTCCACAATGCCCCCTTCATCTCCACATTGCCCTTCCACAATGCCCCTTTCATCTCCACAATGCCCCCTTCATCTCCACATTGCCCCTTCCACAATGCCCCTCCATTTCCACAATGCCCCCTTCATCTCCACAATGCCCCCATCTTCACATTTCCCCTTTATCTCCACATTGCCCCTTCCACAATGCCCTTTCATCTCCATAATGCCCCCTTCATCTCCACAATGCCCCCATCTTCACATTTCCCTTTATCTCCACAATGCCCCCTTCATCTCCACATTGCCCCTACCTACAGTCCTGATGGTCTAGCGGAGAGTCTTTACAGATCTCTGTAAACTGGAGGTCCAGATCTCTGTAACTGGAGTCCCGCGCGCCGCTGTAGTAATGCAGAGGCCGGGAGATGATGTCATCTCCAGCGCTCTGTATTACTAGATGATGTCATCTCCCAGCGCTCTGTATTACTAGAGGGGCGCGCCAGTGGGAGATCAGCTGAGGACTGCTGCGGCGAGGGGGTCGCAGGGGCGGCCCTCAAGGGGCAGTCAAGGGGCCCGGTCGCAGGTTGCGACCGCTGCGACCCTATTGTTACGCCACTGAATTTTTGTAATAACCTTATTAAATTCCTGGGACATAATTAAATCAATAAGATCTTGATGTATTACAAAACAGATGTGTTACTGTTGATAAGCCCTCTAACTGCCCACTGTGTTCCATTGTCAGAGACCTACTGACTTTCCTCTTCACGTGACAAACATTGTGACATCCTGTTCCGTTTGACCATTGCTTGGAGAGTTAATTAAGGGACAGTAATACTTAAGTTGTAAAAAAATATATGTTGTAGGGTTTATTCCACTGGATAAAACAAGGGTACTCCCACTGCTAAGAGATATTTTATTAAAAAATTATAACAGCTTAAAGTTGAATTTTTTTTTAGGTGCAATATAACAGTGGCCTGAAAATTTACAGTGGCGCTGTTGCTACACCATCCTATGGAGATGTATGGTCTACAGACCAGAGCTGTCCATAGGATGGTGTAGCAACAGCACCACTGTAAATTTTCAGGCCACTGTGATATTGCACCTAAAAAAAAAAAAAAAAAATCAACTTTGAGCTGTTATAATTTTTCAATAAAATATCTCAGCAGTGGGAGTACCCTTTGTTTACTCAGGGTGATAAACCCTACAACAATTTTTTTTTTTTTTTTACATTTTAAGAATTACTATCCCTTTAAGAATAGATGCTAAAGTGAGGGGGGAGTCTGTACTTAATCCTAAACACAATATACACACAGAACACCGCTCATCAGTCTGAGCATTGCACACAAACTTGCTGGCAGGAACAGTAATTTATTCAAAGACAAAAATATGATGACTTATATTTAATTATTATCTTTATGACGGTGTGTGTTGCTTTTCAATCCCAGTGACTATTCTGTGTATATATCTGCGTTTTATTTCGTACACTTAAAGTATTATTTGACTTTATTTTCTCGATCACTCTCTCCTGCGACTATTCTGCGTTTATTAAAGTGATAGTAATACATGAAATTACATACATTTAATTTGCTAGATATTTAAAAAAAATAAATTATTTGTGCCGTTTCCAATCTCCTAAACCTTTATGGTTTGGGAGATATCAGTCTGCAAAGTCAAATAAACTTAAATGTATGTAATTTCATGTACTACTATCACTTTAACCCCTTAGGGACCCTTGACGTACCAGGACCGTCAAGGGTAAATTTGCTCGAACGAACCCTTGACGGTCCTGGTACGTCACGTACTTTTTACTTACAGCGCTCTACGGGAGCGCTGTAAGTAAAAATAGGCATGAAATAGACCGCTCCAAGATCGGAGCGATCTGTTTCAAGCCCCGTAGTGACGCGCCGATACACGTGACAGGTCACGTGTACCGGCTCGTCAAAGTGCCCTATGCGGTCGTTATGGGACGGAAATGTCCATAACGTCCGGTCCTTAAGGGGTTAATAAAACGGACTATGATTTGGAATTGTTGAGGTTTTATTTCAGGTCACGGACATAATCATCTGCTGGGTCCATGAGACGTGCTCAGACTTGTCTGCCTTCGGAAATAAACATGTCCAGACTTACACCTATTCATACAATTACATGTCCGCACGTGTTCATAAACATGCCCTTTTATTTCCCAGCCCCCTTACCACCAAACCTAGTGTATGCACCAATCACAATCAATAAAACACGTGAAAAAAAAAAAAAGTGTGACACGTGAAGTTGGTGAGTTACACTGCCCAATGGGCATGGACTAAAAACCACATTGGTCGGGGATATGGAGTGGTCACGCCCAAAAAGGGCAGGTCACCCGTCAAAATTAGTTTGACATGATATGGCTTCTCTACTGCAACACATTGCTTTCTAATGCATTGGATAGGCCTCTGCAGTGAAAGGGTAAACGGTTTGAACAGGTATGCACTGCAATTCTTTGGATAACTATGGCACTAAAATGGGTTAAAATAGAAATACACAATGCTTTGGGTTCCCCTCTGGCACTCCAAGGGTTAACCACGTGAATGGTAAAGAGCTATGAGATGTATTTTTTTGTGGCACTGAAAGGGTTAAAACAATAATCTCCCTAGCTTTTATGTACAAAAAAAATGGCTAACGCGATACAAACAGAACTATCAAACTTAAACTGAGCCCCAAATCCTTATTACCATAGCGATATACATACTTGTATTTTGGTGCATAAGTTCGGCATTAGTGGGATCTTGCTGTAGGCGCTGTTTGAGCCTGCGCCGTCAGTCCCTTCCAGTGCCTTATGGTACCAAGGTGTTCAACTGACCAATCATGGAGGTGAAGGGGACGGACAGCGTCAGACTCATATGCCTTCTCTACAAGATGTCTGCGCTGTTACCTGCTCAACGAGTTCTATTTCTCACTAATGCCGCGGACTCCCGCAGCCAGGGGAGGGCTGGCACTTGTGGCCTGGAGGGCGATTACAGTCAAGTGGCCAAATTTTACCATCGTTCCAGCCCACTGTCCCCAGCCCACCCCCTTTTGTTAATTTTAAAATTGCCATTAACCCTCCCTTTGAGTGCCAGAGGGGTATACCACGCATTGCTTTGCAATGCTTGGTATACTGCTCTGGCACTTGAATGGTTAGTGTTGTGAAGTAAGGCAAGCGATACCACAGAGCTTACAACTGAAATGAGGTACACTGGTGCAACTACAGAGCTTACAATGTAAGTTAAGCTGCACTATTGATACTATATAACTTACAAGAGAAATGGGTTATGCTTCTAGTGTAGATCCACTTGGATTGTAGCTCCATTTCAGTTGTAAGCTCTGTGGTATCACTAGTGTAGCTACATTTCAGTATAAGCTCTGTGGTGTCACTAGTGTAGATCCATTTCAGTTGTAAGCTCTGTGGTATCACTAGTGTAGCTACATTTCAGTTGTAAGCTCTGTGGATCACTAGTGTAGCTACATTTCAGTTATAAGCTCTGTGGTATCACTAGTGTAGATCCATTTCAGTTGTAAGCTCTGTGGTATCACTAGTGTAGTTACATTTTAGTTGTAAGCTCTGTGGTATCACTAGTGTAGCCCCATTTCAGTAGTAACTCTGTGGTATCACTAGTGTAGATCCATTTCAGTTGTAAGCTCTGTGGTATCACTAGTGTAGATCCATTTCAGTTGTAAGCTCTGTGGTATCACTAGTGTAGATCCATTTCAGTTGTAAGCTCTGTGGTATCACTAGTGTAGATCCATTTCAGTTGTAAGCTCTGTGGTATCACTAGTGTAGATCCATTTCAGTTGTAAGCTCTGTGGTATCACTAGTGTAGATCCATTTCAGTTGTAAGCTCTGTGGTATCACTAGTGTAGATCCATTTCAGTTGTAAGCTCTGTGGTATCACTAGTGTAGATCCATTTCAGTTGTAAGCTCTGTGGTATCACTAGTGTAGATCCATTTCAGTTGTAAGCTCTGTGGCATCACTAATGTAGATCCATTTCATTTGTAAGCTCTGTGGTTATCACTAGTGTAGCCCCATTTCAGTAGTAAGCTCTGTGGTATCACTAGTGTAGATCCATTTCAGTTATAAGCTCTGTGGTATCACTAGTGTAGATCCATTTCAGTTGTAAGCTCTGTGGTATCACTAGTGTAGATCCATTTCAGTTGTAAGCTCTGTGGTATCACTAGAGTATCTCCATTTCAGTAGTAAGCTCTGTGGTATCACTAGAGTATCTCCATTTCAGTAGTAAGCTCTGTGGTATCACTAGAGTATCTCCATTTCAGTAGTAAGCTCTGTGGTATCACTAGAGTATCTCCATTTCAGTAGTAAGCTCTGTGGTATCACTAGAGTACTCCATTTCAGTAGTAAGCCTCTGTGGTATCACTAGAGTATCTCCATTTCAGTTGTAAGCTCTGTGGTATCACTAGTGCAGCTCCATTTCAGTTGTAAGCTCTGTGGTATCACTAGTGTAGCCCCATTTCAGTTGCAAGCTCTGTGGTATCACTAGTGTAGATCCATTTCAGTGTAAGCTCTGTGGTATCACTAGAGTATCTCCATTTCAGTAGTAAGCTCTGTGGTATCACTAGAGTATCTCCATTTCAGTTGTAAGCTCTGTGGTATCACTAGTGTAGATCCATTTCAGTTGTAAGCTCTGTGGTATCACTAGTGTAGATCCATTTCAGTTGTAAGCTCTGTGGTATCACTAGTGTAGCTACATTTGCAGCAACAAGCAGGAGTGACCCACCAGCCCAGACATATGACCGGCCCAGGGGGCAATTGCCCCCCTGCCCCCCAGGCCAGCCCTCCCCTGCCTGCAGCAAAATAAAAGTATGAATATGGCTATGGTAATAATGATTTTGGGGCTAAGTTTAAATTTGAGGATAGATCCACTTTAAATGTAGTTAAAATCTGCACTGCACAGCCCTCTACTCCTTAAAGGGTTAAGTTAGAAGTGGGAGGTGTAGGAGGTTTCCATGCACTTGTTTGGGACCCACTGGTGGACACAACTGCAGTGAGTAGGTCCCCAAGCAGAGGGGGCTACATGAGGACTGACCGGACAGAGTGAAAGTCCTGCTGCTGCGCGCGGCCACAGGAGCGGAGGAATGACCGATTCCAGGCTGTGAACTTATTCCATGGGTGAGGAGAGAATGACTTTCTGTAAAGACACACACACAGATACACAGACATACACAAACACACACAGATAGACACAACACACACAGATACACAGATAGACACAAACACACAGAGATACACACACAGACACAGATACACACACATAGATACACACACATAGATACACACACATAGATACACACACAGACACACAGATAGACACAGATACACACAAACACACAGAGATACACAGATAGATACAAACACAGAGATACACAGATAGACACAAACACACAGAGATACACAGATACACACAGAGATACACAGACACACACAAACACACAGAGATACACAGATAGACACAAACACACAGAGATACACAGATAGACACAAACACACACAGCCACATACACAGATAGACACAAACACACACACTTACTTTGTGCCCTCCATGCAGTGTGTGCACAGGACGGGGGTGGGGGGACATGTGAGGAGATTGTGCATGGACAGCGATCTGTAACACAGGGGGCGGGGCCAGGACAGACAACTGACAAGAACCATATGTTCTAAAGAGAAGTGGAGGAGATCTGGGGCAAACCATTCACACTATAGGGAGAACTAAAAACTACCATTTCTTTAAATGGGGACTTTAACCCTCTGAATTCTAGAGAGTTATCCAATGCATTGCAAAAACATTCAATGGGATGCATTACCCATTTAAATCAATGGTCATTTTTAGTTCTCCTCTATTGTAAATGCTTTGCCCAAGAATTCCTCCACTTCTAATATTAGCATCCAGAGGATACAGATCTCCATACTAACTATAACCTCCACTCCACTGCTAACAACTCACTGACTATTCCACACTACCTGAGCAGTATGATCACTCCAGATCTCCATACTAACTATAACCTCCACTACTAACAACTCACTGACTATTCCACACTACCTGAGCAGTATGATCACTTCCAGATCTCCATACTAACTATAACCGCCACTACTAACAACTCACTGACTATTCCACACTACCTGAGCAGTATGATCACTCCAGATCTCATACTAACTATAACCTCCGCTACTAACAACTCATCTGACTATTCCACACTACCTGAGCAGTATGATCACTCCAGATCTCCATACTAACTATAACCTCCACTACTAACAACTCACTGACTATTCCACACTACCTGATCAGTATGATCACTCCAGATCTCCATACTAACTATAACCTCCGCTACTAACAACTCACTGACTATTCCACACTACCTGATCAGTATGATCACTCCAGATCTCCATACTAACTATAACCTCCGCTACTAACAACTCACTGACTATTCCACACTACCTGATCAGTATGATCACTCCAGATCCATACTAACTATAGCCTCCACTACTAACAACTCACTGACTATTCCACACTACCTGAGCTGTATGATCACTCCAGATCTCCATACTAACTATAACCTCTACTGCTAACAACTCACTGACTATTCCACACTACCTGAGCTGTATGATCACTCCAGATCTCCATACTAACTATAACCTCTACTGCTAACAACTCAGTGACTATCCACACTACCTGAGCTGTATGATTACTCCAGATCTCCATACTAACTATAAACTCCACACCACTGCTAACAACTCACTGACTATTTCCACACTACCTGAGCCATATGATCACTCCAGATCTCCATACTAACTATAACCTCCACTGCTAACAACTCACTGACTATTCCACACTACTGAGCAGTATGATTACTCCAGATCTCCATACTAACTATAAACTCCACTCCACTGCTAACAACTCACTGACTATTCCACACTACCTGAGCAGTATGATCACTCCAGATCTCCATACTAACTATAACCTCCACTGCTAACAACTCACTGACTATTCCACACTACATGAGCAGTATGATCACTCACGAACTCCATACTAACTATAACCTCCACTGCTAACAACTCACTGACTATCCACATTACCTGAGCAGTATGATCACTCCAGATCTCCATACCAACTATAACCTCTACTACTAACAAACTCACCTGACTATTCCACACTACCTGAGCAGTATGATCACTCCAGATCTCATACTAACTATAACCTTCACTACTAACAACTCACTGACTATTCCACACTATCTGAGCAGTATGATCACTCAGTTCTCCATACTAACTATAACATCCGCTACTAACAACTCACTGACTATTCCACACTACCTGAGCAGTATGATCACTCCAGATCTCCATACTAACTATAACCTCCACTACTAACAACTCACTGACTATTCCCACACTACCTGAGCAGTATGATCACTCCAGATCTCCATACTAACTATAACCGCCACTACTAACAACTCACTGACTATTCCACACTACCTGAGCAGTATGATCACTCCAGATCTCCATACTAACTATAACCTCCACTGCTAACAACTCACTGACTATTCCACACTACCTGAGCCATATATCACTCCAGCTCTCCATACTACTATAACCTCCACTGCTAACAACTCACTGACTATTCCACACTACCTGAGTAGTATGATCACTCCAGATCTCCATACTAACTATAACCGCCACTACTAACAACTCACTGACTATTCCACACTACCTGAGCAGTATGATCACTCCAGATCTCCATACTAACTATAACCGCCACTACTAACAACTCACTGACTATTCCACATTACCTGAGCAGTATGATCACTCCAGACCTCCATACTAACTATAACCTCCACTGCTAACAACTCACTGACTATTCCACACTACATGAGCAGTATGATCACTCACGATCTCCATACTAACTATAACCTCCGCTACTAACAACTCACTGACTATTCCACACTACCTGATCAGTATGATCACTCAGATCTCCATACTAACTATAACCTCCACTACTAACAACTCACTGACTATTCCACACTACCTGATCAGTATGATCACTCCAGATCTCCATACTAACTATAGCCTCCACTACTAACAACTCACTGACTATTCCACACTACCTGAGCTGTATGATCACTCCAGATCTCCATACTAACTATAACCTCTACTGCTAACAACTCACTGACTATTCCACACTACTGAGCTGTATGATTACTCCAGATCTCCATACTAACTATAAACTCCACACCACTGCTAACAACTCACTGACTATTCCACACTACCTGAGCCATATGATCACTCCAGATCTCCATACTAACTATAACCTCCACTGCTAACAACTCACTGACTATTCCACACTACTGAGCAGTATGATTACTCCAGATCTCCATACTAACTATAAACTCCACTCCACTGCTAACAACTCACTGACTATTCCACACTACCTGAGCAGTTTGATCACTCACGATCTCCATACTAACTATAACCTCCACTACTAACAACTCACTTGACTATTCCACACTACCTGAGCAGTATGATTACTCCAGATCTCCATACTAACTATAAAACTCCACTCCACTGCTAACAACTCACTGACTATTCCACACTACCTGAGCAGTATGATCACTCCAGATCTCCATACTAACTATAACCTCCACTGCTAACAACTCACTGACTATTCCACACTACATGAGCAGTATGATCACTCACCGAACTCCATACTAACTATAACCTCCACTGCTAACAACTCACTGACTATTCCACATTACCTGAGCAGTATGATCACTCCAGATCTCCATACCAACTATACACCTCTACTACTAACAACTCACTGACTATTCCACACTACCTGAGCAGTATGATCACTCCAGATCTCCATACTAACTATAACCTCCACTGCTAACAACTCACTGACTATTCCACACTACCTGAGCAGTATCATCACTCAGATCTCCATACTAACTATAACCTCACTACTAACAACTCACTGACTATTCCACACTATCTGAGCAGTATGATCACTCCAGATCTCCATACTAACTATAACCTCCACTTCACTACTAACACCTCACTGACTATTCCACACTACCTGAGCAGTATGATCACTCCAGATCTCCATACTAACTATAACCTCACTAACAACTCACAGACTATTCCACACTATCTGAGCAGTATGATCACTCCAGATCTCCATACTAACTATAACCTCCACTAACAATCACAGACTATTCCACACTATCTGAGCAGTATGATCACTCCAGATCTCCATACTAACTATGACCTCCACTGCTAACAACTCACTGACTATTCCACACTACCTGAGCAGTATGATCACTCCAGATCTCCATACTAACTATAACCTCCACTAACAACTCACAGACTATTCACACTATCTGAGCAGTATGATCACTCCAGATCTCCATACTAACTATAACCTCCACTAACAAATCACAGACTATTCCACACTATCTGAGCAGTATGATCACTCCAGATCTCCATACTAACTATAACCTCCACTTCACTACTAACAACTCACTGACTATTCCACACTACCTGAGCAGTATGATCACTCCAGATCTCCACACTAACTATAACCTCCACTTCACTACTAACAAACTCACTGACTATTCCACACTATCTGAGCAGTATGATCACTCCAGATCTCCATACTAACTATAACCTCCGCTACTAACAACTCACTGACTATTCCACACTACCTGAGCAGTATGATCACTCCAGATCTCCATACTAACTATAACCTTCACCGCTACTAACACCTCACTGACTATTCCACACTACCAGAGCAGTATGATCACTCCAGATCTCCATACTAACTATAACCTCCACTACTAACAACTCACTGACTATTCCACACTACCTGAGCAGTATGATCACTCCAGATCTCCATACTAACTATATCCTCCACTACTAACAACTCACTGACTATTCCACCCTACCTGAGCAGTATGATCACTCCAGATCTCCATACTAACTATAACCTCCACTACTAACAACTCACTGACTATTCCACACTACCCGAGCAGTACGATCACTCCAGATCTCCATACTAACTATAACCTCCTCTACTAACAACTCACTGACTATTCCACACTACCTGAGCTGTATGATCACTCCAGATCTCCATACTAACTATAACCTCCACTGCTAACAACTCACTGACTATTCCACACTACCTGAGCAGTATGATCACTCCAGATCTCCATACTAACTATAACCTTCATTCCACTACTAACAACTCACTGACTATTCCACACTACCTGAGCAGTATGATCACTCCAGATCTCCATACTAACTATAACCTCCACTGATAACAACTCACTGACTATTCCACACTACCTGATCAGTATGATCACTCCAGATCTCCATACTAACTATAACCTCCACTACTAACAACTCACTGACTATTCCACACTACCTGAGCAGTATGATCACTCCAGATCTCCATACTAACTATAACCTCCGCTACTAACAACTCACTGACTATTCCACACTACCTGAGCAGTATAATCACTCCAGATCTCCATACTAACTATAACCTCCTCTACTAACAACTCACTGACTATTCCACACTACCTGAGCTGTATGATCACTCCAGATCTCCATACTAACTATAACCTCCACTGGTAACAACTCAGTGACTATTCCACATTACCTGAGCAGTATTATCACTACTGATCTCCATACTAACTATAACCTCCACTACTAACAACTCACTGACTATTCCACACTACCTGAGCAGTACGATCACTCCAGATCTCCATACTAACTATATCCTCCACTACTAACAACTCACTGACTATTCCACACTACCTGAGCAGTATGATCACTCCAGATCTCCATACTAACTATAACCTCCACTGATAACAACTCACTGACTATTCCACACTACCTGAGCAGTACGATCACTCCAGATCTCCATACTAACTATATCCTCCACTACTAACAACTCACTGACTATTACACACTACCTGAGCAGTATGATCACTCCAGATCTCCATACTAACTATAACCTTTACTCCACTACTAACAACTCACTGACTATTCCACACTACCTGAGCAGTATGATCACTCCAGATCTCCATACTAACTATAACCTCCACTGATAACAACTCACTGACTATACCACACTACCTGAGTAGTATGATCACTCCAGCTCTCCATACTAACTATAACCTTTACTCCACTACTAACAACTCACTGACTATTCCACACTACCTGAGCAGTATGATCACTCCAGATCTCCATACTAACTATAACCTCCACTGCTAACAACTCACTGACTATTCCACACTACCTGAGCAGTATGATCACTCCAGATCCCTATACTAACTATAACCTCCACTACTAACAACTCACTGACTATTCCACACTACCTGAGCAGTACGATCACTCCAGATCTCCATACTAACTATAACTTCCACTGCTAACAACTCACTGACTATTCCACACTATCTGAGCAGTATGATCACTCCAGATCTCCATACTAACTATAACCTCCACTACTAACAACTCACTGACTATTCCACACTACCTGAGCAGTATGATCACTCCAGATCTCCATACTAACTATAACCTCCAATACACTACTAACAACTCACTGACTATTCCACACTACCTGAGCAGTATGATCACTCCAGATCTCCATACTAACTATAACCTCCACTACTAACAACTCACTGACTATTCCACACTACCTGAGCAGTATGATCACTCCAGATCTCCATACTAACTATAACCTCCACTACTAACAACTCACTGACTATTCCACATTACCTGAGCAGTATGATCACTCCAGATCTCCATACTAACTATAACCTCCACTACTAACAACTCACTGACTATTTCACACTACCTGAGCAGTATGATCACTCCAGATCTCCATACCAACTATAACCTCCACTGCTAACAACTCACTGACTATTCCACACTTCCTGAGCAGTATGATCACTCCAGATCTCCATACTAACTATAACCTCCACTACCAACAACTCACTGACTATTTCACACTACCTGAGCAGTATGATCACTCCAGATCTCCATACTAACTATAACCTCCACTGCTAACAACTCACTGACTATTCCACACTTCCTGAGCAGTATGATCATTCCAGATCTCCATACTAACTATAACCTCCACTACTAACAAATCACTGACTATTCCACACTACCTGAGTAGTGTGATCACTCCAGATCTCCATACTAACTATAACCTCCACTCCATTTCTAACAACTCACTGACTATTCCACACTACCTGAGCAGTATGATCACTCCAGATCTCCATACTAACTATAACCTCCACTCCACTACTAACAACTCACTGACTATTCCACACTACCTGAGCAGTATGATCACTCCAGATCTCCATACTAACTATAACTTCCACTACTAACAACTCACTGACTATTCCACACTACCTGAGCAGTATGATCACTCCAGATCTCCATACTAACTATAACCTCCACTGCTAACAACTCACTGACTATTCCACACTACCTGAGCAGTATGATCACTCCAGATCTCCATACTAACTATAACCTCCACTCCACTGCTAACAACTCACTGACTATTCCACACTACCTGATCAGTATGATCACTCCAGATCTCCATACTAACTATAACTTCCACTCCACTACTAACAACTCACTGACTATTCCACACTACCTGAGCAGTATGATCACTCCAGATCTCCATACTAACTATAACCTCCACTGCTAACAACTCACTGACTATTTCACACTACCTGAGCAGTATGATCACTCCAGATCTCCATACTAACTATAACCTCCACTGCTAACAACTCACTGACTATTCCACACTACCTGATCAGTATGATCACTCCAGATCTCCATACTAACTATGACCTCCACTGCTAACAACTCACTGACTATTCCACATTACCTGATCAGTATGATCACTCCAGATCTCCATACTAACTATAACCTCCACTACTAACAACTCACTGACTATTCCACACTATCTGAGCAGTATGATCACTCCAGATCTCCATACTCACTATATCCTCCACTGCTAACAACTCACTGACTATTCCACACTACCTGAGCAGTATGATCACTCCAGATCTCCATACTAACTATAACCTCCACTGCTAACAACTCACTGACTATTCCACACTACCTGATCAGTATGATCACTCCAGATCTCCATACTCACTATATCCTCTACTGCTAACAACTCACTGACTATTCCACACTACCTGAGCAGTATAATCACTCCAGATCTCCATACTAACTATAACCTCCACTGCTAACAACTCACTGACTATTCCACACTACCTGAGCAGTATAATCACTCCAGATCTCCATACTAACTATAACCTTCACTACTAACAACTCACTGACTATTCCACACTACCTGAGCAGTATGATCACTCCAGATCTCCATACTAACTATAACTTCCACTACTAACAACTCACTGACTATTCCACACTACCTGAGCAGTATGATCACTCCAGATCTCCATACTAACTATAACCTCCACTGGTAACAACTCACTGACTATTCCACACTACCTGAGCAATATGATCACTCCAGATCTCCATACTAACTATAACCTCCACTGCTAACAACTCACTGACTATTCCATACTACCTGAGCAGTATAATCACTCAGATCTCCATACTAACTATAACTTCCACTACTAACAACTCAGTGACTATTCCACACTACCTGAGCAGTATGATCACTCCAGATCTCCATACTAACTATAACCTCCACTACTAACAACTCACTGACTATTCCACACTACCTGAGCAGTATGATCACTCCAGATCTCCATACTAACTATAACCTCCACTACTAACAACTCACTGACTATTCCACACTACCTGAGCAGTATGATCACTCCAGATCTCCATACTAACTATAACCTCCACTACTAACAACTCAATGACTATTCCACACTACCTGAGCAGTATGATCACTCCAGATCTCCATAATAACTATAACCTCCACTACTAACAACTCACTGACTATTCCACACTACCTGAGCAGTATGATCACTCCAGATCTCCATAATAACTATAACCTCCACTACTAACAACTCACTGACTATTCCACACTACCTGAGCAGTATGATCACTCCAGATCTCCATACTAACTATAACCTCCACTACTAACAACTCACTGACTATTCCACACTACCTGAGCAGTATGATCACTCCAGATCTCCATACTAACTATAACCTCCACTGCTAACAACTCACTGACTATTCCACACTACCTGAGCAGTAGATCACTCCAGATCTCCATCATAACTATAACCACCACTACTAACAACTCACTGACTATTCCACACCTACCTGAGCGTATGATCACTCCAGATCTCATACTAACTATAACCTCCACTACTAACAACTCACTGACTATTCCACACTACCTGAGCAGTATGATCACTCCAGATCTCCATACTAACTATAACTTCCACTACTATCAACTCACTGACTATTCCACACTACCTGAGCAGTATGATCACTCCAGATCTCCATACTAACTATAACTTCCACTACTAACAACTCACTGACTATTCCACACTACCTGAGCAGTATGATCACTCCAGATCTCCATACTAACTATAACCTCCACTAATAACAACTCACTGACTATTCCACACTACCTGAGCAGTATGATCACTCCAGATCCCTATACTAACTATAACCTCCACTACTAACAACTCACTGACTATTCCACACTACCTGAGCAATATGATCACTCCAGATCTCCATACTAACTATAGCCTCCAGTACTAACAACTCACTGACTATTCCACACTACCTGAGCAGTATGATCACTCCAGATCTCCATACTAACTATAACTTCCACTACTAACAACTCACTGACTATTCCCAAACTACCTGAGCAGTATGATCACTCCAGATCTCCATACTAACTATAACCTCCACTACACCTGCTAACAACTCACTGACTATTCCACACTACCTGACCTATGATCACTCCAGATCTCCATACTAACTACAACTCCACTACTAACAACTCACTGACTATTCCACACTACCTGAGCAGTATGATCACTCCAGATCTCCATACTAACTATAACCTCCACTACTAACAACTCACTGACTATTCCACACTACCTGAGCAGTATGATCACTCCAGATCTCCATACTAACTATAACCTCCGCTACTAACAACTCACTGACTATTCCACACTACCTGAGCAATATGATCACTCCAGATCTCCATACTAACTATAACCTCCACTACTAACAACTCACTGACTATTCCACACTACCTGAGCAGTATGATCACTCCAGATCTCCATACTAACTATAACCTCCACTACTAACAACTCACTGACTATTCCACACTACCTGAGCAGTATGATCACTCCAGATCTCCATACTAACTATAACCTCCACTACTAACAACTCACTGACTATTCCACACTACCTGAGCAGTATGATCACTCCAGATCTCCATACTAACTATAACCTCCACTACTAACAACTCACTGACTATTCCACACTACCTGAGCAGTATGATCACTCCAGATCTCCATACTAACTATAACCTCCGCTACTAACAACTCACTGACTATTCCACACTACCTGAGCAGTATGATCACTCCAGCTCTCCATACTAACTATAACCTCCGCTACTAACAACTCACTGACTATTCCACACTACCTGAGCAATATGATCACTCCAGATCTCCATACTAACTATAACCTCCTCTACTAACAACTCACTGACTATTCCACACTACCTGAGCAATATGATCACTCCAGATCTCCATACTAACTATAACCTCCACTACTAACAACTCACTGACTATTCCACACTACCTGAGCAGTATGATCACTCCAGATCTCCATACTAACTATAACCTCCACTACTAACAACTCACTGACTATTCCACACTACCTGAGCAGTATGATCACTCCAGATCTCCATACTAACTATAACCTCCACTAGTAACAACTCACTGACTATTCCACACTACCTGATCAGTATGATCACTCCAGCTGTCCATACTAACTATAACCTCCACTGCTAACAACTCACTGACTATTCCACACTACCTGAGAAGTATGATCACTCCAGATCTCCATACTAACTATAACCTCCACTGCTAACAACTCACTGACTATTCCACACTACCTGAGCAATATGATCACTCCAGATCTCCATATTAACTATAACCTCCACTGCTAACAACTCACTGACTATTCCATACTACCTGAGCAGTATAATCACTCCAGATCTCCATACTAACTATAACCTCCACTGCTAACAACTCACTGACTATTCCACACTAACTGATCAGTATGATCACTCCAGATCTCCGTACTAACTATAACCTTCACTACTAACAAGTCACTGACTATTCCACACTACCTAATCAGTATGATCACTCCAGATCTCCATACTAACTATAACCTCCACTCCACTACTAACAACTCACTGACTATTCCACACTACCTGAGCAGTATGATCACTCCAGATCTCCATACTAACTATAACTTCCACTACACTGCTAACAACTCACTGACTATTCCACACTACCTGAGCAGTATGATCACTCCAGATCTCCATACTAACTATAACCTCCACTACTAACAACTCACTGACTATTCCACACTACCTGAGCAGTATGATCACTCCAGATCTCCGTACTAACTATAACCTCCACTACTATCAACTCACTGACTATTCCACACTACCTGAGCAGTATGATCACTCCAGATCTCCATACTAACTATAACCTCCACTACTAACAACTCACTGACTATTCCACACTACCTGAGCAGTATGATCACTCCAGATCTCCATACTAACTATAACCTCCACTACTAACAACTCACTGACTATTCCACACTACCTGAGCAGTATGATCACTCCAGATCTACATACTAACTACAACCTCCGCTACTAACAACTCACTGACTATTCCACACTACCTGAGCAGTATGATCACTCCAGATCTCCATACTAACTATAACCTCCACTGCTAACAACTCACTTACTATTCCACACTACCTGAGCAGTATGATCACTCCAGATCTCCATACTAACTATAACCTCCACTGCTAACAACTCACTGACTATTCCACACTACCTGAGCAGTATGATCACTCCAGATCTCCATACTAACTATAACCTCCACTGCTAACAACCCACTGACTATTCCACACTACCTGAGCAGTACGATCACTCCAGATTTCCATACTAACTATAACCTCCACTGATAACAACTCACTGACTATTCCACACTACCTGAGCAGTATGATCACTCCAGATCTCCATACTAACTATAACCTCCACTACTAACAACTCACTGACTATTCCACACTACCTGAGCAGTATGATCACTCCAGATCTCCATACTAACTATAACCTCCACTGCTAACAACTCACTGACTATTCCACACTACCTGAGCAGTATGATCACTCCAGATCTCCATACTAACTATAACCTCTACTGCTAACAACTCACTGACTATTCCACACTACCTGAGCAATATGATCACTCCAGATCTCCATACTAACTATAACCTCCACTGCTAACAACTCACTGACTATTCCATACTACCTGAGCAGTATGATCACTCCAGATCTCCATACTAACTATAACCTCCACTGCTAACAACTCACTGACTATTCCACACTACCTGAGCAGTATGATCACTCCAGATCCCTATACTAACTATAACCTCCACTACTAACAACTCACTGACTATTCCACACTACCTGAGCAGTACGATCACTCCAGATCTCCATACTAACTATAACTTCCACTGCTAACAACTCACTGACTATTCCACACTACCTGAGCAGTATGATCACTCCAGATCTCCATACTAACTATAACCTCCACTACTAACAACTCACTGACTATTCCACACTACCTGAGCAGTATGATCACTCCAGATCTCCATACTAACTATAACCTCCGCTACTAACAACTCACTGACTATTCCACACTACCTGAGCAATATGATCACTCCAGATCTCCATACTAACTATAACCTCCACTACTAACAACTCACTGACTATTCCACACTACCTGAGCAGTATGATCACTCCAGATCTCCATACTAACTATAACCTCCACTACTAACAACTCACTGACTATTCCACACTACCTGAGCAGTATGATCACTCCAGATCTCCATACTAACTATAACCTCCACTACTAACAACTCACTGACTATTCCACACTACCTGAGCAGTATGATCACTCCAGATCTCCATACTAACTATAACCTCCACTACTAACAACTCACTGACTATTCCACACTACCTGAGCAGTATGATCACTCCAGATCTCCATACTAACTATAACCTCCGCTACTAACAACTCACTGACTATTCCACACTACCTGAGCAGTATGATCACTCCAGCTCTCCATACTAACTATAACCTCCGCTACTAACAACTCACTGACTATTCCACACTACCTGAGCAATATGATCACTCCAGATCTCCATACTAACTATAACCTCCTCTACTAACAACTCACTGACTATTCCACACTACCTGAGCAATATGATCACTCCAGATCTCCATACTAACTATAACCTCCACTACTAACAACTCACTGACTATTCCACACTACCTGAGCAGTATGATCACTCCAGATCTCCATACTAACTATAACCTCCACTACTAACAACTCACTGACTATTCCACACTACCTGAGCAGTATGATCACTCCAGATCTCCATACTAACTATAACCTCCACTAGTAACAACTCACTGACTATTCCACACTACCTGATCAGTATGATCACTCCAGCTGTCCATACTAACTATAACCTCCACTGCTAACAACTCACTGACTATTCCACACTACCTGAGAAGTATGATCACTCCAGATCTCCATACTAACTATAACCTCCACTGCTAACAACTCACTGACTATTCCACACTACCTGAGCAATATGATCACTCCAGATCTCCATATTAACTATAACCTCCACTGCTAACAACTCACTGACTATTCCATACTACCTGAGCAGTATAATCACTCCAGATCTCCATACTAACTATAACCTCCACTGCTAACAACTCACTGACTATTCCACACTAACTGATCAGTATGATCACTCCAGATCTCCGTACTAACTATAACCTTCACTACTAACAAGTCACTGACTATTCCACACTACCTAATCAGTATGATCACTCCAGATCTCCATACTAACTATAACCTCCACTCCACTACTAACAACTCACTGACTATTCCACACTACCTGAGCAGTATGATCACTCCAGATCTCCATACTAACTATAACTTCCACTACACTGCTAACAACTCACTGACTATTCCACACTACCTGAGCAGTATGATCACTCCAGATCTCCATACTAACTATAACCTCCACTACTAACAACTCACTGACTATTCCACACTACCTGAGCAGTATGATCACTCCAGATCTCCGTACTAACTATAACCTCCACTACTATCAACTCACTGACTATTCCACACTACCTGAGCAGTATGATCACTCCAGATCTCCATACTAACTATAACCTCCACTACTAACAACTCACTGACTATTCCACACTACCTGAGCAGTATGATCACTCCAGATCTCCATACTAACTATAACCTCCACTACTAACAACTCACTGACTATTCCACACTACCTGAGCAGTATGATCACTCCAGATCTACATACTAACTACAACCTCCGCTACTAACAACTCACTGACTATTCCACACTACCTGAGCAGTATGATCACTCCAGATCTCCATACTAACTATAACCTCCACTGCTAACAACTCACTTACTATTCCACACTACCTGAGCAGTATGATCACTCCAGATCTCCATACTAACTATAACCTCCACTGCTAACAACTCACTGACTATTCCACACTACCTGAGCAGTATGATCACTCCAGATCTCCATACTAACTATAACCTCCACTGCTAACAACCCACTGACTATTCCACACTACCTGAGCAGTACGATCACTCCAGATTTCCATACTAACTATAACCTCCACTGATAACAACTCACTGACTATTCCACACTACCTGAGCAGTATGATCACTCCAGATCTCCATACTAACTATAACCTCCACTACTAACAACTCACTGACTATTCCACACTACCTGAGCAGTATGATCACTCCAGATCTCCATACTAACTATAACCTCCACTACTAAGAACTCACTGACTATTCCATACTACCTGAGTAGTATGATCACTCCAGATCTCCATACTAACTATAACCTCCACTGCTAACAACTCACTGACTATTCCACACTACCTGAGCAATATGATCACTCCAGATCTCCATACTAACTATAACCTCCACTGCTAACAACTCACTGACTATTCCATACTACCTGAGTAGTATGATCACTCCAGATCTCCATACTAACTATAACCTCCACTGCTAACAACTCACTGACTATTCCACACTACCTGAGCAGTATGATCACTCCAGATCTCCATACTAACTATAACCTCCACTGCTAACAACTCACTGACTATTCCACACTACCTGAGCAATATGATCACTCCAGATCTCCATACTAACTATAACCTCCACTGCTAACAACTCACTGACTATTCCATACTACCTGAGCAGTATGATCACTCCAGATCTCCATACTAACTATAACCTCCACTGCTAACAACTCACTGACTATTCCACACTACCTGAGCAGTATGATCACTCCAGATCCCTATACTAACTATAACCTCCACTACTAACAACTCACTGACTATTCCACACTACCTGAGCAGTACGATCACTCCAGATCTCCATACTAACTATAACTTCCACTGCTAACAACTCACTGACTATTCCACACTATCTGAGCAGTATGATCACTCCAGATCTCCATACTAACTATAACCTCCACTACTAACAACTCACTGACTATTCCACACTACCTGAGCAGTATGATCACTCCAGACCTCCATACTAACTATAACCTCCACTACTAACAACTCACTGACTATTCCACACTACCTGAGCAGTATGATCACTCCAGATCTCCATACTAACTATAACCTCCAATACACTACTAACAACTCACTGACTATTCCACACTACCTGAGCAGTATGATCACTCCAGATCTCCATACTAACTATAACCTCCACTACTAACAACTCACTGACTATTCCACACTACCTGAGCAGTATGATCACTCCAGATCTCCATACTAACTATAACTTCCACTACTAACAACTCACTGACTATTCCACATTACCTGAGCAGTATGATCACTCCAGATCTCCATACTAACTATAACCTCCACTACTAACAACTCACTGACTATTTCACACTACCTGAGCAGTATGATCACTCCAGATCTCCATACCAACTATAACCTCCACTGCTAACAACTCACTGACTATTCCACACTTCCTGAGCAGTATGATCACTCCAGATCGCCATACTAACTATAACCTCCACTACTAACAACTCACTGACTATTTCACACTACCTGAGCAGTATGATCACTCCAGATCTCCATACTAACTATAACCTCCACTGCTAACAACTCACTGACTATTCCACACTTCCTGAGCAGTATGATCATTCCAGATCTCCATACTAACTATAACCTCCACTACTAACAAATCACTGACTATTCCACACTACCTGAGCAGTGTGATCACTCCAGATCTCCATACTAACTATAACCTCCACTCCATTTCTAACAACTCACTGACTATTCCACACTACCTGAGCAGTATGATCACTCCAGATCTCCATACTAACTATAACCTCCACTCCACTACTAACAACTCACTGACTATTCCACACTACCTGAGCAGTATGATCACTCCAGATCTCCATACTAACTATAACTTCCACTACTAACAACTCACTGACTATTCCACACTACCTGAGCAGTATGATCACTCCAGATCTCCATACTAACTATAACCTCCACTGCTAACAACTCACTGACTATTCCACACTACCTGAGCAGTATGATCACTCCAGATCTCCATACTAACTATAACCTCCACTCCACTGCTAACAACTCACTGACTATTCCACACTACCTGATCAGTATGATCACTCCAGATCTCCATACTAACTATAACTTCCACTCCACTACTAACAACTCACTGACTATTCCACACTACCTGAGCAGTATGATCACTCCAGATCTCCATACTAACTATAACCTCCACTGCTAACAACTCACTGACTATTTCACACTACCTGAGCAGTATGATCACTCCAGATCTCCATACTAACTATAACCTCCACTGCTAACAACTCACTGACTATTCCACACTACCTGATCAGTATGATCACTCCAGATCTCCATACTAACTATGACCTCCACTGCTAACAACTCACTGACTATTCCACATTACCTGATCAGTATGATCACTCCAGATCTCCATACTAACTATAACCTCCACTACTAACAACTCACTGACTATTCCACACTACCTGAGCAGTATGATCACTCCAGATCTCCATACTAACTATAACCTCCACTGCTAACAACTCACTGACTATTCCACACTACCTGATCAGTATGATCACTCCAGATCTCCATACTCACTATATCCTCTACTGCTAACAACTCACTGACTATTCCACACTACCTGAGCAGTATAATCACTCCAGATCTCCATACTAACTATAACCTCCACTACTAACAACTCACTGACTATTCCACACTACCTGAGCAGTATGATCACTCCAGATCTCCATACTAACTATAACCTTCATTCCACTGCTAACAACTCACTGACTATTCCACACTACCTGAGCAGTATAATCACTCCAGATCTCCATACTAACTATAACCTCCACTGCTAACAACTCACTGACTATTCCACACTACCTGAGCAGTATGATCACTCCAGATCTCCATACTAACTATAGCCTCCACTACTAACAACTCACTGATTATTCCACATTACCTGAGCAGTATGATCACTCCAGATCTCCATACTAACTATAACCTCCACTGCTAACAACTCACTGACTATTCCACACTACCTGAGCAGTATGATCACTCCAGATCTCCATACTAACTATAACCTCCACTACTAACAACTCACTGACTATTCCACACTACCTGAGCAGTATAATCACTCCAGATCTCCATACTAACTATAACCTCCACTGCTAACAACTCACTGACTATTCCACACTACCTGAGCAGTATGATCACTCCAGATCTCCATACTAACTATAACCTCCACTACTAACAACTCACTGACTATTCCACACTACCTGAGCAGTATGATCATACCAGATCTCCATACTAACTATAACCTCCACTACTAACAACTCACTGACTATTCCACACTACCTGAGCAGTATGATCACTCCAGATCTCCATACTAACTATAACCTCCACTACTAACAACTCACTGACTATTCCACACTACCTGAGCAGTATGATCACTCCAGATCTCCATACTAACTATAACCTCCACTGCTAACAACTCACTGACTATTCCACACTACCTGAGCAGTATGATCACTCCAGATCTCCATACTAACTATAACCTCCACTACTAACAACTCACTGACTATTCCACACTACCTGAGCAGTATGATCACTCCAGATCACCATACTAACTATAACCTCCACTCCACTACTAACAACTCACTGACTATTCCACACTACCTGAGCAGTATGATCACTCCAGATCTCCATACTAACTATAACCTCCACTACTAACAACTCACTGACTATTCCACACTACCTGAGCAGTATGATCACTCCAGATCTCTATACTAACTATAACCTCCACTACTAGCAACTCACTGACTATTCCACACTACCTGAGCAGTATGATCACTCCAGATCTCCATACTAACTATAACCTCCACTACTAACAACTCACTGACTATTCCACACTACCTGAGCAGTATGATCACTCCAGATCTCCATACTAACTATAACCTCCACTACTAACAACTCACTGACTATTCCACACTACCTGAGCAGTATGATCACTCCAGATCTCCATACTAACTATAACCTCCACTACTAACAACTCACTGACTATTCCACGCTACCTGAGCAGTATGATTGCTCCAGATCTCCATACTAACTATAACCTCCACTACTAACAACTCACTGGCTATTCCACACTACCTGAGCAGTATGATCACTCCAGATCTCCATACTAACTATAACCTCCACTACTAACAACTCACTGACTATTCCACACTACCTGAGCAGTATGATCACTACAGATCTCCATACTAACTATAACCTCCACTACTAACAACTCACTGACTATTCCACGCTACCTGAGCAGTATGATTGCTCCAGATCTCCATACTAACTATAACCTCCACTACTAACAACTCACTGACTATTCCACACTACCTGAGCAGTATGATCACTCCAGATCTCCATACTAACTATAACCTCCACTACTAACAACTCACTGACTATTCCACACTACCTGAGCAGTATGATCACTCCAGATCTCCATACTAACTATAACCTCCACTGATAACAACTCACTGACTATTCCACACTACCTGAGCAGTATGATCACTCCAGATCTCCATACTAACTATAACCTCCACTACTAACAACTCACTGACTATTCCACACTACCTGAGCAGTATGATCACTACAGATCTCCATACTAACTATAACCTCCACTACTAACAACTCACTGACTATTCCACGCTACCTGAGCAGTATGATTGCTCCAGATCTCCATACTAACTATAACCTCCACTACTAACAACTCACTGACTATTCCACACTACCTGAGCAGTATGATCACTCCAGATCTCCATACTAACTATAACCTCCACTACTAACAACTCACTGACTATTCCACACTACCTGAGCAGTATGATCACTCCAGATCTCCATACTAACTATAACCTCCACTACTAACAACTCACTGACTATTCCACACTACCTGAGCAGTATGATCACTCCAGATCTCCATACTAACTATAACCTCCACTACTAACAACTCACTGACTATTCCACACTACCTGAGCAGTATGATCACTCCAGATCACCATACTAACTATAACCTCCACTCCACTACTAACAACTCACTGACTATTCCACACTACCTGAGCAGTATGATCACTCCAGATCTCCATACTAACTATAACCTCCACTACTAACAACTCACTGACTATTCCACACTACCTGAGCAGTATGATCACTCCAGATCTCCATACTAACTATACCTCCACTACTAACAACTCACTGACTATTCCACACTACCTGAGCAGTATGATCACTCCAGATCTCCATACTAACTATAACCTCCACTACTAACAACTCACTGACTATTCCACACTACCTGAGCAGTATGATCACTCCAGATCTCCATACTAACTATAACCTCCACTACTAACAACTCACTGACTATTCCACACTACCTGAGCAGTATGATCACTCCAGATCTCCATACTAACTATAACCTCCACTACTAACAACTCACTGACTATTCCACACTACCTGAGCAGTATGATCACTCCAGATCTCCATACTAACTATAACCTCCACTGATAACAACTCACTGACTATTCCACACTACCTGAGCAGTATGATCACTCCAGATCTTCATACTAACTATAACCTCCACTACTAACAACTCACTGACTATTCCACGCTACCTGAGCAGTATGATTGCTCCAGATCTCCATACTAACTATAACCTCCACTACTAACAACTCACTGACTATTCCACACTACCTGAGCAGTATGATCACTCCAGATCTCCATACTAACTATAACCTCCACTACTAACAACTCACTGACTATTCCACACTACCTGAGCAGTATGATCACTCCAGATCACCATACTAACTATAACCTCCACTCCACTACTAACAACTCACTGACTATTCCACACTACCTGAGCAGTATGATCACTCCAGATCTCCATACTAACTATAACCTCCACTACTAACAACTCACTGACTATTCCACACTACCTGAGCAGTATGATCACTCCAGATCTCCATACTAACTATACCTCCACTACTAACAACTCACTGACTATTCCACACTACCTGAGCAGTATGATCACTCCAGATCTCCATACTAACTATAACCTCCACTACTAACAACTCACTGACTATTCCACACTACCTGAGCAGTATGATCACTCCAGATCTCCATACTAACTATAACCTCCACTACTAACAACTCACTGACTATTCCACACTACCTGAGCAGTATGATCACTCCAGATCTCCATACTAACTATAACCTCCACTACTAACAACTCACTGACTATTCCACACTACCTGAGCAGTATGATCACTCCAGATCTCCATACTAACTATAACCTCCACTACTACAACTCACTGACTATTCCACACTACCTGAGCAGTATGATCACTCCAGATCTCCATACTAACTATAACCTCCACTGCTAACAACTCACTGACTATACCACACTACCTGAGCAGTATGATCACTCCAGATCTCCATACTAACTATAACCTCCACTACTAACAACTCACTGACTATTCCACACTACCTGAGCAGTATGATCACTCCAGATCTCCATACTAACTATAACCTCCACTACTAACAACTCACTGACTATTCCACACTACCTGAGCAGTATGATCACTCCAGATCTCCATACTAACTATAACCTCCACTACTACAACTCACTGACTATTCCACACTACCTGAGCAGTATGATCACTCCAGATCTCCATACTAACTATAACCTCCACTACTAACAACTCACTGACTATTCCACACTACCTGAGCAGTATGATCACTCCAGATCTCTATACTAACTATAACCTCCACTACTAACAACTCACTGACTATTCCACATTACCTGAGCAGTATGATCACTCCAGATCTCCATACTAACTATAACCTCCACTACTAACAACTCACTGACTATTCCACACTACCTGAGCAGTGTGATCACTCCAGATCTCCATACTAACTATAACCTCCACTGCTAACAACCCACTGACTATTCCACACTACCTGAGCAGTATGATCACTCCAGATCTCCATACTAACTATAACCTCCACTGCTAACAACTCACTGACTATTCCATACTACCTGAGCAGTATGATCACTCCAGATCTCCATACTAACTATAACCTCCACTGCTAACAACTCACTGACTATTCCACACTCCCTGAGCAGTATTATCACTCCAGATCTCCATACTAACTATAACCTCCACTACTAACAACTCACTGACTATTCCACACTACCTGAGCAGTATGATCACTCCAGATCTCCATACTAACTATAACCTCCACTGCTAACAACTCACTGACTATTCCACACTACCTGAGCAGTATGATCACTCCAGATCTCCATACTAACTATAACCTCCACTACTAACAACTCACTGACTATTCCACACTACCTGAGCAGTATGATCACTCCAGATCTCTATACTAACTATAACCTCCACTACTAACAACTCACTGACTATTCCACACTACCTGAGCAGTATGATCACTCCAGATCTCCATACTAACTATAACCTCCACTACTAACAACTCACTGACTATTCCACACTACCTGAGCAGTATGATCACTCCAGATCTCCATACTAACTATAACCTCCACTACTAACAACTCACTGACTATTCCACACTACCTGAGCAGTATGATCACTCCAGATCTCCATACTAACTATAACCTCCACTACTAACAACTCACTGACTATTCCACACTACCTGAGCAGTATGATCACTCCAGATCTCCATACTAACTATAACCTCCACTACTACAACTCACTGACTATTCCACACTACCTGAGCAGTATGATCACTCCAGATCTCCATACTAACTATAACCTCCACTACTAACAACTCACTGACTATTCCACACTACCTGAGCAGTATGATCACTCCAGATCTCTATACTAACTATAACCTCCACTACTAACAACTCACTGACTATTCCACACTACCTGAGCAGTATGATCACTCCAGATCTCCATACTAACTATAACCTCCACTACTAACAACTCACTGACTATTCCACACTACCTGAGCAGTGTGATCACTCCAGATCTCCATACTAACTATAACCTCCACTGCTAACAACCCACTGACTATTCCACACTACCTGAGCAGTATGATCACTCCAGATCTCCATACTAACTATAACCTCCACTGCTAACAACTCACTGACTATTCCATACTACCTGAGCAGTATGATCACTCCAGATCTCCATACTAACTATAACCTCCACTGCTAACAACTCACTGACTATTCCACACTCCCTGAGCAGTATTATCACTCCAGATCTCCATACTAACTATAACCTCCACTACTAACAACTCACTGACTATTCCACACTACCTGAGCAGTATGATCACTCCAGATCTCCATACTAACTATAACCTCCACTGCTAACAACTCACTGACTATTCCACACTACCTGAGCAGTATGATCACTCCAGATCTCCATACTAACTATAACCTCCACTACTAACAACTCACTGACTATTCCACACTACCTGAGCAGTATGATCACTCCAGATCTCTATACTAACTATAACCTCCACTACTAACAACTCACTGACTATTCCACACTACCTGAGCAGTATGATCACTCCAGATCTCCATACTAACTATAACCTCCACTGTAACAACTCACTGACTATTCCACGCTACCTGAGCAGTATGATCACTCCAGATCCCCATACTAACTATAACCTCCGCTACTAACAACTCACTGACTATTCCACACTACCTGAGCAGTATGATCACTCCAGATCTCCATACTAACTATAACCTCCACTACTAACAACTCACTGACTATTCCACACTACCTGAGCTGTATGATCACTCCAGATCTCCATACTAACTATAATCTCCACTGATAACAACTCACTGACTATACCACACTACCTGAGCAGTATGATCACTCCAGATCTCCATACTAACTATAACCTCCACTACTAACAACTCACTGACTATTCCACACTACCTGAGCAGTATGATCACTCCAGATCTCCATACTAACTATAACCTCCACTACTAACAACTCACTGACTATTCCACACTACCTGAGCAGTATGATCACTCCAGATCTCCATACTAACTATAACCTCCACTACTTACAACTCACTGACTATTCCACACTACCTGATCAGTATGATCACTCCAGATCTCCATACTAACTATAACCTCCGCTACTAACAACTCACTGACTATTCCACACTACCTGAGCAGTATGATCACTCCAGATCTCCATACTAACTATAACCTCCACTACTTACAACTCACTGACTATTCCACACTACCTGAGCAGTATGATCACTCCAGATCTCCATACTAACTATAACCTCCACTACTAACAACTCACTGACTATTCCACACTACCTGAGCAGTATGATCACTCCAGATCTCCATACTAACTATAACCTCCACTACTAACAACTCACTGACTATTCCACACTACCTGAGCAGTATGATCACTCCAGATCTCCATACTAACTATAACCTTCATTCCACTACTAACAACTCACTGACTATTCCACACTACCTGAGCAGTATGATCACTCCAGATCTCTATACTAACTATAACCTCCACTGCTAACAACTCACTGACTATTCCACACTACATGAGCAGTATGATCACTCCAGATCTCCATACTAACTATATCCTCCACTACTAACAACTCACTGACTATTCCACACTACCTGATCAGTATGATCACTCCAGATCTCCATACTAACTATAACCTCCACTGGTAACAACTCACTGACTATTCTACACTACCTGAGCAGTATGATCACTCCAGATCTCCATACTAACTATATCCTCCACTACTAACAACTCACTGACTATTCCACACTACCTGAGCAGTATGATCACTCCAGATCTCCATACTAACTATAACCTCCACTGCTAACAACTCACTGACTATTCCACACTACCTGAGCAGTATGATCACTCCAGATCTCCATACTAACTATAACCTCCACTAATAACAACTCACTGACTATTCCACACTACCTGATCAGTATGATCACTCCAGATCTCCATACTAACTATAACCTCCACTGGTAACAACTCACTGACTATTCTACACTACCTGAGCAGTATGATCACTCCAGATCTCCATACTAACTATATCCTCCACTACTAACAACTCACTGACTATTCCACACTACCTGAGCAGTATGATCACTCCAGATCCCTATACTAACTATAACCTCCACTAATAACAACTCACTGACTATTCCACACTACCTGAGCAGTATGATCACTCCAGATCTCCATACTAACTATAACCTCCACTACTAACAACTCACTGACTATTCCACACTACCTGAGCAGTATGATCACTCCAGATCTCCATACTAACTATAACCTCCACTGCTAACAACTCACTGACTATTCCACACTACCTGAGCAGTATGATCACTCCAGATCTCCATACTAACTATATCCTCCACTACTAACAACTCACTGACTATTCCACACTACCTGAGCAGTATGATCACTCCAGATCTCCATAATAACTATAACCTCCACTACTAACAACTCACTGACTATTCCACACTACCTGAGCAGTATAATCACTCCAGATCTCCATACTAACTATAACCTCCACTACTAACAACTCACTGACTATTCCACACTACCTGAGCAGTATGATCACTACACATCTCCATACTAACTATACCTCCACTACTAACAACTCACTGACTATTCCACACTACCTGAGCAGTATGATCACTCCAGATCTCCATACTAACTATAACCTCCACTACTAACAACTCACTTACTGTTCCACATTACATGAGCAGTATAATCACTCCAGATCTCCATACTAACTATAACCTCCACTACTAACAACTCACTGACTATTCCACACTACCTGAGCAGTATGATCACTCCAGATCTTCATACTAACTATAACCTCCACTACTTACAACTCACTGACTATTCCACACTACCTGAGCAGTATAATCACTCCAGATCTCCATACTAACTATAACTTCCACTACTAACAACTCACTGACTATTCCACACTACCTGAGCAGTATGATCACTCCAGATCTCCATACTAACTATAACCTCCACTGCTAACAACTCACTGACTATTCCACACTACCTGAGCAGTATGATCACTCCAGATCTCCATACTAACTATAACCTCCACTACTAACAACTCACTGACTATTCCACATTACCTGAGCAGTATGATCACTCCAGATCTCCATACTAACTATAACCTCCACTACTAACAACTCACTGACTATTCCACATTACCTGAGCAGTATGATCACTCCAGATCTCCATACTAACTATAACCTCCACTACTAACAACTCACTGACTATTCCACATTACCTGAGCAGTATGATCCCTCCAGATCTCCATACTAACTATAACCTCCACTACTAACAACTCACTGACTATTCCACACTACCTGAGCAGTATGATCACTCCAGATCTCCATACTAACTATAACCTCCACTACTAACAACTCACTGACTATTCCACACTACCTGAGCAGTATGATCACTCCACCTCTCCACTACTAACAACTCACTGACTATTCCACACTACCTGAGCAGTATGATCACTCCAGATCTCCATACTAACTATAACCTCCACTACTAACAACTCACTGACTATTCCACACTTCCTGAGCAGTATGATCACTCCAGATCTCCATACTAACTATAACCTCCACTACTAACAACTCACTGACTATCCCACACTACCTGAGCAGTATAATCACTCCAGATCTCCATAGTAACTATAACCACCACTGCTAACAACTCACTGACTATTCCACACTACCTGAGCAGTATGATCACTCCAGATCTCTATACTAACTATAACCTCCACTACTAACAACTCACTGACTATTCCACACTACCTGAGCAGTATGATCACTCCAGATCTCCATACTAACTATAACCTCCACTACTAACAACTCACTGACTATTCCACACTACCTGAGCAGTATGATCACTCCAGATCTCCATACTAACTATAACCTCTACTACTAACAACTCACTGACTATTCCACACTACCTGAGCAGTATGATCACTCCAGATCTCCATACTAACTATAACCTCCACTACTAACAACTCACTGACTATTCTACACTACCTGAGCAGTATGATCACTCCAGATCTCCATACTAACTATAACCTCCACTACTAACAACTCACTGACTATTCCACACTACCTGAGCAGTATGATCACTCCACCTCTCCACTACTAACAACTCACTGACTATTCCACACTACCTGAGCAGTATGATCACTCCAGATCTCCATACTAACTATAACCTCCACTACTAACAACTCACTGACTATTCCACACTTCCTGAGCAGTATGATCACTCCAGATCTCCATACTAACTATAACCTCCACTACTAACAACTCACTGACTATCCCACACTACCTGAGCAGTATAATCACTCCAGATCTCCATAGTAACTATAACCACCACTGCTAACAACTCACTGACTATTCCACACTACCTGAGCAGTATGATCACTCCAGATCTCTATACTAACTATAACCTCCACTACTAACAACTCACTGACTATTCCACACTACCTGAGCAGTATGATCACTCCAGATCTCCATACTAACTATAACCTCCACTGGTAACAACTCACTGACTATTCTACACTACCTGAGCAGTATGATCACTCCAGATCTCCATACTAACTATATCCTCCACTACTAACAACTCACTGACTATTCCACACTACCTGAGCAGTATGATCACTCCAGATCCCTATACTAACTATAACCTCCACTAATAACAACTCACTGACTATTCCACACTACCTGAGCAGTATGATCACTCCAGATCTCCATACTAACTATAACCTCCACTACTAACAACTCACTGACTATTCCACACTACCTGAGCAGTATGATCACTCCAGATCTCCATACTAACTATAACCTTCACTACTAACAACTCACTGACTATCCCACACTACCTGAGCAGTATAATCACTCCAGATCTCCATAGTAACTATAACCACCACTGCTAACAACTCACTGACTATTCCACACTACCTGAGCAGTATGATCACTCCAGATCTCTATACTAACTATAACCTCCACTACTAACAACTCACTGACTATTCCACACTACCTGAGCAGTATGATCACTCCAGATCTCCATACTAACTATAACCTCCACTACTAACAACTCACTGACTATTCCACACTACCTGAGCAGTATGATCACTCCAGATCTCCATACTAACTATAACCTCTACTACTAACAACTCACTGACTATTCCACACTACCTGAGCAGTATGATCACTCCAGATCTCCATACTAACTATAACCTCCACTACTAACAACTCACTGACTATTCCACACTACCTGAGCAGTATGATCACTCCAGATCTCTATACTAACTATAACCTCCACTGCTAACAACTCACTGACTATTCCACACTACATGAGCAGTATGATCACTCCAGATCTCCATACTAACTATAACCTCCACTGCTAACAACTCACTGACTATTCCACACTACCTGAGCAGTATGATCACTCCAGATCTCTATACTAACTATAACCTCCACTGCTAACAACTCACTGACTATTCCACACTACATGAGCAGTATGATCACTCCAGATCTCCATACTAACTATATCCTCCACTACTAACAACTCACTGACTATTCCACACTACCTGAGCAGTATGATCACTCCAGATCTCCATACTAACTATACCCTCCACTACTAACAACTCACTGACTATTCCACACTACCTGAGCAATATGATCACTCCAGATCTCCATACTAACTATAACCTCCACTACTAACAACTCACTGACTATTCCACACTACCTGAGCAATATGATCACTCCAGATCTACATACTAACTACAACCTCCACTACTAACAACTCACTGACTATTCCACACTACCTGAGCAATATGATCACTCCAGATCTCCATACTAACTATAACCTCCACTACTAACAACTCACTGACTATTCCACACTACCTGAGCAATATGATCACTCCAGATCTCCATACTAACCATAACCTCCACTACTAACAACTCACTGACTATTCCACACTACCTGAGCAGTATGATCACTCCAGATCTCCATACTAACTATAACCTCTACTACTAACAACTCACTGACTATTCCACACTACCTGAGCAGTATGATCACTCCAGATCTCCATACTAACTATAACCTCCACTACTAACAACTCACTGACTATTCCACACTACCTGAGCAGTATGATCACTCCAGATCTCCATACTAACTATAACCTCCACTACTAACAATTCACTGACTATTCCACACTACATGAGCAGTATGATCACTACAGATCTCCATACTAACTATAACCTCCACTACTAACAACTCACTGACTATTCCACACTACCTGAGCAGTATGATCACTACAGATCTCCATACTAACTATAACCTCCACTCCATTACTAACAACTCACTGACTATTCCACACTACCTGAGCAGTATGATCACTCCAGATCTCCATACTAACTATAACCTCCTCTACTAACAACTCACTGACTATTCCACACTACCTGAGCAGTATGATCACTCCAGATCTCCATACTAACTATAACCTCCACTACTAACAACTCACTGACTATTCCACACTACCTGAGCAGTATGATCACTCCAGATCTCCATACTAACTATAACCTCCACTACTAACAACTCACTGACTATTCCACACTACCTGAGCAGTATGATCACTCCAGATCTCCATACTAACTATAACTTCCACTACTAACAACTCACTGACTATTCCACACTACCTGAGCAGTATGATCACTCCAGATCTCCATACTAACTATAACCTCCACTGCTAACAACTCACTGACTATTCCACACTACCTGAGCAGTATGATCACTCCAGATCTCCATACTAACTATAACCTCCACTGCTAACAACTCACTGACTATTCCACACTACCTGAGCAGTATGATCACTCCAGATCTCCATACTAACTATAACCTCCACTACTAACAACTCACTGACTATTCCACACTACCTGAGCAGTATGATCACTCCAGATCTCCATACTAACTATAACCTCCACTGCTAACAACTCACTGACTATTCCACACTACCTGAGCAGTATGATCACTCCAGATATCCATACTAACTATAACCTCCACTACTAACAACTCACTGACTATTCCACACTACCTGAGCAATATGATCACTCCAGCTCTCCATACTAACTATAACCTCCACTACTAACAACTCACTGACTATTCCACACTACCTGAGCAATATGATCACTCCAGCTCTCCATACTAACTATAACCTCCACTGCTAACAACTCACTGACTATTCCACACTACCTGAGCAGTATGATCACTCCAGATCTCCATACTAACTATAACCTCCACTGCTAACAACTCACTGATTATTCCACATTACCTGAGCAGTATGATCACTCCAGATCTCCATACTAACTATAACCTCCACTGCTAACAACTCACTGACTATTCCACACTACCTGAGTAGTATGATCACTCCAGCTCTCCATACTAACTATAACCTCCACTACTAACAACTCACTGACTATTCCACACTACCTGAGCAATATGATCACTCCAGCTCTCCATACTAACTATAACCTCCACTGCTAACAACTCACTGACTATTCCACACTACCTGAGCAGTATGATCACTCCAGATCTCCATACTAACTATAACCTCCACTGCTAACAACTCACTGATTATTCCACATTACCTGAGCAGTATGATCACTCCAGATCTCCATACTAACTATAACCTCCACTGCTAACAACTCACTGACTATTCCACACTACCTGAGCAGTATGATCACTCCAGATCTCCATACTAACTATAACCTCCACTACTAACAACTCACTGACTATTCCACACTACCTGAGCAGTATGATCACTCCAGATCTCCATACTAACTATAACCTCCACTACTAACAACTCACTGACTATTCCACACTACCTGATCAGTATGATCACTCCAGATCTCCATACTAACTATAACCTCCACTACTAACAACTCACTGACTATTCCACACTACCTGAGCAGTATGATCACTCCAGATCTCCATACTAACTATAACCTCCACTGCTAACAACTCACTGACTATTCCACACTACCTGAGCAGTATGATCACTCCAGATCTCCATACTAACTATAACCTCCACTACTAACAACTCACTGACTATTCCACACTACCTGATCAGTATGATCACTCCAGATCTCCACACTAACTATAACCTCCACTACTAACAACTCACTGACTATTCCATACTACCTGAGCAGTATGATCACTCCAGATCTCCATACTAACTATAACCTCCACTACTAACAACTCACTGACTATTCCACACTACCTGAGCAGTATGATCACTCCAGATCTCTATACTAACTATAACCTCCACTACTAATAACTCACTGACTATTCCACACTACCTGAGCAGTATGATCACTCCAGATCTCCATACTAACTATAACCTCCACTACTAACAACTCACTGACTATTCCACACTACCTGATCAGTATGATCACTCCAGATCTCCATACTAACTATAACCTCCACTACTAACAACTCACTGACTATTCCACACTACCTGAGCAGTATGATCACTCCAGATCTCCATACTAACTATAACCTCCACTACTAACAACTCACTGACTATTCCACACTACCTGAGCAGTATGATCACTCCAGATCTACATACTAACTATATCCTCCACTGCTAACAACTCACTGACTATTCCACACTACCTGAGCAGTATGATCACTCCAGATCTCCATACTAACTATAACCGCCACTACTAACAACTCACTGACTATTCCACACTACCTGAGCAGTATGATCACTCCAGATCTCCATACTAACTATAACCTCCACTACTAACCACTCACTGACTATTCCACACTACCTGAGCAGTATGATCACTCCAGATCTCCATACTAACTATAACCTCCACTACTAACAACTCACTGACTATTCCACACTACCTGATCAGTATGATCACTCCAGATCTCCATACTAACTATAACCTCCACTACTAACAACTCACTGACTATTCCACACTACCTGAGCAGTATGATCACTCCAGATCTCCATACTAACTATAACCTCCACTGCTAACAACTCACTGACTATTCCACACTACCTGAGCAGTATGATCACTCCAGATCTCCATACTAACTATAACCTCCACTACTAACAACTCACTGACTATTCCACACTACCTGATCAGTATGATCACTCCAGATCTCCACACTAACTATAACCTCCACTACTAACAACTCACTGACTATTCCATACTACCTGAGCAGTATGATCACTCCAGATCTCCATACTAACTATAACCTCCACTACTAACAACTCACTGACTATTCCACACTACCTGAGCAGTATGATCACTCCAGATCTCTATACTAACTATAACCTCCACTACTACTAACTCACTGACTATTCCACACTACCTGAGCAGTATGATCACTCCAGATCTCCATACTAACTATAACCTCCACTACTAACAACTCACTGACTATTCCACACTACCTGATCAGTATGATCACTCCAGATCTCCATACTAACTATAACCTCCACTACTAACAACTCACTGACTATTCCACACTACCTGAGCAGTATGATCACTCCAGATCTCCATACTAACTATAACCTCCACTACTAACAACTCACTGACTATTCCACACTACCTGAGCAGTATGATCACTCCAGATCCCTATACTAACTATAACCTCCACTACTAACAACTCACTGACTATACCACACTACCTGAGCAGTATGATCACTCCAGATCTCCATACTAACTATAACCTCCACTACTAACAACTCACTGACTATTCCACACTACCTGAGCAGTATGATCACTCCAGATCTACATACTAACTATATCCTCCACTGCTAACAACTCACTGACTATTCCACACTACCTGAGCAGTATGATCACTCCAGATCTCCATACTAACTATAACCTCCACTACTAACAACTCACTGACTATTCCACACTACCTGAGCAGTATGATCACTCCAGATCTCCATACTAACTATAACCTCCACTACTAACAACTCACTGACTATTTCACACTACCTGAGCAGTATGATCACTCCAGATCTCCATACTAACTATAACCGCCACTACTAACAACTCACTGACTATTCCACACTACCTGAGCAATATGATCACTCCAGATCTCCATACTAACTATAACCTCCACTACTAACAACTCACTGACTATTCCACACTACCTGAGCAATATGATCACTCCAGATCTCCATACTAACTATAACCTCCACTACTAACAACTCACTGACTATTTCACACTACCTGAGCAGTATGATCACTCCAGATCTCCATACTAACTATAACCGCCACTACTAACAACTCACTGACTATTCCACACTACCTGAGCAGTATGATCACTCCAGATCTCCATACTAACTATAACCTCCACTGCTAACAACTCACTGACTATTCCACACTACCTGAGCAGTATGATCACTCCAGATCTCCATACTAACTATAACCTCCACTACTAACAACTCAGTGACTATTCCACACTACCTGAGCAGTATGATCACTCCAGATCTCCATACTAACTATAACCGCCACTACTAACAACTCAGTGACTATTCCACACTACCTGAGCAGTATGATCACTCCAGATCTCCATACTAACTATAACCGCCACTACTAACAACTCAGTGACTATCCCACACTACCTGAGCAGTATGATCACTCCAGATCTCCATACTAACTATAACCTCCACTGCTAACAACTCACTGACTATTCCACATTACCTGAGCAGTATGATCACTCCAGATCTCCATACTAACTATAACCTCCACTACTAACAACTCAGTGACTATTCCACACTACCTGAGCAGTATGATCACTCCAGATCTCCATACTAACTATAACCGCCACTACTAACAACTCAGTGACTATTCCACACTACCTGAGCAGTATGATCACTCCAGATCTCCATACTAACTATAACCGCCACTACTAACAACTCAGTGACTATCCCACACTACCTGAGCAGTATGATCACTCCAGATCTCCATACTAACTATAACCTCCACTGCTAACAACTCACTGACTATTTCACACTACCTGAGCAGTATGATCACTCCAGATCTCCATACTAACTATAACCTCCACTACTAACAACTCAGTGACTATTCCACACTACCTGAGCAGTATGATCACTCCAGATCTCCATACTAACTATAACCGCCACTACTAACAACTCAGTGACTATTCCACACTACCTGAGCAGTATGATCACTCCAGATCTCCATACTAACTATAACCGCCACTACTAACAACTCAGTGACTATCCCACACTACCTGAGCAGTATGATCACTCCAGATCTCCATACTAACTATAACCTCCACTGCTAACAACTCACTGACTATTCCACATTACCTGAGCAGTATGATCACTCCAGATCTCCATACTAACTATAACCTCCACTACTAACAACTCACTGACTATTTATTCCACATTACCTGAGCAGTATGATCACTCCAGATCTCCATACTAACTATAACCTCCACTCCACTGCTAACAACTCACTGACTATTCCACACTACCTGAGCAGTATGATCACTCCAGATCTCCATACTAACTATAACCTCCACTACTAACAACTCACTGACTATTCCACACTACCTGAGCAGTATGATCACTCCAGATCTCCATACTAACTATAACCTCCACTACTAACCACTCACTGACTATTCCACACTACCTGAGCAGTATGATCACTCCAGATCTCCATACTAACTATAACCTCCACTGCTAACAACTCACTGACTATTCCTCACTACCTGAGCAGTATGATCACTCCAGATCTCCATACTAACTATAACCTCCACTACTAACAACTCACTGACTATTCCACACTACCTGATCAGTATGATCACTCCAGATCTCCATACTAACTATAACCTCCACTACTAACATCTCACTGACTATTCCACACTTCCTGATCAGTATGATCACTCCAGATCTCCATACTAACTATAACCTCCACTACTAACAACTCACTGACTATTCCACACTACCTGAGCAGTATGATCACTCCAGATCTCCATACTAACTATAACCTGCACTACTAACAACTCACTGACTATTCCACACTACCTGAGCAGTATGATCACTCCAGATCTCCATACTAACTATAACCTCCACTCCACTAACAACTTACTGACTATTCCACACTACCTGAGCAGTATGATCACTACAGATCTCCATACTAACTATAACCTCCACTACTAACAACTCACTGACTATTCCACACTACCTGAGCAGTATGATCACTCCAGCTCTCCATACTAACTATAACCTCCACTCCACTGCTAACAACTCACTGACTATTCCACACTACCTGAGCAGTATGATCACTCCAGATCTCCATACTAACAATAACCTCCACTACTAACAACTCACTGACTATTCCACACTATCTGAGCAGTATGATCACTCCAGATCCCCATACTAACTATAACCTCCACTGCTAACAACTCACTGACTATTCCACACTACCAGAGCAGTATGATCACTCCAGATCTCCATACTAACTATAACCTCCTCTCCACTGCTAACAACTCACTGACTATTCCACACTACCTGAGCAGTATAATCACTCCAGATCTCCATACTAACTATAACCTCCACTACTAACAATTCACTGACTATTCCACACTACCTGAGCAGTATGATCACTCCAGATCTCTATACTAACTATAACCTCCACTACTAACAACTCACTGACTATTCCACACTACCTGAGCAGTATGATCACTCCAGATCTCCATACTAACTATAACCTCCACTACTAACAACTCACTGACTATTCCACATTACCTGAGCAGTATGATCACTCCAGATCTCCATACTAACTATAACCTCCACTACTAACATCTCACTGACTATTCCACACTACCTGAGCAGTATGATCACTCCAGATCTCTATACTAACTATAACCTCCACTACTAACAACTCACTGACTATTCCACACTACCTGAGCAGTATGATCACTCCAGATCTCCATACTAACTATAACCTCCACTACTAACAACTCACTGACTATTCCACAGTACAGGAATGAAGCCAGTCGATATACTTTGTCAGAGCTCTGAAAGCCTGGAATAATCTACCCCAAAAATAAACAAACTTCTCCCAATCTAAAATCAGTTAAAAAAACGACTTCTTTGTATCTAACATATATTGATGTAACGGTATATAAAGGTTTTGTGTGTGTGTATAACCTATATAAAATGTTTCTGAATTAGTGTAAACTCTCTGCCCTATTTCAGTACCAGAGGAGGGAACAAACCATTCATTGACGACAGGGGAGGCTTTAGCTTTTTGGGGGCCCTAAGTGGAAAATCCCAAGGGGCCTCACTTTACATCTGCTCCAGTACTTCTAATAAGATATTGCCATCTGATTTTGTTTACATAGTGGCAGAGCTGCTCACTCGTATGTTACTGAAAGGGTTAAGTATCATTAATCACTACCCCTCCTCCCCACATGTACCCCCTTAATGCCAGCCCTGGCGCCGTTGTACGATATAAGAAGCCTTGGCCCCCATGATGCACATAGTTCCACCGCTGCGCATGGCTCCCATTATGTATGAGAGAGGTTAGAGATTAATGGAATCCGTGGGGTGCAGTCATCCTTCTCTGGGGTATCAGTGGATTAACCCATAATCAGACAGCGTGCTCACAATGCGTTCCTGTGCAAGGAGTTTACAGGTGTCTGCTAAAGTAAAAATTATCCCTTTATTGGCTAAATAAGTGGCTCCGGGATGCAAGAATCAAGACAGCTTAGGTCTATTCTTTAGCGTTGCAATGTGATACCTACTCCGTTGGTTATATACCTGCACCGCAGAGCCGCTCAGTTACACTTTTACTGTACCCGTCTCCTGATTTTTCCATGGTCAACAGGACACCTCCCTTTACCTATTGTACAGATGTGTGTCACTCACTTGCACCCTCCTATGTTAATGATGTGGTGTATGCAGGGCCGGATTTACATCTCAGGGGCCTGTAGGCACAGAAATCTGAAGCTCCCCCCCAATTGGCCATCTCCACTGGACACCTCCACAATGCTCCTAATCTCCACATTGCCCCCATCATCTCCATATTGCCCTCACATTGCCCCATCAGCTCCAACTTGCCCCCATCAGCTCCATGTTACCCTCACATTGCCCCCATCAGCTCCAACTTGCCCCCCATCAGCTCCACATTTCCCCCACCATCTCCATATTGTCCTCACATTGCCCCCCATCAACTCCAACTTGCCCCCATCAGCTCCATGTTACCCTCACATTGCCCCCCATCAGCTGCACATTTCCCCCACCATCTCCAAATTGCCCCCCATCAGCTGCACATTGCCCCCACCATCTCCATATTGCCTTCACATTGCCCCCATCAGCTCCCAGCGCTCTGCATTCCTAAAGAGCCGACAAGTGAGCTCAGCAGCTACAGGACTGTGCCAAAGGAGGTAGGAAACAGACAACGGGGGGGGGGGGGTGATGTGAGGGCGATACGGATTGGGGGGAATTATTGTTCTGCCACTGCGCAGTCAGCGAGGCAGCTAATTTAAAAAATAAAAAAGAATCCCAATGGCAGGCGCCCCTCTGTGGCGTACGCCTGTAGGCAGGTGCCTACTCTGCCTTATGGCAAATTCAGCCCAGGGTGTATGCACTGGCCATCACGGTCCATAGCCGGGAAGGGGAGGCAGCGGCTCTTGCACAGCCAACTGAAGGTAGGAAGGTGATCCACACAGGCAATTGTATATCGCATTGTTACTATATCCCAGTGCGAGGCAAACAAGGGTATAACGCTCAGATCCAACTGCATACCGCATTGTTACTGTATCCCAGTGCGAGGCAAACAGGGGTATAACGCTCAGATCCAACTGTATACCGCATTGTTACTGTATCCCAGTGCGAGGCAAACAGGGGTATAACGCTCAGATCCAAATGAATACCGCATTGTTACTGTATACCAGTGCAAGGCAAACAGGGGTATAACGCTCAGATCCAATTGTACACCGCATTGTTACTGTATCCCAGTGCGAGGCAAACAGGGGTATAACGCTCAGATCCAACTGTATACCGCATTGTTACTGTATCCCAGCGCGAGGCAAACAGGGGTATAACGCTCAGATCCAATTGTATATCGCATTGTTACTGTATCCCAGTGCGAGGCAAACAGGGGTATAACGCTCAGATCCAACTGTATATCGCATTGTTACTGTATCCCAGTGCGAGGCAAACAGGGGTATAACGCTCAGATCCAAATGCATACCGCATTATTACTGTATCCCAGTGCGAGGCAAACAAGGATATAACGCTCAGATCCAAATGCATACCGCATTATTACTGTATCCCAGTGCGAGGCAAACAGGGGTATAACTCTCAGATCCAACTGTATACCGCATTGTTACTGTATCCCAGTGCGAGGCAAACAGTGGGGTGCAACGCTCAGATCCAACTGTATACCGCATTATTACTGTATCCCAGTGCGAGGCAAACAGTGGGGTGCAACGCTCAGATCCAACTGTATACCACATTATTACTGTATCCCAGTGCGAGGCAAACAGGGGTATAACGCTCAGATCCAACTGTATACCGCATTGTTACTGTATCCCAGTGCGAGGCAAACAGGGGTATAATGCTCAGATCCAACTGTATACCGCATTATTACAGTATCCCAGTGCGAGGCAAACAGTGGGGTGCAACGCTCAGATCCAACTGTATACCGCATTATTACTGTATCCCAGTGCGAGGCAAACAGGGGTATAACGCTCAGATCCAACTGTATACCGCATTGTTACTGTATCCCAGTGCGAGGCAAACAGGGGTATAACGCTCAGATCCAACTGTATACCGCATTGTTACTGTATCCCAGTGCGAGGCAAACAGGGGTATAACGCTCAGATCCAACTGTATACCGCATTGTTACTGTATCCCAGTGCGAGGCAAACAGGGGTATAATGCTCAGATCCAACTGCATACCGCATTATTACTGTATCCCAGTGCGAGGCAAACAGGGGTATAACGCTCAGATCCAACTGCATACCGCATTGTTACTGTATCCCAGTGCGAGGCAAACAGGGGTATAACGCTCAGATCCAACTGCATACCGCATTGTTACTGTATCCCAGTGCGAGGCAAACAGGGGTATAATGCTCAGATCCAACTGTATACTGCATTGTTACTGTATCCCAGTGCGAGGCAAACAGGGGTATAACGCTCAGATCCAACTGTATATCGCATTGTTACTGTATCCCAGTGCGAGGCAAACAGAGGTATAACACTCAGACCCAACTGTATACCGCATTGTTACTGTATCCCAGTGCGAGGCAAACAGAGGTATAACACTCAGATCCAACTGTATATCGCATTGTTACTGTATCCCAGTGCGAGGCAAACAGGGGTATAACACTCAGATCCAACTGTATACCGCATTGTTACTGTATCCCAGTGTGAGGCAAACAGTGGGTATAACGCTCAGATCCAACTGTATATCGCATTGTTACTGTATCCCAGTGCGAGGCAAACAGTGGGGTGCAACGCTCAGACCCTAACAATGGAATGAACAGTAATAACACGACATTATGTGGTGATGTGGAGATAACAGATCCCCATGGCATACAATTGTTATTAAACTGCATCCGAAGGGTTAAATTCACACACAAGTGTGTGTGTGTGTGTGTATGTATGTGCGTGACAGTGTTTAATACTTAACCCGTGTATGGTGAATAGTGATGTGTCACTGTGTGTGGGCCTGCTGTCCCTTACAGCAGTGTGAATAAAGAAGTGCTGCGGAGCCTATATAACAGAGCGGTATGAGAGAGACTGGTGCCAGACCTTAACCCTTTGAGTGCCAGAGGTATCCAATGCAATGGGTTACACTGAGGTCACCTGAGTACAACTGTCTGAATAGAATGGAGGACAGGGGTACCGCAGGACGCTCTGCTACCCACAGAAAATAAAGAAAAGGGGTGTCAGGAAGTGTGCGGAACTACAGAGTAAAACTCCCTCTAGTGGCTGTAGAGAGAGGGCATTTACAGCTCATAATGACTCACACATCACAGATCTTTATACACCTCCTCTCAAGGTTTGACTCTCAGCTGAGTCTCTCCCTCCCCCCAAACCCAAAACAAACAAATGCAGGTTTCTGTCCCCACAAACACAGATGACTCCCACCGACAGCTCTCACGGAAACCTACCATTCTGGTATTCAAAGGGTTAAGTCAAGTAGATTTTCCAAAAAGGTGAGAGGTGTCTACAGCAGTACCAGACTGTGATGAGTAAAACAGAAGTGCTTCCACTGCAGGGTGGAGTTTTATTCAAAGTTATTGCAGCTCAAACTTGCATATTCTGGGCATGCAAAAAACAAGCAAATAAATTAAAAAAAAAACCAAGCAATTTTTTGCAGCTTTAACTTGTGAATAAAGACACCTCCCAGCAGGGGGAGCACTTCTGTTTTATTCAGGAGGAGAAACCCTGCAATATAGCGCTTTTCCCATGTTCAGCGTTACTGCCCCTTTAATGTAACATCAACGCCTTAATCTGGGCAGAAAATTCTGTATCAACTGGGTTCACCAAACCAACATGTAAAGAGGCGTATTAACCCTTTCACTTCCCACAGTCTGCAGGTGCGTATTAACCCTTTATATAGACTTCCCACAGTCTGCAGGTGCATATTAACCCTTTATATAGACTTCCTACAGTCTGCAGGTACATATTAACCCTTTATGGTGACTGCCCATAGTCTACAGGTGCAATCATGGTGTAGGTGGTGCCTTATTGGCCGATGCGTTGCCCTGGGAGACATTAATAGCCGATGTGTTTACCTGGGACAAGAGACCTCATTGGCCGTTGCGTTGCCCTGGGAGGAGACCTCATTGGCCGATGCTTTACCCGGGGAGGAGACCTCATTGGCGATGTCTTCCCCTGGGAGGAGACCTATGGATAAATTAGGGGCCACTCTAAGTCCAGGTGAATCAGCGGGGAATTTAAATTAAGGGAATTAACACTTTAACCCTGTCAGTGCCATGGGGGTGTGCAATGCATTGCTTGTCAATGAGTTACTTATTCCTCTGGCATTCTGAGGGTTAAGGACCAGCCTAATGGGGGGCCCCCAGGCCTGACCCTAGAGGCCTATGGAGCTGGAGCCCGCAGAGTTTGTTACTTAGCGTCACAGGCATCAGTGTTGCAGTTCAGTCTTCTACCAGCAGAGGGGACAGGTTTTCTGATGCTCCCAAATAGCAGACTTTTTACCAAGTCCATAGGTGCAGACATTTGGAAATGTGATAAATGTCCTTTAAAGGGACAGTAATACTTAGTTTTATTTTTATTTTGTAGGCATTAAAAAAACATGAAGAACGATATAAGTCTTATCTCTCAGACCTTTATGATTTAAGAGATATTCACAAGCAAAGTCCCCCCCCCCCCTGTTCAGCCAGATCAGAAGGGAGGTGCCCAGGTAGACTGCAGAGAGGGACAATCTTCAGTTAAGATCAGGGAAAAAACTTGTCAAGGGGGCAGGGCTTTCATTGTTCTCATAGGAAGAAGATTGTCCCCTGCTGTTATCTGTCTGGTCTATGGACTGGATTCCACATCTGAGAAGAAATGGCTTACACTAGGTAAAAGGGGCGGGAGGGGAAACTTTGCTTGTGAATATCTCATAAACCATAAAGGTTTGAGACATAAGACTTATATCATTCTTCATGTTTTTTTTAATGCCTACAAAATAAAATAAAGTTAAAACGAAGTATTACTATCCCTTTAAAGGAACACTAGCACATAACATGATCAGGTGCTATATATACACTTCTATATCCTGTACTCCACACTACGTTTCTAACAATTCTGTTTTCTGAAGCCTAAAATCTAGTACATATGCCTGACGGAGCAGACATTCCTGCCTTCTGTAGGTTGAGGAGTACCACAACAATCCCGAACTGTGCAGATCATCTGTAACATTACAGCCTTCCTGACTCCAAGAGCCGTGGGCATAATCACAATACACAGATCAACTTTACCTCTTCTCATTGCAAAACACCACAAAACAAATAAATTGGTCTCTAGACAGAACAGTTCACACAAATGTTAAAAACCCATTTTTGGGCTGTAACAAATACATTTTATATATGCTGCTGGTAAGCACACGGTATTTTAGCTTTACATCAACCTATTTTGTGGCTCTGTTTTCATTTTCCTTTAAAGAGATAGTAATGTTTAGATATTAAGACAAGGCTGGTTCTTCTATATACTTTTTATATATCGAAGTGTACCTTCTGAACAGTACATAACGTTGCAGTCTTCCTTTTATTTTTAAGTGTCCCCCTTCCATAAGCTGACCAGATCTCACCTTTAACCAGGGACACATAAGAAATAGCCATTTTGCATTACTTCGCTGAAATCAATGCAGTCCTGCAGTATGCATTTCTCCTATGCGTCCCCAGTTAAAGGTGAGGTCTGGTCAGCCTACCCTTCCACCCCTTTTGCCATCCCTCAGACCTGAAATCTGGTCGCTTGTCCAGATACATCAGAAGTGACAACCTTCTGCCTATTAGTATATGGAAAACCCTGGCACCTTAACAAAAGAAGGCAGGTTTCTCCTTATGACACAATATTGTCCCTAGTCACGATACATCCAGACCAGCTTTCTACTTTGAAGGAAAACCAGGATGACTTATGGTAGGCTGAACAGACCTCACCTTTAACCGGGGACACATAGGAAATAGGCATGTTTCGGGACTGCACTGAAATCAAGCAGCCCTGCAGTATGTATTTTTTTATATATGTTCCCGGTTAAAGGTGAGGTCTGGTCACCCTAACTTATGTAAAAGTGGAGGGAAGGGGACACTTTCAAGTAAAAAGACTACTACAGAGTTATAGACAGTTAGAAAGGTACACTTCGTTATATATAAATAGTTATATTGAAGAATCCGCTTTGCCTTTACTGTCCCTTTAAGCACATCTAGACTGTAACCGTTCTTCAATCCAAGTTTCATTTCTTGCAAAACATCCTGCGGTTTCACTTTCTGTGTCTGTTATTACACAAACAGGTCTCCATACGCTTGTTCTTCCATTCAACCTTATCAACACGGAACTGAAATGCACAGCTCATTCCATTTGATGTTTCTTTGTCAACAGAATGAACCCTTTGAGCACCAAAGGGGTAGCCAACACACTGCTTCTCAATTCGCTGGATACCCCTCTGGCACTCAGTAGTTACAGCATTCGTTTTCCTTTAAAGTGGAACTGCCACCCGTGAATAAATTTGCCCCAAATAAATACCCATCTGGCGACTATCTGCTCAATAGCGCTAGTCACCAGAAATATTACCTGGGGTTTGAGAATTGTACACTGTTCCCGGACTGACAGGCAGGACAGAGCGCAGACATCTTCCCATAGTGACGTCTGCACGCCCACAATTCTCAAACCCCAGGTAATATTTCTGCCGACTAGCGCTACCGAGCAGATAGTCGCCAGATGGGTATTTATTTGGGCCAGATTTATTCATGGGTGGTCGTTCTGCTTTAAACATTTGGGAGCCAAAGCTTCTGCAATGCACAGGGTTAAAAAAAAATAAATAAATAAAAAAAAACAAAAAAAAAAAACTTTTATTCAAAGGAAAAGTGGAATAATTCTGTGGCAAACCAATTGCATCTTGGGGGGGGTTCCACAGATTTAAATGGTGATTTTAACCCATTGAATACAAGACTACACAGGTCCCACTACTAACAGGTAATATAATACCCACCACAGGACTACATGGGTCCCACTACTGTAATAATATAATACCCACCGCAGGACTACACGGCTCCCACTACTGTAATAATATAATACCCACCGCAGGACTAGACGGGTCCCACTACTGTAATAATATAATACCCACCGCAGGACTACACGGCTCCCACTACTGTAATAATATAATACCCACCGCAGGACTACACGGGTCCCACTACTGTAATAATATAATACCCACCGCAGGACTACACGGGTCCCACTACTGTAATAATATAATACCCACCGCAGGACTACACGGGTCCCACTACTGTAATAATATAATACCCACCGCAGGACTACACGGGTCCCACTACTGTAATAATATAATACCCACCGCAGGACTACACGGGTCCCATTGGTACCAGATAATCATCGATGCAGCAGTATTCTTTGGGTCCTTTTCTTAAATAGGATGATTTGCTAACTTCAGTCTTAATACAAAATATCAGATACCTACCCCAATCCAGACAAGGAGAAACGTTCCCATACGCCTCTTAGTCTGTCCCAGCAAGCACTTCTGTGATCCCTAATGATCTGGAATGTGCAGCAGAGCCACAGGTTGGTGTATGAAGAGTTCCTCTAGACTGTGAGCTCCGTGTCCAGCTGTAGGCTGTTGTCACAGGAGATACAGATCTGTTAGTCCTCCCCCCACCCAGTCTGGGCGGATTCAGCGCTGAGTGAGGGTTTTTAAGCTCCGCTTCTAAGAGAAGGTTTTATCTTAGGACAGCTGCTGAATTTCACATCACGTGTTAACCCTTCAATGGGCCCTTTAAAATCAAGCAACCTCATGCACGCTGCCACCTGAACTACTGCAGTATTACAAGGGCAAAATTATTATTAGGGACCAATAAGATTTTAGGTACATTTTTTTTTTTTATAAATTTAGTAAGGATTTTACTTATCTAAAATGATATTTCTATATACACGTAAACACATTCAACAAGAAAGCTGCACTCAACCATTACCAGATTTGTGCATGTCCCATAAAAATGTAAATATTCAAGTATACTCAGCCTTGATGTGCACACACACACACACACACACACAATATACACAGACACACACACACAATATACACAGACACACAGACACAATATACACAGACACACAGACACAATATACACAGATACATACACACACACACACACATATACACAGATACATACACACACACACACACACACACACACACTATATATACACCTACACGGGCAAAGCTGTGCCACACACATCTACTGGAATATATATTTATACAGGGGTCATTACCAGGGGAGGGCTGGCAACTTTTTCCTGGGGGCAAGTACAATCAAGTGGCCCATTTCTACTGTCCCTCAGCCCTCCGTCCCAGCCCAGTCCCTTTTGTTAATTTGTAATTGCCATTAATGTTGTGAATTAAATCTAGTGATACCCCTGCGCCTTCCACTGAAATGGTAACCCGCTAGTGATACCACAGTGCCTTCGACTGAAATGGTAACCCGCTAGTGATACCCCTGCACCTACCACTGAAATGGTAACCCGCTAGTGATACCCCTACGCCTACCACTGAAATGGTAACCCGCTAGTGATACCACAGAGCCTACCACTGAAATGGTAACCCGCTAGTGATACCCCTGCACCTACCGCTGAAATGGTAACCCGCTAGTGATACCACAGTGCCTACCACTGAAATGGTAACCCGCTAGTGATACCACAGTGCCTACCACTGAAATGGTAACCCGCTAGTGATACCCCTGCACCTACCACTGAAATGGTAACCCGCTAGTGATACCCCTGCGCCTACCGCTGAAATGGTAACCCGCTAGTGATACCACAGTGCCTACCACTGAAATGGTAACCCGCTAGTGATACCACAGTGCCTACCAATGAAATGGTAACCCGCTAGTGATACCGCAGCACCTACCGCTGAAATGGTAACCCGCTAGTGATACCGCAGCACCTACCGATGAAATGGTAACCCGCTAGTGATACCCCTGCACCTACCGCTGAAATGGTAACCCGCTAGTGATACCACAGTGCCTACCGCTGAAATGGTAACCCGCTAGTGATACCACAGCACCAACCACTGAAATGGTAACCCGCTAGTGATACCGCAGCACCTACCGCTGAAATGGTAACCCGCTAGTGATACCCCTGTGCCTACCACTGAAATAGTAACCCACTAGTGATACCGCAGCACCTACCGCTGAAATGGTAACCCGCTAGTGATACCCCTGCACCTACCACTGAAATGGTAACCCGCTAGTGATACCCCTGCACCTACCACTGAAATGGTAACCCGCTAGTGATACCCCTGCGCCTACCACTGAAATGGTAACCCGCTAGTGATACCACAGAGCCTACCACTGAAATGGTAACCCGCTAGTGATACCACAGTGCCTACCAATGAAATGGTAACCCGCTAGTGATACCGCAGCACCTACCGCTGAAATGGTAACCCGCTAGTGATACCGCAGCACCTACCGATGAAATGGTAACCCGCTAGTGATACCCCTGCACCTACCGCTGAAATGGTAACCCACTAGTGATACCGCAGCACCTACCGCTGAAATGGTAACCCGCTAGTGATACCCCTGTGCCTACCACTGAAATGGTAACCCACTAGTGATACCGCAGCACCTACCGCTGAAATGGTAACCCGCTAGTGATACCCCTGCACCTACCACTGAAATGGTAACCCGCTAGTGATACCCCTGCACCTACCACTGAAATGGTAACCCGCTAGTGATACCCCTGCGCCTACCACTGAAATGGTAACCCGCTAGTGATACCACAGAGCCTACCACTGAAATGGTAACCCGCTAGTGATACCACAGCACCTACCGCTGAAATGGTAACCTGCTAGTGATACCGCAGCACCTACCGCTGAAATGGTAACCCGCTAGTGATACCACAGCGCCTACCACTGAAATGGTAACCCGCTAGTGATACCGCAGCACCTACCGCTGAAATGGTAACCTGCTAGTGATACCCCTGCGCCTACCGCTGAAATGGTAACCCGCTAGTGATACCGCAGCACCTACCGCTGAAATGGTAACCCGCTAGTGATACCCCTGCACCTACCGCTGAAATGGTAACCCGCTAGTGATACCACAGTGCCTACCGCTGAAATGGTAACCCGCTAGTGATACCACAGCACCTACCACTGAAATGGTAACCCGCTAGTGATACCGCAGCACCTACCGCTGAAATGGTAACCCGCTAGTGATACCCCTGTGCCTACCACTGAAATGGTAATCCACTAGTGATACCGCAGCACCTACCGCTGAAATGGTAACCCGCTAGTGATACCCCTGCACCTACCACTGAAATGGTAACCCGCTAGTGATACCCCTGCACCTACCACTGAAATGGTAACCCGCTAGTGATACCCCTGCGCCTACCACTGAAATGGTAACCCACTAGTGATACCCCTGCGCCTACCACTGAAATGGTAACCCGCTAGTGATACCATAGCACCTACCGCTGAAATGGTAACCCGCTAGTGATACCCCTGCGCCTACTGCTGAAATGGTAACCCGCTAGTGATACCGCAGCACCTACCGCTGAAATGGTAACCCGCTAGTGATACCCCAGCGCCTACCACTGAAATGGTAACCCGCTAGTGATACCGCAGCACCTACCGCTGCAATGGTAACCCGCTAGTGATACCCCAACGCCTACCACTGAAATGGTAACCCGCTAGTGATACCATAGCACCTACCGCTGAAATGGTAACCCGCTAGTGATACCCCTGCGCCCTACCGCTGAAATGGTAACCCGCTAGTGATACCACAGTGCCTACCACTGAAATGGTAACCCGCTAGTGATACCCCTGCACCTACTGCTGAAATGATAACCCACTAGTGATACCGCAGCACCTACCGCTGAAATGCCACACTAGTGATACCACAGTCCCTACCACTGAAATGGTAACCCGCTAGTGATACCCCTGCGCCTACCACTGAAATGGTAACCAACTAGTGATACCGCAGCACCTACCGCTGAAATGGTAACCCGCTAGTGATACCCCTGCACCTTCCGCTGAAATGGTAACCCGCTAGTGATACCACAGTGCCTACCACTGAAATGGTAACCTGCTAGTGATACCCCAGCGCCTACCACTGAAATGGTAACCCGCTAGTGATACCCCTGCACCTACCGCTGAAATGATAACCCACTAGTGATACCGCAGCACCTACCGCTGAAATGGTAACCCGCTAGTGATACCCCTGCGCCTACCACTGAAATGGTAACCCGCTAGTGATACCCCAGCGCCTACCACTGAAATGGTAACCCGCTAGTGATACCGCAGCACCTACCGCTGAAATGGTAACCCGCTAGTGATACCCCAGCGCCTACCACTGAAGTGGTAACCCGCTAGTGATACCCCAGCTCCTACCACTGAAATGGTAACCCTCTAGTGATACCGCAGTGCCTACCACTGAAATGGTAACCCTCTAGTGATACCACAGCGCCTACCACTGAAATGGTAACCCGCTAGTGATACCCCAGCGCCTACCACTGAAATGGTAACCCGCTAGTGATACCACAGCACCTACCACTGAAATGGTAACCCTCTAGTGATACCCCTGCACCTACCACTGAAATGGTAACCCGCTAGTGATACCCCTGCGCCTACCGCTGAAATGGTAACCCGCTAGTGATACCACAGCACCTACCACTGAAATGGTAACCCGCTAGTGATACCCCTGCACCTACCACTGAAATGGTAACCCGCTAGTGATACCACAGTGCCTACCGCTGAAATGGTAACCCACTAGTGATACCACAGCAACTACCACTGAAAAGGTAACCCGCTAGTAATACCACAGCGCCTACCGCTGAAATGGTAACCCTCTAGTGATACCACAGCGCCTACCACTGAAATGGTAACCCGCTAGTGATACCACAGCACCTACCGCTGAAATGGTAACCCACTAGTGATACCCCTGCGCCTACCACTGAAATGGTAACCCGCTAGTGATACCATAGCACCTACTGCTGAAATGGTAACCCGCTAGTGATACCCCTGCGCCTACTGCTGAAATGGTAACCTGCTAGTGATACCGCAGCACCTACCACTGACATGGTAACCCGCTAGTGATACCCCAGCGCCTACCACTGAAATGGTAACCCGCTAGTGATACCGCAGCACCTACCGCTGAAATGGTAACCCGCTAGTGATACCGCAGCCCCTACCACTGAAATGGTAACCCGCTAGTGATACTCCTGCACCTACCGCTGAAATGGTAACCCGCTAGTGATACCCCTGCGCCTACCGCTGAAATGGTAACCCGCTAGTGATACCCCTGCACCTACCACTGAAATGATAACCCACTACTGATACCCCTGCACCTACCACTGAAATGGTAACCCGCTAGTGATACCCCTGCACCTACCACTGAAATGGTAACCCGCTAGTGATACCCCTGCGCCTACCACTGAAATGGTAACCCGCTAGTGATACCACAGAGCCTACCACTGAAATGGTAACCCGCTAGTGATACCATAGCACCTACCGCTGAAATGGTAACCCGCTAGTGATACCGCAGCACCTACCGCTGAAATGGTAACCCGCTAGTGATACCACAGCGCCTACCACTGAAATGGTAACCCGCTAGTGATACCACAGCGCCTACCACTGAAATGGTAACCCGCTAGTGATACCACAGCCCCTACCACTGAAATGGTAACCCGCTAGTGATACCCCAGCGCCTACCACTGAAATGGTGCCACACTAGTGATACCCCTACGCCTACCACTGAAATGGTAACCCGCTAGTGATACCTTAGCACCTACCGCTGAAATGGTAACCCGCTAGTGATACCCCTGCGCCTACCGCTGAAATGGTAACCCGCTAGTGATACCCCTGCACCTACCACTGAAATGATAACCCACTAGTGATACCCCTGCACCTACCACTGAAATGGTAACCCGCTAGTGATACCCCTGCGCCTACCACTGAAATGGTAACCCGCTAGTGATACCCCTGCGCCTACCACTGAAATGGTAACCCGCTAGTGATACCACAGCGCCTACCACTGAAATGGTAACCCGCTAGTGATACCCCTGCACCTACCACTGAAATGGTAACCCGCTAGTGATACCCCTGCACCTACCACTGAAATGGTAACCCACTAGTGATACCGCAGCACCTACCACTGAAATGGTAACCCACTAGTGATACCGCAGCACCTACCACTGAAATGGTAACCCGCTAGTGATACCCCTGCGCCTACCAGTGAAATGGTAACCCGCTAGTGATACCCCTGCACCTACCACTGAAATGGTAACCCGCTAGTGATACCCCTGCACCTACCGCTGAAATGGTAACCCGTTAGTGATACCACAGTGCCTACAACTGAAATGGTAACCCGCTAGTGATACCCCAGCACCTACCACTGAAATGGTAACCCGCTAGTGATACCGCAGCCCCTACCACTGAAATGGTAACCCGCTAGTGATACTCCTGCACCTACCACTGAAATGGTAACCCGCTAGTGATACCACAGTGCCTACAACTGAAATGGTAACCCGCTAGTGATACCCCAGCACCTACCACTGAAATGGTAACCCGCTAGTGATACCGCAGCCCCTACCACTGAAATGGTAACCCGCTAGTGATACTCCTGCACCTACCACTGAAATGGTAACCCGCTAGTGATACCACAGTGCCTACAACTGAAATGGTAACCCGCTAGTGATACCCCAGCGCCTACCACTGAAATGGTAACCCGCTAGTGATACCGCAGCCCCTACCACTGAAATGGTAACCCGCTAGTGATACCCCTGCACCTACCGCTGAAATGGTAACCCGCTAGTGATACCACAGTGCCTACCACTGAAATGGTAACCCGCTAGTGATACCCCAGCGCCTACCACTGAAATGGTAACCCGCTAGTGATACCCCTGCACCTACCGCTGAAATGATAACCCACTAGTGATACCGCAGCACCTACCGCTGAAATGCCACACTAGTGATACCACAGTGCCTACCACTGAAATGGTAACCCGCTAGTGATACCCCTGCGCCTACCACTGAAATGGTAACCCACTAGTGATACCGCAGCACCTACCACTGAAATGGTAACCCGCTAGTGATACCCCTGCACCTGCCGCTTAAATGGTAACCCGCTAGTGATACCACAGTGCCTACCACTGAAATGGTAACCCGCTAGTGATACCCCAGCGCCTACCACTGAAATGGTAACCCGCTAGTGATACCCCTGCACCTACCGCTGAAATGATAACCCACTAGTGATACCGCAGCACCTACCGCTGAAATGGTAACCCGCTAGTGATACCCCTGCGCCTACCACTGAAATGGTAACCCGCTAGTGATACCCCAGCGCCTACCACTGAAATGGTAACCTGCTAGTGATACCGCAGCACCTACCGCTGAAATGGTAACCCGCTAGTGATACCCCAGCGCCTACCACTGAAGTGGTAACCCGCTAGTGATACCCCAGCTCCTACCACTGAAATGGTAACCCTCTAGTGATACCGCAGTGCCTACCACTGAAATGGTAACCCTCTAGTGATACCACAGCGCCTACCACTGAAATGGTAACCCGCTAGTGATACCCCAGCGCCTACCACTGAAATGGTAACCCGCTAGTGATACCACAGCACCTACCACTGAAATGGTAACCCGCTAGTGATACCACAGCACCTACCACTGAAATGGTAACCCGCTAGTGATACCCCTGCGCCTACCGCTGAAATGGTAACCCGCTAGTGATACCACAGCACCTACCACTGAAATGGTAACCCGCTAGTGATACCCCTGCACCTACCACTGAAATGGTAACCCGCTAGTGATACCACAGTGCCTACCGCTGAAATGGTAACCCACTAGTGATACCACAGCACCTACCACTGAAAAGGTAACCCGCTAGTAATACCACAGCGCCTACCACTGAAATGGTAACCCGCTAGTGATACCCCTGCACCTGCCGCTTAAATGGTAACCCGCTAGTGATACCACAGTGCCTACCACTGAAATGGTAACCCGCTAGTGATACCCCAGCGCCTACCACTGAAATGGTAACCCGCTAGTGATACCCCTGCACCTACCGCTGAAATGATAACCCACTAGTGATACCGCAGCACCTACCGCTGAAATGGTAACCCGCTAGTGATACCCCTGCGCCTACCACTGAAATGGTAACCCGCTAGTGATACCCCAGCGCCTACCACTGAAATGGTAACCTGCTAGTGATACCGCAGCACCTACCGCTGAAATGGTAACCCGCTAGTGATACCCCAGCGCCTACCACTGAAGTGGTAACCCGCTAGTGATACCCCAGCTCCTACCACTGAAATGGTAACCCTCTAGTGATACCGCAGTGCCTACCACTGAAATGGTAACCCTCTAGTGATACCACAGCGCCTACCACTGAAATGGTAACCCGCTAGTGATACCCCAGCGCCTACCACTGAAATGGTAACCCGCTAGTGATACCACAGCACCTACCACTGAAATGGTAACCCGCTAGTGATACCACAGCACCTACCACTGAAATGGTAACCCGCTAGTGATACCCCTGCGCCTACCGCTGAAATGGTAACCCGCTAGTGATACCACAGCACCTACCACTGAAATGGTAACCCGCTAGTGATACCCCTGCACCTACCACTGAAATGGTAACCCGCTAGTGATACCACAGTGCCTACCGCTGAAATGGTAACCCACTAGTGATACCACAGCACCTACCACTGAAAAGGTAACCCGCTAGTAATACCACAGCGCCTACCACTGAAATGGTAACCCGCTAGTAATACCACAGCACCTACCACTGAAATGGTAACCCGCTAGTAATACCACAGCACCTACCACTGAAATGGTAACCCGCTAGTGATACCACAGTGCCTACAACTCAAATGGTGCCACACTAGTGATACCACAGAGACTACCACATAAATGGTGCCACACTAGTGATACCACAGAGACTACCACAGAAATGGTGCCACACTAGTGATACCACAGAGACTACCACAGAAATGGTGCCACACTAGTGATACCACAGAGACTACCACAGAAATGGTGCCACACTAGTGATACCTTGGCCCACATTTGTTTTGTTCGATGGTAATTGTACTTGATGCTCATAAAGAATACCTAGCGATTACAATCAGAGTTTGCATTCTCTGGTGCAGAAGGGACCAGACTGGGATCTACTAATATTATCTACTGATTTACCAGCATGGAGTCAACAGTCATTCACCAACTCCTTTTTTGGGCAGTGCAGCTTTAGGCACCACCGCCACTCCTGTTTTATATCCATCAGAGATTTCCTCCCTCATCTCTTTCTGACCCCCCCCCATACCAATATTCTTCCCTATCCTTCCTGCCACAATTTATCACTACCTCTTTCCTTCCAGTTTCCCACTGCCCCCATGTTATTGTACAAACCAGGAACAACACAGGCTGGCATGTCTACATATCCTGTGTGGCTTTTTACAACAACAGCTGGGAGACCGCGGGAAGGAAACAGGAAGTCAAACAGAGGACATTAGGTAGGAGTGAGAATGACAGATTGAGTGTGGGAATAAAGGGGAAAGAACATGGCATGATAACAGTGCGGCAGGAAGGACAGATAGTGGCACTGCAGTGGATTCTACTTACATGTTGTTAGATTACAACTCCCATCATCCTCAGATAGATGGCTCAGGGTAACGAGAGGTGTAGTTCATTAACAGTTGTGTGTATACTATGAAACCCCAGGGCCATTCACACACTTATATTATTCTTTTATTTACTTTGTATTTTGTATTCACAGACGTATGTATAACAGTGAAATCAAACAGATCATTATTCTTGTTATTTATTGAGTAGCAGTAACATCTCCCCTATGAGGGCTCTATTAGTAAGTAACATATCTCCTGCAGTTGCCACAGCCGGTTGTGCGCGACTGCGTGATGTTCATACCTGGGAATGAGTGGACTCAGAGATCTTTAAAATATTAAAAGTTAAAGTTCCCCAGAGTGTAGATTCCAGGTGATATGTCTTCCGTTGTTCTGACCCAGAGGTGTGTCTGTCTGTCCTCAGGGAACTTTTAACACGATACAACTCAGAGATATCATTGCTTGATCACAAACACAAGTTAGGCAGGACTTCTCCCTTTAACTTTCTGGTAGAAATGTCACCATTTTAGAGACCAAAGCAGAGATAGTACAGTAGGTAAAACTGGAGTGTCTCACCCTGAGAATGTGGCCCTTCACCCTGAGATTTGGGTTAAAATCATGAGACTCAGAATCGCACCCTGATAGTTCCCAGGAATAATGATGATGATGATGATTATGTTGCATCCCCGACCCCATAATGCTCCCTAATACTCTCCAGTCACCACTAAGTTTCAGTCAAGGCATGAAGCGGGGAGGTGGGCAGCACAACGGACATATGAAGCAAAAATACATTGTACGGTACCCAGCATTGTTCCACTGTCTACCGTAGCCACAGATCCACACACATACAGTTTATGATACTCCAGCCACAGAACCACACAAAATGATACTCCATACATGTTACACTGGTCACCACAGAGCCCCATATTCACTGCCAGATACCCCTGCATTGTGCCACTGGTAGCACTAGAATCACACATACACTGTTTGATACCCCAGCATTGTTGCACTGGCAACACATACCCTGTCTTATAAAGCATTATTCCACTGACCCCTAGTAGCTAAACATTCAGTATCTGACATACCAGCCTTGTTCCTCCGTTTACTGGTACCATAGAACTACACATGCACTGTGATACCCCAGCCTTGTTCCTCTGTTTACTGGTACCATAGAACTACACATGCACTGTGATACCCCAGCCTTGTTCCTCTGTTTACTGGTACCATAGAACTACACATGCACTGTGATACCCCAGCCTTGTTCCTCTGTTTACTGGTACCATAGAACTACACATGCACTGTCTGATACCCCAGCCTTGTTTCACTGGTTACTGGTTCCACAGAACTACACATGCACTGTCTGATACCCCAGCCTTGTTCCTCCGTTTACTGGTACCATAGAACTACACATGCACTGTCTGATACCCCAGCCTTGTTTCACTGGTCACTGGTAGCACAGAACTACACATGCACTGTCTGATATCCTAGCATTGTGCAACTGGCCTCACCAGAACCGCACATACACAGATTGATCCATAGACCTGTCAGGAGATAGCCTTGTGGATTGGTTTAATGCTGGAGATATAAGAACCATAAAGAAGAGCGTTACACAGGGCAAACAACCAACCAAAATGAATTGCGTTAAAAACAGCAGTATGTGTATCGAATAATATATTAGGCTCTGTGTATAATCAAAATATACTAGGGCCAAGTCCCTACATATATATATATATAATAAATATGAAAAGGAGATCTATATTCTTGACTCAGAGAAAGAAAATAATGTTCTTGATTCTAAATGGCAATCAGATTTCTCCTTGGATCAACAAGCACTAAATAAATATTAATCCTATTTTTCTGCAGCAATTCCCTTTACACACACTGGACAATACAGCGGGATCTGGGCCCAAGGTTCACACAACCATCCAGTCTGAAATGAAATGAGCTCACATACCACAATATGCTGGTATAACCGGCCTCTCTAGAGGCTTCAGGGGCAACTGTCTCAGCCTGACCAGGAGAGATCTCGCCACAAGTTGGACACCTCTCAGTCTCCTGACCCGTATAACAGATCTTGCTGCCCGCTTCCTCATCACTGCTGAACTGGTGGTGGCCGTTTGCTCCTGCTGCTTGGAACACCAAGTGGGAGGGGGACAGTTGAGTGAGTGAGACACAGTTATGGGAGTAGACACAGTTATGGGCAGCCTAGTGTAACCCCAGGTACCCCATCATTGTTGGGCTGGACCAGTGCACCTCACGCTGCATTAGTACAGTAGGAGTGAGGCAGCGGCCGCAGGGCTGCCATCAAAAATCATGGGGCCTGGTACAAGATTAACAGGTAGAGTTCCCTCTCCATAGTACTTCATTAACCAGCCGCAGTGTACCTGATCAGGTGGGGAAATGAAAGGCTTTACAATGCCTAAAACAGATAGACAGAATCACATACTGTTTAGTGCCCCAAATGTAAGTAGTTGCTATCCTTTATTGTATACCTGTATACCTCATAGCCACAGTGCTAAGATTTTAAGTGATTATACCGACAATATCTGTCTCCCACACACACTCAATCACAACTGGCACACAGATGTCCCCAACCCAATACACACACACTAGCGCGCGCGAGCAGACACACACACTCTAGCGAACAGACACACACACTCTAGCGCGAGCGCACAGACACACACACTAGCGCGAGCACACAGACACACACACTAGTGCGAGCGCACAGACACACACACTAGTGCGAGCGCACAGACACACACACTAGCGCACGCACAGATATACACACACACACACACACACACACTAAAAGAAGATTGTAGGGTAATTAAAATAAAAGTTGCAGGCAAACCAGCTGCACCATAGGGAAAAGAAAAATGTAAAAATAAATATAAATTCAAAGGCTTGAAAGGTCTCCAACTCGTTGGTTTGAGTTCAGAGGATTAAAGTCTTTATTTAAAATCAATGAGGATTTTTACTTTTACGCTATATAGTTCGGTTAACCCCAGAACTCCTCCACTTGTCTACTGAAGGATGGGCCCTTAGAAATGCCAGTATATATTCTCTGCCCACACACAGGCCTTGGGTTCAGTACAGATGTTCCCCCTCCCACGTGTCTGCACTAGACGTCTCTGATAAAAGTCAGGACTCCAGACATTTCAGGGATACAATTCACTGATAACGTGAGCATCCAAGTGCTCCACACCTCACAACGCTTTACTTTCTCATGACATCAAGGTCACAGTTGCTGTCCCATTAAAAACAAGTTAACCCCTTCATCACATTATGGTTCCCATAATTTAACTTGGAAAGAAAGTGGATGAGTCGGCATAGCACCATGATTTAACCGTTTGGATGCTGGTGGGGTGTCCATAGCATAGCAAAGTAACTATAAATAATAAGGTTCTAATGTCAGACATGGTGGGGAAGCTGTAGGAATCTGCAGGCATTACATTCCACTGTACTTCATAGAATGAGCCATCTAACATTGCTTTACAACATACCGGTGCATAAATACCACCATCATTTAATGCCAGCCACCCCAAAGGGCTCCCTTACAACATACTCTGGGAATATTGTGCCAGTTTCCTCTGTGTACTGCCAATACATAGTGTTAACCTTCTGAGTGCCAGAGCGATATGTAACGCATTGCAAAGCAATGAGTTGCGTACCCCCCTAGCACTCTAATGGTTAAAGGTACAAAGGAAAGGAAGACCTGAAAATGCAGTATTAAGGGGGGAATTTTAGGAGTAAGCAGGTTAGTAATATGGTATTTACACAGACATAACACTAGAAAGTCAATTCCAGAAGCTAGCTTAGTACAGGATTGAATTACTGCCTCACCCCCTTCTAAGTCGCTACATGTTTATTCCTGTCGTTGGCTTGGATTGGGAGAGGGATACCTGGGAACAGAGGACACCACGCCCCAGGAACATCAGACACACGTGGTAACCATACCTGGGAACAGAGGACACCACGCCCCAGGAACATAAGACACACGTGGTAACCCCACCTGGGAACAGAGGACACCACGTCCCAGGAACATCAGACACACGTGGTAACCCTACCTGGGAACAGAGGACACCACATCCCAGGAACATCAGACACACATGGTAACCATACCTGGGAACAGAGGACATCACGTCCCAGGAATATCAGACACACGTGGTAACCCTACCTGGGAACAGAGGACATCACGTCCCAGGAATATCAGACACACGTGGTAACCATACCTGGGAACAGAGGACATCACGTCCCAGGAATATCAGACACACGTGGTAACCATACCTGGGAACAGAGGACATCACGTCCCAGGAATATCAGACACACGTGGTAACCCTACCTGGGAACAGAGGACACCACACCCCAGGAACATCAGACACACGTGGTAACCCTACCTGGGAACAAAGGACATCACGTCCCAGGAATATCAGACACACGTGGTAACCCTACCTGGGAACAGAGGACACCACATCCCAGGAACATCAGACACACGTGGTAACCATACCTGGGAACAGAGGACATCACGTCCCAGGAATATCAGACACACTTGGTAACCCCACCTGGGAACAGAGGACATCACGTCCCAGGAACATCAGACACACGTGGTAACCCTACCTGGGAACAGAGGACATCACGTCCCAGGAGCATCAGACACACGTGGTAACCCTACCGAGGAACAAAGGACACCATGTCCCAGGAACATCAGACACACGTGGTAACCCTACCTGGGAACAGAGGACACCACGTCCCAGGAACATCAGACACACTTGGTAACCCTACCTGGGAACAGAGGACACCACGTCCCAGGAACATCAGACACACGTGGTAACCCCACCTGGGAACAGAGGACACCATGTCCCAGGAATATCAGACACATGTGGTAACCCTACCTGGGAACAGAGGACACCACATCCCAGGAACATCAGACACACGTGGTATCCATACCTGGGAACAGAGGACATCACGTCCCAGGAATATCAGACACACGTGGTAACCCTACCTGGGAACAGAGGACATCACGTCCCAGGAATATCAGACACACGTGGTAACCCTACCTGGGAACAGAGGACACCACGCCCCAGGAACATCAGACACACGTGGTAACCCTACCTGGGAACAAAGGACATCACGTCCCAGGAACATCAGACACACGTGGTAACCCTACCTGGGAACAGAGGACACCACATCCCAGGAACATCAGACACACGTGGTAACCCTACCTGGGAACAGAGGACACCACGCCCCAGGAACATCAGACACACGTGGTAACCCTACCTGGGAACAAAGGACATCACGTCCCAGGAACATCAGACACACGTGGTAACCCTACCTGGGAACAGAGGACACCACATCCCAGGAACATCAGACACACACGTGGTAACCCTACCTGGGAACAGAGGACATCACGCCCCAGGAACATAAGACACACGTGGTAACCCCACCTGGGAACAGAGGACACCACGTCCCAGGAACATCAGACACACATGGTAACCCCACTTGGGAACAGAGGACACCACGTCCCAGGAACATCAGACACACGTGGTAACCCCACCTGGGAACAGAGGACACCACGTCCCAGGAATATCAGACACACATGGTAACCATACCTGGGAACAGAGGACACCATGTCCCAGGAATATCAGACACACGTGGTAACCCCACCTGGGAACAGAGGACACCACGCCCCAGGAATATCAGACACACATGGTAACCATTCCTGGGAACAGAGGACACCACGTCCCAGGAACATCAGACACACGTGGTAACCCTACCTGGGAACAGAGGACACCACGTCCCAGGAACATCACACACACGTGGTAACCCTACCTGGGAACAGAGGACACCACGTCCCAGGAACATCACACACGCATGGTAACCCCACCTGGGAACAGAGGACACCACGTCCCAGGAACATCAGACACACATGGTAACCCTACCTGGGAACTGAGGACACCATGTCCCAGGAATATCAGACACACGTGGTAACCATACCTGGGAACAGAGGACACCACGTCCCAGGAACATCACACACACGTGGTAACCCCACCTGGGAACAGAGGACACCATGTCCCAGGAATATCAGACACACTTGGTAACCCCACCTGGGAACAGAGGACACCACGTCCCAGGAACATCAGACACACGTGGTAACCCTACCTGGGAACAGAGGACACGACGTCCCAGGAACATCAGACACACGTGGTAACCCTACCTGGGAACTGAGGACACCATGTCCCAGGAATATCAGACACACTTGGTAACCATACCTGGGAACAGAGGACATCACGTCCCAGGAACATCAGACACACGTGGTAACCCTACCTGGGAACTGAGGACACCATGTCCCAGGAATATCACACACACGTGGTAACCCTACCTGGGAACAGAGGACACCACGCCCCAGGAACATCAGACACACGTGGTAACCCCACCTGGGAACAGAGGACACCACGTCCCAGGAACATCAGACACACGTGGTAACCCTACCTGGGAACAGAGGACACCACGCCCCAGGAATATCAGACACACGTGGTAACCCTACCTGGGAACAGAGGACACCACGTCCCAGGAACATCAGACACACGTGGTAACCCTACCTGGGAACAGAGGACATCACGTCCCAGGAACATCAGACACACGTGGTAACCCTACCTGGGAACAGAGGACACCACGTCCCAGGAACATCAGACACACGTGGTAACCCTACCTGGGAACAGAGGACATCACGTCCCAGGAACATCAGACACACGTGGTAACCCTACCTGGGAACAGAGGACACCACGCCCCAGGAACATCAGACACACGTGGTAACCCTACCTGGGAACTGAGGACACCATGTCCCAGGAATATCAGACACACTTGGTAACCATGCCTGGGAACTGAGGACACCACGTCCCAGGAACATCAGACACACGTGGTAACCATGCCTGGGAACTGAGGACACCATGTCCCAGGAACATCAGACACACGTGGCAACACTGATGTTCACTGTGCTCAGAGTAACAAATGGGAGCAGGAATATGCAAATGCGCCAGCCAAGGCTTAATGGAAGCTTGTCGGAGTGGATGGGGACGTTTGAGAGGTTTGCCCTGAAATTAAGCACAATGGTAGGCAGAGCTGGATTAACGCTCCATGCATCCCTAGGCAATGTACCAATTTGGAGCCCCCTCCCCCAATATCTTTGCACCCCCCCCCCATACCTCCCTAACCCTGGCTACCTACACAGTGTTTTAGTTTACACTACAGGCACTGAAATGGTTAAACTACAGTTTTGTTGCCACAGGCACTCAATGGGTTATCCAAAACTGAAGTGTAATCTAGACAATGTGTAGGTAGCCAGGGTTAGGGAGGGAGCCAAGGATACATTACTTGATTTATTTTTGTCTTCTCTCTGCCCCATGGTCCATTCGGCCCCAGTAAAATAAATAGCACTGCCTAAACTAAGAAGTAACCATTCGAATGCCAGAGAGAAGCATGCAAATAAAATACAGTGATTGTAACATTCAAAAGTTACTCACTAATAAGGCTAGTTCAGTATTGTAATCTCTTATCTGTCACTGAGCAGTCGGTCTAATACTTAACCATTATTAAACTAGAATAAATGATAAAACCAAAATCACTTTGTAATCTCATACAGGAATATCGGAGTGTCTATAAAACAAAGTATTCGTTTTTATAGACACTCAGATATTCATGAGATAAAGTGATTGTGGTTTTTATTCTAGTTTAATAAGATTAAGTATTATACTGCCCATTGACCGATCAGATATTACAATGCTAGACTTATTAGTGAGTAACTTTGAGTGTTATGTTACAATCATATCTTAATTGTTGGTTTACTGTACTTTTTTGTAGTAGGCTTGCACTAAACATACTGTTTATTATGTGAAGTGCAAACCTAGTACAAATAATAAACAGTAATACAGTACAGTAAACCAAGGATTTAGATATAGTGATTGTAACATAACATTAAAAAGTTACTCACTAATAAGTCTAGCATTGTAATATCTGATCTGTCAATGGGCAGTACAATACTTAATCTTTTTATTAAACTACAATAAAAACCAAAATCACTTTGTTATCTATTATATGAGATAGCGATTTTTGCTTTATTCTAGTTTAATAAAAACGTTAAAGCAGAACTTTCATCCGATATAAAGTCGCCCTGCAATAATTAAGCAGGTAGGGACTAGCGTTATAATAAGAGAAAGGCTCATAACATAATTTATGTCTCCTCAAGAGACACACACACCCAGGGACGGCAATAAGGAGGGGTTACTGATCCCATTGGGTAATTCAATAGGGGCGTGATTTTCACACCAATTGCAGTGGCCGAAGGCCATTGCTATTGGTGTGAAAATCATGCAGGGAGTTGGCCCGCCCCCACTATGCAGCCCGCCCACCACTATCAAAGTCAGATAAAAACAAAATGGCTGCCACTTGCTTCTACACCACAGACAAACACACACATGCCCCACTCACACAGCACCAGACACACACACACACATGCCCCACTCACACACACAACATCACACACACAAAAGCCAGAAAGAATTATGGCTGACACACAGTCACTCAACCCTGACTCCCAGTGGCCTCAGCAGGACCTGTACTACAGCCACTGAGGAACAAAATGGCACTCAAAGGGTTAAGGTAGGTCCTCATTGCTCAGTTATTTCTTCACTGTCATCATTTGCCATACAACACAGAGGACAGGCAGCCATCAGGTACACACTTAACCCACTGACTTCCACATGGTTGTGTATCAAGTTTTACCCCTCAGGGAGTGTGTTCAAACCCCTCACACTGTAAACTTGCATTTCTCTCCCACTTCTCCTGCTTCCCCAGCCTATTACTAACACTTTTTCCCCACATTTCTCTTAAGCCCCGCCCCTACTCACGATTAAGCCCCACCCACTTTTAACCCAAATTGCCCCATTGCTCTCTCCACATCAGCACCACATGAGGGACTCCACAAGTAAAAGTTCCCAGGTATTACACACACACATGCCCCACTCACACAGCATTAAACACACACACAAAGCCAGAAAGAAATATGGCTGACACACACACACAGTCACTCACCCTGACTCCCAGCGACCTCAGCAGGACCTGTAGTACAGCCACTGAAAGGTGCTACAGCACCAGGGGAACAAAATGGCACTCAAAGGGTTAAGGTTCATTGCTGAATTACTTCTTCACTGTCATCATTTGCCATGCAAGACACAGGACAGACAGCCATCAGATTCACACTTAACCCACGGACTGCCACAGGGTTGTGTATCAAGTTTTTCCCCTCAGGGAGTGTGTTCAAACCCCTCACACTGTAAACTTGCATTTCCCACTCACTTCTCCTCCTTCCCCAGCCTATTACTAACACTTGTTCCACATTTATGTTAAGCCCCGCCCCCTACTCACAATTAAGCCTCACCCACTTTTAACCCAGATTGCCCCATTTGTCTCTCCACATCAGCACCACGCGACTCCCCTCCAGAGACTCCATCAGTCAATGTTCCCAGGTATGAATACACTTCCCACTGCTATTTAACTCTCACATGCCTCTCTATACATTAACCCTTTGAGTGCCAGAGTGATGCACAACTCATGTACGCATGTGTTTCTGCGCATATATGTTGCGTGTGTGTGTGTGTGTACATCTGTTACATATTTGTGTGCATGTGTGCATCTCCGGTGTGTGTGTGCATATCTTTTGGATGTCTCTGCTGCTCACTGTGTGTATGTGTCTGCCTGTGTGTTGCATATATCTGTGTTTATCAGTGTGTCTACATTTCACACACGTGCACCCAACGGTCATAACATGACGGCCAACGCCGTCCCACATGGTGTATAAGTGCCCAACATGTGTCACTTAACCCTTTCACTGCCAGAGGACTATACAACTCATTACACAGCAATGTGTTGCGTACCTCTCTCACACTCAGAGTTAAAGTGCTTCACTCCAACCAACTGCTACACTAGGTCTGTATAATGCAGTAACCCTACAGCCCTGTATTTCATGTATACTTCACTGTCTATGTATAGTCATTTCTGCCCCTCACCCATTACTTTACTTTAACACTTCACTGTCCCTCCTCTCCTCAATCTCTCATCTCCTTCTCCCTTGTCACCCCCACTCACCTATCCCCTAGCCATTCATCCATAGTCCCAATCTCACCATTTTACTCCCACATCACTATTACATTATCTATCACTGCATCTGTCACTTAACCCTCTGTCTGCAAACCAATTTCTTCAAATGTACTGCAGTATTCTCTGCTGTAATCTAAATTATTCCTTTACTCACAAACATCTTCTCACTGTGACCTTCTACAAGTAACACAGCACACTCACTTCAACTGTAAGGATACAGGGCCTTATTCATCAAGTAACACAGCACACTCACTTCAGCTGTAAGGATACAGGGCCTTATTCACCAAGTAACACAGTACACTCACTTCAACTGTAAGGATACAGGACCTTATTCATCAAGTAACACATCACACTCAGTACAACTGTAAGGATACAGGGCCTTATTCATCAAGTAACACAGCACACTCACTTCAACTGTAAGGATACAGGGCCTTATTCATCAAGCTGAAGAGCTGCAATTAAAACATTTTTTACAACTCTTATCAGCATATCTACATCACTACTGCGTCTGTCACACACTGTCTACATATGTGACATACGTCCATGTATGTGTGTGTCTCTCTGTATGTATGCGTTTCACAGTGTGTGACACGCTCTGTCTCTTTAAGTGTGTGTCTGTAACACTGCATATTTCTGTTTCACACAATGTCTCTCTGTGTAAATAATATGACGGGCAACGCCGTCCCACATTGCTAGTATACATATTATATTATATATATAAATATATATATATATATTATATAAAAAGAGAAAGGCTCATTGCATAATTTATGTCTCCTCAGGAGACAGCTCTGATGGTAGGGCTTAGCAGGGAATTAACGGACCCAGTTATTAACTCAGGAAACCGAAGACTCTGGAGCAGATCCAGGGAGTTCCCAGTTGGATAAAAACACTAATTTTGGGTCATATCGGTACCTCTCCAAATGGAACTACCTATAAATGGAAACAGAAAATATTTTATATTTGTACCAATTTTACTTATTTCTTAATTACAACTTGAGCTTCTCTGTAAAAGCAGATCCTACACACTGATATGAATGGATCTAGTGCACACACTGTGATATGAAAGGATCTAGTCCACACACTGTGATATGAATGGATCTAGTCCACACACTGTGATATGAATGGATCTAGTCCACACACTGTGATATGAATGGATCTAGTCTACACACTGTGATATGAATGGATCTAGTCCACACACTGTGATATGAATGGATCTAGTCTACACACTGTGATATGAATGGATCTAGTCCACACACTGTGATATGAATGGATCTAGTCCACACACTGTGATATGAATGGATCTAGTCCACACACTGTGATATGAATGGATCTAGTCCACACACTGTGATATGAATGGATCTAGGTAGAGTCCAGACACTGATATGAATGGATCTAGTCCACACACTGTGATATGAATGGATCTAGTCCACACACTGTGATATGAATGGATCTAGTCCACACACTGTGATATGAATGGATCTAGTCCACACACTGTGATATGAATGGATCTAGTCCACACACTGTGATATGAATGGATCTAGGCAGAGTCCACACACTGTGATATGAATGGATCTAGTCCACACACTGTGATATGAATGGATCTAGTCCACACACTGTGATATGAATGGATCTAGTCCACACACGGTGATATGAATGGATCTAGGTAGAGTCCACACACTGTGATATGAATGGATCTAGTCCACACACTGTGATATGAATGGATCTAGTCCACACACTGTGATATGAATGGATCTAGTCCACACACGGTGATATGAATGGATCTAGGTAGAGTCCACACACTGTGATATGAATGGATCTAGTCCACACACTGCGATATGAATGGATCTAGTCCACACACTGTGATATGAATGGATCTAGTCCACACACGGTGATATGAATGGATCTAGGTAGAGTCCACACACTGTGATATGAATGGATCTAGTCCACACACTGTGATATGAATGGATCTAGTCCACACACTGTGATATGAATGGATCTAGTCCACACACTGTGATATGAATGGATCTAGTCCACACACTGTGATAAGAATGGATCTAGGTACAGTCCACACACTGTGATATGAATGGATCTAGGTACAGTCCACACACTGTGATATGAATGGATCTAGTCCACATACTGTGATATGAATGGATCTAGTCCACACACTGTGATATGAATGGATCTAGTCCACACACTGTGATATGAATGGATCTAGTCCACACACTGTGATATGAATGGATCTAGTCCACACACTGTGATATGAATGGATCTAGTCCACACACACTGTGATATGAATGGATCTAGTCCACACACACTGTGATATGAATGTATCTACTCCACACACACTGTGATATGAATGGATCTAGTCCACACACTGTGATATGAATGGGTCTAGTCCACACACTGTGATATGAATGGATCTAGTCCACACACTGTGATATGAATGGATCTAGTCCACACACTGTGATATGAATGGATCTAGTCCACACACTGTGATATGAATGGATCTAGGCAGAGTCCACACACTGTGATATGAATGGATCTAGGTACAGTCCACACACACTGTGATATGAATGGATCTAGTCCACACACTGTGATATGAATGGATCTAGTCCACACACTGTAATATGAATGGATCTAGGCAGAGTCCACACACAGTGATATGAATGGATCTAGGCAGAGCCCACACACTGTGATATGAATGGATCTAGACACAGTCCACACACTGTGATATGAACGGATCTAGACACAGTCCACACACTGTGATATGAATGGATCTAGTCCACACACTGTGATATGAACGGATCTAGTCCACACACTGTGATATGAACGGATCTAGTCCACACACTGTGATATGAACGGATCTAGTCCACACACTGTGATATGAATGGATCTAGGCTGAGTCCACACACTGTGATATGAATGGATCTAGTCCACACACTGTGATATGAATGGATCTAGTCCACACACTGTGATATGAATGGATCTAGTCCACACACTGTGATATGAAAGGATCTAGACAGAGTCCACACACTGTGATATGAATGGATCTAGGCAGAGTCCATGCACTGTGATATGAATGGATCTAGGCAGAGTCCACACACTGTGATATGAATGGATCTAGACAGAGTCCACATACTGTGATATGATTAGATCTAGGCGGAGTCCACACACTGTGATATGAATGGATCTAGTCCACACACTGTGATATGAATGAATCTAGTCCACATGCTGTGATATGAATGGATCTAGTCCACACACTGTGATATGAATGGATCTAGGTAGAGTCCAGACACTGATATGAATGGATCTAGTCCACACACTGTGATATGAATGGATCTAGTCCACACACTGTGATATGAATGGATCTAGTCCACACACTGTGATATGAATGGATCTAGGCAGAGTCCACACACTGTGATATGAATGGATCTAGTCCACACACTGTGATATGAATGGATCTAGTCCACACACTGTGATATGAATGGATCTAGTCCACACACTGTGATATGAATGGATCTAGGTAGAGTCCACACACTGTGATATGAATGGATCTAGTCCACACACTGTGATATGAATGGATCTAGTCCACACACTGTGATATGAATGGATCTAGTCCACACACGGTGATATGAATGGATCTAGGTAGAGTCCACACACTGTGATATGAATGGATCTAGTCCACACACTGTGATATGAATGGATCTAGTCCACACACTGTGATATGAATGGATCTAGTCCACACACGGTGATATGAATGGATCTAGGTAGAGTCCACACACTGTGATATGAATGGATCTAGTCCACACACTGCGATATGAATGGATCTAGTCCACACACTGTGATATGAATGGATCTAGTCCACACACGGTGATATGAATGGATCTAGGTAGAGTCCACACACTGTGATATGAATGGATCTAGTCCACACACTGTGATATGAATGGATCTAGTCCACACACTGTGATATGAATGGATCTAGTCCACACACTGTGATATGAATGGATCTAGTCCACACACACTGTGATATGAATGGATCTAGTCCACACACACTGTGATATGAATGTATCTACTCCACACACACTGTGATATGAATGGATCTAGTCCACACACTGTGATATGAATGGATCTAGTCCACACACTGTGATATGAATGGATCTAGTCCACACACTGTGATAAGAATGGATCTAGGTACAGTCCACACACTGTGATATGAATGGATCTAGGTACAGTCCACACACTGTGATATGAATGGATCTAGGTACAGTCCACACACTGTGATATGAATGGATCTAGTCCACATACTGTGATATGAATGGATCTAGTCCACACACTGTGATATGAATGGATCTAGTCCACACACTGTGATATGAATGGATCTAGTCCACACACTGTGATATGAATGGATCTAGTCCACACACTGTGATATGAATGGATCTAGTCCACACACACTGTGATATGAATGGATCTAGTCCACACACACTGTGATATGAATGTATCTACTCCACACACACTGTGATATGAATGGATCTAGTCCACACACTGTGATATGAATGGGTCTAGTCCACACACTGTGATATGAATGGGTCTAGTCCACACACTGTGATATGAATGGGTCTAGTCCACACACTGTGATATGAATGGATCTAGTCCACACACTGTGATATGAATGGATCTAGTCCACACACTGTGATAAGAATGGATCTAGGTACAGTCCACACACTGTGATATGAATGGATCTAGGTACAGTCCACACACTGTGATATGAATGGATCTAGTCCATACACTGTGATATGAATGGATCTAGTCCACACACTGTGATATGAATGGATCTAGTCCACACACTGTGATATGAATGGATCTAGTCCACACACTGTGATGTGAATGGATCTAGTCCACACACTGAGATATGAATGAATCTAGTCCACACACTGTGATATGAATGGATCTAGGCAGAGTCCACACACTGTGATATGAATGGATCTAGTCCCACACACTGTGATATGAATGGATCTAGGTACAGTCCACACACACTGTGATATGAATGGATCTAGTCCACACACTGTGATATGAATGGATCTAGTCCACACACTGTAATATGAATGGATCTAGGCAGAGTCCACACACAGTGATATGAATGGATCTAGGCAGAGCCCACACACTGTGATATGAATGGATCTAGACACAGTCCACACACTGTGATATGAACGGATCTAGACACAGTCCACACACTGTGATATGAATGGATCTAGTCCACACACTGTGATATGAATGGATCTAGTCCACACACTGTGATATGAATGGATCTAGTCCACACACTGTGATATGAATGGATCTAGTCCACACACTGTGATATGAATGGATCTAGGTAGAGTCCACACACTGTGATATGAATGGATCTAGTCCACACACTGTGATATGAATGGATCTAGTCCACACACTGTGATATGAATGGATCTAGTCCACACACACTGTGATATGAATGGATCTAGTCCACACACACTGTGATATGAATGTATCTACTCCACACACACTGTGATATGAATGGATCTAGTCCACACACTGTGATATGAATGGGTCTAGTCCACACACTGTGATATGAATGGGTCTAGTCCACACACTGTGATATGAATGGATCTAGTCCACACACTGTGATATGAATGGATCTAGTCCACACACTGTGATATGAATGGATCTAGTCCACACACTGTGATATGAATGGATCTAGGCAGAGTCCACACACTGTGATATGAATGGATCTAGGTACAGTCCACACACACTGTGATATGAATGGATCTAGTCCACACACTGTGATATGAATGGATCTAGTCCACACACTGTAATATGAATGGATCTAGGCAGAGTCCACACACAGTGATATGAATGGATCTAGGCAGAGCCCACACACTGTGAAATGAATGGATCTAGGTACAGTCCACACACACTGTGATATGAATGGATCTAGTCCACACACTGTGATATGAACGGATCTAGTCCACACACTGTGATATGAACGGATCTAGTCCACACACTGTGATATGAATGGATCTAGGCTGAGTCCACACACTGTGATATGAATGGATCTAGTCCACACACTGTGATATGAATGGATCTAGTCCACACACTGTGATATGAATGGATCTAGGCAGAGTCCAGATACTGTGATATAAATGGATCTAGTCCACACACTGTGATATGAATGGATCTAGTCCACATGCTGTCATATGAATGGATCTAGTCCACACACTGATATGAATGGATCTAGTCCACACACTGTGATATGAATGGATATAGTCTACACACTGTGATATGAATGGATCTAGGCAGAGTCCACACACTGTGATATGAATGAATCTAGGCAGAACCCACACACTATGATATGAATGGATCGAGTCCACACACTGTGATATGAATGGATCTAGCCCACACACTGAGATATGAATGGATCTAGGCAGAACCCACACACTGTGATATGAATGGATCTAGGCAGAACCCACACACTGATATGAATGGATCTAGTCTACACACTGTGATATGAATGGATCTAGGCAGAGTTCACGCACTGTGATATGAATGGATCTAGCCCACACACTGTGATATGAATGGATCTAGTCCACACACTGTGATATGAACGGATCTAGTCCACACACTGTGATATGAACGGATCTAGTCCACACACTGTGATATGAACGGATCTAGTCCACACACTGTGATATGAATGGATCTAGTCCACACACTGTGATATGAATGGATCTAGGCTGAGTCCACACACTGTGATATGAATGGATCTAGGCTGAGTCCACACACTGTGATATGAATGGATCTAGTCCACACATTGTGATATGAATGGATCTAGGCAGAGTCCAGATACTGTGATATAAATGGATCTAGTCCACACACTGTGATATGAATGGATCTAGTCCACACACTGTGATATGAATGGATCTAGGCAGAGTCCAGATACTGTGATATAAATGGATCTAGTCCACACACTGTGATATGAATGGATCTAGTCCACATGCTGTCATATGAATGGATCTAGTCCACACACTGATATGAATGGATCTAGTCCACACACTGTGATATGAATGGATATAGTCTACACACTGTGATATGAATGGATCTAGGCAGAGTCCACACACTGATATGAATGAATCTAGGCAGAACCCACACACTATGATATGAATGGATCGAGTCCACACACTGTGATATGAATGGATCTAGCCCACACACTGAGATATGAATGGATCTAGGCAGAACCCACACACTGTGATATGAATGGATCTAGGCAGAACCCACACACTGATATGAATGGATCTAGTCTACACACTGTGATATGAATGGATCTAGGCAGAGTTCACGCACTGTGATATGAATGGATCTAGCCCACACACTGTGATATGAATGAATCTAGTCCACACACTGTGATATGAATGGATCTAGTCCACGCACTGTGATATGAATGGATCTAGTCCACGCACTGTGATATGAATGGATCTAGGCAGAGTCCACACACTTTGACATGAATGGATCTAGTCCACACAATGTGATATGAATGAATCTAGACAGAGCCCACGCAGTTTGATATGAATGGATCTAGGTAGAGTCCACACACTGTGATATGAATGGATCTAGGTAGAGTCCACACACTGTGATGTGAATGGATCTAGTCCACACACTGTGATGTGAATGGATCTAGTCCACACACTGTGATGTGAATGGATCTAGTCCACACACTGTGATATGAATGGATCTAGTCCACACACTGTGATATGAATGGATCTAGTCCACACACTGTGATATGAATGGATCTAGGTAGAGTCCACACACTGTGATATGAATGGATCTAGTCCACACACTGTGATATGAATGGATCTAGTCCACACACTGTGATATGAATGGATCTAGTCCACACACTGTGATATGAATGGATCTAGGTAGAGTCCACACACTGTGATATGAATGGATCTAGTCCACGCACTGTGATATGAATGGATCTAGTCCACACTCTGTGATATGAATGGATCTAGGCAGAGTCCACACACTGTGATATGAATGGATCTAGTCCACACACTGTGATATGAATGGATCTAGTCCACACACTGTGATATGAATGGATCTAGCCCACACACTGTGATATGAATGGCTCTAGCCTACATACTTTGATATGAATGGATCTAGTCCACACACTGTGATATGAATGGATCCAGGCAGATTCCACACACTGTGATATGAATGAATCTAGCCAGAGCCCACACACTGGGTATATTTCAAAGACCACAGAGAGGGGCAAGTCTGGCCTTGAAGTGGAGAATTAATTAACACAATTAGCCATTTTACAGAAATTACACAACAACAACATATTAGGTAAATTGTTAACATTTGCCTTACTATGAGAGTTCCTCTTTTTTAATGGTTATTCATTTGATTGCAACATTAAGTCACCCACAGTTGTGCACAGTTTTGGTAAAGCTGTTACAAGGTCAACCTGTCTAGGTTTCAGCTTCTATCAATGATACACGAGCACTGCCTGAAAAAGGACTTCCTAAAGAAATCAAGCAGGACACTCGTCAGGCCCAAGCAGTCCTGAAAGCTGCATCCTAGAGCCACTCCGCTAATAACGGTATCACTTTTACTGTAGCGGGTAACACGGTACCAATATTACCTATAGAAAGGATTCATAAGATGCTAAAAAAAAAGCCTTTACCCACTAAAGGTACCAGACAGAGGTTTTTCTGCAAAACCGTAGCATTGCACAACATTCAGAGCTGCAAGATGTAATTCAGTTTCAAATGGATATTATATATACTGTATATCAGTCAGAAGAATCGGCACTCACAGGACTTATCAAGTAAATATTCTTTATTTAAAAGTTACACTTATCACGTGTTACACTTATCATGTTCTTTATATAACCCCTTAAGGGCCCATGATGGTCCTGGCATGTCATGGGTTGGACCGTGTGATAAGGACCCATGACGTGCTCCCAACGCGGCTGCCCTGAATTGGATAAGCCAAAAAAAAAATAAATGCCCCGTGGTCCTTAAGTGCCGGCTGTGCATGTACACAGCCGGTCTTTAAGGGGTTAAAATTCCTGCGAGCACCAGTTCTTCTCTGACGGATATCTATGGATTATCCCTACGAGTCCATGCACCCAGGCGCACACCCTGGGGCAGCAGTAAGGAAGAGATATTCATGTAGCTGGTGTGCTGCCTTACCAGGAGATACAATGGGGCATGATTTTCAAGGAGTTGGCCCTCCCTCAATATCTGGATGAAGAGACAAAAAAAAAAAAAAAAAACCATGGCTGCCACTCACTGCTAAACCCAACTACACATATGCCACACACACACACACACACACACACACCATCCAACAAAGCCGTATCATCTATTATGGAAACCTAGGCTACTGCCTAGGGCCCTGGCTGCAAGTGATGGGCCACAAATCAAGGCCCTGCTGGTGCTGCTGATAACATCTTGTGTCAGTTGCCCTTTTTGTTGAAAGAGACCAGCATCATCTAGTTGCTCCCACTTCCATCACAACCACAATGCCAGTACTATGTATCAGAAGCACTGGATCAAGAGATGTGGGGCCCCAAACTGGTCCCTTGCCTAGGGCTCTGTGGAGCCTTAATCCATCTCTACCATCCAAAAAGCCTTTCTACATGGCTACCACTGCATTACAGCCCTCCTCCCTGTACCCAGTCTGTCTTCAGCCACCTATCCAGCCGTCAGCACTGCATGTCCCTCTTTCAGCATGCTCCATGTCAGTGTTCGATCATTGTCAACATGGAGCAGAGGAGACATATAATATACACCACCACAAGAAGAGAGGTAAGGACTGATCTGAACCGCTACTCTCACAGCATGGATTCAGAGAAACTGATCACATTCACTTCTATATCCTGAACACAGTGCAGCAGGGGGAGGAGACCGTGTTACAAGTGCTCACACCATACACTTGGATGTTGTGTACCATATTGTGTATGATATCCAAGTGTACAGTGTGAGCACCTTCTGCTGCATTGTGTTCAGCATATGGGAGTGTATGCGATTGCAGCTTCTACGAAGTGCTTTCAATACAATATTATTATCTATTCCTCCTAAGGTGGTTTATGTATGCACTTCAGGGTGCAGTGTTTACTGGGGATGGATACACTATGACTGCTGTTGAACTCCATCTCTATGTGCTCCTCACTACAGCAAGCTTGTTGCTCTGAGTTCGAAGGTGACAGAATGGAGCCTGGGAGATGGAGTTCATGCACTCAGGACAGGAGCCGGTGACAGGAAGCAGCCTGGGAGATGGAGTTCATGCACTCAGGACAGGAGGAGGTTACCGGAAGGAGCCTGTGAGATGGAGTTCATGCACTCAGGACAGGAGCCGGTGACAGGAAGGAGTCTGGGAGATGGAGTTCATGCACTCAGGACAGGAGCCGGTGACAGGAAGGAGCCTGGGAGATGGAGTTCATGCACTCAGGACAGGAGCCGGTGACAAGAAGGAGCCTGGGAGATGGAGTTCATGCACTCAGGACAGGAGCCGGTGACAGGAAGGAGCCTGGGAGATGGAGTTCATGCACTCAGGACAGGAGCCGGTGACAGGAAGGAGCCTGGGAGATGGAGTTCATGCACTCAGGACAGGAGCAGGTGACAGGAAGGAGCCTGGGAGATGGAGTTCATGCACTCAGGACAGGAGCCGGTGACAGGGTCAGGAAACGCAGCAGTGAGGGTAGACATGGAGTTCACAGACTAAAGGCTCTGTTCTATGTGCCCCTCACTGCCGAGGCTGAAAAAAATATGTAACTTTTATAAAATAAATAAAATTAAAAGAAAAATGTTAAAGCTATGAAGGATAGTCTCTACTGCGCATGACGGCTTCTGACAAACATCCTAGCGAATTATTATATAGGATATGTTTTGCAACGATTTTCCAGCTTGGGGGACAGAAAAAGGGACTCAAGCTAATTCCACTCCAGGAAAGAAATACTGCGATGTTTGGCTGCGGGACATGGAAGTAGCCGTACTGGTCGGACAACAAGATGATGGACACAAAACCTTGCCATCTGTTTGCAAATCAAATATCCACAAAGGACATGTATGGAAGTGGGAAAAACTGCCAGAGTTACTGACTTTAATTAAATAAAGCACAACCGTTTGCTCTGTCATACAGCTCTAATCTAATAAAAGGTCCATTTGCCCCCTGCGCTTATAATCGTGAGAGGGACTGAGCAGCTGGTATTTCAAATTCTGTGGCTGAATTTCAGGTATACTGCACTTTGTTATTCAGCAGTCACCAAGCTCATGTCCCTTCCTGCTCTGAAAGGGTCTTTGAACTCAGAGGACGTAGGAGACAAGTGCTGGGTGACAGCCGAGGAACAGTAAAGAGCAGTGTACCTGGAGTTCAACCGCACAAACCGAATCACCGGCTACTGTCAGAGTTCCAACATGCCAGAAGACTGTGCATTATTTTATAATAATAATAATAACTAGTATTTATATAGCGCCTTTCTCCCAGTGGGACTCAAAGTGCCGTCAGCGCACGGTCTTGGAATTAACCAAATCGGCAGCTGAAATAATAGGTGTTATTATTACCCAATCAATGGTACTCATTTATCAACCTCGGAAGGATGAAGGGCTAAGTTGGCCCTGCCGGGATTCGAACCTGCAAACCTGAGGTTGAATAGGCTCCATAGTCAGGGAATTTACCACTGAGCTATCTAGAATTTATAATATACACAGTATGTATATGTATATTTACATAGTTATATTGTATGATTGGTCACAAAAATTTTACATTTTGCGGTATTAAGCATTTATTAAACCAGGGGTGTCCAAGTTTCTCTCTAAACCGCACAATCATGGCACACATTCTCAGAAAGGTGAAGTCTCCATTATTTTTTTTTTACTAGCAAAAGGGGCACGGCATTACCTGTGGGCATTAAGTCCTTTCAATGCGTCAGGTCTGTTCAACACATGGATTGACAATGGTTTGCCTCCAACTGTGGCACTGAAACGGTTGTGCTTCACATCCAAAGAGATATCTGTGCAGTGATGTGTGTTGGATACGTCTTTGGCACTGAAGTAACCCATTACATTAAACATTTCCTTTGCTTTCTTTAAAGCCCTTCAATACAAAAGAGGTATCAAACATTTCACTGCACATATACCTCTTTGCCTCTCAAACACTGAACCCTTTCACTGGCGCCAACGTACACAAACCATTATCAAGCAACGTGTTAAATACCTCTGAAGCACCCAAAGGATTTAATCACCATGGGCAGCACCACACCCCTTTTGCTAATATATTATATTATATATATATATATATATATATATATATATATATATATATATATATTTTATATATAATTACCATGTGTAACAGAAGCACTTACCTAGGTAGGAGTCCATCATACAGCAGTCAGGTGTATCTATATAATTACTGCGTGTAACAGAAGGACTTACCTAGGTAGGAGTCCATCACACAGCAGTCAGGTGTATCTATATCATTACTGTGTGTAACAGAAGCACTTACCTAGGTAGGAGTCCATCACACAGCAGTCAGGTGTATCTATATCATTACTGTGTGTAACAGATACACTTACCTAGGTAGGAGTCCATCATACAGCAGTCAGGTGTATCTATATAATTACTGTGTGTAACAGAAGTACTTACCTAGGTAGGAGTCCATCACACAGCAGTCAGGTGTATCTATATAATTACTGTGTGTAACAGGAGGACTTACCTAGGTAGGAGTCCATCATACAGCAGTCAGGTGTATATATATAATTACTGTGTGTAACAGAAGCACTTACCTAGGTAGGAGTCCATCATACAGCAGTCAGGTGTATCTATATAATTACTGCGTGTAACAGAAGGACTTACCTAGGTAGGAGTCCATCACACAGCAGTCAGGTGTATCTATATAATTACTGTGTGTAACAGAAGCACTTACCTAGGTAGGAGTCCATCACACAGCAGTCAGGTGTATCTGTATAATTACTGTGTGTAACAGAAGTACTTACCTAGGTAGGAGTCCATCACACAGCAGTCAGGTGTATCTATATAATTACTGTGTGTAACAGAAGTACTTACCTAGGTAGGAGTCCATCACACAGCAGTCAGGTGTATCTATATAATTACTGTGTGTAACAGAAGCACTTACCTAGGTAGGAGTCCATCACACAGCAGTCAGGTGTATCTGTATAATTACTGTGTGTAACAGAAGCACTTACCTAGGTAGGAGTCCATCACACAGCAGTCAGGTGTATCTGTATAATTACTGTGTGTAACAGAAGTACTTACCTAGGTAGGAGTCCATCACACAGCAGTCAGGTGTATCTATATAATTACTGTGTGTAACAGAAGTACTTACCTAGGTAGGAGTCCATCACACAGCAGTCAGGTGTATCTGTATAATTACTGTGTGTAACAGACGCGCTTACCTAGGTAGGAGTCCATCACACAGCAGTCAGGTGTATCGATATAATTACTGTGTGTAACAGAAGCGCTTACCTAGGTAGGAGTCCATCATACAGCAGTCAGGTGTATCTATATCATTACTGTGTGTAACAGAAGTACTTACCTAGGCAGCAGTCCATCTATATCATTACTGTGTGTAACAGAAGTACTTACCTAGGTAGGAGTCCATTACACAGCAGTGTGTGCAGTTTCCTGTACACAGTGATTACTATACAACTCTAGATTACACTTCCGCTCAGTAAACAATGGGTTTAATGCAGTTCAATGGCTTATCTCTCTTTACCATACTAAATGGGGGGTAAAGTAAACATACCAACATTTCCACTGCTGGCACCAAGAAGTCACCCATGTGGGCATAGTCTTAGGGGAAGGATTAAACAAAACTGACTGAAACCTAGGTTGAATTCAAAGGCTGAGCCGAAGCCCTCATCCCACATGGGCTGGGGGACGTGTAAATGACGTAATGAAACAGCTGGGGAGCCAGAATGTAAGGGGTTAAACACAGCTGGATGAGGAAGTGGTTTTGGCTAATCTATGAGAACACATGTGCTTATCTGAGTCCTACAAGGACGAGCTCGGTGTGAAGTTGGACACAAGTCTTATTGTCACTGGGTCCCAGGTCTGAGCCAGTGGATCTGAACGGTGGCTCTCCAGCACTCACACTCAGACTGGATGTCAGGCAAGTGCCCTGGTTATGCAGTAGGTTTCACACTACTTTAACACTTTGACTGCCAGAAAGTTCGATACCCCTCTGGCACTCAGAGTTATTAAGGGTCTTGGGTGCAGAATGGGATACAGAGGTCTCCCAGAAATTGCTTTGGGTCTCCCATTGCTGAAAGGGACATAATAAAATCTAATCCCCCCCCCCACACACTGCCTAAATATATATATATAATCACTGTGTACCTCCCTACATGTCAAATGGCCAAAGAGGGACACTGGTTTAGGGGCTGTGGCTTGTGTGCGGGGCGTTACTGAGAATGTATAGGTTATTTCCTGATCGACACCTCTTTGTGTAACTTAATAAATTATTTAGAACAAGATCATAGTATTTTTATTTACACAGACTAATTTATATACACATACTGACATTTATACACACATTAATGTGTTTTATTGCTGTGGAGCAATAGGATACACTTCTATACACACCACACAGTCTGATCTCCTAAACACAGGGACACCAGGGTGATACACTTCTATACACACCACACAGTCTGATCTCCTAAACACAGGTACACCAGGGTGATACACTTCTATACACACCACACAGTCTGATCTTCTAAACACAGGGACACCAGGATGATACACTTATATACACATCACACAGTCTGATCTCCTAAACACAGGGACACCAGGGTGATGCACTTATATACACACCACACAGTCTCATCTTCTAAACACAGGGACACCAGGATGATACACTTATATACACACCACACTGTCCGATCTCCTAAACACAAGGACACCAGGGTGATACACTTATATACACACCACACAGTCTGATCTCCTAAATACAGGGACACCAGGTGAGACAGAGGGATTTGGGTCTAAAAGAGGGACTGTCCTGACTACAGAGGAACACTTGGAAGGTGTGGACCCTAATGTCATTAGATTGTACGCTATCTGGCAGGGACCTCACTTCCAGCGAATCATTTTACAAAGCACTTGTAACCCTGTATTGTCTAAACCCTTACATTGTAAAGGGCTACGTACACTTGTGGAGCTATATACATTTACATATTCATATCACCTAAAAGAGGAACAAGTCACTGCATTACAATAATATTCAGTTTGATATTAATCTGATAAGAATTTGTAAGGGGGTTTTTGTGTACTTACAGATTCTTCCAGCAGTGGTTCTGGCCGGGCACTAGATTGAACAGGCTCTGTGAAGGAGAAACCCCCAATCCACACTTTACCCCCTCCGTGACATGCTTATTTTTACACTTGTAGCAAAGATGAAAGAAACAGATGTGAAAAAAAGAAGACAGAGGAAATCCCCCAAACTACAGCACCAAAAGGAGCTCCCTGCTGGGACCAGACAGGAACCGTGTGAGATAATCCGTATGAGCCGAGGGAGCTGGGTGAAATTGGAGATATCATCAAGGGGCAGGGAGGGCTGGCAACCTGTGCCCTGGGGGGGGGGAAAATAAAATCAAGTGGCCCATTTCTACTCTAGTTCCAGCCCACTGTCCCACTCCACCCCCTTTCATTAATGTTAAAACTGGCATTAAATGTTGTGAAGTAAGCCAACTGATACTATGTACCTTACAACTGAAAAGGGAGCATGTAGACTAGGGATCCCGCAGAGCTTACAAGGGAAATGGGTTATGATACTAGTGTAGTCCATATGGATTGTAAGCTCTGTGGTGTCACTAGCATAGATATCTATCAATTGTCAGCTCTGTGGTGTCACTAAGTGTAGCTATCAATTGTAAGCTCTGTGGTGTCACTAGCGTAGATATCTATCAATTGTAAGCTCTGTGGTGTCACTAGCGTAGATATCTATCAATTGTAAGCTCTGTGGTGTCACTAGCGTAGATATCTATCAATTGTAAGCTCTGTGGTGTCACTAGCATAGATATCTACCAATTGTAAGCTCTGTGGTGTCACTAGCGTAGATATCTATCAATTGTAAGCTCTGTGGTGTCACTAGCAGATATCTATCAATTGTAAGCTCTGTGGTGTCACTAGCTTAGATATCACTCATTTGTAAGCTCTGTGGTGTCACTAGTGTAGATATCTATCAATTGTAAGCTCTGGGTATCACTAGCTTAGATATATATCAATTGTAAGCTCTGTCTTGTCACTAGCGTAGATATCTATCAATTGTAAGCTTTGTGGTGTCACTAGTGTAGATATCTATCAATTGTAAGCTCTGTGGTGTCACTAGCTTAGATATCAATCATTTGTAAGCTCTGGGTATCACTAGCTTAGATATATATCAATTGTAAGCTCTGTCTTGTCACTAGCGTAGATATCTATCAATTGTAAGCTTTGTGGTGTCACTAGTGTAGATATCTATCAATTGTAAGCTCTGTGGTGTCACTAGTGTAGATATCTATCAATTGTAAGCTCTGTGGTGTCACTAGCTTAGATATCAATCATTTGTAACCTCTGGGTATCACTAGCTTAGATATCTATCAATTGTAAGCTCTGTCTTGTCACTAGCGTAGATATCTATCAATTGTAAGCTCTGTGGTGTCACTAGCTTAGATATCTATCAATTGTAAGCTCTGTATTGTCACTAGCGTAGATATCTATCAATTGTAAGCTCTGTGGTGTCACTAGCTTAGATATCTATCAATTGTAAGCTCTGTATTGTCACTAGTGTAGATATATATCAATTGTAAGCTCTGTGGTGTCACTAGTATAGCTCCATTTACAGCAGCGAGAGATTGAGTGAGGGAGCTGCCCACTGAGCAATTCCCCCAAGGCCAGCTCTCCCTTCAGGGGGTCGAGTCTATTAGAGCCGAGGGGAAAAACAAACAAACAAAAAAAAAAAAGGTAACTCTTGTATTCACATTTTGGTATTCTATTACATTTACTGTCAACAAGAGTTAAACATGCCCGGTGCCCACTAGAGTTGTGCACATAGAAATCAACAGAACAGCCCAAGCCATTAGCAATTCTACTGTGCGCTGTGAGTGTAAACATGTGTTGAGGGGAGGCAAGTTCTGCCGGTATTTCTTCTCCTCCCAAACCCAGGTATAGAGTCCATCGCATGGTAAAATAATAAATAAACAGAACAGTCCAAACAAGAACACTGCTGTAGAAGAGAATAGCAGAAAACACAACCAGGCATGTTCTTAGGCATCTCTACAGGAGAAACCACAGGATGAACCAATTCACCAACAGCACAAGAGCCAATATACACCAAGATGTAGGCCCCTTTCCACAACAACCAACATTCCAAATAACGTAGGCCCCATTCCCCTCCCCATGCATGTCCCATGTGATGCACTTACCGTTATGTCAGAGGTGCAGCCCTGTTCTCCATGAACCCCAGCTGCAGTTTCCTCCACAGTTGTCTTCAAATAACCCCAGTAAAGATAATATAGGAGATTATAGGCATAACCACCAAATGAACATACAGTTGCTTAAAAAAGGTATAAGGCCTGCCTCCCATTTCATCAACCAGAAGTTTTCTACATACATACATACATACATACATACATACATACATACATAAATACGTTAATTGTGACTATGTTAGAAGCAGAACTTGCTAAGATCCTTCAACTTTAGAGGTCTTAGTGCATACGCTCCACAGAATAACATAGAAACCGGAGAAGTTATCTCCACTTTGTCTCCTCTTTATCACCTCTTAGTGCATGACCAGAGGCGTAACTAGAAGCCACCGGGCCCTGGTGCAAGAATTGCCATGGGGCCCCCCCTGCCCACATTGCCCCCCCGCCCAGCCCCCTCATCCACAATGTCCCCTTCATCTCCACAATGCCCCCTTCCACAATGTCCCCTTCATCTCCACAATGCCCCCTTCATCTCATCTCCACAATGCCCCCTTCATCTCCACATTTCCCCTACCTCCAGTCCCTGGTGGTCTAGCGGAGTGTCTTTACAGATCTGTGCAACCGGAGCTCCCGCGCGCCGCTGTAGTAATGCAGAGGCTGGGAGATGATGTCATCTCCCAGCGCTCTGTATTACTACAGCAGCACGCCGAGTGGGAGATCAGGTAAGTGACTGCTGCGGGCGAGGGGGTCAAAGGCGGTGGCCTATTGTTACGCCACTGTGCATGACCCCCATGGTATCGAGTCTGTGATCCCAACAACATTCCCTCTGTAGCAATTTGTTCATTTACCTGCCACTGTAGTGAAGAGACGTTGTGCTTATCTACAAAAAAAGTGTTTAGTGACAGGTAATGATTTTCCTGTTGGATCAAAGCTTCTAATGGTGGATTTATATATCAGCAACACGTGTACGTCACACTTTACATTTTGTATAGGAGGGGTACAATAAGTGCTTATATAGACATACTAGTGTCCAGGTCATGTTAACTTTTTGAGTGCCAGAGGGGTACGCAAGCAAAGAGTACCTCTCTGGCACTCAAAGGGTTAAGAGGCCGCTACCTCACTGCTCCAAGCGATGCCGTCTTGCGTTGTCTCAGTCACGCGATGCAATCATGCGCAGAAGAGACTGCTTGAACGCGGGCAGTCTCTACTGCTCATGACAAACATCCTAGCAATTTATTATATAGGATAGCAAATTATTATATAGGATATGTTCATTCGGTCTCATACTGAACCACACAACTAGTTTGGTCCACACACCCTAGTACACAGGGGCATTTTAAATTAACCATTTGAGTGTCAGATGAGTACCCCTTTGGCACTCAAAGGGTTAAGAGGCAGATAATGTTCTTGCTCTTAGTAGTATTGAACTGTGTGAAAGGAATTTGGGTACCTTTTAATGGGTGTGAGACTAGTTCACTTACCACATTCTCTATATGTTTTATATAGATAAAAAGGTAGATTTAGTTTTCCAACTTTTTAGTTTGTGTGAGCAACAGTGTAACTCTACCAATTCTCTGTCTTGGAGAAGGTCTTGTTTATTGTTCCCTTTTCACAAAATGTAGTAACCATATTTAAAGATCTAGGGCTGATTCTATTGCATGTGATAAATGTTCCCTCCTGTTTTAGCAAATATTTTCCAGTTGAAGTCTATGTGGAAACCTGGAGATAAAAGTAGAGATAAAATTATCACCTGCGATAGAATCCAGCCTCTAGTTTCATATTTTTGATTATCAGAAGTAATTCTACGTACTCATTAATTGACTCTTTTGTAGACTTTTTTCATGCCCTGGGATGAAAGCTAGATTGTAGGAGCAAATTGTTTTCAGCTGTGTTTACAATACAGGTCTGTAAATATTTTATTATCTTGTAAGTAATTAGTACATCAAGAAAACGAACACTGTGCATTGTGTTGCAATGAGTATTTAACTCCTTAAGGACTGGGGAAATCTGGGGTGGTTTGCACTTAAGGACAGGTCTGACCTTTTTCATTAGGCCTTTGCTCCACAGTGTTTTCCCTCTAAGTCTTTTATTCCATCCACTCAAACGATACACTGTGTCTCTAAGCACAACTAGGGCTTTCTTTTGTACCACACTTATATGGATAACCAACCATTTACTTTATTAAAATTTAAAAAAAAGGGTAAAAAAAAAACAAAAAAACAGCATTTTTGTTCTCTCTCTTGGGATCAATTGGGCACAAAGGGTTATATTTTTATGGCGACTGCATGAAAAGTATGACCAGTCAGTCATACCTACAAAATGCGCAGTTTAAAGTGGCCACTGTCCCCCCTGGGTGAAAATCCCCATGTCCCTTTTTCCCACCCTATTTTGTCACTTTTTTATCCCTGACATTTGGCGGTGTGTATAAGTGTATTACATGCTCCACAACAATCACACTCCCAGTTTTGTTTAATGAGATTTTTTTTTTTTTTTTTTTTTTTTTTTTTTTTTTAATACATTTTCTTTAAATAAATAAATAAATAAAAAACAAACAAACAAACGTGTATCATTGCAGGTCAGAAATTGACCTGCATTTAGCCAGCCTCCAGCACCAGCAGTGAAGGGGTTAATACCCCCAGCTGCTGTTTTTTTTTTTTTATCACTAGGTGTCTCCTCTCTCCCTTACTTTGATAGTAAGGTAGACAGAGGCAGAGAGGAGACAGAGGCAATATGCTTTCTTTGCTGTCTCTGTCTGTCACTATGCCGGTACATCTGATCGCTGCTACAGCGATCACATGACCCAGCACAAGCAAGAAGGGCTGAGACTGAACTCCCCAGTCTCGAAGTGTTCAGTCTCAGCCTGGAATTAATGATAGCAGCGTGCACGGAGACACGCTGCTATTATTTAAGCCATGACGGTCCAGGACCGTCATGGGTCCTTAAGGGGTTAATGGCATCATGCACAGAATTAATGTGAACCAACATTGCTTCTAATGCTTCCTTGGTGCCAGACCAAATAAAGAACATATCGTCAATGATGTGGGATTAACATAAAGGGGGGTTATGCACTAAGGTGCGATAAAGAGGTGAAAACGTGGAGATGACCAATTATGTCTTATGCCATTCTGCCACCTGGCCACTGTAGTGGCCGCCCTACGCTGAGGGCCACAGGGTGTGGGGGGCTCCAATGTATTGATGTCTTGTCCCACATTCTGTTGATACATCCAATTGTACAGCGCTGCAGAATTAGTTGGCGCTATATAAATAAATAATAATCTATGAATCCTTTCAATGTCACAGCGGTATCCAACACATTACACAGCAATGCATTTGATAAGTTCAGGTACACAAAGGGTAAAATGAATACCACAGACAGTCGGCGGTGCCTTTCACGGAATCCACAGTGGCAGCACGGTTTTTCCCTTATCTCTCCATGTTTGTGCATCACGTATCCCTCCCACAACAGAAACTAGGCAGACACGCTATCTGACCTTGGCTGCAGATTTCATTCTGCTCTTTTCACACTATCAATTCATAGCTCAAAACTCCCCACAGTTTATAACACGTTCCCCAACACACGCCTAACTAACACAAACCCCCTTATTTATAACCTGTTCACCAACACGCCTTACTAACACAAACCCCCTTATTTATAACCTGTTCACCAACACGCCTTACTAACACAAACCCCCTTATTTATAACCTGTTCCCCAACACATACCTTACTAACACAAACCCCCTTATTTATAACCCATTCACCAACACACACCTTACTAACACAAACCCCCTTATTTATAACCTGTTCACCAACACACACCTTACTAACACAAACCCCCTTATTTATAACCTGTTCACCAACACACGCCTTACTAACACAAACCCCCTTATTTATAACCCATTCACCAACACACGCCTTACTAACACAAACCCACTTATTTATAACCCGTTCACCAACACATGCCTTACTAGCACAGACCCCCTTATTTATAACCTGCTCACCAACACATGCCTTACTAACAAAAACCCCCTTATTTATAACCTGTTCACCAACACGCGCCTTACTAACACAAACCCCCTTATTTATAACCTGTTCACCAACACGCGCCTTACTAACACAAACCCCCTTATTTATAACCTGTTCACCAACACGCGCCTTACTAACACAAACCCCCTTATTTAACACTGTGCCAGCCAATGCATTACATACCTCTCAAGTGTCCCTCTTTAAAATAAACGGTCCATACCTCTCAAGTGTCCCTCTTTAGGAGATAATAGGGGTCTGTACCTCCCAAGTGTCCCTCTTTAGGAGATATTAGGGGTCTGTACTTCCCAAGTATCCTTCTTTAGGAGATATTAGGGGTCCATACCTCCCAAGTGTCCCTCTTTGAGACCCCGATCCCTCTGTCCCTCTTTCCCACCCTAGTGTCCATGTGTTTAGGACATCAGACTGTGTGGGTTGCTTTTAAAAGGTCGCACGCTATCAAATCATAGCGTTACCATGTCGCAATAATAAAAATGTTGACATGAGAATCTTGCACTGCATGACAGCGGGAGCTTCTCATGTTGAGTACTGAAAGGTCGCATGCTGCTCCGGCTGGATCCCATCGTGCTGCCCCGGCTGGATCCCATCGTGCTGCCCCGGCTGGATCCCATCGTGCTGCCCAGGCTGGATCCCATCGTGCTGCCCAGGCTGGATCCCATCTTGCGGGATCCTGTAACCTTTTTTTTTTTTTAATATCTTGTCATTTTGTTGTGCTCCATCTCTGGCTCACACTCGTGCTTTCTTACTACATTTAATAAAGCAGTAAGTGTCATTAAAGTCACACAATGTGGCACAGCCTTACCTAGCCCACTGGCTGTTCGCTGTCCTTCTGCAAATAGACATCCTGGGCAGCATGATGGGAGCTGCAGTCCAACAAGTATGTATGCTGCATTGTCTGAATTTAAGGACACTTATTGCTTTATTAAATGTAGCAAGAAAGCATGAGTGGGAGCCAGAAACGGATCAAAACAAAATTACAAGATACTAAAAAAGGGTTATAGGATCCAGCCGGGGCAGCAAGATGGGATCCAGCCGGGGCAGCAAGATGGGATCCAGCCGGGGCAGCACGATGGGATCCAGCCGGGGCAGCACGATGGGATCCAGCCGGGGCAGCACGATGGGATCCAGCCGGGGCAGCACGATGGGATCCAGCCGGGGCAGCATGATGGGATCCAGCCGGGGCAGCATGCGACCTTTCAGTACTCGACGTGAGAATCTCGGACTGTCGTGTAATGCGAGATTCTCATGTCAACATTTTTATTATGGCAACATGGTAACTATGAGTTGGTTGCACACTCTTTTGTGTGCAACCTTTTAAAAGGATACAGTGGTGTGTATATAAGTGTATCACATAAAATCCCTCTGTCCCTCTTTCCTACCCTGGTGTCCCTGTGTTTAGGAGATCAGACTGTGTGGTGTGTATAGAAGTGTATCACCCTGGTGTCCCTGTGTGTAGGAGATCAGACTGTGTGGTGTGTATAGAAGTGTATCACCCTGGTGTACCTGTGTTTAGGAGATCAGACTGTGTGGTGTGTATATAAGTGTATCACCCTGGTGTCCCTGTGTTTAGGAGATCAGACTGTGTGGTGTGTATAGAAGTGTATCACCCTGGTGTCCCTGTGTTTAGGAGATCAGCAATAAAATTCACATTAATATCTGTGTATAATTCAGTATGTGTATTTATACAGTAGTCTTAGTAAATAATATACTTTGGTTTTGCTCTAAATTATTTATTCAGTTACACAAAGGAGGTGTCAGGTCATGAAATAACCTAAAAATACCTGCAATCACAGCAGTCTATGGGTAGTTCTACCTCTAGTGTTCAGTCTGTAGTGTGCTTGAGAAACGGCAGGTGACACACTGATATCCATTCATGTACAGTGACCTTTCCGGCATATAGGTGTCTCTTATGGTGGAGGACAAGTATTTTGCCTTCTCCACAGTGTCCCTAAATAGAAGTGTGGTCACCCTACTACAGTGTATTCCATCTAACAGTCAAGGGATGTCTGCCGAACAGCAGTCCAGTTTGTATTCGGAGAGGGGAGTGGTACTAGACCTCTGCCTGTGGTCCATCAACATCAAATTGAAGCGCTGTCTTTTGAGCAGAGAATTAGCATGGATGCAGCATACAAGGGTATACTGATCAGCAAATAATTTGCACTTGTAATTTGTGGCCATTACCCTAAGCATCCATCAAGGGCAGCGGAGGACAAGAGACAGGGGAAGTCATGCCGCACACATCCCGTCACACACATCCCACAGCTAACAGACAGGAGAGGTAATACATTCACACCTTTCTCTCTCCAAGAGTGATAGGATACTCATTACATTACACAGCATAGACGGAAAAGCACATTTATATATATTTACACCATAAGATGACATTTTTCATTAATTGACGGACAATACTGAACATCACATTTCCTGTAACACCGAATACATTTCAACCATTTCCCATTCTGTGTTATTCAGACTTATATGGACCCAATATAGCACATTATCTTTAAGGCATTCGGCATAAGATTATATGTTTTAGGATTATAATTTACTTTACTTGTTACTATTTCATTTGTATATATGATATTCAGTAAAGTACCTATTCTAGATCTGATTTGTCCCTTAGTAGGATTGCAATTTGTTTACCGTCACGGGAACCCCATGGCCCTTGGCTCCTGGAGGGGCCTGGGGGCCAGCCCCCTCTCTACTGTTCAGGGATTCCATGCACGGGGAACTCCTTTTCCATCTTGCCAGTCCCCTCTCGGGTCTAAGCTTATTGGAGGCACAGGGTGACTGGGAATACCCAGTTTGGTCTGCCCAGGCCAGACCCAACAGACTAATCAGCCCGGAGGACTGGGTGCATGTAACGAGCCATGGATCAGTGTCTGGCAGCTTGGTTGGGGTTACATGAAAAATAGCTCCTCCAAAGGACTCAATTCACATTGCCTGAGACAGCCAGCAAGACTATCATGAAAGCCGCCTGGCTGTGGAACATAGGCTGGCTCCTGATTGGCCAAAGTCCTGGGTGCCATGTTTAAAGGTCCCCCATAGACTTAACATGGGGGAAAGTATGCGTCCCAGGGATTGGTCGGTCAGCCACCCGCCCATAGTGTCTGACAGGCTAAAGGTGGGTGAGACACCAGAGGCCAGGATTGGCCACATTATCCTCAGCCCTGGATTGGCTGTGGTTCGAAGGTGGCTGAATCAAATTATGTGAAGGTGCTTTGGCACAAAGGACACTGTTGTGAATGTGTATTCTGACCCATTGTATCCAGCCCCAGCCCTTTGTTCTAATGTTTACCCACCGCCCCTCACTATTGTCAGTTAATGCACTCATGTCTGGCCCCATTGCCAATGTGAATAGAAGACGTGTGGGTGGCTCAAAACCTCATAGATGTACTACACACAGCAATAAAATATTAAACTTAGCCTCATTACACTAGTGGTAAATGCAACAAATGAACAACTGAATGTATATATCTTGCTTGTTAACCCACGTGTGGTCCAAGAAACTCTCTCTCAAAAGTTTCCAAACGGATACATGTAGAATCAAAAATCGCTGGTCGCACTGTGGTTATATCAAGCTGAAAACAATATTGCAGTGCAGACTTCTTAATTAAAAGCTTCATTTATTGAAAAAATCTTCCTTCAAAACACATCAGTGCAAATGACTGCAATATATATCAAAATATACAATTCAATACAGCAATAAAAGGAATGGGCAAAAGGACTTATCTTCACTCCATTCGATCAACGTGTTTCGCGCTATATCCACGCTTACTCATGATCTCTGAACAAACATTGACTTCCATTGTTCGCTTCTATTTAAAAACACGCTCACCAATCACTGCCCCATAGAAGTCACAATCGCAAATCCATTGGATCCTGGCAAAACGCCCTTAACTGTCTGATCGTGCTTAAAGGCAAAGATGTTAACCCAAAATCACAAAGTGTTTCACCAACCAATCAATTACATCTATTGAAAATCGGTCAAACACTCAGTTCGCCACATTATTACAACTTCCAAAACAAGATAAAAGGCGTTAAGATATCACTCATAAAACAAGCCCAAAGCACTCGAACAGACAAGGAATCCTACCACTCCAAAATAGACAACGTATGTGTCTATCTTCCATACTCCGGGCTAGTGAGCATCCATTAACGGCGGACAACCGTGGTCAATGTCTACAATAAAAGAACTGATTAATCTAAAAATATATCTTCAGGAACATCTGAAACAATATATAGATGTTACATGAGGTACTGTCAGTTATCAACGGGAACACAATAGAATTATATATCACACTAAAACATTAAGGATGTGTCTTGCGTAAGAGGCATTAATTAAAACCATCGTACAACCCCCTTAAACACAAGACACATCCTATTACCATCTTAAACCTACATTACACTTGTGACACCAATCCCAGTCTATCTTATATAGCCCAAAAACTACAATTAAAAGATAAACACAATTAGTTAACAGGGTGCATCCCATTGTGTTATGTATTAAATTAAACCATTTCTCACTTGTCATAACCTAAATTAATAGTATTATCCTGACAATGAATATCTGTATTTATACAACACACATCATATCATAATCTTTATTGAAGCCCTGGGGGTACCGGGTCTTAATAGTGAAAATCCAAAACACTTCACGTCTCAATAATGCTCTGTCAAGATCTCCTCCTCTACTTCCCACCGTAACATGTTCAATGCCCTGGATTTCAAAAGATTCTAAACTGCAGCAGTGTTGATCCTTAAAATGTTGGGATACATAAGATCTAAATCTTTCTCCTCTTATATCACGCATATGTTCATTTAACCTTTCCCTTAACGATCGAAGGGTTTTACCAACATATTGCAACCTACACTGCATGCAGTTTATCAAATAGATAATACCCCGTGTAGCACAATTAATAAATTGCTTAACATTAAAGCTGTCACCAGTTCTAAAGGACTGGAAATTATTAGATACTTTAATAAACTTACAACATCCACAGCGGGAGCTACCACACTGACTCCAACTGAGGATAACCAAGTAGGTTCAGTCTTTTCTTTTACTTTCATAAAAAGACTAGGCGACAGCTTGTTAGCGATTGTTTGTGCTTTTTTTGACACATATCGAAAGCCTCTTGTAACCACTTTTTGTAGTTTTTCATCCCCATTTAGAACTGGCACATGTTTTTTTTACAATCTGTATTTTATTATATTCTACACTATATGGGGTAGAAAAAACAATAGGACTATCAACTGATCCTTTACTACTCTGATGTCTATCCTTCTTATATATCAGCAAATCCTCTCTCTTCTTGTTCTTAGCATACTGAACGCCCTATCAATCATCCACTTTGGATATTTTCTTGTAACAAACCTCTGATACAACTGTTCAGCCTGCCTCAAAAATTCCTCCTCCGTTGTACAAATCCTCCTTAATCGAATAAATTGACTCACGGGAATTCCCTTGATAATGTGTCCTGGATGTGAACTATCAGCCCTCAATAATGAATTACCCGTGATTGGCTTCCTATATATTGTAGTACTAATCAATCCAGTAGTGGGATCACCCTGAATATTGAGGTCCAAAAAACTAATGTTCTTAAAACTATATTCATAAGTGAACTGCAACTTCAAATCATTACAATTCAAATAACTTACAAAGGGACCAATATCTTCCTCCTTTCCTTGCCACACAAACAAAAGATCATCAATATATCTACCAAAAAAAAAAGATAGAATCTCTAAATGGGTTCCCATCTCCAAAGACGCGGGACTCTTCCCACCAACCCATATATAGGTTGGGGTAAGAGGGGGCAAATTTTGCCCCCATTGAAGTCCTGCGTCTTTGGAGATAGAACCCACCACTAAACATAAAAAAATTGTGTGTCAACAAATACTCCACTCCTTCCACTAGAAATTCCCTTAATTCAGGAGGATAACCACTATATCTAATCAAATGATACTCCAATTCTGTTAACCCTAAACGGTGTGGTATACAAGAGTAAAGTGATTTAACATCACACGTAATCCAAACTAGATGAGATGCGCATCTAACAGAGCTCAGGCGTTGGATAACATTAGTACTATCCCTCAGATAGCTAAAAAGACGTAGAACAAGTGGCTGTAAAAAAATGATTAATCCAGTCATCAAAAGGCTCATTTAAAGAGCCTATTCCAGAGACAATTGGTCTGCCTTCCGGCCTCTCCAAGGTTTTATGAACCTTAGGGAGATGATGGAAAATGGGTGTGAACGGATTAGTCACAAATAAATACTCCATTTCTTTTTTCTTTAATACTCCCAAGGACAAACCTTTTTGTAAAAGAGAATGCAAAAGGCTAGCATACTCTCTGGAAGGGTTGGCTTTTAATCTTATATAAGCTTCAACATCATTAAGTTGTCTCATAGCTTCCTCATAATATGATTCCGCATCCAAAATTACTACAGAGCCCCCCTTATCTGCTCCCTTGATGACTATTTCCTTCAATTGTGACAAATTATGTAATGCTTGTTCTTCTTTCCTACTTAAGTTATGAACATTTCTATCGTTCATGGAATCACAAATATTATTACTTAATTCAGTGAGATCCTACTCTACAAGTCGTTGGAAGCTATCCAATACCTCTCCCCTACAACCTATAGGGTAAAAGCCTTTCTTAGGTTCAAAATCGGAAGATGCCAGAACTTGATCTATATTAATATCTTGTCTGATGTTGACCATATCCATTAGTGCACTACAATCTCTAAAGGACATATTGGTAACATCAATTTGTTCTTTTAAAGTGTGATTATCCACTACTGGAAAATCAGTGGCATCATCCTTGAGAAAAAATTTTTTTTAGGTAATTTTCCTGACAAAATGGTTAACGTCCAACAGGGTAGTAAACAAATCAAAATGTTGCTTCGGGGCAAAATTCAGTCCCTTTTCCAAGATTCTTCTTTCTTCATCTTTTAAATTGTATTTAGATAAGTTAATTACTGTGTGTTCTTCTTGTTTTTGTTCCTGTGAATTTCTTGGATCTTTGAGTGTTCCTTTCTATTTTTGGACCTCCTTTTGCCTCCCCTTCTTGTCGATTTTCTGTTTGTTTTGTCTGCCTTGTTCTCCATGATGTTCTCTTTTCTCTTCTTGGACTTTCTTCGTCTGATGTAAATATTCTCACCGCTTTCTCTTCTCTCTCTAGTGATAAAAAAAAAAGAGTCTGAGTCTGTGGAAGTATCAAATGATGTTGCCACCGTTACATCATTCTGATCTTTATCATCAAGATCAATACTAGAGAAACTCACTGTTTTCTCTCTAGGGATCTTCAAAATGGATCTTCGTTTATTATGTCTATAATTCATCTTCTTCCACGATGAATTACAGCCACTTGTTCTACGTCTTTTTAGCTATCTGAGGGATAGTACTAATGTTATCCAACGCCTGAGCTCTGTTAGATGGGCATCTCATCTAGTTTGGATTACGTGTGATGTTAAATCACTTTACTCTTGTATACCACACCGTGTAGGGTTAACAGAATTGGATTATCATTTGATTAGATATAATGGTTATCCTCCTGAATTAAGGGAATTTTTAGTGGAAGGAGTGGAGTATTTGTTGACACACAATTTTTTTATGTTTGACGGTGGGTTCTATCTCCAAAGACGCGGGACTTCAATGGGGGCAAAATTTGCCCCCTCTTACGCCAACCTATATATGGGTTGGTGGGAAGAGTCCCGTGTCTTTGGAGATGGGAACCCATTTAGAGATTCTATCTTTTTTTTTGGTAGATATATTGATGATCTTTTGTTTGTGTGGCAAGGAAAGGAGGAAGATATTGGTCCCTTTGTAAGTTATTTGAATTGTAATGATTTGAAGTTGCAGTTCACTTATGAATATAGTTTTAAGAACATCAATTTTTTGGACCTCAATATTCAGGGTGATCCCACGACTGGATTGATTAGTACTACAATATATAAGAAACCGATCACGGGTAATTCATTATTGAGGGCTGATAGTTCACATCCAGGACACATTATCAAGGGAATTCCCATGAGTCAATTTATTCGATTAAGGAGGATTTGTACAATGGAGGAGGAATTTTTGAGGCAGGCTGAACAGTTGTATCAGAGGTTTGTTACAAGAAAATATCCAAAGTGGATGATTGATAGGGCGTTCAGTATGCTAAGAACAAGAGAGAGGATTTGCTGATATATAAGAAGGATAGACATCAGAGTAGTAAAGGATCAGTTGATAGTCCTATTGTTTTTTTCTACCCCATATAGTGTAGAATATAATAAAATACAGATTGTAAAAAAACATGTGCCAGTTCTAAATGGGGATGAAAAACTACAAAAAGTGGTTACAAGAGGCTTTCGATATGTGTCAAAAAAAGCACAAACAATTGCTAACAAGCTGTCGCCTAGTCTTTTTATGAAAGGAAAAGAAAAGACTGAACCTACTTGGTTATCCTCAGTTGGAGTCTACAAGTGTGGTAGCTCCCGCTGTGGATGTTGTAAATTTATTAAAGTATCTAATAATTTCCAGTCCTTTAGAACTGGTGACAGCTTTAATGTTAAGCAATTTATTAATTGTGCTACACGGGGTATTATCTATTTGATAAACTGCACGCAGTGTAGGTTGCAATATGCTGGTAAAACCCTTCGATCGTTAAGGGAAAGGTTAAATGAACATATGAGTGATATAAGAGGAGAAGGATTTAGATCTTATGTATCCCAACATTTTAAGGACCAACACTGCTGCAGTTTAGACTCTTTTGAAATCCAGGGCATTGAACATGTTACGGTGGGAAGTAGAGGAGGAGATCTTGACACAGCATTATTGAGATGTGAAGTGTTTTGGATTTTCACTATTAAGACCCAGTACCCCCAGGGCTTCAATAAAGATTATAATATGATGTGTTTTGTATAAATACAAATATTCATTGTCAGGATAATACTATTAATTTAGTTTATGACAAGTGAGAAATGGTTTAATTTAATACATAACACAATGGGATGCACCCTGTTAACCAATTGTTTTTATCTTTAATTGTAGTTTTGGGGCTATATAAGATTGGTGTCACAAGTGTAATGTAGGTTTAAGATGGTAATAGGATGTGTCTTGTGTTTAAGGGGGTTGTACGATGGTTTTAATTAATGCCTCTTACGCAAGACACATCCTTAATGTTTTAGTGTGATATATAATTCTATTGTATTCCCGTTGATAACTGACAGTACCTCATGTAACATCTATATATTGTTTCAGATGTTCCTGAAGATATATTTTTAGATTAATCAGTTCTTTTATTGTAGACATTGACCACGGTTGTCCGCCGTCAAAGGATGCTCACTAGCCTGGAGTATGGAAGATAGACACATACGTTGTCTATTTTGGAGTGGTAGGATTCCTTGTCTGTTCGAGTGCTTTGGGCTTGTTTTATGAGTGATATCTTAACGCCTTTTATCTTGTTTTGGAAGTTGTAATAATGTGGCGAACTGAGTGTTTGACCGATTTTCAATAGATGTAATTGATTGGTTGGTGAAACACTTTGTGATTTTGGGTTAACATCTTTGCCTTTAAGCACGATCAGACAGTTAAGGGCGTTTTGCCAGGATCCAATGGATTTGCGATTGTGACTTCTATGGGGCAGGGATTGGTGAGCGTGTTTTTAAATAGAAGCAAACAATGGAGGTCAATGTTTGTTCAGAGATCATGAGTAAGCGCGGCTATAGCGCAAAACGCGTTGATCGAATGGAGTGAAGATAAGTCCTTTTGCCCACTCCTTTTATTGCTGTATTGAATTGTATATTTTGATATATATTGTAGTCATTTGCACTGATGTGTTTTGAAGGAAGATTTTTTCAATAAATGAAGCTTTTAATTAAGAAGTCTGCACTGCAATATTGTTTTCAGCTTGATATAACCACAGTGCGACCAGCGATTTTTGTTTCCCATTGCCAATGTGCCCACCTTCCCATTGGCCCTTGTGTAGCTCTAGTGTCCCACACATTGTTCCCTGACCCCACTGTTCTGTATATAAGTCTGCTGGTTTGGGCAATAAAGAGTTCTTGTTACCCTGACACTAGTCTTGTGTGGTGATTGGGGTACTTTGGGATCTAATGGTGGAGGTTTTTCCTGTTCCAGAATAGAGGAAGCAGAGACTGATGGAGACACCCAGGTGGGGTGTCAGCTGGTACCGTCACATTTACGTTGTCTCAAAAAAAAAAAAAAAAAAAAAAAAAAAACTTCTATAGGTTTCCCTTTTAGCTGGGACATTTTATACAGCGCTCCCCTATTCTTATGTAGGAGACAGGACAGATCTTAAGAAAAAAAGATGAATTCTCATAGGTTCAGTGTGAACAAGACTCCCCAGCGGGTCAGCATTTTTGCAAAACAGATCACAATATTAAAGCTCTCAAAATGACTATGCTGATGGGAATTTTTATGTCAGTCCACGGAGGCTTCATATTATGCTATAATCTTTCCCACTGCTCCCAACAGCAGCAGAGAAACTGTTTATTTATACAAAACAAGACAAGACAATAAAAACTGTAAGGCATTCTCCTCCCCACTTAAGACCCTCCCACATCTCTATAAAATGATGCATCACAGTAGAACTCGCCCTCTCTCTCTGCTGCTCCAAAACAAGTTAAGTTCTTTTTCCTTTTTCACTGTACGGTTTCATGTTAGTCTTTTTTTTCTTTATTATTTTTATTATATTATTATTGTTGTTGCTTTGTCTCCTTGCCCTTTTGCGTTTGTGCTAACTCATTACTACCTTGGTTTCCCTTGTCCCTCTCCCCTTTCCCTTCTGTCTGGAGGGCTGTGTGGGTTATTGCTTTTCCCCTTTTTCGTTTACCGCGTTTGCAGTGTTTTTTCTCTCTAACCGGTCTACCCTGGTGGTCTAGGGTTTCTCTGCGCTTTTACGCCACTCCTTCCTCTCTTTGTCTGTTTCCCTGGTGGCCTAGGGCCTTCCCCTTTGGCAGTTGTGTGCTTCTACCGGGTTTCCTGTGGCCACGGTGCGCAGGCGCGAGGTGGCGGCCATCTTGGTACACCCACCTCGCGTCTGGTATCTCCTGCTGTGTTAATCCATTTTTACATTTAGTAGTCCTTTCCTTGTGCCTTACTGTGGGGTTCTGTTACTTTCTCTAGCCTTCTGTGTGTCCCTTCAGGGTCAGTTTCATCTTTATACCCTTACTAGTGAAGCCGTTTATACTTTGGAGTCTCACTACCCTAAACCCCACATTATTTCTTTATCTCTATATTGATTTATATCTTTTCAGCATGGCTTCTAGTGAGGAGGACAGTTGCCCTAGTGTTCACTCCTCTGTCCGTTCTCAAACTCAGGCTACTGCTTTTGAATCAAAGGGGTCAGCTGCTACGGGGGGGGGGGGGTCTTCCACCTTACAAGGTTCTTTGGCCCCTCTCCCAACTGCCCTCCCTGATCAATTTAAAACTATGTTTGATTCCATGCTGACGCACATGTCTAATAACTTGTTCCAATCCATTCTGGTTACCATGACTTCTCAGACCACTACTGTGGCTACTTCTCTTGAGGTCCCAGTGCCTGCTGCGGCCTCACCAGTGGCTTTAGGGCCATTGGCTATGACCCTTCCTAGGAAGGTGGATATTGATCAGACTTTAAGAAAACGCGCCCATAAGTCTAAAACACTTGGAGGCTATTGATGGGGGACTTGGGCTTTGTTCTGCTCCAGTCTTGGACGGCGCTATTGACACATGCGGCTCTGTCCCAAGGAAAAGACTCTCTACTCCTCAGGAGGTTGAAATAAGGAGAAAGTCTGCTAGACGAGCTAAGCCTGATTCATACTATACTTCTGATTCAGATACATCTGATGAGGACTGGGTTCTCTCATCCGGGACCAGTGACCTCTCAGATGATGACGATTTGCCCCTGTCTAAACCCCGGGAGGTGACCACTGTTGACCACGGTAAAGCTACCGCTGTTTTGGATGCCCAGGGTATTCTGTTATTTGATCCTGAGACCATTCATCACCCTAGGTCCTCTGAGTGGTCTCTATGTCTCATGTAGCCAGTTATATCGAACAGTGGGTGCGTAAACCTCTGAGCTATAAATCACACAATAAGCTAAAAGCGGAATGTCCCCGTCCTATTATACCCAACCGGGCTTGTGAGACTCCAGAACTCGACCCTAAGATGGTCAAGCTCATCGGGAAGGACGGCAAGGATCCCTGTAGGGGTATGGATAGATCCCTTAGGATTTGCGAGGATAAACTCCTTGATGTTTTTGGCCCTATTACCAAGATATTTAACCTGACCAAATCCTCCATTCAGTCTGGGAACCCTGGGGATGTTCATGTTCTCAGAGGTTGGGTGCAATGGGCCATTTGCTTTTTGGGTAACGCGAATGCGGCCCTAGCAGCTGAGGCGCATAAGGCCATTTTACTGAAAATAGACCCGAAATTGACAGATATGGCCATTTCTGAACGGGGCCTGTCCGCTCAGGGGCAACTTTGAGGATTCCTGTATTAAGGACCTCGGAAAGTTCATTTCCTCCTTCACCGCTTTGGATAAGGCTCAGTCCTCTCTGAAATGTCTTTTTCAGCCTAAAATTTTTGGGAGGGCCGGACGTGGTAGGGGTCGCTCGTCCGGCCGTTCCAATGCTGCTCAGCAGAGATACCAGACCCGTGCCCCTGTATTACGGGACCAACGACAGCCGTTCCAGGACCCAAGGTCCGGTGGTCCTTTCTTCCCGCAACGTGGCAGGCCTTGGCATTCTAGACCCGGCAGAGGGAGTTTTAAGTCCAGATCTTATGCGGGCAAGTCACTTTCAGAGACTGTTTTCGTGTCCGGGGAAGGTGGGGGGCAGACTCTCACATTTTTCCCATCAGTGGGCCTTAATTATATCGGACCAGTGGTCGGTTATTGCATAGAGTTCTACGCAGAACCCGTGCAGGTCTCCCGTCCAGCCCCTTTCCATTTCACTTTTCCAGACGCTGTTTTGGTCGACCGAGAGGTTGACAAACTCCATCGCAAGGCTGCGATTCGACCAGTACCGGCGTTGTCCGTCGGGTTTCTGAGCAACATCTTCCTGGTGTGGAAGAAAGATTCCGGTCTTTGTCCTGTCATCAGTTTGCGTGCTCTGAACCAGTTCGTTCTGTACCGCCACTTCAAAATGGAGGGGATTCATTGCCTCCGGGATCTTCTACTACCTTCAGATTGGATGGTGAAGATCGATCTGAAGGACGCGTACCTGACCGTTCCCATGCACCCAGTTTCACAAGTTTTCCTTCAGTTTTCCTGGAAAGGCCAGATTTGGCAATTTACTTGCCTTCCGTTTGGTCTTTCGTCTGCTCCTTGGTGCTTTAACATTTTGCTCAAGCCGTTGGTCAATTTCTTACGCAGCCTGGGGGTTCGCTTAATCATCTACCTGGACGACATGTTGATCGTGTCCCAGGACAAGGATCGACTTCTGTCTTATACGGAATTGACCCTGTGGATGTTAACCTCCCTAGGGTTTCTCATAAACTGGGACAAGTCCTTTCTGGTTCCAGCTCGGACTATGGCATTCCTAGGTTTCCTCGTCGATTCGGATCAGGTCTCCCTACGCCTTCCGGCGAAAAAGGTGCAAGCTATCTGCAAAGAACTCCAGACCGTCCTGAGGTAGGGTCGCATCTCATTGCGGATTCTGGGTCTCTTGGCGGCCTCCATTCAAGCCATTTTCCCAGGTCCCCTGCATTATCGGGCTCTTCAGAGATTGAAGGCTGCTCATCTTCGGCTCGGTCTAGGTTATTCTGATGTAATAGATCTGTCTTCCGATGCCCGCGAGGAGCTGGTATGGTGGTTCAAGCATTTAGATGCTTGGAATGGCAGGGCTATTTTTGGCGTAGCACCAGACGTCGTGATAGATTCCGACGCCAGTCTCGACGGGTGGGGCGCTCGTCGCAGTTTGGTAACGACCGGCGGGAAATGGTCTGCGGAGGAGCAGGCTCTGCACATAAATTGCTTGGAGCTTTTGGCCGGGTCCTTCACCCTAAAAAGTCTGGCAAAGAATAGGGTCAATTGTTGTGTCTTTCTTCGGATGGACAACGTGTCCACGGTTCATTACATCAATCGTTCTGATCACCCCTTTTTGGCCGTCCCAGCCTTGGTTTCCCCAACTGCTGGAGTTGTCTGTGGAGGTGCCGCATCTTCTGCCGTTGTTTCCTCATCTTCTGACAGACCCATTAGGGTTATCTCACGAGTTGGTACTTCACGGCACTCTTCAGCTGATGGCTTGGCTGATTTCGGGGGATGTGAGTCTTTCCCGTCGTTTTCACAATCAGCTCAGTGCCTTCTGGCAGAGTCATGGGCACCTGGTACCAGAGCCATGTACCAGTCGGCTTGGGCAGCTTGGCATCGTTTGTGCGTGGCACGGGACCTGGATTCCGTTTTGGCATCTCCAGTGCCGATAGTTAATTTTCTGTCCTCTCTGTTTGATCAGGGTAAGGCCTATCGGACCATAAACACGTATCGATCGGCCATCTTGGCTGGTCATATTCCTGTGGATGGGGCTCCGGTGGGCCAGTGCCCGGTGGTTTGTCGTCTGTTGCGGGGTATTCGGTTTTCAAGACCTCCTCAGTCTCATTACCAGTCTTTGTGGGATGTTAAAGGGGAACTACCACCCCGCAAAAACCTAAGCTGTATTGATTCTTCATCTGGCGACTAGCTGCTTAGTAGCGCTAGTCGCCAGAAATATTACCCGGTTCTCAAGATTTCGTCCTTTTCCTGACGGTCACTGGAACAGGAAGCACGGACATCTCGTCCCAGTGACGTCCGTGCGCCTGCGCTGTCAGTCCCTTTTGAGCCGGTCGGAAGAATCAATACAGCTTAGGTTTTTGCGGGGTGGTAGTTCCCCTTTAACGTAGTCCTGGATTTCTTGGAGGCTTGGCCTCCCAATGAGTCTCTGTCTTTGAAGCAGCTTTCCACTAAACTGACAATGTTGTTATGCTTAATTTCTTTTCGGCGGGTGTCTGACGTCCATGCTCTGGATCTCCACGGGTGTTCCTTTGTGCCTGAAGGGGTCCGCTTTGTGATTTGTCAGCACACTAAGACTAGTTTGCATTCTGTCCTGTATCCCGCTTAGGCCTCAGCTTTGTGTGGTACGCTGTTTACAGGCTAATGAATATCAGACAGCAAACTTGCGCTGCTCAAACTAGTTGCAGTTGCTGACCTCTATCTGCAAGCCCCATTTATCTGTGTCTACGGCGTCTTTGGCCCGTTGGGTCAGTTGGATTATGCAATTGGCGGCCATTGATGTCGCCCTCTTTGGTGCTCACTCCTCTAGGGGTGCAATGGCGTCCATGGCTTTTCAGGCGGAGGGGGGGGGGGTCGCTTGGAGGATATTTTGTGGGCTGCTGACTGGTCTAGGGGATCTACCTTTAACGAGTTTTATTTTAAGCCTGTGTCTCATGTGTCCGATTCTGTTGTTATGCAGCTTTAAACTAGCTTAACATGAAGCCTCCGTGGACTGACATAAAATTTGTGGATTTTCCTAACAGCTTGTGAAGGAAAGTCAGAATTTTATTAAAGACACGGAAGCGAATATTATCCCTCCCTGGGTTTCCCTCCCTTTCATGTTCTTTTCTTCTTTTTCAGGATGACTAGCTGCATGACTGTGTATCCTTCAAGTTCTGCGGGAGTCTGCTTGTTGCAGTGACTGTATGTCCACAGTTCGTTCATTGCAGTTTGGAGATCTAGTTCCGGTTTGCCATTCCAGGGTTCCAGTTGATCTTGGTCGCTCGGTTGAAAGAGGGCGTGTTCTACTGTGGTGCATCATTTATAGGGATGTGGGAGTGTCTTAAATGGGGAGGAGTATGCCTTACAGTTTTTTCTTGTCTTGTTTTATATAAATAAACAGTTCCTCTGCTGCTGTTGGGAGCAGTGGGAAAGATTATAGCACAATATTCGCCTCTGTGTCTTTAATAAAATTCTGACTTTCCTTCACAATCCTGTTAGGAAAATCCACAAATTTTAGGACACAGAGAAACAAAGATCTGGGAGTAGAACGTAACCAAATGTAACCGTTTGAGTTGTTCGCCAAGGGGCTGCACAGCTCATTGAAAAAAGATGGGGTTGTGCAGTCCTCTGATGCTTGGAGGGTTAACCCATATATTCTATAGACACAGCCATCTCTGGTCAAATTCACTGAATTAATCTTGTTTGTCTTTTCTAATTCACTTCGAAGAGACTTTACTGGAGCCTAGTGAATGAGTTATGCAACATACTGATAAGAATATGCAGTGCCAGTAAAATGTAAAGTGTTAAAGTGATGTATTGTGCATTCAGCCTTCATTCTTATTATTCCTGAAGAAAATACCCAATTGTCTTGAAAACTGCATCCTACAGCCACTCAGTTACCAATAAAGGGATCACTTGTACTACATAAATAATAATGATAATAGTAATAATACTCTACCAGTCTCCTGCTTTTTTCTGTGGCTATCACGGTACCATGATTTACCCATTGTACTATAGAAGACTTTGCTCAGTGGTAATAAATCATCCCCATGTCTCCCTGTGTTTGAGACCGGACACAGAGGATTTATGGGTGAGACGCGCAGTGTCTGGGAGTTAACTGATCACATCAGCATGTGGGGGGGTAGAAGGCAGTTCCACTCAGTATATTGGTAGAGGGTATCATGTTATTGCTCCTGCTCTGTTCAGGCATTTAACCCTTTCAGTGACACAGAGGTAAAAAAAGAATTGCAAAACAAGGTTAGAGCAATTTAGAGCAATGTGTTGCTTCCATCACTGTAACTGAAATGGTTCATAGCAACCCCAATAACAGTATGTCATTGTGTGTGTGTGTCACAGCATGCGAACAACAGTGCTCACGTTTGACTGTTAGCGTTCGCTTGTGTGTGAATGTAAGCATTCGCTGGCATGTACCAGTGTGCGCAAGTAACAGTGTGTGCATGAGTGAATGTAATAGTGTGCACATACAAATTTAACAGTGTGTGCATGTATGAATATAATAGTTTGCATGTGTAACTGTGTGCGCCTATGAATGTAACAGGGTGTGCGCACGTGTGAATGCAAGTGTTGCACGAGTGTAACATGAGTAACAGTGTGTGCGTGCATGAATGTGTGTGTGTGTGTGTGAATGTAAGTGTGTGTGTGGGAATGTAACTGTAAAAGTGTGCATGTGCGTATGTATGCAAGTGCGCAGGATATAACAGGGTGTGCGTGTGTATAAATATAACAGCGTGAGTGGGTCCATGTGTGAATGTAACAGTGTGTGAATAAGTGCGCATGAGTAACTGTGTGCGAATGTAACACTGTGCAAGAGTGAATGTAACAGTCTGTGTGTGCGGGTATGTGAATGTGTGTGTATCTGTGTGCGAATGTCTGAAACCTCATAGAATTGTCCATATGTCACTGTTTGACATACAGAAGTCAGAGTGGGCTCTGTCTCCTCGTGCCCTTTCATCCGGTTCATGTCCTGAGTGTCTTGGGGATCCGCAGACAGTTTTAGGCATTGCTAGGCAATGACAACAGAGAAGACTACATTACCCAGAAAACCCATTTCGCAGTCCTTCTTCCGACTGGCTGCCCGTTTTGCAGTAGCCAGTTTACTTTTTCTTGTTTATCCTATGCAGGCTCTCCTTCTTCAGATTAACACTTTGCCTGCCAGATAAGTACTGTGGGGACTTTTCTTGGGTGAACTATTAGTCTGGTAACTGTTACTAGTGATTTATACTAGTTTAGACACTACTCCTGTCAGGATGTCGGATTCTTATGGGACATGGGGCTAGACCTAAGGCTAAGGAGTAGTTAGGAGCTACATATAATGTCAAATAACTTTTGACAGGTGCCCCGCCCCTTTTTAACCTAAGCCCCACCCCCGAGTAAAATAAACCACGCCCACAGCTACATATAATGTCAAACTGATTTTGACCGGTACCCCCGCCTATTTTAAAGGTAAACCACGCCTACTGCGCATAATGACCCCACCCCTTGCGCTTAATGTCCACATCCCTTGATATTAAATGCTATAAATGATATAATTTCATGAAACCACGCCTTCCGAGCAGTTTTACCATAACCCTTGCACTTTGTGATGTAATGAAACCATGCCTTGTGCTCTGCGTCACCACACCCCCTTGCGTTTATTGTGTCATTGATATACCCACGTCTTTACGTATGTGGTCTCATGAGGCGTACCAACATACGTTTATAGCGAATTATAGTGCTTACATCATTTTAATATGTGCATTATTTTTGTGATTGGTGCGTACATTAGGGCGGAGGGGTTCAGGACAAGTCTGGGCATGTTTTAGAAAGGCAGCCATGTCCGGCCATGTTTATGTATGAATGCGTACAAGGCCGGACATGTTTAGGAGTGAGAACTATGACACTGCGCAAGACTTTTGTGCGCATGACCAGGAAAAAATGGCGGAGATGAAATCATTGTCAATTGTTTATTAGAGCAAAAAAACAATGCTATAGTTACAGAAATAAAAGAGAAACAAGATCATAAAGTTATTGTAAAATTTACAAAAGAACAGGTACATTATACTTAAAATATAGAATATACAGCGGATATTAAAAACATCACACAGACAGAAAAAAATATTTTGATCATAGTGAATATGGTCATTAGGAATGTGGGGGCTATGGTCTTACCACATCTGTTTCATGTTCTGAAAAGATTATGGTGTGAAAATTTTTAGCAATTCATTAAGTGGCGTCAAAAAAATAATTTCACACAATGCAGATACAGCTTGAATGTAAAAAGCTGAAAAAAAAAAAAAAACACTGTTGAGGGCAGAACATAAGTAACTGACCTTTGGTCATTAGGGATGTGGGGGCTTTGGTCTTACCACATCTGAAAAGATTCGGATGTGAAAAATTTTAGCTTATGGTGTGAAAAATTTTAGCAATTCATTAAGTGGCGTCAAAAAAAATTTCACACAATGCAGATACAGCTTGAATGTAAAAAGCTGAAAAAAAAAACAAACACTGTTGAGGGCAGAACATAAGTCACTGACCTTTGGTCATTAGGAATGTGGGGGTTATGGTCTTACCACAGCCGTTTCATGTTCTGAAAAGACTATGGTGTGAAAAATGTTAGCAATTCGTTAAGTGGTGTCATAAAAATAATTTCACACAATGCAGATGCAGCTTGAATGTAAAAGCTGAAAAACACTGTTGAAGGCACTAATTGTTCATCGTCTTAAAAACCTTAAAACGATATACTTTGGATCATAATAGGAAATACAGTGAATATCTTAATAATGACCCAAGTACTAAGCAAAAACAACTGTGAATTATTAAAAAATATATATTTCACACCAAAAGAATCTGCCAGCTTTGGTGGTATTGAAAAACTGTATAAGGCATCCAAAAAACACGGTTTTAAAAGATCAGCGGTAAAACAATGGCTGTCAGATCAGGATTCATACACATTACAAAAGACTGCACGACGGAATTATGAACTAAATATGATTTGCGTCTCTGACATAGACAAACAGTAGCAAGCAGATCTTGCCTCAATGATTGACTTTGCGAGATATAATAATGGAAAAAAAATTCATACTGACGGTTATAGATGTTTTTTCCAAATATGCTTGGGCTGTAGCATTAAAGAATAAATCAGGACAAAGTGTAGCCCAAGCATTCCAGGGTATATTTGAGAATGGAGGTGTACCTCAAAGGTTACAGACAGACAGAGGCAAAGAATTCCTAAACAGAGATTTAAAATCATTGTTAAAAAAAGTATGAAATTCAGCATTTTGTAACAAATAACAATGTGAAAGCTGCTATTGTGGAGCGGTTTAACAGATCATTAACCCCTTAATGACCAGCCACGCAGACACACTGCGGTCACTAAAGGACCACTGAGCATTTTTTTTTTTTTATTTGCCGATCCAACTCAGGACTCCCCGAACGGTGTGCAGCCACGCAGGGAGCCTTGAAATCCATGACGGTCCTGGTACGTCATCAGGGCCGGATTTACATCTCAGGCGCCCCTAGGCACAACAGCCTCCGGCGCCCCTAGTCCCACCTTTGCCCCGCCCCAACCATTCCCCTCACTTAGCCACACCCATTCATTAACCACACCCATTTTGTGGTCATACCCATTTTTAGATTTTTTTTTTAATTCTTCACAGTACTGTGGCAATGAAAGCAAACAAAAGGAGGTGCAGTCTTCACCTTATAAAACACCATATGCACTATATATAGCGTACATAAGTTATATTCACATAACTGCACGGGGAAGGCTTGGTCATTTACTCTGCAGTGCTTTAAGGGCAAACTAAATGGACCATAGGAAACAAATTAAAAGCCCCATTTAAATCAGTGACATTTTCAGTCCTTGATGCTGTAGAGGTCTCAAGTACATTGTGAGGCCTTCCAGCTGTTGCTAGACTACAGCTTCCATCACCCCAACCATGTGTTTGTAGTTCAGCAACAACTGGGGGGCTCATCCCTGATGTACACGGTTGATAGCTGTTTGGTAATTCACAATCAATACTGATATTAATTATTGTTTTCCCCACATGCCTATACAAACCACTGTAAGCTTTTCTAGACTGTAGTAGCCTTGTGGCAAGGAAAGTGCTAATCTGGGGTATGCAGCTAATTAGCAAGCCAGCGTGCCGATGCTGCCATTCATCCAACAACAACTGGCCCGTTGTCTGCTCTGCACCTCCACTGAGCCAACCACATTCCCATGCACTATGCTCAGCCGACTTTGACTATGTGCATTACTGTCGGCAGCGTAGTGATGATGTCACAGGGGGGCCCGGAGGGAGGCGAGACCAATGGAGTCTGGAGGCAGTGGCACGCAGGTGCAGCATTGGGGCTGCCCGGCAGCATGGGTACAGCCGCAGGTACAATGGGGAACATGCTACTGTCTCTTGTGCACATACATAAACATGTATTTATTCCCATAGCGCCACTTTTTGGAAATATTTGTGCACTTCAGCCCAGGGGTAGAAAGGCAAGTGACCCCTCACTTGATGCGGGAGAATGTCTACTTTCCAAAAAGGTATACCTTTTATACCTTTCCTTCATGTCTCTAACAGTTATGAACATTTTAGTACAAGCAGCCATTTTCGAAGAAGCAAACAGGTAGGTGTAGTTATGTGCTTCTGGCACCCCTAAGGTAGGTCGACCCATTCCAATTGGGTGTCATTTTTCTCCTAAGGGCACTAGCTAATGAATACAGTTGGAAATTCCATGGTTTTCACAGATTTCCATAAGATGAAGGAGCAGAAATGTAAGAAAATGCCATTTTTTCCTAAAGTGCCACCTTCTGGAAGCATTTGGGCACAACAGGCTTGGGGTAATAAGGAAATTCACCCCTCATTAGATGCGGCAGGTTGTCTTCTTTCCAAAATGGTATAGTTTGTGTAGCCTTTCTTCACTTCTCTAGTTGTTATAACCATTTTTGTACAGTAATGTTTGAGAAAATGTTAGAAAAATTAGAGGTTGCAATAGGTGTAGTTTTGTACTTGTAGCGCCCCCTGAGGTAGGTGAACTCATACCAATGGGGTGTCATTTTTCTCCTAAGAGCACTAGCTAATGAATACAGTTGGAAATGCCATGGTTTTCACAAATTTCAGTACATTTGAAGGGGCAGAAATGTAAGAAAATGCCTTTTTTTTTCATTAGCGCCACCTTCTGGAGGCATTTGTGCACTCCAGGCTAGGGGTAACAAGGCAAGTCACCAATCATTAGATGCGGCAGGGTGTCTTCTTTTCAAAATGGTATGGTTTGTGTACCCTTTCTTCACTTCTGTAGTTGTTATAACCATTTGTGTACAGACAAGTAATGTTTGAGAAAATGTTAGAAAAATTAGAGGTTGTAGTAGGTGTCGTTTTGCACTTCTAGCGCCCCCTGAGGTAGTTAAACTCACACCAATAGGGTGTCATTTTTCTCCTAAGAGCACTAGCTAATGAATACAGTTGGAAATGCCATGATTTTCACACATTTTAGTACATTTGAAGGGGCAGAAATGTAAGAAAATGCCTTTTGTTTTCATTAGCGCCATCTTCTGGAGGCATTTGTGCACACCAGGCTTGGGGTAACAAGGAAAGTCACCCCTCATTAGATGCAGTAGGTTGTCTACTTTCCAGAAATATATAGTTTTATATAGTTATTCCACTATTTTAGGGTAGATTTACCACAAAAACCCTAGAATGCGCATTTTAGTTTATAAAGTTAAAAATGTCATTTTGCGCTGCTGGTGATTAGGGCTCTACGCTAGCCATGGACGTAGGTAAAACTATACAAATTTGGTATTTTTTTTACTCGGGGAACTCGGGGCTTTTTCAAATAATTGAAACTTTTTCAATCAAGGTAGATGTTTTTGATACATAGTATGTGATTTTAGCAAAATGAGTAAATTTTCACTTTTTTTGTCATTATGACATCATAGCTTTTTGCACGATGTAAAATTCTCTTCATGTAAGGTACCACAAGAAAGCTCAATTCGTTCTGAAAAAAACAATATATAGTTTTCCATATTTAACTAAAAATCCCCAGAGGAAATCAAGCCTAAACGGAAAGATAGCAAAAATGCTGAAAAAGTGTCTGGCCTGCAGGGTACAGGAAATGGCCCAAGCCTCTGGCACTGAAGGGGTTAAAGACAGACCCATATTCCAGAGGGATATTTGTTGGTGTATTTCCATGTGATTTGCTACCTGAAAATAAACTGGACTGTGTGCCTGCGGCGTTCATAATAAATATAGATCCACATACGCTACCTGGGGGGCATTGGGTAGCTGTTTATATTGATCAAAAGAGACGCGGTTATTTTTTTTTTTATTCTGCTGGACTATCCCCTGCAAGTGAAATATTCCCCAAAGAAATACTGTTATTTTTAAAAAGAAATGTTAAACAGATATTTTTTAAAAATATGCAATTGCAAAGTGCTATGTCAACTGTCTGTGGGGAGTTTTGCATATTTTCTATTCATTATATGTGTAAAGGATTAACTTTTAAAGAGGTTTTAAGTCATTTCACTAGTGATTTAAAACGAAATGATCAATTAGTGTTGCGCTTTGTGTGGAAATATATGCGGGGGTTAAGGAATAGAAGGGTCCATAGCGTGCATGTCCAAAAATGTGTTGCATGTTGTCAAAAAAAGATGAAATATTAACTTACAGAGCTTTATATATTTTAGACATATTGGTTATGTATACATTAACCTTAATTATAATAAAATTATCCCTTTATCACATTGTATTCTGTATGCTCATTTACTTTTATTAATCTGTCAAACTGATAGCCCCTGGTATGACCCTCCTCCACAGAAAAAAAAGCATCCCCTGAAGATCCCACATCCTCTGTAGACACCCACCCTTACAGGATTGTTGTGTATAAATTGAGGCTTGGATGTCACATTGTAAAAGCATGCAAAGTCTTAAAGGGATAGTAATACTTTGTTTTAACTTTATTTTATTTTGTTGGCATTAAAAAAACATGAAGAACGATATAAGTCTTATCTCTCAAACCTTTATGGTTTATGAGATATTCACAAGCAAAGTTTCCCCTCCCGCCCCTTTTACCTAGTGTAAGCCATCTCTTCTCAGATGTGGAATGCAGTCTATAGACCAGACAGATAACAGCAGGGGACAATCTTCTTCCTATGAGAACAATGAAAGCCCTGCCCCCCTTGACAAGCTTTTCAGGTTTTTCCCTTATCTTAATTGAAGATTGTCCCTCTCTGCAATCTACCTGGGCACCTCCCTTCTGATCTGGCTGAGCAGTGTTACATCAGTAAAAGGGGGGGGAGGGGGACACTTTGTCATTGAATTACTCTGGAACTACAACTCTGACAGAATTGAAATAACACTCTCCAAAGTCCAAATACTATGAAGATTAATTAGAGCTGTTTTTATTATGAAACATTACTATCCCATTAAGTATAGAAGCCACAAGAAGAAGCAAGCAAGTGTCCTGATTACAGCCACATAATGGATTCCAAAGACATTGTGAGTACTTTAAAATAATTGTTATATAGAATGTTTTTTACCTTATGCAATGCTTTATCATAGCTTATTAACCATCTAACAATGTGTTTTAAATATGTATAGTTATAAACAGAGCTCAAAATTTCCACTCGCCACTAGCCAATGGCGAGTGAAAATTAGTCAGTATATTTCTTAAATTGTAATGCCGCTATTCATATAGTGTTTAGACGCCTTAAACCTTAGAGTGCCAGAGGGGGTACAGAGTAAAAATGTAGCCTTAAGCTACACTAACAAATGTAGTTTACCAATATGTATTGTGCTACTCAGGTTATTTTGTATGTAAAATATATATTGTGCTACTCAGGTTATTTTATAATTGCCATAGCTTATTAACAGTTTAACCTTATAGCTTTTAAAAATGGCATTGTTTTTTACTTGAATGAGCATTGTGTGCCGCTTTGTGGGCGTGGCTGAGTTAGGAATTTTACTTTATAAGGATTTCAATACTTTGTGTTCCAGGATCAAACCAGCCAGACATCATATCCAGACTGGTCGCCTATCAGTGTCACTGGGTCCACACAATCATGTAAGTTTATGTTGAAATATTGTCTGTTAAAACTCTAAAATATTTTTAAACTCACACATTGATTTAAAATGGTTCCTAGGCATTTCATACTTGAACCTAAAATATTGCTTTTTTTTTATATTTTTCTAGTTTATGTGGATAACTTTAATATCGATCTATTATCTGAAACACCCATCAGTGTGACTCAATCCGAGGATTACAACCCACAGTGTGATGCACAGACCACTGGTGAGTGTTTATACATTTAAAAAATTACTGTCATTTAGCTGTTAACATTGTATTTTGCTCTGCAATAGCTATATCATTATAAGATCCTCATTTAATTTTTGTTTGTTTCAGAAATATCAATAGCGGAGACTGCACAGCATTAACAGTCTTACGTCTTAAATCACAGCGATACCAGGGTGAACACACCACAAAGGCTAAAATCTGGTGAGTATAAATATAAAAGTGGCGATTTAGACAGCAAAAAAATATGTAGATAATAACTATACAATGGGTGACAGAGTGTGTGTCTGTACGTATTCTTACATAAACATGTCCGGACATGGCTGCCTTTCTAAAACATGCCCAGACTTGTCCTGAACCCCTCCGCCCTAATGTACGCACCAATCACAAAAATAATACACATATTAAAATGATGTAAGCACTATAATTCGCTATAAACGTATGATGGTACGCCTCATGAGACCACATACGTAAAGACGTGGGTATATCAATGACACAATAAAGCGCAAGGGGGTGTGGTGACACAGAGCACAAGGCATGGTTTCATTACATCACAATAAAGTGCAAAGGTTATGGTAAAACTGCTCAGAAGGAGTGGTTTCATTAAATTATATAATTTATAGCATTTAATATCAAGGGATGTGGTCATTATGTGCAGTAGGCGTGGTTTACCTTAAAAATAGGCGGGGTACCTGTCAAAATCAGTTTGACATTATATGTAGCTGTGGGCGTGGTTTATTTTACTCGGGGACGGGGCTTAGGTTTAAATGGGGCGGGGCACCTGTCAAAAGTTATTTGACATTATATGTAGCTCCTAACTACTCTAAGGACTCAGGGACATCACTGACCCTCATTGCTTACTGTTCCTCATGTCAAATGGGGCTCCCTAGAGAGTGTTCTGTATCTCTCTTCCCCTCTTGTGCTGTGGCCCCCACTACTCCACCGGGCCCCTCCAGCACAGAACAAGAGCCAGCTTGGGTGAAATCTGTTAACAGTGGTCCAACTTTCTTTCACTCTCCATTGGGTTTTTCAGTCTTGGAAACACCCCACTACTTTCAAGTATGTGGCCCCTAGATCTCAGAGCATGCCTACACTCATAGGGGCCTCCCCTGAGGAGGAATTTTCAGAGCGAGAATATGAAGATATGGATTCTTCCTACTCCGATGGGAACTTTTATGAGGCAGACCTCCCTTCCCTCGTCTGAGGGGCTCATTAGGGCTGTTTTGGAGACTCTTCAGGTCCCTGACATTCTTGATGAGGGGCCTTCCTCTGCGGATGTCTTCCAGAGACGTAGGAAAACTTCTACTGTATTTCCTCCTAATGCAACTTTGGATGAGATGAAGACCCCTGATAAGAGGTTGTCTATCACCAAGAGGTTTTCTACCCCTTTTCAGAGGCAGCTTTGGTGCAGTTGGCTTCCACCACTTCTGTGGTTCCCTCAGCCGAGGTTAGCCAAGTCCACGGCTCTGCCTTTTTACAAATGCAGCTGGACTATAGGATGTGGCAGATAAGAAACTTGATTCTACTCTCAGGACTAATTTCTCGGCCACCGGGGCTGCATTGAGGCATATTTTTGCCTCTGCCTGGATTAACAGGGCTATTGCCACGTGGGGTGAACAGACGGTGGAAGCTGTACGTGCAGATGCTTCCAAGGAGGAATTGTTGGTCTTTTATGAAGGAGGCCTACACTAATGTTCCTGAGGCCTTTTTTGAGGCTGTCAGATTATCTGAAAAAGCCTGTCTTCTCTGTTACTGTGCAACACACTTTGTGGCAGAACAGTGGGTTTTGAGGGTCATTTCAGAAGGGTACAGAATAAGTTTCAAATCCCTTTTTGTTTCTACCTGTCCAGAGTTCCTACAGTGCCGGTCAAATAAAAAAAACTGTTCCAGGAGACCGTGAATTCACTGCTGGAACCAGAACCTTCTCTTCCAGTACCCACCTAACAGCAAGGTTCAGGTTTCTAGTTGAACCAGTTTGTTGCTCCAAAAGGAGGATGGTGGCTGCCTTCCTATTTTGGACCTCTTGTCTCAGCATGGTTAATTGCAACGATGTGCCCAGGAGAGTATCTGGCGTCTCTGGACCTTCAGGATGCGTATCTACATATTGATCCATCTGGACAGCCTCCCTCTGCGTTCTGTCTTAGGCTCGGAGCAATACCAGTTCCTCGCTCTGCCTTTTGGTTTGGCCTTGGCTCCTCTGGTATTTACCAGGGTCATGGGGGCCTTATCAGCCTCCATTCACACCCAGGGCATTTCCATGACTCCTTATCTGGAAGGCCTTTTGATCAAGGCTCCTTTGGAGAAGCCCTTAGCCCAGCATGTCCAAAACTGTGCTCAACTCCACCATGGATGGAATCTGAACATGTCAAAGTCTTCTCCTGTGCCATCACAGGAGCTGTGTCTCAGGCCCTGGAGTGGCCCTCGGAAGTTCATGAGAGTTCTGGGCTGACTAGGGTCTATCCTCGAAGTGATGCCTTATTCTCAAGTATACACCAGGGAGCTTCAGAGGAATGTCACCCAGAATTGGTACTTCTGGACTGGCAGATCTCCCTCTCTCCAGAAGCCAGACAGGACTTGCAGAGGAGGATGCAACAGCTCATCTTGGAAGAGGAAAAGTCCTTCGTGATCCTGAAATGGACACTGGTCACGATAGATGCCAGCCTCAGGGTCTGGAGTGTGATTCTGTGTCGCCTGGGGATCCAGGGCAGGTGGACTGTGGAAGCATCTCATCAGTGTTCTTGAGTTCAAGACCATCCATTTCGCTCTGGTGTACTGGACATCTCAGTTGAAAGGTAATCCAGTACGAGTCCTGTCAGACAACGCCAAGGCCATTGCTTACAATCAACCATCGGGGGGCACTCAAAGTGCCAGCGCCTGGTACAAGGTGAGGTACTTTCTGAGTTGGGCAGAAGCCCACGTTCCAGCCATCTCCACTGTTCACATTCCTGGGGTAGAAAACATTCTAAGTCACCCAGACGTAGATCCGGGAGAGTGTGAACTCAATTTGGAAGTATTTCACCTGATTGTGTTACAGTGGGGACTGCCAACGATCAACCTGATGGCCACAAGGGACAACAGACCTTCTGCATCCGGAGGGGAGATCCTCTGGCCTATGTCACGGATGCAATGTCAATTCCATGGAAGTTTCACCAGACAAGAAGACACAGGAAGGAGGCGCTCCACGGGAACCGCCACACGCATCAGACCCAGCCAAATATCCACATAAAAGTCCGATTTATTAGAAAGTCAGTAAAATCATGGATGAGATAATTCAGGACTTTAAACAGAACAAGGACAACTCCTAACGCGTTTTGTGCGCAAAAGTGCACTTAATCATAGGCATAACATACCATTTAAAACTTTGCTCTTAAATACCTCATCATAATTTAAAAGAGCCAATCAAATGTATCAGATTCGGCCCGTTTCACCAATCCAAAACACTCAAGACCTAAGCTATCAGTACCAGAGTGCTTAATCCATGGATCCGGCCAGACAAAACACCAGAGGTGAAAAGTATATATAACTGAGCGATCATATAAATGGTATGAAAACCAGACACAAAACACGACAACACATATATCATAATGTGCATAAATAAAAAACATACATATATTGTACCAAAAAAAAAAATCACAAAAAGGCTCACAAAAATCGAGGAATAAATATATAGATCAAATGTGAAACAAATATACAATAAACTGATGAAATCGAGACAAAATCACTCAAAGATCAAAACTAGCGATGATGTATAAATAAAGTTACATCATGATCTGAATTCATTCCTCCTGGTGAGCGTGTCTTGAGATATAAGATCCACTTGACTTCACATCTGTCAAATAGGGCCCTAATATCCCCTCCTCGTTCTGGGACTACCACCCTTTCAATTCCCTGAAAGTTAGCTGTCCCCGAGTCTTTCATTCCAAATCTAAAACAACACCCACTTGGTTGAACACTAAGGGCATGTTCAAGTGTGGGGCGAGAAGGTGTGTCTCATGTTTGTATGTGAAGACTGGTATTGAATTCACTAGTACAGTTACAAAAAGACATTTAGAGTTAGACAATATATTAATTGTCGTACCACCAATGTAGTTTATCTTGTGACATGTGCAGAGTGTGGTTCACAGTACGTGGGTAGGACTACCCGAGCTTTGAAGGAGTGGATGCAAGAACACATTCTGCACATTAATAATAAGGATGTGACAAAACCGGTGGCACGACATTTTCTCACTTGTAATGGTGGAGATTTGACGAAGTTCTCGTTTCAGGGAATTGAAAGGGTGGTAGTCCCAGAACGAGGAGGGGATATTAGGGCCCTACTTGACAGATGTGAAGTCAAGTGGATCTTATATCTCAAGACACGCTCACCAGGAGGAATGAATTCAGATCATGATGTAACTTTATTTATACATCATCGCTAGTTTGTATCTTTGAGTGATTTTGTATCGATTTCATCAGTTTATTGTATATTTGTTTCACATTTGATCTATATATTTATTCCTCGTTTTTTTGTGAGCCTTTTTGTGATTTTTTTGTACAATATATGTATATGTTTTTTATTTATGCACATTATGATATATGTATTGTCGTGTTTTGTGTCTGGTTTTCATACCATTTATATGATCGCTCAGTTATATATACTTTTCACCTCTGGTGTTTTGTCTGGCCGGATCCATGGATTAAGCACTCTGGTACTGATAGCTTAGGTCTTGAGTGTTTTGGATCGGTGAAATGGGCCGAATCTGATACATTTGATTGGCTCTTTTAAATTATGATGAGGTATTTAAGAGCGAAGTTTTAAATGGTATGTTATGCCTATGATTAAGTGCGCTTTTGTGCACGAAACGTGTTAGGTGTTGTCCTTGTTCTGTTTAAAGTCCTGAGTTATCTCATCCATGATTTTACTGACTTTCTAATAAATCAAACTTTTATATGGATATTTGGCTGGGTCTGATGCGTGTGGCGGTTCCCGTGGAGCGCCTCCTTCCTGTGTCTTCTTGTCTGCTGAAATCTTCACTGAGATTCACGGGGGCTGCTCCGGGTCTGCCGACCATACAATAACGAGTGAGTTTGGCTACACCTTTCTATATATGTGACTATTCACTATTGATATTGTGTCTATTTGGAGTATTTAAGTAGCAACTGCATGCTCTATTTGTTACACATGGAAGTTTCATATCTTTCCTCCGATTTCTCTCATTCCCAGGGTGCTTAGGAAGAACAGACGGTGCAACCGTGATTCTGGTAGCAACTTATTGGACCAAGAAGGCGTGATTTGCGGAACTGGTGAGTCTTTCCATTCAGGATCAACTCCTGTCGAGGATATACAGCGGGAAAGAATCAGGAGACCCCAAATAATTGTACTCCTCGCATAAGATATACAATTATAGTTAGATTAATTTGAGATCAATTAACAAACTAGATTTGATATGCTATTTCACAATAAATTGATTAAAAAAAAAAAACAATTTTTATTCGAATCTAAAATGTAATATAAATCAGCAATCAGTGTATTAGTGAATATCCAGTAACTCAGTAATATGTCTCATGTATCTATATAAAGTGCTAGCCTGCGAAGCTCTGTGTGTGCCAAACTGCGCATGTGCAGTAGAGACTGATGGAGCTATGCAGTCACGCGCAGTACAGACTGACGGAGCTATGCAGTCACGCGCAGTACAGACTGACGGAGCTATGCAGTCACGCGCAGTACAGACTGACGGAGCTATGCAGTCACGCGCAGTACAGACTGACGGAGCTATGCAGTCACGCGCAGTACAGACTGACGGAGCTATGCAGTCACGCGCAGTACAGACTGACGGAGCTATGCAGTCACGCGCAGTACAGACTGACGGAGCTATGCAGTCACGCGCAGTACAGACTGACGGAGCTATGCAGTCACGCGCAGTACAGACTGACGGAGCTATGCAGTCACGCGCAGTACAGACTGACGGAGCTATGCAGTCACGCGCAGTAGAGACTGACGGAGCTATGCAGTCACGCGCAGTAGAGACTGACGGAGCTATGCAGTCACGCGCAGTAGAGACTGACGGAGCTATGCAGTCACGCGCAGTAGAGACTGACGGAGCTATGCAGTCACGCGCAGTAGAGACTGACGGAGCTATGCAGTCACGCGCAGTAGAGACTGACGGAGCTATGCAGTCACGCGCAGTAGAGACTGATGGAGCTATGCAGTCACGCGCAGTAGAGAATTGCAGAACGGGCTGATCCGGAGCAGGGAGCTCCGGACAGCTGACAGCCTGTCTGTGCTCCCGGCTCTGGGGCAGAAGCGGAGGAGGCTGGTGACAAACTGTCACCCAGCCGCCTCAGATGGAGCTCTCCCATCAGCCCGTGTATATGGGCCAACATATTATATTATATATATTATATTATTATACCCATTTCTGGTATGGTGTTTTTTTACATCTTATTTTGACCATGCTAGCCCTGAGAGCTTTAGTTATGGCTCCTCACATTTGTAAGTTTTTTTAGGTGGTTTTGTTAGTTTATGTTGATTTTTTGTTTATTTCTCTCTTCTTGGGTGTGTGTGTTTGCTTTTCCATTGTAGTATACTAACCTGTTTTGAATATCTATGGGCTCATTTGTCCGGGTTAGTCTCTTGTATTTCTTTATTGTTTTGCACTGCATCACCTTGACTACATTGGTTGGCGGCGTGTTGGACTAACGTGCACATGCACGTGATCATGCCGATCCGCCGTGGCCTTCCATTCTGAGCCTAAGGGATGTGTGGGCATTGTATGTACTGAGACGTTATCTTTTCGGATTCAGGGCAATATATTTTGCATTCTCTGGATTCTGTGTAACATGTATTTGTTATTTTGTTTCCTGTGCCTTCTCGTCATGCACGATTCTGACCTATGGGGTTTGTCCACTCCCCGCGGTCCAATCATAGCGCTGGGCGTGATGATGTCACTGGCATCATGAGCAACGCCGAGGACGGGTAAGGATTTATACAAGAGTTTTGCACAGTGTGAATTGTCTTGATAAAGGCCCCATTTCGGGACCGAAACGTTGACCGACCCAGCTGTAATTATTTTCTCCATAATAAATTAGTTGAAAAGTCCCACGGGTGCTGCCCTATTCAACGCCTTCTGTTGATTTACTTTTTGGGAAGTGCACCTGGGCATAACATTATACATGAGTGAGTGCTTTCACATTTTGGCTATATATATATATATATATATATATATATATATATATATATATATATATATATATATATATATATATAAAAAACACCAAGTCATTTACGAAGATATATTTATAAAATTGAAATATGGCAATATATATCAGATGATATAGCTAGGCAACCTTACCAGCATATATAGAGTTAAACCTTACACAATTTGTATCCAGAGGTATAAGCTCAATATTTGAACACAGCAGCATAGCATGTGTTAATTATTCATCTGCTGTTTTCAATGTTTACACCGTCTAGATGAGACCAGATCTGTGAGTACATTCCCACATAATAATCTTACACACAGAACAATATAGGTTTATTGAAAAGCAAAGCCTATGAAGTTATATCAATACGTCATACAGACTATAATGATAAAAAGGGCAGAATCAGGTCTGACAATACCAGCACTGCAAGAGTTAACCAAAATGGAGGAAGTCTTGTTCTGTCAGGATTTTTACCATGTGGGGGTGACCATCCCGGCAGATAATTCATGGACGTCCTATCACCACTACACACGCAATGAGATAAGCACTCATGAATTAGGAATCTCTAAGAGGAACCGCACACCAATGAGAAATAAAGGTAAAGCTTCCCAGAAAGCAATAACAAAGGGTTAATAATGAATTCACCAGATCATGGGAGCATCAATGACCAATCAGAAACAAAGATATTGCATATCATCTGCATGTACTTACACCGGCACATTATCACATTCCGCAGCATTTGCATGCACATTCACACACACAAACATGTGGCCCTGCAGGTGTCAGTGATTACAGCACAATAGTTAGTTGTTATGTGACAGGGATAGTAACTAGATATCCCTAGTAACCCCTTCTATGATCTAAAATTGCTATCCCTCTTATCTCCCACAGTATCACTGTCTATATATATGAATTGGCAATGAATTATTACGTTTGGCTTCTGAATTTTGACTAACACTACTGCCTAAATGGCTACTAGGTGGCTGTCCCCATTAGATTTGCCAGATATAGTGGGCAAAGTCACTTATCTACCCCAAAATTGGGTGATAATTCTAGAAGCCTTGCAGAATTTTCTTGATACCACAAATATACATAGCTACCCATTCCAGATAAGATATAATCTGTGGTGATGTAGGTTATCAGCTCACTGGTTCCCATTCAGGTAGGTCCAGATTCCCGTAATAGCCAGGAAGACACTATGAGAAACCCAGCCAAAAAGTCCCTTCTCCCTTGTCACATTTGCTTTTATTACATACAACCTTTTACCCAAAAGGTACTGCCCACTCTTATTTGATAGGCCAGCCCAATATGAATTATACTATAAGGGTATATTCATTTTCCAGAAAGCTCTTTGATTGGCCAACAAAGCAATCAATCAAAGCTTACTAGAAACCATCTTTTACACTGCTGTATGATGGACTCCTACCTAGGTAAGTGCTTCTGTTACACACAGTAATTATATAGATACACCTGACTGCTGTGTGATGGACTCCTACCTAGGTAAGTGCTTCTGTTACACAGTAATTATATAGATACACCTGACTGCTGTGTGATGGACTCCTACCTAGGTAAGTGCTTCTGTTACACACAGTAATTATATAGATACACCTGACTGCTGTGTGATGGACTCCTACCTAGGTAAGTGCTTCTGTTACACACAGTAATTATACAGATACACCTGACTGCTGTGTGATGGACTCCTACCTAGGTAAGTGCTTCTGTTACACACAGTAATTATATAGATACACCTGACTGCTGCGTGATGGACTCCTACCTAGGTAAGTACTTATGTTACTCACAGTAATTATATAGATACACCTGACTGCTGCGTGATGGACTCCTACCTAGGTAAGTGCTTCTGTTACACACAGTAATTATATAGATACACCTGACTGCTGCGTGATGGACTCCTACCTAGGTAAGTGCTTCTGTTACACACAGTAATTATATAGATACACCTGACTGCTGTATGGTGGACTCCTACCTAGGTAAGTGCTTCTGTTACACACAGTAATTATATAAATATACATGACTGTTGTATGATACTTCCCTTTCAAAAACAGCAAGCGGACATGTGGTGGCCATTACTACATACATGGGGGAGTATTTCTAGGTAACCGTTTGAGTACCAGAGATGTATATAATACATTGCAATGCATTAGATACTGTCCCTTTGAGTGCCAGATATGTAACACTTAATACATAAATATATATTTAAGGGATTATTCCCTGCCACTTTAGTGTTTTATTCTAAAGTTATTGCAGCTGAAAGTTGGAATTCCTAGGTGCAATATGTCAATGACCTGAAATGGTAGAGTGGAGCTGTTGCTATACCATCATATGGAGATTTATGGTCAATTGACCAGAGCTGACTATAGGACCATGTAGCAACAGCGCCACTTTCAGGTCACTGATATATTACACCTAAAGAAGTTTCAGCCACAGTAACTTTTGACTGAAACACCTCTCAGAAGTGAGAGTTCCATTGGTATACCCAGAAGATAAACTCTACAGTATTATATATAGATATATATTACATATTAAGTGTTACTGTCCCTTTAAAGTGTCAGCCGGCAGCATTTTCATATAACAGTAAAGTAGGGCAGATGAATGAGAAGTCACCCCTACTTTATATGAGAACTGTTCCCTCTCAATAAGTGGCTCTTCATTCGTTCAGATTAAATAATATATGTTTATTATTAATATGAGGTGCTTCCAGTGTATATATATATATTTGTCATTTCTATTGACGTCTGCCCCTAGGTCACACCTCCCCATAGCAAACCATGGGCTTGAAATTATCTGAGTGGATAATAAATGTCCTTGAATGTACCAGGACTGTCACATATTGCTGTGTATTAAAGCACTCATCATGGAAGTGCCCCCCAAATTAATTTTTACTATAGTGAAACCCATATAAATCCCTTGATAATCCTTAGTCCGGCATTATTATGTAATTTCAGTTATTTGGTGACTCCCCAACAGGCACCTTGTAGAAGAGACATCTGCGCGCTTGCGCACTCCATCCCTGTATGTACCTTACGGTAAAAAAGCAACTCCTCTTGGCCAATCAGTGATGAGACAGGGATGCACAGCACATGTGCCTCTTCGGCAAGATCTCTGCGCTGTCCTCTGCCGGTGAATCTCCAAATAATTTTGCTTTGTAAATGATGGCGGACTTCATAAGGATTATCAAAAGATTGATATAGATTTCATTATAGTAATTAATTGGGGGGCACTTTTGTATGACTGATAGTCCCACTTTAACCCTTTCAGTGGGAGAGGGGTATGAAACGCATTGCAAAGTAAAGGACCGGTGATGACCCAGTCACATCATGAGTTTCTTTTTTTATCTAAGCGCGCCTGTGGATGTGTGGCAATCACACCGGGGCCCGAACTGACTACTGCACGACTGGAGCCGCTATTTATTTAGAAAAAGGTTTTACCAGAAATAATCTATGGAGATTTCTCTAATTATCAGTTATGTCCTTCAGATTTTACAGCAAAGAGTTACATATTTGCACAAATAAAAAAGCATTATATATATATATATATATACACACACACTAATAATGGCTATATTGTTACATATCGTTTTTAGATATAAAGCAGTTATTTTTAACCCATTAAGGAACGAGGAAGTACATATAGGTCATGGGAAAACTTACGTTAAGGACCCATAACACATATGTATGTAATGGAATTCAGGGGGCTGCAAGACACAAAAACATCCCTGTGGTCAATAAGTGCCTCACAGCTGGCCATTAATGGGTTAAGGATTTTAGACTGGTTGAACATCAGCTTCTCTTTCTCAGCGAGACAGTACGTGTGATCGCCCACATATACCAGCTCCCCAAATGAAGTCTACTTTGCCTTTTTGAGTACCCCTGGCCCACCTAGTCCTTAAGGGGTTAATCAGATTATAAACAAACAACACATTGTCAGGCATAAAGGATATAAGACTGCTGTGTGTAGGACACTTACCTAAACAAGTGCCTCTATGACTAGTGCAGCAGGGGAGACAAGCCTGTCCTCAGTCTCTTCCCATACACACTGGTGAGTCAATCAGCGCTTCTGTGGGATCTGCCTGATTTAATGACTTTCACTTGCGTTTACTTGAGAAAACCCTAGAAGCCTGCACTGCTGGGGGAAGGGGAACTTGCGGACAGGTTTGAGCGCCCTCTACAGGGCACAGTAAAATTGTCTTTTACACCACTCATTGCTAGAGAAGTAGTAACATGCTGTTAATCAATGGGTAGGAAACAGCTATACACTGAAGGGGTGAAAACTCTCACCTGATTCGATAGCAATTTACTGGATTTTTAGTTTTTCCCCTGTGGTGCAGTTGGTTTGCTCCAGAAACACATTGGGCCCCTATTCATCAAACAAAATAGGTTAATTTTTTTGGAGCAACCCAGTTGCACTACAGGGAAAGACAATGACATTTACCATTACATTTCAATGGGGCTTTTAACCCCTTCCATGCAAGAGAAGTCTCTATTACAATGTTTTGCGATGCAATGCACCTAAGGAAATAAAAGCCACATTGAACACTCTGAGTGTATCCAACGCATTCAACACAGTACCTTCCCCGTACTCAGACAGTAGGCTGACCAGACCTCACCTTTACCCGGGGACACATAAGAAATAGCCATTTTGCAGTACTTCACTGAAATCAGTGCAGTCCTGCAGTATGCATTTGTCCTATACGTTCCCGGTTAAAGGTGAGATCTGGTCAGCCTATCAGACAGTTAAAGCAATGGTGCAGTAAGGGCCGTGTATCAGTGAGTGTCAGTGTTAACGTCAGGATCTCCCTGTATAATCCCAAGGGTGATGAGTATTACACCGACACGTCAGGATCTCCATGTATAATCCCAGGTGGTGATCAGTATTACACCGACACGTCAGGATCTCCCTGTATAATCCCAGGGGGTGATCAGTGTTACACCGACACATCAGGATCTCCCTGTGTAATCCCAGGGGTGATCAGTGTTACACCGACACATCAGAATCTCCCTGTATAATCCCAGGGGGTGATCAGTGTTACACCGACACGTCAGGATCTCCCTGTATAATCCCAGGGGTGATCAGTGTTACACCGGCACATCAGGATCTCCCTGTATAATCCCGGGGGGTGATCAGTGTTACACCGACACGTCAGGATCTCCATGTATAATCCCAAGTGGTGATCAGTATTACACCGACAAGTCAGGATCTCCCTGTATAATCCCAGGGGGTGATCAGTGTTACACCGACACGTCAGGATCTCCCTGTATAATCCCAGGGGGTGATCAGTGTTACACCGACACGTCAGGATCTCCCTGTATAATCCCAGGGGGTGATCAGTGTTACATCAACATGTCAGGATCTCCCTGTATAATCCCGGGGGGTGATCAGTGTTACACCGACACGTCAGGATCTCCATGTATAATCCCGGGGGGTGATCAGTATTACACCGACACATCAAGATCTCCCTGTGTAATCCCAGGGGGTGATCAGTGTTACACTGACACGTCAGGATCTCCCAGTATAATCCCAGGGGTGATCAGTGTTACACTGACACGTTAGGATCTCCTTGTATAACCCCAGGGGGTGATCAGTGTTACACTGACACGTCAGTATCTCCATGTATAATCACAGGGGTGATCAGTGTTACACCGACACGTCAGGATCTCCCTGTATAACCCCAGGGGGTGATCAGTTTTACACCAACATGTCAGGATCTCCCTGTGTAATCCTAGGGGGTGATCAGTGTTACATGGACACATCAGGATCTCCCTGTGTAATCCCAGGGGGTGATCAGTGTTACACCGACATGTCAGGATCTCCCTGTATAATCCCAGGAGTGATCAGTGTTACACTGACACGTCAGGATCTCCCTGTATAATCCCAGGGAGGTGATCAATGTTACACTGACACGTCAGGATCTCCCTGTATAATCCCAGGGGGTGATCAGTGTTACACCGACACGTCGGGATCTCCCTGTATAATCCCGGGGGGTGATCAGTGTTACACCGACACGTCAGGATCTCCCTGTGTAATCCCAGGGGGTGATCAGTGTTACACCGACATGTCAGGATCCATCCATGTAACCCCAGAGAGGTGATCAGTGTTACACCGACACGTCAGGATCTCCCTGTATAATCCCAGGGGGTGATCAGTATTACACCGACACGTCAGGATCTCCCTGTATAATCTCAGGGGGTGATCAGTGTTACACCGACACGTCAGGATCTCCCTGTGTAATCCCAGGGGGTGATCAGTATTACACCGAAACGTCAGGATCTCCCTGTTTAATGCCAGGGGGGTGATCAGTGTTACACCGACACGTCAGGATCTCCCTTTATAATCTCAGGGGGTGATCAGTGTTACACCGACACGTCAGGATCTCCCTGTGTAATCCCAGGGGGTGATCAGTTTTACACCGAAACATCAGGATCTCCCTGTATAATCCCAGGGGGTGATTAATGTTACACCGACACATCAGGATCTCCCTGTATAATCCCAGGGGGTGATTAATGTTACACCGACATGTCAGGATCTCCCTGTATAATCCCAGGGGATGATCAGTGTTACACGGACACGTCAGGATCTCCCCATGTAACCCCAGGGGGTGATCAGTCTTACAACAACACGTCAGGATCTCCCTGTATAATCCCAGGGGGTGATTAATGTTACACCGACACAACAGGATCTCCCAGTATAATCCCAGGGGGTGATCAGTGTTACACCGACACGTCAGGATCTCCCTGTATAATCCCGGGGGGTGATCAGTGTTACACCGACACGTCAGGATCTCCCTGTATAATCCCAGGGGGTGATCAGTATTACACCGACACGTCAGGATCTCCCTGTGTAATCCCAGGGGTGATCAGTGTTACACCGACATGTCAGGATCCATCCATGTAACCCCAGGGAGGTGATCAATCTTACACCGACACGTCAGGATCTCCCTGTGTAATCCCAGGGGGTGATCAGTGTTACACCGACATGTCAGGATCCATCCATGTAACCCCAGGGAGGTGATCAATGTTACACCGACACGTCAGGATCTCCCTGTGTAATCCCAGGGGGTGATCAGTGTTACACTGACACGTCAGGATCTCCCTGTATAATCTCAGGGGGTGATCAGTGTTACACCGACACGTCAGGATCTCCCTGTGTAATCCCAGGGGGTGATTAATGTTACACCGACACATCAGGATCTCCCTGTATAATCCCAGGGGGTGATTAATGTTACACCGACATGTCAGGATCTCCCTGTATAATCCCAGGGGATGATCAGTGTTACACGGACACGTCAGGATCTCCCCATGTAACCCCAGGGGGTGATCAGTCTTACAACGACACGTCAGGATCTCCCATTGGAATTCCAGGGGGGTGATCAGCGTTACCCTGACACGTCAAGATTTCCCTGTATAATCCCAGGGGGTGATCAGTGTTACACTGACACGTCAGGATCTCCCTGTATAATCCCGGGGGGTGATCAGTGTTACACCGACAAGTCAGGATCTCCCTGTATAATCCCAGCGGGTGGTCAGTGTTACACCAACATGTCAGGATCTCCCTGTATAATCCCAGGGGGTGATCAGTGTTACCCCGACACGTCAAGATTTCCCTTTATAATCCCAGGGGGTGATTACGATACAGAGGTTCAAACAGAAGGAAAGTTGGAAGACAAACCTAGATGGGAGTCAAGAAACCTGATACCGACAAGCAGTAGAACTCATAGGAAAATGGTTAGTCAGACTCAACTGGAAGTCAAAGTAAACAAGATTGACCGGTAGTCGAACTCAGCTGGGTTGGTGATGTCGGGCTGGACGAGAAGCAGGGTTAGTCGAGGGGAGGGACAAGGGTGTATTGTAGAGAATGGCCGACAGGCCAGGTCGGTAAGACACAGGCAGAGACAGTACCAAGGATGAGTCAAACCAGCTGGGGTCATAACCAGTCAGGCAGACCAATACACAAGGTGCAATCAGGAGAATAGTCAAGAAGACGGAGCACAGGGTCAATACCAGAATAGAAGCCAAATCAAGTAATGAAGGGGTGATCACGGATAGCTGGGTCAGGAACACTGGAAACTTGCTTAACAAGATTTTATACTAGATCAGGGCAAGAACGCTTAGATTGTGTGCCAACGGAAGACGCCGCCTCTAGATAAGTGCTAAGCAGTAACATCTTTATCCTGTCCTGGATGTGGTGTCTATGAAGTCAGACATGACACTTGCTGGCTGGACTACAAGATCTTGAACTCTGATCATTGCACGTCTTAATCTTAACCATTTAAAGTGTAGAGGTGTGTGTGAAACGAATTGCTTCATGTATTTTGCAGAGACACAGTAAAGGGGACCAGAGACTTACCTTTCTGCAGGCATCTGGTCCCATGATGACTCCCTCCTCTTCCAGTCACTTAGGTCATCATGCATGTGTGCAACGAACTCATAAAGCAATGCAAATCTACTCTATTATCAGGTTTCTCATTTAAGCAGGGGGAGGCTGTTTGAGAGCCAATATCTCGTCATGGTTGGAGAAAACCATGATGACAGCCGTCTTTTGTCTTCTCTCTCTTTGTGTTGTTTGTTTGTGCTCTGTCATTGCAGTGGGAAAGGAGATGTGGCATCCAGGGTGCAGCTAGCATGTGGTAGCCGATGCCATGGTTACCAGGCGATGGACTGGAAGAGTTTGAAGTGCACAGGAAATATGTCAACAAACGCACCTGCGCTCAGACAGTCCAAGGAGACTGTGCAGGAGTTGAGCGTTGTGTGCATGTGGAGGCTTCCAGCAGACGCCACTATTTTGCGGGAGCACCAATACCTTCGGACTAGCAGCATGCCATATACAGTTTTTTCCAGCACTGTTTGCAATAAATGGAGACGGCCTGTTGCCCCTCCAAAGAATACCTGCGGCTCCACAGTCACCTGTGTGTGGATTACCACATAACCTAAGCCCAAGACACTACACCAACTTTACTTGTAAATTCCATGGTTCTCAGAGATTTTTGTATGTTTGAAGTGGTGGAAGTGTTAAAATATATCCCTATAGTGCCACCTTCTGGAAACATTTGTCCTCCCCAGCCTAGGATTAGAAAGGCAAGTGATCCCTCAATCGATGCCATGGGTTGTCCTCTTTCTGTAAGGTAAATCTTGTCTACTTTTTTTCACATTTGTCATATTTGAAGAATATAAGAAAAATGACAAATCTGGGATGGGTAGTTTTGTGCTTCTTGATTATACACAAATATGCGCTCAGAGACTAGAGGCAGGCTAAAGTGACATGAATGTAAGTTCATGGCTATTACATTAAAAAAATAAAACATATCCACATATATCGGTGGTTATAGATCTACTACCGTGGAGACCTTCAAGAGGGTCAGTAGGTTCCCCACATACAGCTGCACGGTACAATTTTGGATATTATAGAGAAGGAGTATAATACTACGGACATTGGTCTATTTAGCGGTCTGATTGGACAGGAAAGTTATATACTCCAGAGACACAGTGATTCATACATTTTTACTGTAACACTGTTACCTTTATTTGTGAATTATATTGGTTGGGGCAATATCCAGTATACTACACACCACTGAGCTGTAGGATTTTATAATTCTGTTTTATTGGTGATAATATTGTATTTTATTTCATATTGTTTATATTAATAAACTTTATATACTGCATATGTTCATTTGTCTGGCTTGCTTGGATTTATGCACATTATAGAGATTGTGAGTACATAGGTTGGGAACGGTGGCCAGGGAGCAGATCCACGGGTACACACCCACATCTACCAAGAGGCGGTGAGGGTGTTTGGGTTGGTTGCTGGTCTCTGTTTCCTTGTTAGCAGTGCACTTACGGGGTCTATACTAGATATACTATTGTATTATTAATTTAGCGCTCTTCTCTTGTTGTTTTAAAACATATCCCACTCTGGAACTATCCCTCTTGTCACACCTATGAAATGTTGGTATAGTTATATCAGGGCTTATAATTTTAAGTCCTTTGCTACTAGCCAGACCTGAAAAGTTACTCTCCACTGCAATACATAACATACCCACCAGGGCTGAATTTCTACTCACCAGGGCTAAATTTTCACTCGCCATTGGCTAGTGGAAATTTTGAGCCCTGGTTATATGTATAGTAAATATCTATATAATAAATATTTTCTCCTGGGCAAAAAGTAAGGAGCAGACAAGAATCTGTTCTGCACACATCCAAAACAAAATGTATAGTAATAAAAATATAATGTATACGAAGATGATGTATATTGAAGTTATCCAGAAAGATATTATTAGTGAAAACGTATGATTGTGGAGATAAAGGGAAAACTGTATTAGAAGTAGAAGGGTTAAACAGATAGTATTAATATGTTCATTTTGGTGCGTGTTACAAGGATTGGGGGGTGAAACATGAAACTCAGAAAACAGGAGAAAATGTCAAATACAATGTTCTTTTATCTCTTCCTTCCTATTTTCACTCTTTTCTTGACTTTTACCTTTGAGTGGCGGAGTTGGCTGTTTACCTCTCCTGTGTAACCATTTTGCTCAAGTCCTTAGTACTTAGATAGAAGGTGCCATCCTAAATAATACCACCTAAAGCAAACCCAGTCTAAAGCACCCCTAACTGAGACTAAATTTAAACAAACTAGGATGCCCTTCCAAATTATAGTGTGGCTGGGTGAGGACACCTACATATCATCTTGCTTCAGGAATGCCTGCAATCAGGTGTGACACCATAAATCAGCGGTTCTCAGCCTTCCTAGTGCAGCGACCCTTTGATAAAATTTCCCAAGTTGTGGCGACCCCTAACAGTAAAATTATTTTCGTTGCTCCTTCATCGCTGTAATTTTGCTACCTTTATGAATCGAAATATAAATATCTGATAGTTTTAGGTGACCCCTGGCAAATCATCATTCGACCCTCAAAGGGGTCCCGACCCACAGGTTGAGAACCACTGCCATAAAACATTTGTGATAAAGAGGAGATGACTTCTCCAGTTCCTATGTGATTCTATGGAGGTTATGCACTAAGATCTCGTAGTGCATAGGCTCCATAGAACAACATAGGAACTGCAGAAGTGATATCGCTGGAGAAGTCGGGCTTGATCAGAATGTTGGAGACGGCTGTTTTTTTCTGCCTATGGCATTTTATCAAGCACAGTACGCTAGTCAAATGTCTGTGCTGTGAAACAATACTGGAAAAAAATATTTAAAAAAATTGTCATGTTACATAGTTAAGAGGTGTTTTCACCCATAGAAAATAATGAAAACACCATACTTATCAATTCAAATGTCTGTGTTCGCCATGACAATCCAATAAGGGACTCAAGTTATCGCAGGAAAGTTAAGACCCATTTTTTTTTTACTTGAGCCCATTATTGACTGTTTAAACAGCCGACACAGAAACTTGAATGAAAAAAGTTAAACAAAAACTCCGTGTTCTCAGTGGATGTATTGAATCAATACATCCAAAGTATAAAAAATGTGTTAGACTTTAGTAGAATTAACCCTGTGAGTCCCAGTGGGGTATAATTACCCCACTGGCATTCATAGGGTTAACCTGACTAAGTAAAAACAACATCCCATTAAAAGCAACACCATTAATCCTGATGCCCAGCGGAATCCTCCGCTTCCTGTTCCTCTTCTGTCCTCCTCTTCAGTCTTCTTTCTATCTTCTGCTTTTTATAACCAATAAGAAACAGTATTACTACAAAGCAGTAACTATGCCATCGTTTAACCCTTTCAGTGGCAGAGGGGTATGCAACACACTGCAAAGCAATGAATTGTGTACATCTCTAGCAGAGGCGTAACTAGAAGCCACGGGGCCTTGGTGCAAGAATTGCCATGGGCCCCCCTCCGACCACACTGGCCCCCCTCAACCACATTGCCCCTTCCACAATGCCCCTCATTCTCAACATTTCCCCCCAATCTCCACAGTGCCCCCATCACAATGCCCCTCATGCTCCACATTTTCCCCCAATCTCCACAATGCCCCTCATTTCCCCCAATCTCCACAATGCCCCCATCACAATGCCCCTCATGCTCCACATTCCCCCCCAGTCTCCACATTTCCCCTACTGACCCCCGTTCTCCTACCTCCTGGTGGTCTAGCGGTGTGTGTGACATGCTCCCACGCGGTCCTTAGTAATGCAGAGCGCTGGGAGATTATGTCATCTCCCAGCGCTCTGCATTACTCGAGCGCTGGCCGCCAGGACATCAGCTGTGCTGCAGGCGGGTGGCGAGGGGGTCACAGGGGGCGGCCGGGCCCCTGAGAGTGACGGGCCCGGTCACAGGTGCGACCCCTATTGTTACGCCACTGCTCTCTAGCACTCAAAAGGGTTAAAACGTATATTAATGTGACACGAATATGCCTCCATGAATCTGCCCAAATAGATACAAATGCCATGAATTAAAGTCATATAAAAGTCCAAAAATAAATACATAGCTTTTTAATTCGTGTCTCCCCCACTGTGTGCGGCTGGGAAGGTGTCAGAGACACTGATGAGCCGCACAGTTCCCCTTCCCTTCCTGCACGGGCCGATGCCTGTTGCAACTGAGGGAATTGGTACTGAGACTGTCTTTATATATGGGCAGTCTCACTTCCAATTCCCTCACAGCCATTGGCTGGGATGTTCTTACGCACATCCCCCCAGCCAATAAGATTTGAGTGGCTGTTCTTTAAACTGACGCACTGTGACGGAACTGTGGCGACCATGGGAGATATTGGTGTGTTAGAGATATGGGATCTCATGTCTTCAGACTATTTCTACCCAAAAGACTAACAACCATAGACTGAGCTTAGCCATAGTTGCTTTCAATACATTGCTGGAATGCAGAGATAGTGGGGGGCTGGGCTTGGCTTCCACTATACTACAGTTCTGTGCTAAGGAATGTTAATTGATTCCTGCTGTGCTTCCTTGACCAATCAAAGGAGGTTATTGATGAGTCAGTTAAGAATGTATAATTTCAAGTCTTAATCTGCATTCTTATCCTGATAAGGATGCTGGTAACTGATTGGTCAAGCATAGAAACACTGTCCCAAGTATTCATTTGCATGCTGATCTTGATAAGAGTCTCTGTAGTGTATATAAGCTGTGTGTTTGAGTCAATAAAAGAGAGTTCTTCCCTTCATCAAGTCTCGTCTGATGTTTGGGAATAGGAGATTCGTTATACTATTGGAGAGTTATTCTGAGGGAGAAAGGAACTATAACGGAGGTAACCAGCTTATGATACAAGGCGTCACGTTACACGCACATCCCAGCCAATGGCTGTGATGGAATTAGAAGTGAGACTGCCCATATATAAAGGCAGTCTCAGTACCAATTCCCTCAATGTGCGATGGGCATCGGCCCATGCAGAATGGGAAGGGGAAATGTGTGGCTCATCAGTATCTCCCCTGCCGCACACAGTGGGGGAGACACAAATGAAAAAGCTATGTATTTATTTATTGACTTTTATATGACAGTTATTCATGGCATTTGTAACTATTTGAGCAGATTCATGGAGGAATATACGTGGCACATTAATAATAGGATTTTAGTCTTACCTGTTAAATCCTTTTCACTTAGTCCATACAGGTTACTGGTACACTGGGAGGCGATCCGCCCCTTTAAGTAGGCAGGAACATTCTCTAAATGTATGCAGGGGGCGGAGCCTCCACTCCCTCTTAGGCTGCACCTCAGTCAGAACAAGCCAGAATGATTTGAGACACTAACACTGACCAGAGACAGGAGAGAAGAAGGATACCCCTATGAGCATGCCCCAAAGGACTCCCACAGAATGCCACAGGAGAGCCAAGCATGGTCTCTTGACAGGGTGGGAGACCAGTAACCTGTATGGACTAAGTTAAAAGGATTTAACAGGTAAGACTAAAATCCTATTTTCACTGTCGTCCAATACAGGTTACTGGTACACTGGGATGTCCAAACATTGAGTTTCCCAGAGGCGGGAAGAAGGCAAGGACCAGGCGCAAGGCCCCCAGAGTCACCAGAAACTCTATTAACCAACCGGTCATAGATCCCAACAATCAGAAGTGTCAACGGACACCAACTAGGGGTAAGAACAGACCCCAAGAACAAAACACAGCACACTGAACCAGAGCCAACAGGGCTCAACAGTAAGGAAGCACTGAGAACCTCAGAAGAAGAAGATCCTAGACAGGCAAAACTGCCTCCAGGACCTTTCTTCCAAAGCTGGCATCAGCCGAGGCCAGCACATCCACACGGTAGTGCTTTGAAAATGTGTGCACAGAAGACCAAGTGGCCGCCCGGCACAGCTGATCAGCAGACGCTTGATTCTTATAGGCCCAAGAGGCCCAAATTGATCTGGTAGAATGAGCAGTGACCCGAAAGGGCACATGTTTATTCCGCAATTCGTAAGCCTTACGAATAGTAGATTTTATCCAAGATGCAATAGTCACCTTGGATGCCAGTCTCCCTGCCCTAGGCCCCTCAGGAATGACAAACAAAAGCGTCAGACTTCCTGATAGACTCAGTGCGATGAACATAAAATTTGAGACAACGCACGACATCCAACGAATGAAGATCCCTCTCCTTGTCAGAGGAAGGGTTAGGGCAGAAAGAGGGCACCACAATCTCCTGATTGATGTGAAATTCGGAGATAACCTTAGGCAAAAATTCCTTGGAAGTGCGAAGCACAGCCTTATCCTTGTGGAACACCAGATAAGGTGGTTTACAAGACAAGGCTTGTAATTCTGCCACCCGGCGAACTGATACAATAGCCAAAAGGAAGGCCATCTTCCAGGTCAAAAGGCGCAAAGGAATAGTAGCCAAGGACTCAAAGGGGGGTCGTTGGAGAACCCCCAGAACTAGATTAAGATCCCACTGAGGAGCCGGACTCTTGAAAGTGGGACGAACATGAGCCACACCTTGGAAGAAAACTTTGACGTTAGGAATAATGGCAATGCGCTCCTGGGAAAAGACAGAGAGCGCTGAAGTCTGAACCTTGAGAGAACTCAGACTGAGTCCCTTATCAACACCGTCCTGTAAAAAGGCCAGGACAGTAGGAAGATGAAAATCATGCGATAGATCCCTATCAGCACACCATGCAACAAACGTCGACCAGACTCGGTGATAGATCTTAGAAGACACAGGCTTACGAGCGCGTAGCATCGTAGACACCACAGAAGAGGAAAAACCCTTTTTCTTCAAAATTGAGGATTCAACCTCCAAGCCATCAAATGAAGACGATGAACATCCTCCTTCCACAGGTAGCCTTGAAGCAGAAGATCTGGACGAGAGAGAAGCGGAAAGGGCTCCGCCACAGACATTGCCATCAAATCCGGATACCAGGACTGACAAGGCCAATTCGGAGCGATTAGAATAACTGGACAACGCTCCATCTTCAGCTTCTGAATGACTCTGATCAACAGTGGAAGAGGAGGGAAGATGTAGGCTAGGGAGAATTCCCAAGGGATTGACAAGGCGTCCACTGCCAGGGCCAGTGGATCCCTCCACCGAGAGCAGAACACTGAAACCTTCCTGTTGTGTCTGGTTGCCATCAGATCCACCACAGGAACCCCCCACATCTGGGTTAGAAGGTGAAACACCTCTGGATTAAGAGCCCACTCTCCGCTGTCGACTGTGTGACGACTGAGAAAGTCTGCCATGACGTTGTCTACGCCTGGAATGTGTACCGCTGAAATGACGGGGACATGAGCTTCCGCTCAAGACAAAATGGCCTTGACCTCTAACCAGGCGGCGAGACTTCTTGTTCCGCCTTGCTTGTTGATGTAAGCCACTGCGGTGGCGTTGTCGGACTCTACTGTGACTGGACAACCCTCCAGTTGAGATTCCCAATGTCTCAGGGCAAGGAAGATGGCACGTAGTTCCAGGATGTTGATGGAGAGGAGAGATTCCTCCAATCCCCACTTCCCCTGGGCACTGAAGCGAACCAACACTGCCCCCCATCCCAGGAGGCTGGCATCCGTTGTGACCGTGGTCCAATAAGGGATCTGGAAGGATCTCCCTTTCAGGAGATGAGACAGATCCAACCACCATTCCAAGCTCAACTCGACATGAGGAGGTAGAGAGACGGATAGCTGCAGATGGTCTGGACGATTCCTGCACATCTGGATCACGAACCTCCGAAGTTCCCTGGTGTGTGCCATAGCAAACGGCACCGCCTCTATCGTGGAAATGAATTTCCCCACCAGTGAAGTCAATTTCAGGACTGGAATCCGCTCCAGAGCCAGAATCTTTGATACCCGGAGAGCAATCTGATGAGCCACCTCCTCCGGCAGAAACACCATGCACTGCTGGGTGTCGAACAGGAGACCCAGGAAGATTATCTGCTGAGATGGAACCAAGTCTGACTTGTCCAGATTCACAATCCATCCATGGCGAGTGAGTGTCTGAATGCAAGCCTGAACCTGCTGGTGAAGGATCTCCGCTGATGAAGCTTTCAAGAGTAAATCATCCATGTAGGGAGTCACTCTGATGCCATCCCGATGGATTACTGCTATCAAAGCTCCCAAGACTCGCTGAAAAACCTGCGGAGCTGTTGTCAGTCCAAAGGGAAGAGCCGAAAACTGAAAATGACCTCTGTGGCAGGCAAACCTGAGATACCGCCTGCTCTCTAGATGGATAGGGATGTGCAGATATGCATCCTGAGAATCCAGGGAGGCAAGGAATTCCCCCGGAGACATAGCAGCTATCACAGTGCGCAGAGATTCCCGTCGATAGTGGGTACTCACAACAAAGGAATTGAGATCTTTGAGGTCCAAAATAGGACGAGCTCCACCGTCCATTTTGGCCACAACGAACAGGTTGGAATAAAATCCTGAACCTGTGTCCTCTGGAGAAACTGGTTCCAGGACTTCTTTGTCCAAAAGATCCTGAATAGCGTTGTCGAATAGGCGCCTTTTTGTGGGGTCCTGAGAAGGACGAGTAAAATGGAATCGAAAGGGAGGAAGAGAAAAGAAAGGGATCCTGTATCCCTCTGACACCACTTGAAGAACCCAAGGGTCCACCACTGAATCCTCCCAAACCCGGCGAAAGAGGTGAAGTCGCCCACCTACAGCCGGATGCAGACCCGGGTTCGGCGAGTCATGCCGAAGCAGTCTTGGAAGCCTTGGGGGCAACTTTGGGCTTCCAGGACTGTTTGGGCTTGGAGGAGGTGTGCGGAGCAGGCGGAACCGCCTGGGACGTGGGGCGTGTCTCAGTTTGGAAGGAACGAAAGGACCGATAGCGTTTAGCTGGGAATTTCTTCTTAAAGTCTGAGGGTAGAAGAGTACTTTTACCTCCAGTAGCCTCGCTAATCAATTCCTTTAGCTCAGATCCAAACAGGGAAGTCCCTTGGAAGGGCAAAGAAAGCAAAACTTTCTTGGAAGCGGTGTCAGCAGACCAAATTTTAAGCCAAAGAGCGCGTCTAGCCACCACAGAAGAAGTGGAGGCCCTCGCCATCATGTGAACTGCGTCAAAAGCAGCGTCAGAAACATAATTCTGAGCTTCAGAAATATTAGCAAGGAGTTGCAACTGCTCTGACACTGGCGCATCTTGGCGAACCGCCACAGTAAGCTGTTCAGTCCAGACTGCAATGGCCCGGTTAACCCACGCCACAGCAAAGGTTGGACGCATGGCAGTACCAATAGAGGCAAAAATAGACTTAAGACAAGTCCCTAACTTTTTGTCAGTCCAATCCTGTAAAGCAGAAGCATCAGATACAGCCAAAGAAGTGGATTTAGACAACCTAGAAACTGGAGCATCAACCTTAGGAGGATGAACCCATTTAGCCAATTCAGTCTCAGGAAAAGGATAAAGTTTGGCAAACTTTTTTGAGACTGAAGAGGACTTGTCAGGATTTTTCCACGCATCAGAGACTAAGCGTTCAAGAGTAGGATTAGTAGGAAAACAGGTAACAGCCTTTGAAGGTTTCTGAAACACGTCCGTTGGGTCAAGAGTAGATTCCCGACACAAGGGAAGATTGAGGGTGGTCAGCACAGCCCTGATCAAACCCTCAGCAGAGAGTTCAGGATCACATTCAAAAGGGTCCCCAACCGATCTGGTAGACTCAATAACTGTACCATCCTCAACATCAGAATCCTGTAACAATTCTTCCCCAGAAGAATCAGAGACGTCAGGAGCTCCCTGTGGCTTGGGCAGTGAGGTTCTGACAGTGGAAGGGGTCTGCCATACTTGAAGAGCCCCCTGAACCTGAGAGGGAAAGAGCTGAAGAGTGGATCTGAGATCCCTAGTTGCAGCCTTGAACTCTTTCACCCATGTTAGCTCAATAGTGTGACTGGAAGGCCCTGGGTTGCTGCCATGACCTTCCGCACAAGTTGGGCATAAATGACCAGAAAATTCTCTAGGTAGCCCTGAGTGACAGAAGGAGCAAAACGCAATGGGGGAGACAGATACCCCTGCCTCCTTAGTCTTAGGTCTAGTCCCAGGCTCAAGTGGAGTAGACATGCTCACAGCATCAGATAGACCCCACAGATAGGAATCACCCAATTAAAGTGTGAAAGATTAAATATTCACCCCAGAAACGTTTAAAACTAAACTTATCTGGCAAGCAAAGGGTTAATCAGCAGAGGAGAGAGAGAAGGTCCGGTCCCTGCGTAGTATACTCGATGAGAAGAACTCACAAAATGGCTGCCGCGACGGGAGTCAATCAGAAAAAAGGGCGCGAACCGAGCGCTCATGGGAAGCGTAGTTTTCCTGACCAAGTACCCCAAAACAGTGCCCGAAGCCCCCCAACACACTCAAACGTACAACCGGATGATAGAGCAAGGGAAGACAAATAAAATAAGCCCTCTCTGAAGTCGCTATGTGAAGCGGTTCCAGAGATATGTCCCACACAGTCTAAGCCCATAGAGAGTAAAGGAGCAATGGCGTCTATGTGGGAAAAGCGCGCTTAAAGGCGCGGAACATTATTTCTAATAAAATTTTCTCTTAAAGTAAAAGTTCCATAACACATAGCAAACACATGTTCAATGTAAGCAAACATTACCCAACCAAGGCAAAAGTTGAAAATGCCCATAAAATTGGAAAACCCAGCAGAGAAAGGGTTAAATCCCACATAAACTGCTCCAAAACTCAGACATACACATTGCATTAGCAAGATATATAAAAACACCCAATGAGTCCTGGAGTGCACAATGAGAACTCCCAAGTACAAGCCCAATGAAGGGACACTGAGGGACAAGTGGACCTTCGGCACTCAAAGGGTGGCTCACCTTTCTGCTGGACTTCTGTCTTCAGGTTACCAAGATAAGAAAAGAATTACCACAGAGGATAATCCCCAGGGAAATACTTGAAATCAAGTTATTCCCTCATCAGGGCAAAAGGTCCACCAGAAGTACCCTGGAATCTGTGCTATCCACTTTAAAGAGGGCATTTGACAGCCTTGGTAACCCGCCTAATGGTGGTATTCCATATTTGTAAAAATAACAAAGAAACTAAAACTTGAAGAGAGCTGTTCTCTGCCTGGTGTGAACACACCGAGGAACAAATCATTCTGGCTTGTTCTGACTGAGGTGCAGCCTAAGAGGGAGGGGAGGCTCCGCCCCCTGCATACATTTAGAGAATGTTCCTGCCTACTTAAAGGGGCAGATCGCCTCCCAGTGTACCAGTAACCTGTATTGGACGACAGTGAAATATGTTTTAACCCTTTTGAGTGACAGAGAGGTACGCAAAGCATTGCAATGTGTTACATACCCCTCTGCCACTCAAAGGGTTAAACAATTGCATAGTTACTGTGTTGTAGTAATACTGTTTCTTTTTACTTACAGCAAGAAGAAAAGGGAAGAAAGAAGAGAAGACTGAAGGAGAGGGACAGTGGATGACAGGTAAGTGTAACACAGATCTGGGTGTTAGGATAGTGTTAGGGGTAGTATTAGATGGACAGTGGATGACAGGTAAGTATAACACAGATTTGAGTGTTAGGATAGTGTTAGGGGTAGTATTAGATGGACAGTGGATGACAGGTAAGTGTAACACAGATCTGGGTGTTAGGGTAGTGTTAGGTGTAGTATTGGATGGACAGTGGATGACAGGTAAGTGTAACACAGATCTGGGTGTTAGGATAGTGTTAGGGGTAGTATTGGATGGACAGTGGATGACAGGTAAGTGTAACACAGATTTGAGTGTTAGGATAGTGTTAGGGGTAGTATTGGATGGACAGTGGATGACAGGTAAGTGTAACACAGATCTGGGTGTTAGGGTAGTGTTAGGTGTAGTATTGGATGGACAGTGGATGACAGGTAAGTGTAACACAGATCTGGGTGTTAGGATAGTGTTAGGGGTAGTATTGGATGGACAGTGGATGACAGGTAAGTGTAACACAGATTTGAGTGTTAGGATAGTGTTAGGGGTAGTATTGGATGGACAGTGGATGACAGGTAAGTGTAACACATATCTGGGTGTTAGGATAGTGTTAGGGGGTAGTATCGGATGGACAGTGGATGACAGGTAAGTGTAACACAGATCTGGGTGTTAGGATAGTGTTAGGGGTAGTATAGGATGGACAGTGGATGACAGGTAAGTGTAACACAGATCTGGGTGTTAGGATAGTGTTAGAGGTAGTGTTGGATGGACAGTGGATGACAGGTAAGTGTAACACAGATCTGGGTGTTAGGATAGTGTTAGGGGTAGTATTAGATGGACAGTGGATGACAGGTAAGTGTAACACAGATTTGAGTGTTAGGATAGTGTTAGGGGTAGTATTGGATGGACAGTGGATGACAGGTAAGTGTAACACATATCTGGGTGTTAGGATAGTGTTAGGGGGTAGTATCGGATGGACAGTGGATGACAGGTAAGTGTAACACAGATCTGGGTGTTAGGATAGTGTTAGGGGTAGTATAGGATGGACAGTGGATGACAGGTAAGTGTTACACAGATCTGGGTGTTAGGATAGTGTTAGGGGTAGTATTGGATGGACAGTGGATGACAGGTAAGTGTTACACAGATCTGGGTGTTAGGATAGTGTTAGGGGTAGTATTGGATGGACAGTGGATGACAGGTAAGTGTAACACAGATCTGGGTGTTAGGATAGTGTTAGGGGTAGTATTAGATGGACAGTGGATGACAGGTAAGTGTAACACAGATTTGAGTGTTAGGGGTAGTATTGGATGGACAGTGGATGACAGGTAAGTGTAACACATATCTGGGTGTTAGGATAGTGTTAGGGGGTAGTATAGGATGGACAGTGGATGACAGGTAAGTGTTACACAGATCTGGGTGTTAGGATAGTGTTAGGGGTAGTATTGGATGGACAGTGGATGACAGGTAAGTGTTACACAGATCTGGGTGTTAGGATAGTGTTAGGGGTAGTATTGGATGGACAGTGGATGACAGGTAAGTGTAACACAGATCTGGGTGTTAGGATAGTGTTAGGGGTAGTATTGGATGGACAGTGGATGACAGGTAAGTGTTACACAGATCTGGGTGTTAGGATAGTGTTAGGTGTAGTATTGGATGGACAGTGGATGACAGGTAAGTGTAACACAGATCTGGATGTTAGGATAGTGTTAGGGGTAGCATCGGATGGACAGTGGATGACAGGTAAGAGTAACACAGATCTGGGTATTAGGATAATGTTAGGGGTAGTATTGGATGAACAGTGGATGACAGGTAAGTGTAACAGAGATCTGGGTATTAGGATAGTGTTAGGGGTAGTATTGGATGGACAGTGGATGACAGGTAAGTGTAACACAGATCTGGGTGTTAGGATAGTGTCATGGGTAGTATTGGATGGACAGTGTATGACAGGTAAGTGTAACACAGATCTGGGTGTTAGGGTAGTATTGGATGGACAGTGGATGACAGGTAAATGTAACACAGATTTGGGTGTTAGGATAGTGTTGGGGTTGTATCGGATGGACAGTGGATGACAGGTAAGTGTAACACAGATTTGGGTGTTAGGATAGTGTTAGGGGTAGTATTGGATGGACAGTGAAAGAAGAGAAGACTGAAGGAGAGGGACAGTGGATGACAGGTAAGCGTAACACAGATCTGGGTGTTAGGATAGTGTTAGGGGTAGTATTGGATGGACAGTGGATGACAGGTAAGTGTAACACAGATCTGGGTGTTAGGATAGTGTTAGGGGTAGTGTTGGATGGACAGTGGATGACAGGTAAGTATAACACAGATCTGGGAGTTAGGATAGTGTTAGAGGTAGTGTTGGATGGACAGTGGATGACAGGTAAGTGTAACACAGATCTGGGTGTTAGGATAGTGTTAGGGGTAGTATTGAATGGACAGTGGATGACAGGTAAGTGTAACACAGATCTGGGTGTTAGGGATAGTATTGGATGGACAGTGGATGAGAGGTAATTGTTACACAGATCTGGGTGTTAGGGGTAGTATTGAATGGACAGTAGATGACAGGTAAGTGTAACACAGATTTGGGTGTTAGGGATAGTATTGGATGGACAGTGGATGACAGGTAAGTGTTACACAGATCTGTGTGTTAGGGGTTGTATTGGATGGACAGTAGATGACAAGTAAGTGTTACACAGATCTGGGTGTTAGGGTTGTATTGGATGGACAGTGGATGACATGTAAGCGTTACACAGATCTGGGTGTTAGGATAGTGTTAGGGGCGGTATGGGATGGAAAGTGGATGACAGGTAAGTGTTACACAGATCTGGGTGTTAGGATAGTTTTAGTTGTAGTGTTGGATGGACAGTGGATGACAGGTAAGCGTTACACAGATCTGGGTGTTAGGATAGTGTTAGGGGTAGTATTGGATGGACAGTGGATGACAGGTAAGCGTTATACAGATCTGGATGTTAGGATAGTGTTAGGGGTAGTATTGGATGGACAGTGGATGACAGGTAAGTGTAACACAGATCTGGGTGTTAGGATAGTGTTAGTTGTAGTGTTGGATGGACAGTGGATGACAGGTAAGCGTTACACAGATCTGGGTGTTAGGATAGTGTTAGGGGTAGTATTGGATGGACAGTGGATGACAGGTAAGCGTTATACAGATCTGGATGTTAGGATAGTGTTAGGGGTAGTATAGGATGGACAGTGGATGACAGGTAAGTGTAACACAGATCTGGGTGTTAGGATAGTGTTAGGGGTAGTATTAGATGGACAGTGGATGACAGGTAAGTGTAACACAGATCTGGGTGTTAGGATAGTGTTAGGAGTAGTATTGGATGGACAGTGGATGACAGGTAAGTGTAACACAGATCTGGGTGTTAGGATAGTGTTAGGGGTAGTATTAGATGGACAGTGGATGACAGGTAAGTGTAACACAGATCTGGGTGTTAGGATAGTGTTAGGGGTAGTATTAGATGGACAGTAGATGACAGGTAAGTGTAACACAGATCTGGGTGTTAGGATAGTGTTAGGGGTAGTATAGGATGGATAGTGGATGACAGGTAAGTGTAATACAGATCTGGGTGTTAGGATAGTGTCATGGGTAGTATTGGATGGACAGTGTATGACAGGTAAGTGTAACACAGATCTGGGTGTTAGGGTAGTATTGGATGGACAGTGGATGACAGGTAAATGTAACACAGATTTGGGTGTTAGGATAGTGTTGGGGTTGTATCGGATGGACAGTGGATGACAGGTAAGTGTAACACAGATTTGGGTGTTAGGATAGTGTTAGGGGTAGTATTGGATGGACAGTGAAAGAAGAGAAGACTGAAGGAGAGGGACAGTGGATGACAGGTAAGTGTAACACAGATCTGGGTGTTAGGATAGTGTTAGGGGTAGTATTGGATGGACAGTGGATGACAGGTAAGTGTAACACAGATCTGGGTGTTAGGATAGTGTTAGGGGTAGTGTTGGATGGACAGTGGATGACAGGTAAGTATAACACAGATCTGGGAGTTAGGATAGTGTTAGAGGTAGTGTTGGATGGACAGTGGATGACAGGTAAGTGTAACACAGATCTGGGTGTTAGGATAGTGTTAGGGGTAGTATTGAATGGACAGTGGATGACAGGTAAGTGTAACACAGATCTGGGTGTTAGGGATAGTATTGGATGAACAGTGGATGAGAGGTAATTGTTACACAGATCTGGGTGTTAGGGGTAGTATTGAATGGACAGTAGATGACAGGTAAGTGTAACACAGATCTGGGTGTTAGGGATAGTATTGGATGGACAGTGGATGACAGGTAAGTGTTACACAGATCTGTGTGTTAGGATAGTGTTAGGGGTTGTATTGGATGGACAGTAGATGACAAGTAAGTGTTACACAGATCTGGGTGTTAGGGTTGTATTGGATGGACAGTGGATGACATGTAAGCGTTACACAGATCTGGGTGTTAGGATAGTGTTAGGGGCGGTATGGGATGGAGAGTGGATGACAGGTAAGTGTAACACAGTTCTGGGTGTTAGGGGTAGTACTGGATGGACAGTGGATGACAAGTAAGCGTTACACAGATCTGGGTGGTAGGATAGTGTTAGGGGTAGTGTTGGATGGACAGTGGATGACAGGTAAGCGTTACACAGATCTGGATGTTAGGATAGTGTTAGGGGTAGTATTGGATGGACAGTGGATGACAGGTAAGTGTAACACAGATCTGGGTGTTAGGATAGTGTTAGTTGTAGTGTTGGATGGACAGTGGATGACAGGTAAGCGTTACACAGATCTGGGTGTTAGGATAGTGTTAGGGGTAGTATTGGATGGAAAGTGGATGACAGGTAAGCGTTATACAGATCTGGATGTTAGGATAGTGTTAGGGGTAGTATAGGATGGACAGTGGATGACAGGTAAGTGTAACACAGATCTGGGTGTTAGGATAGTGTTAGGGGTAGTATTAGATGGACAGTGGATGACAGGTAAGTGTTACACAGATCTGGGTGTTAGGATATTGTTAGGGGTAGTATTAGATGGATAGTGGATGACAGGTAAGTGTTACACAGATCTGGGTGTTAGGATAGTGTTAGGGGTAGTATTAGATGGACAGTGGATGACAGGTAAGTGTAACACAGATCTGGGTGTTAGGATAGTGTTAGGGGTAGTATTAGATGGACAGTAGATGACAGGTAAGTGTAACACAGATCTGGGTGTTAGGATAGTGTTAGGGGTAGTATAGGATGGATAGTGGATGACAGGTAAGTGTAATACAGATCTGGGTGTTAGGATAGTGTTAGGGGTAGTACTGGATGGACAGTGGGTGACAGGTAAGTGTTACACAGATCTGGGTGTTAGGATAGTGTTAGGGGTAGTATTGGATGGACAGTGGATGACAGGTAAGTGTAACACAGATCTGGGTGTTAGGATAGTGTTAGGGGTAGTGTTGGATGGACAGTGGATGACAGGTAAGTATAACACAGATCTGGGAGTTAGGATAGTGTTAGAGGTAGTGTTGGATGGACAGTGGATGACAGGTAAGTGTAACACAGATCTGGGTGTTAGGATAGTGTTAGGGGTAGTATTGAATGGACAGTGGATGACAGGTAAGTGTAACACAGATCTGGGTGTTAGGGATAGTATTGGATGGACAGTGGATGAGAGGTAATTGTTACACAGATCTGGGTGTTAGGGGTAGTATTGAATGGACAGTAGATGACAGGTAAGTGTAACACAGATTTGGGTGTTAGGGATAGTATTGGATGGACAGTGGATGACAGGTAAGTGTTACACAGATCTGTGTGTTAGGGGTTGTATTGGATGGACAGTAGATGACAAGTAAGTGTTACACAGATCTGGGTGTTAGGGTTGTATTGGATGGACAGTGGATGACATGTAAGCGTTACACAGATCTGGGTGTTAGGATAGTGTTAGGGGCGGTATGGGATGGAGAGTGGATGACAGGTAAGTGTTACACAGATCTGGGTGTTAGGATAGTTTTAGTTGTAGTGTTGGATGGACAGTGGATGACAGGTAAGCGTTACACAGATCTGGGTGTTAGGATAGTGTTAGGGGTAGTATTGGATGGACAGTGGATGACAGGTAAGCGTTATACAGATCTGGATGTTAGGATAGTGTTAGGGGTAGTATTGGATGGACAGTGGATGACAGGTAAGTGTAACACAGATCTGGGTGTTAGGATAGTGTTAGTTGTAGTGTTGGATGGACAGTGGATGACAGGTAAGCGTTACACAGATCTGGGTGTTAGGATAGTGTTAGGGGTAGTATTGGATGGACAGTGGATGACAGGTAAGCGTTATACAGATCTGGATGTTAGGATAGTGTTAGGGGTAGTATAGGATGGACAGTGGATGACAGGTAAGTGTAACACAGATCTGGGTGTTAGGATAGTGTTAGGGGTAGTATTAGATGGACAGTGGATGACAGGTAAGTGTAACACAGATCTGGGTGTTAGGATAGTGTTAGGAGTAGTATTGGATGGACAGTGGATGACAGGTAAGTGTAACACAGATCTGGGTGTTAGGATAGTGTTAGGGGTAGTATTAGATGGACAGTGGATGACAGGTAAGTGTAACACAGATCTGGGTGTTAGGATAGTGTTAGGGGTAGTATTAGATGGACAGTAGATGACAGGTAAGTGTAACACAGATCTGGGTGTTAGGATAGTGTTAGGGGTAGTATAGGATGGATAGTGGATGACAGGTAAGTGTAATACAGATCTGGGTGTTAGGATAGTGTCATGGGTAGTATTGGATGGACAGTGTATGACAGGTAAGTGTAACACAGATCTGGGTGTTAGGGTAGTATTGGATGGACAGTGGATGACAGGTAAATGTAACACAGATTTGGGTGTTAGGATAGTGTTGGGGTTGTATCGGATGGACAGTGGATGACAGGTAAGTGTAACACAGATTTGGGTGTTAGGATAGTGTTAGGGGTAGTATTGGATGGACAGTGAAAGAAGAGAAGACTGAAGGAGAGGGACAGTGGATGACAGGTAAGTGTAACACAGATCTGGGTGTTAGGATAGTGTTAGGGGTAGTATTGGATGGACAGTGGATGACAGGTAAGTGTAACACAGATCTGGGTGTTAGGGGTAGTGTTGGATGGACAGTGGATGACAGGTAAGTATAACACAGATCTGGGAGTTAGGATAGTGTTAGAGGTAGTGTTGGATGGACAGTGGATGACAGGTAAGTGTAACACAGATCTGGGTGTTAGGATAGTGTTAGGGGTAGTATTGAATGGACAGTGGATGACAGGTAAGTGTAACACAGATCTGGGTGTTAGGGATAGTATTGGATGAACAGTGGATGAGAGGTAATTGTTACACAGATCTGGGTGTTAGGGGTAGTATTGAATGGACAGTAGATGACAGGTAAGTGTAACACAGATCTGGGTGTTAGGGATAGTATTGGATGGACAGTGGATGACAGGTAAGTGTTACACAGATCTGTGTGTTAGGATAGTGTTAGGGGTTGTATTGGATGGACAGTAGATGACAAGTAAGTGTTACACAGATCTGGGTGTTAGGGTTGTATTGGATGGACAGTGGATGACATGTAAGCGTTACACAGATCTGGGTGTTAGGATAGTGTTAGGGGCGGTATGGGATGGAGAGTGGATGACAGGTAAGTGTAACACAGTTCTGGGTGTTAGGGGTAGTACTGGATGGACAGTGGATGACAAGTAAGCGTTACACAGATCTGGGTGGTAGGATAGTGTTAGGGGTAGTGTTGGATGGACAGTGGATGACAGGTAAGCGTTACACAGATCTGGATGTTAGGATAGTGTTAGGGGTAGTATTGGATGGACAGTGGATGACAGGTAAGTGTAACACAGATCTGGGTGTTAGGATAGTGTTAGTTGTAGTGTTGGATGGACAGTGGATGACAGGTAAGCGTTACACAGATCTGGGTGTTAGGATAGTGTTAGGGGTAGTATTGGATGGACAGTGGATGACAGGTAAGCGTTATACAGATCTGGATGTTAGGATAGTGTTAGGGGTAGTATAGGATGGACAGTGGATGACAGGTAAGTGTAACACAGATCTGGGTGTTAGGATAGTGTTAGGGGTAGTATTAGATGGACAGTGGATGACAGGTAAGTGTTACACAGATCTGGGTGTTAGGATATTGTTAGGGGTAGTATTAGATGGATAGTGGATGACAGGTAAGTGTTACACAGATCTGGGTGTTAGGATAGTGTTAGGGGTAGTATTAGATGGACAGTGGATGACAGGTAAGTGTAACACAGATCTGGGTGTTAGGATAGTGTTAGGGGTAGTATTAGATGGACAGTAGATGACAGGTAAGTGTAACACAGATCTGGGTGTTAGGATAGTGTTAGGGGTAGTATAGGATGGATAGTGGATGACAGGTAAGTGTAATACAGATCTGGGTGTTAGGATAGTGTTAGGGGTAGTACTGGATGGACAGTGGGTGACAGGTAAGTGTTACACAGATCTGGGTGTTAGGATAGTGTTAGGGGGTAGTATTGGATGGACAGTGGATGACAGGTAAGTGTTACACAGATCTGGGTGTTAGGATAGTGTTAGGGGTAGTATTGGATGTACAGTGGATGACAGGTAAGTATAACACAGATCTGGGAGTTAGGATAGTGTTAGAGGTAGTGTTGGATGGACAGTGGATGACAGGTAAGTGTAACACAGATCTGGTTGTTAGGATAGTGTTAGGGGTAGTATTGGATGGATAGTGGATGACAGGTAAGTGTAATACAGATCTGGGTGTTAGGATAGTGTTAGGGGTAGTATTGGATGGACAGTGGATGACAGGTAAGTGTAACACAGATCTGGGTGTTAGGATAGTGTTAGTATTGGATGGACAGTAGATGACAGGTAAGTGTAACACAGATCTGGGTGTTAGGATAGTGTTAGGGGTAGTATTGGATGGACAGTGGATGACAGGTAAGTATAACACAGATCTGGGAGTTAGGATAGTGTTAGAGGTAGTGTTGGATGGACAGTGGATGACAGGTAAGTGTAACATAGATCTGGGTGTTAGGATAGTGTTAGGGGTAGTACTGGATGGATAGTGGATGACAGGTAAGTGTAACACAGATTTGAGTGTTAGGATGGTGTTAGGGATAGTATTGGATGGACAGTGGATGACAGGTAAGTGTAACACAGATCTGGGTGTTAGGATAGTGTTAGGGGTAGTATTGGATGGATAGTGGATGACAGGTACGGGTAACACAGATTAGGTAACGATCAGTGCTTGACAGTATGTTTGGCACCGATCATTAGCTTTTTATCCTTTGGAGTCACCAATACTACTGTTATTTAACGGCGTTTTGGAAACTTAAAGGGATAGTAATACTTCGTTTTATCTTTGTTTTGTAGGCATTAAAAAAACATGCAGAATGAAGTCTTGTCTCTCAAACCATTCACAAACAAAGTTTTCCCTCCCGCCCCTTTTAAGCCATCTCTTCTCAGATGTGGAATGCAGTCCATAGACCAGACAGATAACAGCAGGGGACAATCTTCTTCCTATGAGAACAATGAAAGCCCTGCCCCCCTTGACTAGTTTTTCCTTATCTTAATTGAAGATTGTCCCTCTCTGCAGTCTACCTGGCACCTCCCTTCTGATCTGGCTGAACAGTGTTACATCAGTAAAAGGGGCGGGATGGGGATACTTTATCATTCAATTACTCTTGAACTACAACTCTGACAGAATTGAAATAACACTCTCCAAAGTCCAAATACTATGATGATTAATTAGAGCTGCTTTTATTATGAAACATTACTATACCTTTAATGCACAAAAAGGACATTTGGACACAAGACCATTTCTGTGTCCTAACGTCCGTTGTGCTTTAAGCCGGTAGGACATTTGGATACGGACCAAGACATTTTCTTTTGTCGGTCAGTATGCATTTTGCCCTATAGGCTTTTTTTATCTCCAACACTAGTTGAAAAGCCGGTGTACACGGGCCACAGTGCCAGCAACCTCGGCTGGTGGCCGAATCCTCACTGGCAGCGCTAGTCATGCACAGTACTGACTGCCCGAGCGAGCCGCGGCTGATACGGAGCGGGGCTCTCCGAATTCAGACCTTAGTCCAAGTGGTCCCAGGAAGGTGCACAGAGTGGACTCCAGTCTGAATTCGGAGCACCCCGCTCCATATTAGCTGCGATGCTTTCGGGCAGTCTCTACTGCACATGACGGCTTCTGACAAACATCCTTAGAGAATTATTATTTAGGATTTGGTTGAAGCCCGTTATCTCCTCTTTATCACCTCTTACTGCATCTCCCCCCTGATGTTACACACAGCCACATGAAACAAGTGGGGGAAGCAATGGGCATGTGCCAGAAAGGGTTAACAACACACAATATGGAGGCTGCAGAAGCAGCAGTGAGCACGTACCAGAAAGGGTTAACACCACACAATATGGAGGCTGCAGAAATATCGGTGAGCATGTACCAAAAAGGGTTAACAACACAGAATATAGAGGTTGCAGAAGCAGCAGTGAGCAAGTACCAGAAAGGGTTAACAACAGACAATATGGAGGCTGCAGGAGAAAGCGTTTAGCAGACGCAGCAGTGAGCACATTCCTGTGAGTGATAGAGACATACGGTGAGGAAGACGTCTGTTATCCTATAGCGCACTGGGTACTGGATACAGGTACAAATCTACAGGTACAATCCCAGCTATATCCACACAGACAACTCAGAACCATATTTTATTTAATGGTTATTTTTACAATGAACAGAAAGCCATAAGAAAAAGCTTTATATTTTGAACAAAACAAACTGGACCATCACAGACAAGAATCTATCAAACGGCAAAGATAAACTGATGCAAACAAATGTAAAAAAAACTAGTTTTACAGTCCGTGTACATGGACCAACACTGTAAAGTACAGACTGCCCGAATGCGCCGCGGCTGATATGTAGCGGGGCACACTGAATTCAAACCGTGGTCCGCTCTGTGCAGGTCCCCGCTTTGGTTAGCCGCGACATGACGGCTTCTGACAAACATCCTAGCGAATTATAATATAGGATTGTCAAAAACTGGTTGCACATCTAGAAAACTACAATGTGAATGAAGATGAAATGGTAAAGTGTAATTTCACGGTTTAACCACTTTATTAACCCTCTGCGTGCCAGACAAGTTTCCAGCAAGCTGCAAGGCAATACACTAGATACCTCTCTGGTCCTCAAAGGGTCAAACATTATTACTTCATTCACCCTGTGAATACAGAAAACCTCAATTCCAAGTAGGGCGTATGGGGGAGATTACAAATATCACACAGAGCAGAGCTCACTTTAACTAGATAAATGCCAGAGCAGTGTACAATGCATTGCAGAGGGTTAACGTCTGACTGCCATACTAAGCCCATCTTGCTAATCCCTCAGGCAGTAAAGGAACTGACTGCTGGACTCTGGTCACTCACTGGATTAACCCTTTAAAGAGATAGTAATGCGACAATATAGTTGAATCTTCCATTATTCGTTATACTTTTTAATAATGCTCTGTCCCTTCCAATCTGTTCATATCCGTATAGTTTTATCGTAAAGTCTGCTCCTCCCAACCCTTTTCCTGACATCGTTCTTCTTTTGTCAGATCTGAAATCCAGTTGCTTGACCGGAATGATCTCAATGAGGGACAATATTGCGTGTGTGTATATGGAAAATGCTCCCCCCCCAATGAAGGCAAGCAGGGTTTCCCTAATGCTCACACGGTATTGTCCCTCATTGCGATCCGTCCGGACCAGGTTTCTCATCTGCAGATAGAAGAGTGACATCGGGAAAATGGGCAGGAAGGAAACATTACAATAGAATTATGAAAAAACTACACGGATATGAACAGACTGGAAGGTACAGAGCATTAGTTAAAAGGTATACAGTATAACTGAAGATTCATTTATATTGTTATAAGGAGAAGAGGCATGTGAAACAAATCGCAAAGCAATGCATTGCACTCCCATCTGGCTTAAAAGGTTTAATTGTTCAGTATTTCTTCATGATGGGACATATATATATATAAATATATATGAGTGCGTGCATAAAAACACACACAAATACATAAATACGTTTCCTGTTTAGTAAAACATGGTAAAATGACAGTACTGGGAGATGCTCATTCAAATGTTCTTACGATATTCTGTCACATAATAATATCAAAGTATTCTATCAGGAATGATACATTGAAATTGTCTCTCATTTTCAGCTATGTCCTAGGAGTATAGATATTATTACCCAATTTAATGGTACTTATTATGGAGATATGTGGCTCAAGTTTTAAAGGTCTACCCCAGAGAGATTTATAATAATAAAAAATAATCTTCCCTTTCTGTATGCAAAAGCATGAGGTGGCTGGATAACTGATAGTTGCTGAGAAGTAGAAATGGATATGTGTCCAGATTAATGTCACACACACACACACATACAGACACACACACACACACACACACACACACACATACAGACACACACACACATACAGACACACACACACATACAGACACACACACACACACACACACTATACACACACACATACAGACACACATACAGACACACACACACACATACACACACACAGACACACACACATACAGACACACACACACATACGGTTGTGTTGAACGGCCCTATCTGGCATCTGACAAATCACAGTCCACAAATCCACAGTGGACTCACAGGACATAATAACATTGAAATAAACAGAAATATAACATAATACACACAGTTAACGACTAGTGAAGGGATTAAAGGAACTACATCCTATGTCCAGAAAATCCTAATGGCCCATACGAATTTTCCCCTTGTGCCTTCGTTTAACGCTCTGAGTGCCAGAGGGGTACTCAAAGCAATGCATACCCCTCTGGCACTGAAAGGGTTAATCAGTCCTGGATATCAGGTCCATGGAAATGAATATGTCTTGTAATGGTTGGAACTCCAGTACCCCAAACTCCACCCTCTGGAGTGTGCGGTACTGTGGTGGACATGACTCTGGGACTCACTGTAGACGTGATGTACAAATAAAAGAGACAAATCAATTCTGGAGCAAACAAATTGCACTAAGGGACATACCACTGATGTAAATGGGGATTGTATTCCCTTGAATAGCAGGCAAGTCTCCAAGGCACCGCAGAGCAAGGAGTACAGCATTCAGGAGGTTACAATTACCCTTTTCTAAATGGCGTATCCAAACCCGGTCATCAGGCACATCTCCCAGCGGTGCCACAAGTGGACTAATTAGTGGCTCTGTCACTTTAATTGACCCATCTGGGCCCATTTAGGATATCCTGGAACCATGCGCCATTGGGAGTGCTACAGACCAGGGATGGCAGCCCCCAATTTATACCAATCAGAAGTTTTGGGAATGTTTTGTTTTTTTTTGCTTCAGAATTGCCCCTCTTTGCTTTTAAACATGAAGCCAGTGAACTTTTCAAGAGAGCACAAGGACAAAACTCATAGAGGCCATTAGGTTTTTCTGGCCATAGAGTGTTATTATTAGGAGGGGTTAGTGTTTGTTTTAAGTCCAAGAGGCCACTTTTGATGGATTAATGTCCACATAAAGCACCACCCAGAGATAACGGGTGTCAGACAGCAGAAAATGATGCAAAAAAGAGAATTGTAGCGACATCCTGTAATCCCCAATTTGGAGGCAATAGGGTTAGAGTAGTTCAGAACTGGGACCCGTATTCAGCAAGCTGAAGAGGTGCAACTCCAGAGGAACTGCCCCACTGGCAGGGACGGAGAGAAAGCTCTGTTCAGGTGAATCGAGGGCACCTCCATTCCATCCCAATACAAGTGTAGTAGAAATGAGCCACAGGTACAAGTGCAGTGTACTGCAAGGGAAGTCATCCTGCATCAGTCCTAACACGATGGAGAGGTGCTGCCTTCTGCTGGCCAAATGGATCAGAACATTGTAATTGGCACCAATGGCATCATACCACACAATGGCATTTTGGTTTAGGGAAGTTCCTTTGGCAAGTAATAAGAAAAGGCACTAAACTGTAGGCTCACAATCACAATAAACTGGTGGGCAGAAGGGAGATAATCTGTGATTCTCCGGAAGTTTCTGGAATACAACACCATCCTTCATCTCTAACCAGCCTTTGGCTGCCTGAGGATGGGAATTGTAGTCCTGTCTTAGTAACATCCTCACTGCAAAGCTTGTGTCCTTTCAGTAGAATCTGGGTGGAAAAGGGCATGGCTTGTGAAAGGAGTGAACCCAATCCTCTCTGGGATCGTAGTGATGTCTCATCAAGAACCAATGGCTTTTTCTAAAATTTTCCGATGGGATTGGACCGCGGTGAGGAAAGCTGCCAAAGCTCTCATCTGTGACCAGGAGAGGAGGAATTAGATTAATTGCCCTTTGAAGGGAATGGCTGCCTCCAGGAGGCGCTGCAGAGGGGTAAGAAGAGAATCATTAGAGGTTTACATTCAGAAAAAGAAAACTGTATGACGCACAACAAGGACCAGTCGGGGGGGGTATTAAGACTAATCTTAATGATGAGTCATATTTGTACAGAGTCATGTTTATCGATATGTTGCACCATTTATACACTGTCACTTAACATTTATCTATATATATAAAAGAAAAAGGCTCACCCAGGGGCGGCAGTAAGGAGGAGTTACTGCTCCCATTGGGTGAGTCAATCATGCAGGGAATTGGCCCGCCCACACTATCCAGGCCACCCACCACTATACAACTGAGAAAAAAACAAAATGGCTGCCACTTACTCCTACACCACAGACACACACTCTAGCCCCGTCCACACACACACTATCCAACTCAGGAAACAACACACACACAAATAATTAGAAAGACCTCAGGAAACAGATCAGTAGAAAGAGGAGGCACAGCAAAGAAGGAACCATGGCGGCCTCTGCGTGTTGTCCATTATGCCTTCCTCAAGTTACGCAAAACAGACTTCAATGTGCTCACCAGGCCCAGCATACACTGCTTGCACGGCCCGCTACCTAAGACGTTCCACCGGATAACCTACACACACGTTTGTCTCCCCGGTGCCCCCCCGTCTATGACCGTTACCTGCACCGCTACCTCTGACTGCCACTTCACAAGCTTATATGTTACAATGTTAACCACACTCTCCCCTGATCCTGCGGGACACTTGGATGCCTTTACCCATAGTGGTCACTCTATTGGTGTGGATGCTACACACCACGGCACAGGGCTCCCTCACAGCGCTGACATATAACATCACAAACACTTCGATGACACACACACTTATTTACCAACCAACACTTTAAAGGTTCACAAGTGACCTTTCTAACAGTGAGCCAGGCAAGAAATGAAATCTTCATAAATCTGCCCGTTTTAAAATATGGCGTTTAAAAGATCGGAAACATGTAATGCTTTGATTGCACTACAGCTCCCATAATCCTTACACACCTTCATAGCGATTTTAGGTTGCCGTTTTCATGGCGCCCACTGAAGGTGTGTAAGGATTATGGGAGTTGAAGTGCAATCAAAGCATTACATGTTTCCCATCTTTTAAACGCCACATTTTATCTGATGAAATTCAGCCAAAGTATCAGCGGCAGTGTTAGCATCCTATTGCTTGCATGTGTAGCGGTGCAGAGAGAGAGCCAGGTGCTTCTGCTCCTTCCCCAATCTATTAGTAACATTTTGTTTTAGGTTTTCAAACTCCCGCACCCCACTTGCAATTAAGCCCTGCCCCTTTTTTGCTGCAATTTCTGTCCCTCAAGTCTTCAAGTATGCATATGATAGGGTGAGGCACTGGGGGAAGAGTGTGTTGCTGGAGGCATAATGCATATGATGGGGTGAGGCACTGGGGGAAGAGTGACTGCTGTCATATATAATATACTAGCAAAAGGGCCACAGCATTGCCTGTGTAGATTAAGTCATTTGTGTGCTTTAGGGGTATTGATCACACTCATGTGTACATGTATATATAACTAATAAAAGGGGCACGGTGTTGCCCGTGGGAATTAAGTCCTTTGAGTGCCTCAGGTTTTGGGTATGTCACTCACATGCTGAATAAGGAGAGACACACATGATTGCACCCATATTGCAATGATATTGCACCCATATTGCAATGATATTGCACCCATATTGCGTCCTTATTGCACTCATACTGCACCCTTATTGAACTCATATTGCATCCTTATTGCACTCATATGGCATCTGTATTGCACCAATATTGTGTCCTTATTGCACCCATATTGTGTCCTTATTGCACCCATATTGTGTCCTTATTGCACCCATATTGCACTCATATTGTGTCCTAATTGCACCCATATTGCGTTCTAATTGCACTCATATTGCGTCCTAATTGCACCCATATTGCACCCATCCCTCACCTTGTAGTGGCATGTAAGTCGTTTGGGGGGGGGGGGGGGGGGGGCAAATCTCGCCCCTGTGTTATGTGGCTGGGGGGCCATCTTCATGCAGAGATTTTCATAGGAGTAGCCGGGGGCCTTCGGCCCTGTGTTATGTGTGAGGAAACATGAATGTCTCCTCAGGCCAAGATTCTCTTTGTAGTGCCACGCCCCTGGGTATGTTCAGTGCCGAGAATTTTGGCTGCCTGCCAAGCTTCTCCTTTTAGTAAAATAGATAAGATGTTGAAGTGGAACACTCACTAGAAATATGAGGACAACTTGCCTAGGTGTCGTCTAAGAAGAGTAGATATGCGATGAAGAAAACACACTCACAGGTCTTGTATAGTGAATACAAAGTGCTGATTTATTGAATCGATTCAATAAATCAGCACTTTGTATTCACTATACAAGACCTGTGAGTGTGGTTTCTTCATCGGATATATATATTATACCATAAAATCTCAGTATAATACGCACATTTTTACCCCATTTCACCTTATGTGAAGTGGCGGGTGCGTATTATACACGAGTGGAAAAAATAGCCTAACACAAAAAAACAAACAAACAAAAACAACTTAAAATACCCCCCTCAATTGCCCTTCCCCATCTCTCCCACCTCAATATTAGTACTTGTCTGCCCCATTTCTGCAATCAGACCCCCCTGAAGTCCAGGACCCCACATGTGGTGGCACTGTCCTGCCCTGTCAGGACCTACCACAGATTCAATGCGCACAAGCTACCCAGAGGAGTTCCAGGAGCGGAAGAAGCGGGCGGCGGATGGAAGAATGGTGTCCGTTGCCCCTATTTCACAGCAGGGATCCTGGTATTAAGGTGGACTTTAACATTTTTTGGAATAATGCAGCATAGAGGAAGCAGGCGGTGAGAGCAGGGATGCCTCCAGCTGCCTCCAGATAGGGGTGTCCTGGACTTCAGGGGGGTCTGATTGCAGAAAGGGGGGCAAGCAAGTACTGATACTGAGGTGGGAGAGACTGTTTTTGTGGGAGTACAGGGAAGGAGAGGGGGTGTGTATCATGAAAAGGAGCTCATTATTTTACCAAAAATCTTGGGTATAATTTAAACCTGCGTATTATACCTCATATTTTACAGTATATATGTATAAAGAGGATAAGAGATTATAACCCCCCCACACTTATATGGCCAAAAAATCCTAATATAAATAAAGAGAACATCTTCCCGCAGTCCTGGATGTAAACCCCGTGAGGGCGGACATGACAGTCACTGGCAGGTTTATTAACCAAAGCAGGTAGAGTGCAGGAACATATTTAACCATTTAAGGACCAGAAAAGGTGGAAAGCAATGAACTGCACACTTTTCTGGTCTTTAAAGGGTTAAGATCACCATGTGCTGTGGGTGGAATTTGTGTCCTGTGGTCCAGCCAGCAACTGTCATGGCCGTCCCATGGACCTGACAAAGACACATGGGAAAATTGATAGGGGCCATTAGGAGTTTTTGCCATATGTTAAATGGGGTTTATTATTAGGAAATGTTACTTCTCTTTTAAGATTTCACCGATAAAATGTTTTTTTTTTTTTTGTCCCAATAAACACATATATTGATACATACATTGCAGTAAAATTCTAATTTGGACCAGGACCATTTCTACCCCATTTTTCATAAAACGTCAACCGACTGGCATTTACGCCAAGTACTAACATTGATACACATTTTTATATATCCTTGGCTTGCTTTGTGACACATTTACAGACTATGTCTTTATTGTGCTGCTATGATACATCTCCCAATATTTCCTCTGGTTTTAATCACCAGGGAATCGATTGGGTACTGGGTATCTAGAAAACTGTCAGGGGGAATCAACAGGGAATCGACCGAGCATTTATCTAGACAACTGTATAGGGGAATCGATTTGGTATTTATCTAGACAACTGTCAGGGGGAATAATCAGATAATCAATTGGGTATTTATCTAGACAACTGTCAGGGGGAGTCATCAGATAATCAATTGGGTATTTATCTAGACAACTGTCAGGGGGAATCACCAGAGAATCAATTGGGTATTTATCTAGACAACTGTCAGGGGTAATCACCAGGGAATCGATTGGGTATTTATCTAGACAACTGTCAGGGAGAATAACAATGGAATCGATTGGGTATTTATCTAGACAACTGTCAGGGGGAGTCATCAGATAATCAATTGGGTATTTATCTAGACAACTGTCAGGGGGAATCACCAGAGAATCAATTGGGTATTTATCTAGACAACTGTCAGGGGTAATCACCAGGGAATCGATTGGGTATTTATCTAGACAACTGTCAGGGAGAATAACAATGGAATCGATTGGGTATTTATCTAGACAACTGCCAGGGGGAATCAACAGGGAATCGATTGGTTATTTATGTAGACAACTGTCAGGGAGAATCACAAGGGAATCAATTGGGTATTTATCTAGACAACTGCCAGGGAGAATCACCAGGGAATCGATTGGGTATTTATCTAGACAACTGTATGGGGGAATCATCAGGGAATCAATTTGGTATTTATCTAGACAACTGTCAGGGGGAATCACCAGGGAATCAACTGGGTATTTATCTAGACAACTGCCAGGGGGAATCAACAGGGAATCGATTGGATATTTATCTAGACAACTGTCAGGGAGAATCACCAGGGAATCAATTGGGTATTTATCTAGACAACTGCCAGGGAGAATCACCAGGGAATCGATTGGGTATTTATCTAGACAACTGCCAGGGAGAATCACCAGGGAATCGATTGGGTATTTATCTAGACAACTGTCAGGGAGAATCATCAGGGAATCAATTGGGTATTTATCTAGACAACTGCCAGGGGGAATTACCAGGGAATCGATTGGATATTTATCTAGACAACTGTCAGGGGGAATTACCAGGGAATCGATTGGATATTTATCTAGACAACTGTCAGGGGGAATCATCAGAGAATCAATTGGGTATTTATCTAGACAACTGTCAGGGGGAATCACCAGAGAATCAATTGGATATTTATCTAGACAACTGTCAGGGGGAATCAACTGGGTATTTATCTAGACAACTGCCAGGGGGAATCAACAGGGAATCGATTGGTTATTCATCTAGACAACTGTCAGGGGGAATCACCAGGGAATCAATTGGGTATTTATCTAGACAACTGTCAGGGAGAATCACAAGGGAATCAATTGGGTATTTATCTAGACAACTGCCAGGGAGAATCACAAGGGAATCAATTGGGTATTTATCTAGACAACTGCCAGGGAGAATCACCAGGGAATCGATTGGGTATTTATCTAGACAATTGTATGGGGGAATCATCAGGGAATCAATTTGGTATTTATCTAGACAACTGTCAGGGGGAATCACCAGGGAATCAACTGGGTATTTATCTAGACAACTGTCAGGGAGAATCACAAGGGAATCAATTGGGTATTTATCTAGACAACTGCCAGGGAGAATCACCAGGGAATCGATTGGGTATTTATCTAGACAATTGTATGGGGGAATCATCAGGGAATCAATTTGGTATTTATCTAGACAACTGTCAGGGGGAATCACCAGAGCATCGATTGGGTATTTATCTAAACAACTGTCAGTGGGAATCAACAGGGAATCGATTGGATATTTATCTAGACAACTGTTAGGGAGAATCACAAGGGAATCGATTGGGTATTTATCTAGACAATTGTCAGGGGGAATCACCAGGGAATTGATTTGGTATTTATCTAGACAACTGTCAGGGGGAATCAGAGAATCAATTGGGTATTTATCTAGACAACTGTCAGGGGGAATTACCAGGGAATCGATTGGATGTTTATCTAGACAACTGTCAGGGGGAATCATCAGAGAATCAATTGGGTATTTATCTAGACAACTGTCAGGGGGAATCACCAGAGAATCAATTGGATATTTATCTAGACAACTGTCAGGGGGAATCACCAGGGAATCAACTGGGTATTTATCTAGACAACTGCCAGGGGGAATCAACAGGGAATCGATTGGTTATTTATCTAGACAACTGTCAGGGAGAATCACAAGGGAATCAATTGGGTATTTATCTAGACAACTGCCAGGGAGAATCACCAGGGAATCGATTGGGTATTTATCTAGACAATTGTATGGGGGAATCATCAGGGAATCAATTTGGTATTTATCTAGACAACTGTCAGGGGGAATCACCAGAGCATCGATTGGGTATTTATCTAGACAACTGTCAGGGGGAATCACCAGGGAATCAATTGGGTATTTATCTAGACAACTGTCAGGGGGAATCACAAGGGAATCGATTGGATATTTATCTAGACAACTGTCAGGGGGAATCACAAGGGAATCGATTGGATATTTATCTAGACAACTGTCAGGGGGAATCACCAGAGAATCAATTGGGTATTTATCTAGACAACTGTCAGGGGGAATCACCAGGGAATCGATTGGATATTTATCTAGACAACTGCCAGGGGGAATCAACAGGGAATCGATTGGATATTTATCTAGACAACTGTCAGGGGGAATCACCAGGGAATCAATTGGGTATTTATCTAGACAACTGTCAGGGAGAATCACCAGGGAATCGATTGGGTATTTATCTAGACAACTGTCAGGGAGAATCACCAGGGAATCAATTGGGTATTTATCTAGACAACTGCCAGGGAGAATCACCAGGGAATCGATTGGGTATTTATCTAGACAACTGTCAGGGAGAATCAGCAGGGAATCAATTGGGTATTTATCTAGACAACTGCCAGGGAGAATCACCAGGGAATCAATTGGGTATTTATCTAGACAACTGTCAGGGGGAATCAATTGGGTATTTATCTAGACAACTGTCAGGGAGAATAACAATGGAATCGATTGGGTATTTATCTAGACAACTGTCAGGGAGAATCACAAGGGAATCAATTGGGTATTTATCTAGACAACTTGCAGGGAGAATCACCAGGGAATCGATTGGGTATTTGTCTAGACAATTGTATGGGGGAATCAATTTGGTATTTATCTAGACAACTGTCAGGGGGAATCACAAGGGAATCGATTGGGTATTTATCTAGACAACTGTCAGGGGGAATCACCAGAGAATCGATTGGGTATTTATCTAAACAACTGTCAGTGGGAATCAACAGGGAATCGATTGGGTATTTATCTAGACAACTGTCAGGGGGAATCACCAGAGAATTGATTCAGTATTTATCTAGACAACTGTCTGGGAGAATCACAAGGGAACTGAATGGGTATTTATCTAGACAACTGTCAGGGGGATACACTAAGGAATCAAATGGGTATTTATCTAGACAACTGTCAGGGGGAATCACCAGGGAATCGACTGGGTATTTATCTAGACAACTGTCAGGGGGAATCACCAGGGAATCGACTGGGTGTTTATCTAGACAACTGTCAGGTGGATTCAGTTTCGGTATTTATCCAGGCAACTGTCAGTGGGAATCACCAGGAATTACCATCAGACTGACTGGTGTCACTAATTTACCCACCTGCCCCAAAACAACTATCCTCTATTATTTGACTATAAGGCATTCTAGCATTAAAAACACAACAACAAAATCCTCCCTTAATATTCAAGGTCACCTTTTAAAATCAAGGCTCCACACCACCCAGCACTATAGAACATGCATCCAGCGGGTAACATGTTTAAAGGGATACTAATACTTAAAATGTAAAAAAATATTTGTTGTAGGGTTTATCCCACTGAGTAAAACAAGGATACTCCCACTGCTGAGAAATATTTTATTAAAAAATTATAACAGCTCAAGCTTTAATTTTTTTGGTGCAATATCACAGTGGCCTGAAAATTTACAGTGGTGCTGTTGGTACACCATCCTATGGACTGCTCTGGTCTGTAGACCATAAATCTCCATAGGATGGTGTAGCAACAGCACCATTATACATTTTCAGGCCACTGTGATATTGCACCTAAAAAATTCAACTTTGAGCTGTTATAATTTTTATAATAAAATTTCTCTCAGCAGTGGGAGTATCCTTGTTTTACTCAGGGGAATAAACCCAACAACATATATTTTTTTACATTTTCATTATTACTATCCCTTTAAATTTACTGCCATCTTCACTGTTTGCCTCTGTCTTTTCAGGTCCTGTCTATCAGTGGTACAACCAGACATGAGTGTGGAAGCAACATCAGATCAAGCTGTACCATGTGAGTCTGCTTTGTACCATGTGAGTCTGAATGTTGGGTTTTACAGCATGAATCTGTGCACTGGAAGACCTGGCAGGCTGTAACAGAACATCAACAAAGATGGTGGCAAATTCAAACATGATGATTACCAGATAAATGCTCCACCTGGCTCTGGACAGAGGTAGAGAGATCGGGAGGGATACCAAGTAGAAAAGGGAGCAGGAGGGACGGACAGATAGACAAGCATACATGGTCACCTATTCAGGATTATTTTTTTTTTCTCAAATCAAAATTAATATCTGAGGTGGAGGGGGTGTTTGTTTGACTTATGTAAAGACAAACTCAGTATTACTCAAACTTGGAAATGGTATTGGCCACAGCAGGAGAAAATGAATTATTCGGCAGGAGAAGTCAATCTTTGGATGTGCAGCAGTTGTAGATTCCCAACATCCCTGACCAGCCCAGGGGAGCTGTAGTCTACAACTGCTGGACGTCCAAAGATGGACTAACCCTTCTGTAGGAAATTTCATTCAAGACTACTCCTACTGCTGGGAGCATTCAAAAGTTAGTAGTGTTTGGTATGTTTTTTTTTTATACTAAACTGTAAGAAACAGTGACACCTAAAGGTCAGACAGTTCAAAGGCAGTTACTTTATTACTTTATTTAGGAGAGGAGAGATACAAGCTGCGTTTTTTCATACAATGTTAACGTAACAACTATGTTTTTTTTCCTACTCCATCTGCAGTGTTTGCCTTTACGTTCTGGGGTATTCCCATCAAAGCTGAGGAATCCAGGGGTCACACCACCCACCAGCAGAGGGCAGTCTGTAATAAAGGATGGGTCTGATAGAGAAGACAGAGTTCAGTGAGGAATCTGCTATTTACATGGTCTTGTTCCCCATTTACATTTATACAGAATAAGAGACTCACAGAATTACACTGTAATGGCCATACGCACAGCACAAAACTGGAGTAAACCAACTGCACCAAAGTGAAGACAAACATTCCCATTTATTAAAAATCAATGCGCAGGAGACCTCACTACCATTCAAAGGGTTAAAAACCACCATTTAAATCAAACAGGAATTTTAGTTCTCCCCTCTGCTGCTGTGGGTTTATAACGGCCCCTCTTTTCCGTTCCCTATAGGGCCGTGCGTTCAACAGGAAAGAGCAGGAATTCTGGAGCCAACCAAATGCACCGTGGGGGGAGGGACTACAGAATTCCTAGAGATTTAAATGCGGATTTTAACCTCCTGAATGCCAGAGGTCACCTCTACACTGTGACACAACGCGTTTGTGATCTCTAGTATTCAAGAGGCTGAAATCCCCATTTACATCAATGGGAGTGTTTGGAATAGTTATGTTTTCCTCCATGACTCCAAAATGTCCCCACTGTTGTGCAGATCATACACTTCTTACCAGACAGAAACTCTACATTTATCTCTCCCAACTGTCTCTACATACCAGCCAAACAGTGATAATCTGATCTCCTTTCCAACTGCCACGTCTTATCAGGAATTACTGGATAATCTGCACAAATTGACACATAAAGTTAAATATATCAAACTATACTTTTAAATAAAGAATGGCTAACATAAATAGAGGTGATTTTTGAAATCATAATTTCCCGTCATTATAAAGTCAGTTCTACGTTAATGGGGATTTTTTAATTACCGATAAATCCTTTTCTCTTTGTTGATTGAGGGATGTAGGGACCAAAGGGGTAAGAGTCCTCCCCCAGGAGGCAGGGCACTCTAAGTAGAAATCCTCTCGCATCTTCCCCTAAATTCCCCTCCCCATAGGCAGCAAGTCCCATTTACTTATCAGCAAAGCGGAGAAAGGTGTAGATACCAAGACAGAGAGGCAAAGAAACTGCAGGGCACTACAATAACAGTATAGTAATCAAGTAAAAAGGGTATTTTTATACCTACTGATAAATCTTTTTCTCTTAGTCCATTGAGGGATGCAGGGGCCATGGGCTTATGGAGCATACCTAGAGTAGGCGGGGCACTCTAAGAAAACTCCTCCCATTCCCTAGTGGCTAACCCCTCCCCCTAACAGCTCTACTGTTTTCATTTAGCAGAGTCAGAAAGTGAATAGACACCATAAACGGAGCTGCCAAGAGCAGCACAGCATCTTCACACAATTCATTTCCTTTGGCGGGATGCCCTGCGTTCCTCAATGGACTTAGAGAAAATGATTTATCGGTAAGTATAAAAATCCCCTTTTCTCTGTTGTCATTGAGGGATGCATGGACCATAGGTGCAACTCAAAATAGCAGGAGGGAAAGAAAATGAATGAAGAATGTCCTCTAGAACTTTGCAGCCAAAACTGACATCTTGAGATGCAAAAAATGTGAACTGCTGAAACCACTGTAACGGAAGGTCGGTGCGAGGACCAGGTCGCCTTCCGTCTTAGTCCCCGGGTCTCTCCTTCTCGACACCGGACTGGCGCCGTCGAGTGCACCGGTCGAGCAAATCAGCTTTCCGGAGGTCGACTCAAAGCGGCGTCGAACCTCGGGGAGACCGATTCTGCCTCGAAAGGATGCGGCTGCCGGAGGGGTCGCGGCACTTGAACGCCGTCGAACAAGCGAAGGACCGAATCAGGCAAAATGTAACAGGAACCAAAGTCGGTATCTCTAGCCATTCGAGCACTCCGGTGCTCGACTCGAAGGTTGGAGCTTAGGCAGGAAACCAAAGGGCAGAGTCCACTTTGCCGCCTGACAGGATACAAAGGTCGGTAGCGGGATCCTGGCAGCAGACGGACGAACGTACAGGAACCTGGTTCGAATGGGTGGCAGAGTCGCCACTTTTACCACAGGAACAGACAGACTCCAGGACTCTGGTTCACTCCAAAAGTAACACACTTTATTGAACAAGACACTCAACTTTTATACAGTTTACAACATGGTACCACAATAGGAAGGGGAAGGGCCAGGCATTCTAATGCAGGCTTGGCCCAGGGACCAATACAACACAATGGGCATATACAACAGACCAATGGTGACAGTGAACAATGGACCAATGGCAGGGGGAACAGAGGGACCAATGGTAGCCCAAGGAAACAAGCCAATGGGAGATGGGCTCCTGAACACAACAGTGACAATGGTAGACTTAACATGGTTAATCGACGTCTGGACAAAGACAATGGACTGACTAGAGGGAATACACATCTGAGAACTGGGCCAGGGGTTGAAGCACGTACACACTAGTTTGAATATGCGGCTTCAACCCTGGCCAATCAGTGTGTGCAGTGAGTCGTACGTCGGCCAATCCGGCGTTGACTCACTGCCTCCTGTTTCCCGCGTTCGAGATGGCGTGGATACCTCGAACAAAGGAACCGGGGAATCACCGGCTTCAGTGTATCGTGTATCCCTCAATACATGAAACATACGATATTCGACATTCGACCATACAATACATTAGATTTTCGACATCCTACAATACACAAAACGTACAACATTCGACATAAATCCTTTTAACATAATGTTAGGGGAACCCCTATCAGAGTTCAAATAAGGCCACAGGGCCATAGTCTTTAAGGAGATGGTTCGTGGTCCAGACAAGGGCCTAAGTAACGGATAGCATCCGTTACAACCACGTTTGTTTGGAACTCTGGAACAGTACTTAAAACAACTTTATCTTGATGAAAGACACAGTGTTGTGACACACAAGATAGTAAGCTGAGGTCTGAAACTCTTCTCTCCGATAAAATTGCTGTGCGAAACACTGTTTTGAAGGTCAGGTCTTTAATAGAGGCTGATGATAATGGTTCAAATGGAGAGGACTGAAGAGCCTCTAGAATAGGGTCTCTGTATGGAAGTACTATTTTGTTTACCCCCTGAAGAAATCTCAGGAATAATAGTATTTTTTCTCTGAAAGAGAACTGATAGCACTGTAACTTGTACTTTCAGGGAGATAACCCTTAGGCCCTTTTCTAGGCCTGTTCGCAGGCTGAACTCTAGTAAGAAAGGTAGATGGACATTTAGTGGTTCTAGAGCCTTGGCAGAACAGAAAGAAAAAAATTATATTCACCAAATACGATGATATATTTTAGCAGACACAGGTCTGAGAGCTCTGAGCATGGTTTGAAGGAATGGACAACTCAATCCCTTGTTCTTTAATATTTGGATTTCAAGTTTCACACCATCAAAGCTAGACTGAGTCAGTTGTGGTGGTGAATTGGTCCTTGAGATATAACATCTGAAACCTGAGGAAGATGGAGCATGGACCCAATTGGACTCCCACTTCCAACCACAGGAGACCTAGCATGGTTCCTTTCACTGGCTGGGAGACCTGTAAGCTATATGGACGAAGAGAAAAGGATTTAACAGGTACGTCTCAAATCCTCTTTTCTCTGTCATCCAATATAGCTTACAGGTACCATGGGATGTACCAACATTGAGCTCCTATCTGCGGAAAGAGAAGGAAAGTACCAAGTGCCAATCCCCATGATACCACAGTTCCATGATATATGCAGGAAACGGAACAGCCCAAACTAACAAAGTGTCAACGGACACTAAATATCAACACACAGAAACAAGAGCCAATTAAAGTCCTAGATTGGCAAAACTGCCTCCAGGACTTTCCTGCCAAAACTGGCTGCAGCCAAAGCCAGCACATCCACACGGTAGTGTTTGGCAAAGGTGCGCAAAAAAGTGGCTGCCTTGCACAACTGCTCAGCAGAGGCCTGATTCTTGTAGGCCCAGGAGGCCACAAAATACCTGGTGGAATGTACTGTAATGCGAAAGGGAACAGTTTTCCCTCTGAGCCCATAAGCCTTACGAATGACAGATTTGATACAGGATGCAATAGTCACCTTGGATGCAGCCACAACAGCCCTGGGACCCTCAGGGATGACAAACAGAAAGAGACTCTGATGCACACAGAACTTGAGGCAAAGCACTACATCCAACAAGTGGAGATCCCTCTCCTTGTCAGATTTAGGGTCAGGACAAAAGGAAGGCACAACAATCTCCTGATTGATGTGGAACTCAGAGACCACCTTAGGAAGAAATTCCTGGGAGGTACGAAAAGCCTTATCCTTGTGAAACACCAGGAAAGGCAGTTTGCAGGACAAGGCCTGCAGTTCAGGAACTCTGCGGACAGAGACCACAGCCAAAAGAAAGGCCATCTTCCACGTCAAAAGACGTAAAAGAATGGTAGCCGAGGACTCAAAAGGAGGCCGCTGCAATACTCTCAAGACAAGATTAAGGTCCCAGTGAGGGGTGGGAGCCTTGTAAGCAGGGAAAGCATGAGAGACACTCTGAAAGAAAACCTTGACATCCAGCATCATGGCAATGCGTCTCTGATAAAAGCCGAAAGAGCTGAGGTCTGGACCTTCAAGGAACTAAGGCTAAGGCCCTTGTTCACACCATCCTACAAAAAGGAAAGGACGGATGGAGGGTCAAACTCTTGTGAGAACAGATCCCTTTCCACACACCGAGAATAGAAATAGAAAAATAGACCAAACTCTGTGGTATCGTGGAGACCACCTCAGGAGAAAAGCCTTTCCTCCTCAAGATAAAGGCTTCAACAGCCATGCCGTCAAAGCCAGACTGTCCACATCCTCTTTCCAAAGGTAATCCTGGAGGAGGAGATCCAGTCTGTGTGGCAGAGGAAATGGATCCTGAGCATCCAGAGCAAGCAATTCTGGAAACCAAGGAGTCTGGTCCAATAAGGTGCAATCAGAATGACTGACGCAACATCCATCCGAATCTTCCTCAGCACCCAGGGAAGGAGAGGAAGTGGAGGAAAGATGTAGGCCAGATGAAATCGCCACGGTATTCACAGAGCATACACCGAGAATGCTAGAGAATCCCTGCAGCGAGAGAAGAAGAACTGAACCTTCCGGCTGTCTCTGGTAGCCCAGAGTCGAAAATCTCTGGATGGCGTTCCCACTCCCCAGGGTCCACTGTTTAGCGGCTGAGAAAATCTGCCAGGAAATTTTCTATGCCTGGAATGTGCAAGACACGGATGGCACCACCGCAGGGGATCCACCTGTGGTGGTGTTGCCCACTGAGCTAAAGCTGAATCAGTAAAGGGATACCTCTTGGAAAGAGTGAGATGCTTGTCAGGAGTCTTCCACTCATCCAGGATAATTTGATCCAGAGTGGACTGGACTTCTTGCATCATGAAAATACATCAGACATAGATAGACTGTGGCTCTACAGGGTTTACAGGAATGTTAAGGGTAGATAAAACCGCCTTAATGAGACCCTGAACAGAGGGTTCAGGGTCAGCCTCAAAGGGGTCGACATGAAACTGGGAAGAAGCCCCTTCTGAATATACACACCATCCTCAGACTCCTCAAGTGATTCCTCCTCAGAGGAATCAGATAAATCAGGAATGCCAGGGGCCACAAACCTGAAGGAAGTAGGGGGTCTCCAAGATTGGAGGACACCTTGAAGAAAAATAGGAAACTGTGCCATAAAGCACTTTGTGGCTCTTGTTCATGGCTGGAGAAACAGGGGCCACAACACATATGTATCACGGTGCCCGTGATCTTTTTCTGTCACTCTCGCTTGTGGTGCTCTCCTATTGGCTGAGGGGGTTTGGCCCGCCCCCGGTGACCTTTTTATACCCAACCATTGACACTTGTCACTTGCCCTTTCGTGGTGTTCCTGAGCCAGTGTTGCTGTCTTAAGTTGATCCTGATTCCTGTGTACCGAATTGGCCTGTCCTGACTACGCTCCTGTGTTCCTGTTCCGTGATTCAACCCGGTCTGGCTGACGTTCCTGATTTGCGACTGATCTGGCTTGTCTGAGAACCACCTCCGTGTACCGACCCGGTCTGGTTGACGTTCCTGCTTGTGACTGATCCGGCTTGTCTGAGAACCACCTCCGTGTACCGATCCGGCCCGGCTGACTTCCTTCTCCGTGACCTGAACCGGCTTGTTCCAGTAACCTGCGTGTACAGCTTCCTGCTCTACTGTCGCAACATTCTGACTACTGCTGAGGCCGAGTACCGAACTGATTCTCTTGCCACAGTACTCCTTCTGTGTTGGGCCTCCTGTGCTGAGTCTCCTTTACCAAATGCAGAGCTGTGCCTCCATACTGAGCCTTCCTGATACTTGCAGACCATTTCTCTTCCTCGCTTAGTTTGAGTTCTACGAGCTGCTTAACCTGTTCAGTGCTGGTATACCTCTTGTGAGCCTTTACACTTATTGATGAGCCTATTCTCGTATAACTGCTACTTCTGCAGAGCTGGTACACTTTATTTGGTCGGCAGCTCAATCCTCCACCTAGCAGAGTAGTGGGTACTGTTACCGCGTCCGGTGTGGCGCTACTGGCTCCAGATGATTGTCTCCGGTATACGCCCATGGGGGCTATTGGTTCACCTCTTGTACAGCACAGAGTGGTCTCCGGTGTACGCCCGTGGGGCTATTGGCCATCTTTGGCGTTACAGCAGTTTCAGTATTACGCCCGTGGGGGCTATTGGCATAAGCTCTTGCAGGTTTCTCCGGTATACGCCCGTGGGGGCTATTGGCATAAGCTCTTGCAGGTTTCTCCGGTATACGCCCGTGGGGGCTAAAGGCTCGAATCACTGTATTGCTGGTTTTCATTATTACGCCCGTGGGGGATACTGGCCAGCTCTGGCATTCTGTAGTTTCCGTTAGTGACGCCCATGGGGGCTACCGACTCTAGCACTAGCTGACGTTGTGGTCTTCATTGCTACGCCCGTGGGGGATATGCACCGCTATAATCTAAGGCACTACTGACTGTGCATTCAGCCTCCTGTGCACTACCATCAATAGCTTAATCACCACCTTGGGCGTGCCAAACTCCACAATTGAGACTGACTTTGTTGTATTAACCCTTGAGTAGCCTGGCTACTGTGTACCTATCAGTATATGCTATTGTTGCAATCCTGTTCACCTACTTACTTGTAATAGCAACTCTGCTAGTGTTCGCTATTTCTATTGTCGCCTGTAGAGGGCGTTCCTTACTATTTCTTTTTATTGAATAAAACTGTGTTTTATTTTACCGGCTGGTCTGAGTGTCTTGAAAACCGTAACAATAAGTGACCTGAGTACTCTCTGGGAAGCCCTGAGTGGCATGAGGAACAATGAGCAAGAGGGGTTAATGATTCCCCTGAATCCTTAGTCTTAGTTCTAGTCCCATGTCCCTTATGATCCGACATCCTAACAGGAGAATGGTGTCTACAGTAGTGGATAACCCAAATACTGTCACCCAGATTAAAAGGTTCACCCCAGAAAGCCTAAAAGTACTTATCGGGCAAGCGAAGAGTTAACCTGTGGAGGAGACGAGAGTAATCCAAGCCCTGCGTAGGATACTTGTCTAAAAGTGAGAAATAAAATGGCGGCCGAATTAGAGCCAATCAGGAAACAGCCCGCTAGAACGGGCGCTTATGTGAAATGTTGTTTTCCCCAAAGAGTATCAAATGCAGAGTTCGGACCCCCAGGACACTGAGGATGGTAACTGGAGTGTAAGGTAAGGGCAGTCAACAAGAATGAGCCGTCTCTCAACTCGGCACATAGAGCGGTTCCAGAGATATGTCCCCAAGCAGCCTGTCCTCTAGCTTTGCGGTAAAGTGCGCCATAAGTGAAAAAAATAAAAAATGTGTCAAAACACATACAGAAGACCAAATAAAGTTAAGGCAACCCATTAAAGGGATAGTAATGTTTCATAATAAAAGCAGCTCTAATTAATCATCATAGTATTTGGACTTTGGAGAGTGTTATATCAATTCTGTCAGAGTTGTAGTACAAGAGTAATTCAATGACAAAGTATCTTCCTACCGCCCCTTTTACTGATGTAACACTGCTCAGCCAGATCAGACGGGAGGTGCCCAGGTAGACTGCAGAGAGGGACAATCTTCAATTAAGATAAGGAAAAACCTGAGAAACTTGTCAAGGGGGGCAAGGCTTTCATTGTTCTCATAGGAAGAAGATTGTCCCCTGCTGTTATCTGTCTGGTCTATGGACTGCATTCCACATCTGAGAAGAGATGACTTACACTAGGTAAAAGGGGTGGGAGGGGAAACTTTGCTTGTGAATATCTCTCAAACCATAAAGGTTTGAGAGATAAGACTTATATCGTTCTTCATGTTTTTTTAATGCCTACAAAATAAAATAAAGATAAAACAAAGTATTACTATCCCTTTAATCCAAGGGAAAATTATAGGAAAGGTCCCCAACTCAACATGGCAAGGAACAGATTAAATATTACCAAAGACCCCAAAAACAGAATAATGAAGTACACAACATGAGTGCAGGAGTTATGAGTAAGTCCAAGAAGGGCCCCTGTGCGGAGGGGATCAGTGGGACAAGTGGACCATGGCACTTAAAGGCTTCCTCACCTTTCTTTACAGGTCTACTTTTGTTCAGATTACCACTGAATGGAAGGAGTCTCATAGATACTTCTTCCGGAGGGAGAGTCATGGGCTACGTGGTTCTCTCCCAGGGCTGAGAGGGTCCACAGACACCACCCGTTAATTGAGCAATCCTCCAGGGGAAGTCAGTAATGGTAATCAGCCTAATGGGGGGAATTTTTACACCCCATATCTAAGAAAAAAAAAAAAAAAATAACTAAAACTAAGCAGAACTGTTCTCAGCCTCCCTTCTAGGTGATGGAACAAATCTTCTCTGGCTAGGTAGCCTGCTAAGGAGGAGGGGAGGCTCCACACCCTGCACTTCTTGAAGAATTGTTCCAACCTACTGGGAGAAGCTGTCGCCTTCCCACGTTACCTGTAAACTATATTGGAAGACATAAAAATAGTTATTATGTGGTAGAAATGATTTGGATTTTTGAATTAATTGTGGTGTAGTTCCAATTGTAGTGATCTCATGTGAAACTGACCAACTGGAACTGCTTCTATTGTGACTACCATTTTCCTATAATCTTAATACAGTGCCTGGCAGAGAATTCTGGTTGGGTGAGAAATATCTGGATTTTCTCAAAATGTGAAATTTTCTTTGGAAGCAATCTCACCTTCTGCTTTTGGGTATCAAATATCAGTCCTAGGAATAGGATCTGTTGAGACGGTACCAGTTGGAATTTGTTGAGGTTCATAATCCAACTATGACTCTTCATTGTTAGCAAGGTTAGATGAAGATGTTGTTGAGTTAGCTCCTGGGACAGGAGATTGTCCTCATACAGAGTCAGGTTTACTCCCATGTACCAGAGGTAAGCCATAAGGGGAGCCATCACCTTGGTAAATACTCTCTGTGTTGTGGCTAGTCTGATGGGAACTGCCACAAATTGAAAATGTTGGTTTTGGAAGGCAAAACTGACGTCATATTGGATTGTGTAGGTGAAATGCCTTTACCTGTTTTCAGGGCTTTAGTGGAATCTGCTGCCAGTTATTTGATTTAGCTTTTGGTTTCCTTTCCTCGACCTGTTCCCCTGACCCGTTATCTAGTACTTGTGCCTTGTGCCTGTGCATGATCTAAGCGTTCCTGCCATGACCTGTAATCAGACTTGTTTGAGTGTTTCCAGTGTTCCTGACCACCCCTTCGTTTCCTGATTTGGCTTCTTGACTCTGTCACTCGAATTGGACTGTTGGCTCTGTTCTCCTGACTATTCTCCTGCCTGATCCTTGTGTATTCCATTGACTGACTGGTTCTTCGATTCCAGCTTGTTGACTTCTCTTTGTTTTTCCCTCGGTACGGTCCTTGTGCGTTTGTCGACCATCCTCTGTCTGGGCCCTTGCTCCCCTCGACTATTCCCCTCCCCTGCACCTTTAATCCAGAATTGTCCGCAGCAAGGCATCTCTGAAGCAGCCCACGTTCGCTAGCTACGTGCTCCACTGCAGTGCCCCCCCAGCTTCTAGCTCACTGAGGCCTACCCAGCTATATATGCTAGTATTGTCTGCTGTTACTTGTTGTTTTCTATATTTATAGATGTTTGTCATCTCTTGGTAGAGTTCCTCTTCTACAAAGTTCTATCGAGCATCTTACAATGGGGCTTCCTGATCTCAGTATTACATTTAGATCGCTCCATGAATCCTAATCCTGCAGAGGTGTCTAGAGTCGTGGTTCAACAAGGGGCCAGACTTGAACAACACTCCGCACAGATCAATTCTAAGTCTGACTGAATAGCCAATCTGCTCCAGCATATGCAACAGCGCTTTGAGACTTTTACACAGTCCCAGAATAGCACAGTTGTTTCTCCAGCAGCTGCTTCTGGTTTCTTACCCTTTAGATTATTGTTACCTGACCACTACAATGGGTCCCCCTCTGAGTTCTGTGGTTTCGTGAATCAATGTTATATACACTTCAGGAGTCAGCCTGAGGCTCATGCTTCTGATTAATTATCATTTCTCTATATCATGGATGTCTCTTCTTTTGGATCACCAGTCTACCCTCTTGTCAGACTTTGACTCGTTTCTTTTGACCTTCCGATCCATCCTTGATGCTCCAGGAAGACAAGCCATGGCTGAATTGGCCATTTTGGAGTGTCAACAGGGTTCTAGAATATGCGGTGGAGTTCCGGACGTGGGCTTATGACACTGAGTGGGGTGACAACGCCCTTAAAGCCCCCTTCAGAGAAGGGTTGACGGAGCTCCTCAAGAACATATTAACCACTCACCCTATTCTGGCTTCGCTTAAGGATCTTATCACCCTGTATGCTACACTGGAACATAGGATCCAGGAACATTGATGCGAACGAGATAAGGATCATAACCGTCGTCCTGTTACTAAAGATCAAGTGTGCTTGCACTGCGTTGGTTACCTCACTGGCACTCAAAAGGTTACAACAGCACCACATATAACTAGGAAACAGTAGGAAGTTCAGGATTACGACGTATTGGATGGATATGTGAAGAGGAGTGATTGTGGCACCAAGGAACAATCTGAATATTAGATAAAAACACATAGACCTTCATCTGCACACAGACGTGAGGCCATATGCACAAAGTCAGACACAGAGCAACTTCACAAGGAACACAAATTCCCAATGACTGAAACTGAAGCTTTAACCACTCAGATCCCCCCTCCCGGTACAGTTAGTCTGACCATAAACAGAATGCAACCTCTGGGGCAAATCAAGTGCAACATAGTGAACCAATACAAATTCACTACATTCCCATGAATATAAGGGAGTAGTAAAACCTTCTAATAATAATCCCCTAATAATAACCTTCCTATTGCAAGAAAATGCTAAGGACCCCTATGTATTTAGCCCTTGTGCTAAGAGATAAGATATTCAATCAGTCCTGGATGTCAGGTCCATGGGGGTGGCCATGACAGTGTCTGGCAGGACCACAAGACCTCGTACCCCACTCACTGAACACGCTAACATTAACCCTTTGAGTGACAGAGGAGTATGCAACACATTCCCATGCAATGTGCAGGATACCCTAGTTGAGATCAAACGCTTTGTAATGTGTTGCACACCTCTCTGGCCCTGAAAGGGATAAGTGAGCTCCTGTTTCCGTTTGAATCACAGCCAGCAGCTGTCATGGCCGCCTCCATGGGCATGACATTGAGGACTGATTGGGGATGTTATCTCTCAAAGGTGCAAGGGCAACACATATGGGTACCAGGTGTTAGTTCCCCTTTAAATGAGGCTTATACCCTCTGAAATAAATGGTGTTCTTAACCCATTAAATGCCCCATTCAATATGATAAAAGGCCAATTTAAACCAGTGAGGATGTTCTGCCCCCTATAGCGCGGTTGTTTTGTTCATATGGAATAATATCCCTCATTACTGTGTTACCTCCTTCTAACACTGAATATGCACCAGCGACAGTCAGGACGTCCATCGGATATGTTGGATCTTTACCCCAGTGGCGGGCGCCTCTCTCCCGTACCCTGCCCTTGTTGTAAGGATGGATCCTGTGTTCTCTCTGTCTGACCATGCGAGTGGGAGGAGCCTGTGGACCTGGGAGGAGACAACAGGAGGACTGGGTTCAGTACATTGTGACATGGACCTTTTACATTGGACACAGTGATCAGTCTGTGAGACAGAGCGGGACAGAGGACAGACAAGGGTTGTGATTGCTCATGATCGGTATTGAAATAGGCGCCTGCTCATTTTTTTTGAATTGCACCAAATCCACTTGTTTCTCAATAAAAATCTGTATAGACGCGGCTATTTTCCATCTGCAATTCAATAATGTATATCAAGGACTCAATGTAAAATAGAAAGAATTTTACCTTCTCTGAAACCCACTACCACACTTTCCTCCGACAGGTCCTGATGCCCCTCCATGAGGTCTGACTGTTTTGTAAGCTGTTAGTTGAGAAGGCAGGGGGCGAAGGACAGGTTTTTCTTGTTTTGTTTTAACCCTATGTGTGCCAGAGGGGTAAGCAACGTGTATCCCTCTGGCACTCAATGGGTAAACAGAGTGTCATCAGTGGTTGATTGAGGAGGCTCTTCAAACAATCAACATTTCCAGCCATTCCCCCTGACAGCCAACCATTTTCACTTATATATATAAATGTATATACAGTATCTAACACGCTAACAGTATCTGACTTCCTGCCAGTCCCACCCCAGGAATTGTGTAAAACTCTCCATTCTGTAGCCAATGGAGGGGCCTAAGCAAATAGCTATACTCCGTACTGCATGCCGCAAACTAAAGGGTTAATAATGAGAAAATATAGATGCGCACCACCCCCAAGTGTAATGTTCATTGTGTTTAGGATTCTATATAATCTCACCCTCAGGTGTAATGTTCATTGTATTTAGGACACTATATAATCTCACCCTCAGGTGTAATGTTCATTGTGTTTAGGATTCTATATAATCCCACCCTCAGGTGTAATGTTCATTGTATTTAGGACACTATATAATCTCACCCTCAGGTGTAATGTTCATTGTATTTAGGACACTATATAATCTCACCCTCAGGTGTAATGTTCATTGTATTTAGGACACTATATAACCCCACCCCAGGTGTAATGTTCATTGTATTTAAGACGCTATATAACCCCACCCCCAGGTGTAATGTTCATTGTCTTTAGGACACTATATAACCCCACCCCCGGGTGTAATGTTCATTGCCTTTAGGACACTATATAACCCCACCCCAGGTGTAATGTTCATTGTGTTTAGGACACTATATAATCCCACCCCAGGTATAATGTTCATTGTCTTTAGGACACTATATAATCCCACCCCCAGGTATAATGTTCATTGTATTTAGGACACTATATAATCCCACCCCCAGGTGTAATGTTCATTGTCTTTAGGACACTATATAACCCCACCCCCAGGTGTAATGTTCATTGTGTTTAGGACGATATATAATCCCACCCCCAGGTCAATGTTCATTGTGTTATGGATGCTATATAATCCCACCCCCAGGTCAATGTTCATTGTGTTTAGGACGATATATAACCCCACCCCCAGGTATAATGTTCATTGTATTTAGGACACTATATAATCCCACCCCAGGTGTAATGTTCATTGTGTTTAGGACGATATATAACCCCACCCCCAGGTGTAATGTTCATTGCCTTTAGGACACTATATAACCCCACCCCCAGGTACAATGTTCATTGTCTTTAGGACACTATATAACCCCACCCCCAGGTGTAATGTTCATTGTGTTTAGGACGATATATAATCCCACCCCAGGTGTAATGTTCATTGTATTTAGGAAATCAGTCCTGGATGTCAAGTCCATGGGGGTGGCCATGACAGTGTCTGGCAGGACCACAGGACCTCGCACCCCACTCACTGAACACACGAACATTAACCCTTTGAGTGACAGAGGAGTATGTAACACATTCCCATGCAATGTGCAGGATACCCCAGTTGAAATCAAAGGCTTTGTAATGTGTTGCACACCTCTCTGGCCCTGAAAGGGTTAAGTGAGCTCCTGTTTCAGTTTGAATCACAGCCAGCAGCTGTCATGGCCGCCTCCATGGGCATGACATTGAGGACTGATTGGGGATGTTATCTCTCAAAGGTGCAAGGGCAACACATATGGGTACCAGGTGTTAGTTCCCCTTTAAATGAGGCTTATACCCTCTGAAATAAATGCTGTTTCTAACCCATTAAGTGTCCCATTCAATATGATAAAAAGAGGATTTTAGTCTTACCTGTTAAATCCTTTTCACTTAGTCCATACAGGTTACTGGTAACTCTGGGAGGCGATCCGCCCCTTTAAGTAGGCAGGAACATTTCTCCAAATGTATGCAGGGGGTGGAGCCTCCCCTCCCTCCTTAGCTGCTCCCAGTCAGCTTGATGCCAGAATGATTTGTAACCCTACTAACTGACCAGAGAAGGGAGAGAGAAAAAAAAGACTCCTGTGAGCATGCCCCGAAGGACTCCCACAACTTGCCACAGGAGAGCCAAGCATGGTCTCTTGACAGGGTGGGAGACCAGTAACCTGTATGGACTAAGTGAAAAGGATTTAACAGGTAAGACTAAAATCCTCTTTTCACTGTCGTCCAATACAGGTTACTGTTAACTCTGGGATGTCCAACCATTGAGTTACCCTGAGGTGGGAAGAAGGCAAGGACCAGGCGCAAGGCCCCGAAAGTCACCAGGACCTCCATGGACCTACCGGCCAGAGATCCCAACAAAACAGAAGTGTCAACGGACACCAACAAGGGGTAAAAACAAACCCCATGAACTGTTACACAGCACACTGAACTAGAGCCAACAGGGCTCAACAGTACGGAAGCACAAAGGACCTCAGAAGAAGAAGATCCTAGACAGGCAGAACTGCCTCCAGGACCTTCCTCCCAAAGCTGGCATCAGTCGATGCTAGCACATCCACACGGTAGTGCTTCGAGAAAGTGTGCACAGAGGACCAAGTGGCCGCCCGGCACAGATGATCAGCAGACGCTTGATTTTTGTAGGCCCAAGAGGCCCCAATGGACCTGGGAGAATGGGCTGTAACCCTAAAGGGAACATGCTTGTTCCTCAATTCATACGTCTTTCGAATTGTAGACTTAATCCAAGAAGCAATAGTCACTTTGGATGCCGGTCTCCCAGCCCTAGGACCCTCCGGAATGACGAACAGAGCGTCAGACTTCCTGATGGATTCCGTGCGATGCACATAGAACTTGAGACAACGCACAACATCCAACAAATGGAGATCCTTCTCCTTATCAGAAGAGGGGTTAGGGCAGAAAGAAGGCACCACAATCTCCTGATTAATGTGGAACTCGGAAACCACCTTCGGTAAAAACTCCTTGGAGGTACGAAGAACCGCCTTGTCCTTGTGAAACACCAAATAGGGAGGTTTACAGGAGAGAGCTTGTAACTCCGCCACCTGGCGGACAGACACAATGGCCAGAAGAAAGGCCATCTTCCAAGACAAAAGGCGTAAAGGAATCGTAGCCAAAGACTCAAAGGGAGGACGCTGAAGAACTCCCAAGACCAGATTAAGATCCCACTGAGGAGCCGGACTCCGAAAAGCGGGATGCACATGAGCAACGCCTTGAAAGAAGATCTTGACATCAGGAAGCATAGCAATGCGTTCCTGGAAAAAGACAGAAAGCGCCGAAGTCTGAACCTTAAGAGAACTGAGGCTGAGTCCTTTATGTACCCCGTCCTGCAGAAAAGCCAGGACAGTAGGAAGATGAAAATCGTGAGACAGGTCCCTGTCAGCACACCAAGAGAGAAAGATCGACCAAACCCGGTGATAGATCTTGGAAGAAACAGGCTTGCGAGCACGAAGCATGGTAGAAACCACAGCAGAAGAAAACCCCTTCTTCTTCAAAATAGAGGATTCAACCTCCAGGCCATCAAATGGAGACGATGAACATCCTCCTTCCATAGGTACCCCTGTATCAAAAGATCTGGACGAGAGGGTCCAGAAGGTCCTGATACCAAGACTGACGAGGCCAGTTTTGAGCAATGAGGATGACCGGACAACGCTCCACCTTCAGCTTCTGGATCACTCTGATCAACATTGGAAGAGGAGGAAAGATGTAGGCTAGGGGAAACACCCAAGGAATCGACATGGCATCGACCGCCAGCGAGTCCCTCCACCTGGAGCAGAACATCGGAACCTTCCTGTTGTGTCTGGTTGCCATCAGATCCACCAAAGGAACACCACACATCTGAGTCAGAAGCTTGAACACCTCCGGATGGAGCTCCCACTCTCCGCTGTCGACAGTGTGACGACTGAGAAAGTCTGCCATGACGTTGTCTACGCCTGGAATGTGCACCGCAGAAATAGCGGAAACATGAACCTCCGCCCAGGACAGAATGGCTTTTACCTCGAACCACACGGCGAGACTTCGTGTCCCGCCCTGTCTGTTGATGTAAGCCACGGCGGTGGCATTGTCAGATTCCACTCTGACAGGACAGTCCTCCACTTGAGATTTCCAATGGCGTAGAGCATGGAAAATCGCCCGAAGTTCCAGGATGTTGATGGAGAGAAGAGACTCCTCCAAGGACCACTTCCCCTGAACACTGATGCGACCCAGGACAGCTCCCCAGCCTGAGAGACTGGCGTCCGTCGTGATCGTGGTCCAGTAGGGTACCTGAAAGGGTCTCCCCTTCAAGAGATGGGAAAGGTCCAACCACCATTCCAGGCTCAGCTCCACATGAGGAGGAAGAGATACTAACAACTTCTGATGATCTGGATGATCCCTGTACGTCTGGATCACGAACCTCTGAAGTTACCTGGTGTGTGCCATCGGAAATGGCACCGCCTCTATCGTGGAGATGAACTTCCCCACCAGGGAAAGCAACTTCGGAACTGGAATCCACTCGAGGGCCAGGATCCTCGATACTCGCTGAGCAATCTGATGCGCTACTTCCTCTGGCAAAAACACCATGCCCTTCTGAGTGTCGAACAGCAGACCCAGGAAGATGAGGCTCTGAGATGGGGACAAGTCCGACTTGTCCAAATTCACAATCCACCCGTGGCGGGTGAGTACCTGAATGCAGGTCTGAACCTGCCGGTGAAGAAGATCCGCAGACTCTGCCTTCAAAAGCAAGTCGTCCATGTACGGAGTCACTCTCACTCCATCCCGATGAAGGACGGAGATCAACGCCCCCAGAACTCTTTGGAAAACCTGGGGAGCAGTTGTCAGCCCAAAAGGGAGAGCTGAGAACTGAAAGTGACCCCTGGCGCAGGCGAACCTCAGATACTGCCTGTTCGCTGGATGAATGGGAATGTGCAGATACGCATCCTGCAGGTCCAGAGAAGCTAGAAACTCCCCTGTGGACATGGCGGCGATCACAGTGCGCAGAGATTCCTGACGATAGTGAGACTTCACCACAAAGGAATTGAGATCCTTGAGATCCAAAATGGGACGGCCCCCACCATCCTTCTTGGAGACTACAAACAGGTTGGAGTCAAACCCCGAACCAATGTCCACAGGAAGCACTGGCTCCAGGACCTCTTTGTCCAAAACATCCTGAATAGCGCCTTCGAACAACCTCAATTTCTCTGCATCCTGCGGAGAACGAGTGAGATGAAAACGAGGGGGGGGGGGAAGAGAAAAGAAAGGGATCCTGTAACCCTCTGAGACCACCTGTAAAACCCATGGGTCCGACACGGATGCTTCCCGAACCCTGCGAAAGAGGTGGAGACGTCCACCCACAGCAGGGTGCGGACCCGGGTTCGGCGAGTCATGCCGAAGCAGGCTTGGAAGACTTGGACTTGGAGGCAACCTTGGGCTTCCAGGACTGCTTGGGCTTGGAGGAGGGACGAGGATCGGACGGAACTGTCTTGGAGTACGAACGCACCTCCGCCTGAAAGGAACGAAAGGACCGGTAACGCTTAACTGCCAACTTTTTCTTGAAGACCAAGGGCAAATGGGTACTCTTACCTCCCGTACCCTCACTGATCAACTCCTTGAGCTCACAGCCAAACACGGAAGTTCCCTGGAAAGGCAAAGAAAGCAAAACCTTCTTAGATGCAGTGTCAGCGGACCAAATCTTAAGCCAAAGCGCGCGCCTGGACACCACAGAAGAAGTGGAGGCCCTAGCCATCATGCGGACAGCATCAAAGGCAGCATCAGAAACATAGTTCTGCGCGTCAGAAATATTGGCGAGCAAGCGCATCTGCTCTGAAACCGGCGCGTCCTGACGGACCGCTTTGGTGAGGTGCTCAGTCCAGACCGCAATGGCCCGGTTAACCCACGCCACAGCAAAGGCCAGTCGCATAGCAGTGCCAATAGACACAAAAATAGACTTGAAGCAAACCTCCAACTTTTTATCCGTCCAGTCCTGCAAAGCAGAAGCATCAGAAACAGGCAAAGCAGTTGATTTAGACAGTCTAGACACAGGAGCATCCACCTTGGGAGGATGAACCCATTTAGCCAGTTCAGCCTCAGAAAAGGGATAAAGTTTAGCAAACTTTTTTGAGACTGAAGAAGACTTATCAGGATTTTTCCAAGCATCGGAAACCAAACGTTCCAGAGTAGGGTTAGGAGGAAAACAAGTAACAGCTTTTGCCGGTTTCTGAAAGACATCAGTTGGGTCAGAGGGAACCTCTTGACTCAAGGGAAGATTGAGGGTGGACAGAACGGCCCGAATTAGGCCATCAGAATCTAGCAACAATTCTTCTTCAGAAGAATCAGACACGTCAGAGGCCCCCTGTGGTTTAGGCAGGGAGGTCTTGATGGTAGAGGGAGCCTGCCATACTTGCAGTGCTCCCTGTACCTGAGAGGAAAAGAGTTGAAGAGTGGACCTAAGGTCCCTAGTTGCAGCCTTGAACTCTTTCACCCAAGCTGGCTCTATAGCATGGTTGGAAGTCCCTGGCTTGCTGTCAGGACCTTCTGAGCATGCTGGGCATAAATGACCAGAGAATTCCCTAGGCAGCCCTGAATGACAGGAGGAGCAATGCGGGAAACTGATGCCCCAGCCTCCTTAGTCTTAGGTCTAGTCCCAAGCTCCGGCGGAGTAGACATACTCACAGTGTCAGATATACCCCACTGACAGAAATCACCCAATTAAAGTGTGAAGATTAAAGATTCACCCCAGAAACGTTTAAAACTAAACTTATCTGGCAAGCGAAGGGTTAATCAGCGATGGAGAGGAGAAGGTCCGGTCCCTGCGTAGTATACTCGATGAGAAGAACTCACAAAATGGCTGCCGCGACGGGAGCCAATCAGAAAAAAGGAGTGAAGCAAGTGCTCATGGGAATCTTAGTTTTTCTCATAAAGTACCCCAAAACAGTGCCCGAAGCCCCCCAACACACTTGACTAGTGAACCGGATGAAAGAGCAAGGGAAGACAAACAAAATGAGCCCACTCTGAGATTGCTAGGTGGAGCGGTTCCAGAGATACGTGCCACACAGTGTAAGCCCATAGAGAGTAAAGGAGCAATGGCGGCTATGCAGTAAAAGCACGCCTTAAAGGCGCGGAACATAAAATTTAAGAAAATTAACCCCAATTATAAAAAGGTTAAAAGCACATATAGAACACATGTACATGAGGAGAAAACACTATCCCATAAGGAAAGTGTAACATAACCCCTAATAAACGTGTCAAACCAGCAGACAAAGGGTTAAAATGCCACAGACTGCTCCAAAACTCACAGACAAACACCCATATACAATAAATAAGTATATATATAAACACCCAATGAGTGCCGGAGTGTGCAATGAGAACTCCCAAATACAAGCCCAAAGAGGGACACTGTGGGACAAGTGGACCTTCAGCACTCAAAGGGTGGCTCACCTTTTCTGCATGTCTTCTGTCTTCAGGTCACCATGCAAAGAAAGGATTACCACAAAGGATAATCCCCCAGGGAAGTACTTGAAATCAAGTTGTTCCCCCATCAGGGCATAAGGTCCACTGGAAAATCCCTGGATGCTGAGCTAGCCACTTTGGAGAGGGCATTTGTCAGCCATGGTGACTCGCCTAATGGTGGTATTCCAAATTTGACAGAAAATAATAAAATACTAAAACTGAAGAGAGATGTTCTCCACCTGGTGTGAACACACCCAGGAACAAATCATTCTGGCATCAAGCTGACTGGGAGCAGCTAAGGAGGGAGGGGAGGCTCCACCCCCTGCATACATTTGGAGAAATGTTCCTGCCTACCCAGAGTTACCAGTAACCTGTATTGGATGACAGTGAAAGGCCAATTTAAACCAGTGAGGATGTTCTGCCCCCTATAGCGCAGTTGTTTTGTTCATATGGAATAATATCCCTCATTACTGTGTTACCTCCTTCTAACACTGAATATGCACCAGCGACAGTCAGGACGTCCATCGGATATGTTGGATCTTTACCCCAGTGGCGGGCGCCTCTCTCCCGTACCCTGCCCTTGTTGTAAGGATGGATCCTGTGTTCTCTCTGTCTGACCATGCGAGTGGGAGGAGCCTGTGGACCTGGGAGGAGACAACAGGAGGACTGGGTTCAGTACATTGTGACATGGACCTTTTACATTGGACACAGTGATCAGTCTGTGAGACAGAGCGGGACAGAGGACAGACAAGGGTTGTGATTGCTCATGATCGGTATTGAAATAGGCGCCTGCTCATTTTTTTTGAATTGCACCAAATCCACTTGTTTCTCAATAAAAATCTGTATAGACGCGGCTATTTTCCATCTGCAATTCAATAATGTATATCAAGGACTCAATGTAAAATAGAAAGAATTTTACCTTCTCTGAAACCCACTACCACACTTTCCTCCGACAGGTCCTGATGCCCCTCCATGAGGTCTGACTGTTTTGTAAGCTGTTAGTTGAGAAGGCAGGGGGCGAAGGACAGGTTTTTCTTGTTTTGTTTTAACCCTATGTGTGCCAGAGGGGTAAGCAACGTGTATCCCTCTGGCACTCAATGGGTAAACAGAGTGTCATCAGTGGTTGATTGAAGAGGCTCTTCAGACAATCAGCGTTTCCAGCCATTCCCCCTGACAGCCAACCATTTTCACTTATATATATAAATGTATATACAGTATCTAACACGCTAACAGTGTCTGACTTCCTGCCAGTCCCACCCCAGGAATTGTGTAAAACTCTCCATTCTGTGGCCAATGGAGGGGCCTAAGCAAATAGCTATACTCTGTACTGCATGCCGCAAACTAAAGGGTTAATAATGAGAAAATATAGATGCGCACCACCCCCAAGTGTAATGTTCATTGTGTTTAGGATTCTATATAATCCCACCCTCAGGTGTAATGTTCATTGTATTTAGGACGATATATAACCCCACCCCCAGGTATAATGTTCATTGTGTTTAGGACACTATATAACCCCACCCCCAGGTATAATGTTCATTGTCTTTAGGACACTATATAATCCCACCCCCAGGTCAATGTTCATTGTGTTTAGGACGATATATAACCCCACCCCCAGGTATAATGTTCATTGTGTTTAGGACACTATATAACCCCACCCCCAGGTATAATGTTCATTGTATTTAGGACACTATATAACCCCTCCCCCAGGTATAATGTTCATTGTGTTTAGGACACTATATAACCCCACCCCCAGGTGTAATGGTTATTGTGTTTAGGACACTATATAATCCCACCCCCAGGTACAATGTTCATTGTATTTAGGACACTATATAATCCCACCCCCAGGTGTAATGTTCATTGTGTTTAGGACACTATATAACCCCACCCTCAGGTATAATGTTCATTGTGTTTAGGACACTATATAATCCCACCCCCAGGTACAATGTTCATTGTGTTTAGGACACTATATAATCCCACCCCAGGTGTAATGTTCATTGTGTTTAGGACTCTATATAACCCCACCCTCAGGTATAATGTTCATTGTGTTTAGGACACTATATAATCCCACCCCCAGGTGTAATGTTCATTGTGTTTAGGACACTATATAACCCCACCCCCAGGTATAATGTTCATTGTGTTTAGGACACTATATAATCCCACCCCAGGTGTAATGTTCATTGTGTTTAGGACTCTATATAACCCCACCCCCAGGTATAATGTTCATTGTATTTAGGACACTATATAACCCCTCCCCCAGGTATAATGTTCATTGTGTTTAGGACACTATATAACCCCACCCCCAGGTGTAATGGTTATTGTGTTTAGGACACTATATAATCCCACCCCCAGGTACAATGTTCATTGTATTTAGGACACTATATAATCCCACCCCCAGGTGTAATGTTCATTGTGTTTAGGACACTATATAACCCCACCCTCAGGTATAATGTTCATTGTGTTTAGGACACTATATAATCCCACCCCCAGGTACAATGTTCATTGTGTTTAGGACACTATATAATCCCACCCCAGGTGTAATGTTCATTGTGTTTAGGACTCTATATAACCCCACCCTCAGGTATAATGTTCATTGTGTTTAGGACACTATATAATCCCACCCCCAGGTGTAATGTTCATTGTGTTTAGGACACTATATAACCCCACCCTCAGGTATAATGTTCATTGTGTTTAGGACACTATATAATCCCACCCCAGGTGTAATGTTCATTGTGTTTAGGACTCTATATAACCCCACCCTCAGGTATAATGTTCATTGTGTTTAGGACACTATATAATCCCACCCCCAGGTATAATGTTCATTGTATTTAGGACACTATATAACCCCACCCCCAGGTACAATGTTCATTGTGTTTAGGACACTATATAATCCCACCCCAGGTGTAATGTTCATTGTGTTTAGGACTCTATATAACCCCACCCCCAGGTGTAATGTTCATTGTATTTAGGACACTATATAACCCCACCCCCAGGTGTAATGTTCATTGTATTTAGGACACTATATAACCCCACCCCCAGGTGTAATGTTCATTGTCTTTAGGACTCTATATAACCCCACCCCCAGGTGTAATGTTCATTGTGTTTAGGACACTATATAACCCCACCCTCAGGTATAATGTTCATTGTGTTTAGGACACTATATAACCCCACCCCCAGGTACAATGTTCAGTGCCTTTAGGACACTATATAACCCCACCCTCAGGTATAATGTTCATTGTGTTTAGGACACTATATAATCCCACCCCCAGGTACAATGTTCATTGTGTTTAGGACACTATATAATCCCACCCCAGGTGTAATGTTCATTGTGTTTAGGACGATATATAACCCCACCCCCAGGTGTAATGTTCATTGTATTTAGGACACTATATAACCCCACCCCCAGGTGTAATGTTCATTGTATTTAGGACACTATATAACCCCACCCCCAGGTATAATGTTCATTGTGTTTAGGACTCTATATAACCCCACCCCCAGGTGTAATGTTCATTGTCTTTAGGACACTATATAACCCCACCCCCAGGTACAATGTTCATTGTATTTAGGACACTATATAACCCCACCCCAGGTACAATGTTCATTGTCTTTAGGACACTATATAACCCCACCCCCAGGTGTAATGTTCATTGTATTTAGGAAACTATATAACCCCACCCCCAGGTACAATGTTCATTGTCTTTAGGACACTATATAACCCCACCCCCAGGTGTAATGTTCATTGTATTTAGGACACTATATAACCCCACCCCAGGTACAATGTTCATTGTCTTTAGGACACTATATAACCCCACCCCCAGGTATAATGTTCCTTGTCTTTAGGACACTATATAATCCCACCCCAGGTGTAATGTTCATTGTATTTAGGACACTATATAACCCCACCCCCAGGTGTAATGTTCATTGCCTTTAGGACTCTATATAACCCCACCCCCAGGTGTAATGTTCATTGTCTTTAGGACACTATATAATCCCACCCCCAGGTATAATGTTCATTGCCTTTAGGACACTATATAATCCCACCCCCAGGTATAATGTTCATTGTATTTAGGACACTATATAACCCCTCCCCCAGGTATAATGTTCATTGTATTTAGGACACTATATAATCCCACCCCCAGGTGTAATGTTCATTGTATTTAGGACACTATATAACCCCACCCCCAGGTGTAATGTTCATTGTATTTAGGACACTATATAACCCCTCCCCCAGGTATAATGTTCATTGTATTTAGGACACTATATAATCCCACCCCCAGGTGTAATGTTCATTGTATTTAGGACACTATATAACCCCACCCCCAGGTATAATGTTCATTGTATTTAGGACACTATATAACCCCACCCCCAGGTGTAATGTTCATTGCCTTTAGGACACTATATAATCCCACCCCCAGGTGTAATGTTCATTGTATTTAGGACACTATATAACCCCACCCCCAGGTATAATGTTCATTGCCTTTAGGACACTATATAATCCCACCCCCAAGTGTAATGTTCATTGTATTTAGGACACTATATAACCCCACCCCCAGGTGTAATGTTCATTGTATTTAGGACACTATATAATCTCACCCCCAGGTATAATGTTCATTGTATTTAGGACACTATATAACCCCACCCCCAGGTATAATGTTCATTGTATTTAGGACACTATATAACCCCACCCCCAGGTGTAATGTTCATTGTCTTTAGGACACTATATAACCCCACCCCCAAGTGTAATGTTCATTGTATTTAGGACACTATATAACCCCACCCCCAAGTGTAATGTTCATTGTCTTTAGGACTCTATATAACCCCACCCCCAGGTGTAATGGTCATTGTCTTTAGGACACTATATAACCCCACCCCCAGGTGTAATGTTCATTGTCTTTAGGACACTATATAATCCCACCCCCAGGTGTAATGGTCATTGTATTTAGGACACTATATAACCCCACCCCCAGGTGTAATGTTCATTGTATTTAGGACACTATATAATCCCACCCCAGGTGTAATGTTCATTGTGTTTAGGACACTATATAACCCCACCCCCAGGTACAATGTTCATTGTATTTAGGACACTATATAATCCCACCCCCAGGTACAATGTTCATTGTATTTAGGACACTATATAATCCCACCCCCAGGTATAATGTTCATTGTATTTAGGACACTATATAATCCCACCCCCAGGTGTAATGTTCATTGTATTTAGGACACTATATAACCCCACCCCCAGGTATAATGTTCATTGTATTTAGGAAACTATATAATCCCACCCCCAGGTACAATGTTCATTGTCTTTAGGACACTATATAACCCCACCCCCAGGTATAATGTTCATTGTGTTTAGGACGATATATAACCCCACCCCCAGGTATAATGTTCATTGTATTTAGGACACTATATAATCCCACCCCCAGGTACAATGTTCATTGTATTTAGGACACTATATAATCCCACCCCCAGGTATAATGTTCATTGTATTTAGGACACTATATAATCCCACCCCCAGGTGTAATGTTCATTGTATTTAGGACACTATATAACCCCACCCCCAGGTATAATGTTCATTGTATTTAGGACACTATATAACCCCACCCCCAGGTGTAATGTTCATTGTATTTAGGACACTATATAACCCCACCCCCAGGTATAATGTTCATTGTATTTAGGACTCTATATAACCCCACCCCCAGGTACAATGTTCATTGTCTTTAGGACACTATATAACCCCACCCCCAGGTGTAATGTTCATTGTGTTTAGGACACTATATAACCCCACCCCCAGGTATAATGTTCATTGTGTTTAGGACGATATATAACCCCACCCCCAGGTATAATGTTCATTGTATTTAGGACACTATATAATCCCACCCCCAGGTGTAATGTTCCTTGTCTTTAGGACACTATATAACCCCACCCCCGGGTGTAATGTTCATTGTCTTTAGGACACTATATAACCCCACCCCCAGGTATAATGTTCATTGTATTTAGGACACTATATAATCCCACCCCCAGGTACAATGTTCATTGTATTTAGGACACTATATAATCCCACCCCCGGGTGTAATGTTCATTGTCTTTAGGACACTATATAACCCCACCCCCAGGTATAATGTTCATTGTATTTAGGACACTATATAACCCCTCCCCCAGGTATAATGTTCATTGTCTTTAGGACACTATATAACCCCTCCCCCAGGTGTAATGTTCATTGTCTCTAGGACACTATATAACCCCACCCCCAGGTATAATGTTCATTGTATTTAGGACTCTATATAACCCCACCCCCAGGTATAATGTTCATTGTGTTTAGGACACTATATAATCCCACCCCCAGGTATAATGTTCATTGTCTTTAGGACACTATATAACCCCACCCCCAGGTGTAATGTTCATTGTCTTTAGGACACTATATAATCCCACCCCCAGGTATAATGTTCATTGTGTTTAGGACACTATATAACCCCACCCCCAGGTGTAATGTTCATTGTCTTTAGGACTCTATATAACCCCACCCCCAGGTATAATGTTCATTGTATTTAGGATACTATATAACCCCACCCTCAGGTGTAATGTTCATTGTCTTTAGGACACTATATAACCCCACCCCCAGGTATAATGTTCATTGTATTTAGGACACTATATAACCCCTCCCCCAGGTATAATGTTCATTGTATTTAGGATACTATATAATCCCACCCCCAGGTATAATGTTCATTGTATTTAGGATACTATATAATCCCACCCCCAGGTATAATGTTCATTGTCTTTAGGACACTATATAATCCCACCCCCAGGTATAATGTTCATTGTATTTAGGACTCTATATAACCCCACCCCCAGGTATAATGTTCATTGTCTTTAGGACACTATATAATCCCACCCCCAGGTATAATGTTCATTGTATTTAGGATACTATATAACCCCACCCCCAGGTGTAATGTTCATTGTCTTTAGGACTCTATATAACCCCACCCCCAGGTATAATGTTCATTGTATTTAGGACTCTATATAACCCCACCCCCAGGTATAATGTTCATTGTCTTTAGGACACTATATAACCCCACCCCCAGGTATAATGTTCATTGTATTTAGGACTCTATATAACCCCACCCCCAGGTATAATGTTCATTGTATTTAGGACTCTATATAACCCCACCCCCAGGTGTAATGGTCATTGTATTTAGGATACTATATAACCCCACCCCCAGGTATAATGTTCATTGTCTTTAGGACACTATATAACCCCACCCCCAGGTATAATGTTCATTGTATTTAGGACTCTATATAACCCCACCCCCAGGTATAATGTTCATTGTATTTAGGACTCTATATAACCCCACCCCCAGGTGTAATGGTCATTGTATTTAGGATACTATATAACCCCACCCCCAGGTGTAATGTTCATTGTATTTAGGACACTATATAATCCCACCCCCAGGTGTAATGTTCATTGTCTTTAGGGCACTATATAACCCCACCCCCAGGTGTAATGTTCATTGTATTTAGGACACTATATAACCCCACCCCCAGGTACAATGTTCATTGCCTTTAGGACACTATATAACCCCACCCCCAGGTATAATGTTCATTGTATTTAGGACACTATATAACCCCACCCCCAGGTATAATGTTCATTGCCTTTAGGACACTATATAATCTCACCCCCAGGTATAATGTTCATTGTCTTTAGGACACTATATAACCCCACCCCCAGGTACAATGTTCATTGTATTTAGGACACTATATAATCCCACCCCCAGGTGTAATGTTCATTGTATTTAGGACACTATATAATCCCACCCCCAGGTGCAATATTCATTGCCTTTAGGACACTATATAACCCCACCCCCAGGTATAATGTTCATTGTATTTAGGACACTATATAATCCCACCCCCAGGTATAATGTTCATTGCCTTTAGGACACTATATAACCCCACCCCCAGGTATAATGTTCATTGTATTTAGGACACTATATAACCCCTCCCCCAGGTATAATGTTCATTGCCTTTAGGACACTATATAACCCCTCCCCCAGGTACAATGTTCCTTGTCTTTAGGACACTATATAACCCCACCCCAGGTGTAATGATCATTGTCTTTAGGACACTATATAACCCCACCCCCAGGTGTAATGTTCATTGTATTTAGGACACTATATAACCCCACCCCCAGGTACAATGTTCATTGCCTTTAGGACACTATATAATCCCACCCCCAGGTGTAATGTTCATTGTGTTTAGGACACTATATAACCCCACCCCAGGTGTAATGTTCATTGTATTTAGGACACTATATAACCCCACCCCAGGTGTAATGTTCATTGTGTTTAGGACACTATATAATCCCACCCCCAGGTGTAATGTTCATTGTATTTAGGACACTATATAATCCCACCCCCAGGTACAATGTTCATTGTCTTTAGGACACTATATAACCCCACCCCCAGGTGTAATGTTCATTGTGTTTAGGACGATATATAATCCCACCCCCAGGTGTAATGTTCATTGTATTTAGGACACTATATAATCCCACCCCAGGTCAATGTTCATTGTGTTTAGGACGATATATAACCCCACCCCCAGGTATAATGTTCATTGTATTTAGGACACTATATAACCCCACCCCCAGGTACAATGTTCATTGTCTTTAGGACACTATATAACCCCACCCCCAGGTGTAATGTTCATTGTGTTTAGGACGATATATAATCCCACCCCAGGTGTAATGTTCATTGTATTTAGGAAATCAGTCCTGGATGTCAAGTCCATGGGGGTGGCCATGACAGTGTCTGGCAGGACCACAGGACCTCGCACCCCACTCACTGAACACACTAACATTAACCCTTTGAGTGACAGAGGAGTATGTAACACATTCCCATGCAATGTGCAGGATACCCCAGTTGAAATCAAAGGCTTTGTAATGTGTTGCACACCTCTCTGGCCCTGAAAGGGTTAAGTGAGCTCCTGTTTCAGTTTGAATCACAGCCAGCAGCTGTCATGGCCGCCTCCATGGGCATGACATTGAGGACTGATTGGGGATGTTATCTCTCAAAGGTGCAAGGGCAACACATATGGGTACCAGGTGTTAGTTCCCCTTTAAATGAGGCTTATACCCTCTGAAATAAATGCTGTTTCTAACCCATTAAGTGTCCCATTCAATATGATAAAAAGAGGATTTTAGTCTTACCTGTTAAATCCTTTTCACTTAGTCCATACAGGTTACTGGTAACTCTGGGAGGCGATCTGCCCCTTTAAGTAGGCAGGAACATTTCTCCAAATGTATGCAGGGGGTGGAGCCTCCCCTCCCTCCTTAGCTGCTCCCAGTCAGCTTGATGCCAGAATGATTTGTAACCCTACTAACTGACCAGAGAAGGGAGAGAGAAAAAAAAGACTCCTGTGAGCATGCCCCGAAGGACTCCCACAACTTGCCACAGGAGAGCCAAGCATGGTCTCTTGACAGGGTGGGAGACCAGTAACCTGTATGGACTAAGTGAAAAGGATTTAACAGGTAAGACTAAAATCCTCTTTTCACTGTCGTCCAATACAGGTTACTGTTAACTCTGGGATGTCCAACCATTGAGTTACCCTGAGGTGGGAAGAAGGCAAGGACCAGGCGCAAGGCCCCGAAAGTCACCAGGACCTCCATGGACCTACCGGCCAGAGATCCCAACAAAACAGAAGTGTCAACGGACACCAACAAGGGGTAAAAACAAACCCCATGAACTGTTACACAGCACACTGAACTAGAGCCAACAGGGCTCAACAGTACGGAAGCACAAAGGACCTCAGAAGAAGAAGATCCTAGACAGGCAGAACTGCCTCCAGGACCTTCCTCCCAAAGCTGGCATCAGTCGATGCTAGCACATCCACACGGTAGTGCTTCGAGAAAGTGTGCACAGAGGACCAAGTGGCCGCCCGGCACAGATGATCAGCAGACGCTTGATTTTTGTAGGCCCAAGAGGCCCCAATGGACCTGGGAGAATGGGCTGTAACCCTAAAGGGAACATGCTTGTTCCTCAATTCATACGTCTTTCGAATTGTAGACTTAATCCAAGAAGCAATAGTCACTTTGGATGCCGGTCTCCCAGCCCTAGGACCCTCCGGAATGACGAACAGAGCGTCAGACTTCCTGATGGATTCCGTGCGATGCACATAGAACTTGAGACAACGCACAACATCCAACAAATGGAGATCCTTCTCCTTATCAGAAGAGGGGTTAGGGCAGAAAGAAGGCACCACAATCTCCTGATTAATGTGGAACTCGGAAACCACCTTCGGTAAAAACTCCTTGGAGGGCTACAAAACTAGTAAGGGGAATGGAATGTTTTAGTTATGAAGAGAGGCTAGAAAAGTTAAACTTGTACACACTAGAGAAACGGCGTCTTAGAGGGGATATGATAACACTATATAAATATGTTCAAGGCCCATATAAAGGGCTTTCAAAAGACCTGTTCATTAACAGAACAGTACACAGGACAAGGGGCCACCCGCTTAGACTTGAGGAAAGGAGATTTAGTCTACAACAGCGGAAGGGTTTCTTTACAGTAAGGACAATAAAGGTATGGAATGCACTTCCGGAGGAGGTGGTGCTATCAAATACATTAGATGCCTTTAAAAGGGGCCTGGATACTTATTTAAAAGAGCATAATATAGAGGACTATGCACGTTAGTATTGGGATTAATATTTAGTTAGGGCTTGTTGATCCAGGGAGAAATCTGATTGCCATTTGGAGTCAGATGCCTTCTTTTGGGTCAGCGATGGTAAACAGGAATAGGAAAAGGGTTGAACTGGATGGACGCAAGTCTTTTTTCAGCCTAAATTACTATGTAACTATGTACGAAGAACCGCCTTGTCCTTGTGAAACACCAAATAGGGAGGTTTACAGGAGAGAGCTTGTAACTCCGCCACCTGGCGGACAGACACAATGGCCAGAAGAAAGGCCATCTTCCAAGACAAAAGGCGTAAAGGAATCGTAGCCAAAGACTCAAAGGGAGGACGCTGAAGAACTCCCAAGACCAGATTAAGATCCCACTGACTCCGAAAAGCGGGATGCACATGAGCAACGCCTTGAAAGAAGATCTTGACATCAGGAAGCATAGCAATGCGTTCCTGGAAAAAGACAGAAAGCGCCGAAGTCTGAACCTTAAGAGAACTGAGGCTGAGTCCTTTATGTACCCCGTCCTGCAGAAAAGCCAGGACAGTAGGAAGATGAAAATCGTGAGACAGGTCCCTGTCAGCACACCAAGAGAGAAAGATCGACCAAACCCGGTGATAGATCTTGGAAGAAACAGGCTTGCGAGCACGAAGCATGGTAGAAACCACAGCAGAAGAAAACCCCTTCTTCTTCAAAATAGAGGATTCAACCTCCAGGCCATCAAATGGAGACGATGAACATCCTCCTTCCATAGGTACCCCTGTATCAAAAGATCTGGACGAGAGGGTCCAGAAGGTCCTGATACCAAGACTGACGAGGCCAGTTTTGAGCAATGAGGATGACCGGACAACGCTCCACCTTCAGCTTCTGGATCACTCTGATCAACATTGGAAGAGGAGGAAAGATGTAGGCTAGGGGAAACACCCAAGGAATCGACATGGCATCGACCGCCAGCGAGTCCCTCCACCTGGAGCAGAACATCGGAACCTTCCTGTTGTGTCTGGTTGCCATCAGATCCACCAAAGGAACACCACACATCTGAGTCAGAAGCTTGAACACCTCCGGATGGAGCTCCCACTCTCCGCTGTCGACAGTGTGACGACTGAGAAAGTCTGCCATGACGTTGTCTACGCCTGGAATGTGCACTGCAGAAATAGCGGAAACATGAACCTCCGCCCAGGACAGAATGGCTTTTACCTCGAACCACACGGCGAGACTTCGTGTCCCGCCCTGTCTGTTGATGTAAGCCACGGCGGTGGCATTGTCAGATTCCACTCTGACAGGACAGTCCTCCACTTGAGATTTCCAATGGCGTAGAGCATGGAAAATCGCCCGAAGTTCCAGGATGTTGATGGAGAGAAGAGACTCCTCCAAGGACCACTTCCCCTGAACACTGATGCGACCCAGGACAGCTCCCCAGCCTGAGAGACTGGCGTCCGTCGTGATCGTGGTCCAGTAGGGTACCTGAAAGGGTCTCCCCTTCAAGAGATGGGAAAGGTCCAACCACCATTCCAGGCTCAGCTCCACATGAGGAGGAAGAGATACTAACAACTTCTGATGATCTGGATGATCCCTGTACGTCTGGATCACGAACCTCTGAAGTTACCTGGTGTGTGCCATCGGAAATGGCACCGCCTCTATCGTGGAGATGAACTTCCCCACCAGGGAAAGCAACTTCGGAACTGGAATCCACTCGAGGGCCAGGATCCTCGATACTCGCTGAGCAATCTGATGCGCTACTTCCTCTGGCAAAAACACCATGCCCTTCTGAGTGTCGAACAGCAGACCCAGGAAGATGAGGCTCTGAGATGGGGACAAGTCCGACTTGTCCAAATTCACAATCCACCCGTGGCGGGTGAGTACCTGAATGCAGGTCTGAACCTGCCGGTGAAGAAGATCCGCAGACTCTGCCTTCAAAAGCAAGTCGTCCATGTACGGAGTCACTCTCACTCCATCCCGATGAAGGACGGAGATCAACGCCCCCAGAACTCTTTGGAAAACCTGGGGAGCAGTTGTCAGCCCAAAAGGGAGAGCTGAGAACTGAAAGTGACCCCTGGCGCAGGCGAACCTCAGATACTGCCTGTTCGCTGGATGAATGGGAATGTGCAGATACGCATCCTGCAGGTCCAGAGAAGCTAGAAACTCCCCTGTGGACATGGCGGCGATCACAGTGCGCAGAGATTCCTGACGATAGTGAGACTTCACCACAAAGGAATTGAGATCCTTGAGATCCAAAATGGGATGGCCCCCACCATCCTTCTTGGAGACTACAAACAGGTTGGAGTCAAACCCCGAACCAATGTCCACAGGAAGCACTGGCTCCAGGACCTCTTTGTCCAAAACATCCTGAATAGCGCCTTCGAACAACCTCAATTTCTCTGCATCCTGCGGAGAACGAGTGAGATGAAAACGAGGGGGGGGGGGGAAAGAGAAAAGAAAGGGATCCTGTAACCCTCTGAGACCACCTGTAAAACCCATGGGTCTGACACGGATGCTTCCCAAACCCTGCGAAAGAGGTGGAGACGTCCACCCACAGCAGGGTGCGGACCCGGGTTCGGCGAGTCATGCCGAAGCAGGCTTGGAAGACTTGGACTTGGAGGCAACCTTGGGCTTCCAGGACTGCTTGGGCTTGGAGGAGGGACGAGGATCGGACGGAACTGTCTTGGAGTACGAACGCACCTCCGCCTGAAAGGAACGAAAGGACCGGTAACGCTTAACTGCCAACTTTTTCTTGAAGACCAAGGGCAAATGGGTACTCTTACCTCCCGTACCCTCACTGATCAACTCCTTGAGCTCACAGCCAAACACGGAAGTTCCCTGGAAAGGCAAAGAAAGCAAAACCTTCTTAGATGCAGTGTCAGCGGACCAAATCTTAAGCCAAAGCGCGCGCCTGGACACCACAGAAGAAGTGGAGGCCCTAGCCATCATGCGGACAGCATCAAAGGCAGCATCAGAAACATAGTTCTGCGCGTCAGAAATATTGGCGAGCAAGCGCATCTGCTCTGAAACCGGTGCGTCCTGACGGACCGCTTTGGTGAGGTGCTCAGTCCAGACCGCAATGGCCCGGTTAACCCACGCCACAGCAAAGGCCAGTCGCATAGCAGTGCCAATAGACACAAAAATAGACTTGAGGCAAACCTCCAACTTTTTATCCGTCCAGTCCTGCAAAGCAGAAGCATCAGAAACAGGCAAAGCAGTTGATTTAGACAGTCTAGACACAGGAGCATCCACCTTGGGAGGATGAACCCATTTAGCCAGTTCAGCCTCAGAAAAGGGATAAAGTTTAGCAAACTTTTTTGAGACTGAAGAAGACTTATCAGGATTTTTCCAAGCATCGGAAACCAAACGTTCCAGAGTAGGGTTAGGAGGAAAACAAGTAACAGCTTTTGCCGGTTTCTGAAAGACATCAGTTGGGTCAGAGGGAACCTCTTGACTCAAGGGAAGATTGAGGGTGGACAGAACGGCCCGAATTAGGCCATCAGAATCTAGCAACAATTCTTCTTCAGAAGAATCAGACACGTCAGAGGCCCCCTGTGGTTTAGGCAGGGAGGTCTTGATGGTAGAGGGAGCCTGCCATACTTGCAGTGCTCCCTGTACCTGAAAGGAAAAGAGTTGAAGAGTGGACCTAAGGTCCCTAGTTGCAGCCTTGAACTCTTTCACCCAAGCTGGCTCTATAGCATGGTTGGAAGTCCCTGGCTTGCTGTCAGGACCTTCTGAGCATGCTGGGCATAAATGACCAGAGAATTCCCTAGGCAGCCCTGAATGACAGGAGGAGCAATGCGGGAAACTGATGCCCCAGCCTCCTTAGTCTTAGGTCTAGTCCTAAGCTCCGGCGGAGTAGACATACTCACAGTGTCAGATATACCCCACTGACAGAAATCACCCAATTAAAGTGTGAAGATTAAAGATTCCCCCCAGAAACGTTTAAAACTAAACTTATCTGGCAAGCGAAGGGTTAATCAGCGATGGAGAGGAGAAGGTCCGGTCCCTGCGTAGTATACTCGATGAGAAGAACTCACAAAATGGCTGCCGCGACGGGAGCCAATCAGAAAAAAGGAGTGAAGCAAGTGCTCATGGGAATCTTAGTTTTTCTCATAAAGTACCCCAAAACAGTGCCCGAAGCCCCCCAACACACTTGACTAGTGAACCGGATGAAAGAGCAAGGGAAGACAAACAAAATGAGCCCACTCTGAGATTGCTAGGTGGAGCGGTTCCAGAGATACGTGCCACACAGTGTAAGCCCATAGAGAGTAAAGGAGCAATGGCGGCTATGCAGTAAAAGCACGCCTTAAAGGCGCGGAACATAAAATTTAAGAAAATTAACCCCAATTATAAAAAGGTTAAAAGCACATATAGAACACATGTACATGAGGAGAAAACACTATCCCATAAGGAAAGTGTAACATAACCCCTAATAAACGTGTCAAACCAGCAGACAAAGGGTTAAAATGCCACAGACTGCTCCAAAACTCACAGACAAACACCCATATACAATAAATAAGTATATATATAAACACCCAATGAGTGCCGGAGTGTGCAATGAGAACTCCCAAATACAAGCCCAAAGAGGGACACTATGGCACAAGTGGACCTTCAGCACTCAAAGGGTGGCTCACCTTTTCTGCATGTCTTCTGTCTTCAGGTCACCATGCAAAGAAAGGATTACCACAAAGGATAATCCCCCAGGGAAGTACTTGAAATCAAGTTGTTCCCCCATCAGGGCATAAGGTCCACTGGAAAATCCCTGGATGCTGAGCTAGCCACTTTGGAGAGGGCATTTGTCAGCCATGGTGACTCGCCTAATGGTGGTATTCCATATTTGACAGAAAATAATAAAATACTAAAACTGAAGAGATGTTCTCCACCTGGTGTGAACACACCCAGGAACAAATCATTCTGGCATCAAGCTGACTGGGAGCAGCTAAGGAGGGAGGGGAGGCTCCACCCCCTGCATACATTTGGAGAAATGTTCCTGCCTACCAAGAGTTACCAGTAACCTGTATTGGATGACAGTGAAAGGCCAATTTAAACCAGTGAGGATGTTCTGCCCCCTATAGCGCAGTTGTTTTGTTCATATGGAATAATATCCCTCATTACTGTGTTACCTCCTTCTAACACTGAATATGCACCAGCGACAGTCAGGACGTCCATCGGATATGTTGGATCTTTACCCCAGTGGCGGGCGCCTCTCTCCCGTACCCTGCCCTTGTTGTAAGGATGGATCCTGTGTTCTCTCTGTCTGACCATGCGAGTGGGAGGAGCCTGTGGACCTGGGAGGAGACAACAGGAGGACTGGGTTCAGTACATTGTGACATGGACTTTTTACATTGGACACAGTGATCAGTCTGTGAGACAGAGCGGGACAGAGGACAGACAAGGGTTGTGATTGCTCATGATCGGTATTGAAATAGGCGCCTGCTCATTTTTTTTTAATTGCACCAAATCCACTTGTTTCTCAATAAAAATCTGTATAGACGCGGCTATTTTCCATCTGCAATTCAATAATGTATATCAAGGACTCAATGTAAAATAGAAAGAATTTTACCTTCTCTGAAACCCACTACCACACTTTCCTCCGACAGGTCCTGATGCCCCTCCATGAGGTCTGACTGTTTTGTAAGCTGTTAGTTGAGAAGGCAGGGGGCGAAGGACAGGTTTTTCTTGTTTTGTTTTAACCCTATGTGTGCCAGAGGGGTAAGCAACGTGTATCCCTCTGGCACTCAATGGGTAAACAGAGTGTCATCAGTGGTTGATTGAGGAGGCTCTTCAAACAATCAACATTTCCAGCCATTCCCCCTGACAGCCAACCATTTTCACTTATATATATAAATGTATATACAGTATCTAACACGCTAACAGTGTCTGACTTCCTGCCAGTCCCACCCCAGGAATTGTGTAAAACTCTCCATTCTGTAGCCAATGGAGGGGCCTAAGCAAATAGCTATACTCCGTACTGCATGCCGCAAACTAAAGGGTTAATAATGAGAAAATATAGATGCGCACCACCCCCAAGTGTAATGTTCATTGTGTTTAGGAGTCTATATAATCTCACCCTCAGGTGTAATGTTCATTGTATTTAGGACACTATATAATCTCACCCTCAGGTGTAATGTTCATTGTATTTAGGACACTATATAACCCCACCCCAGGTGTAATGTTCATTGTATTTAAGACGCTATATAACCCCACCCCCAGGTGTAATGTTCATTGTCTTTAGGACACTATATAACCCCACCCCCAGGTGTAATGTTCATTGTCTTTAGGACACTATATAACCCCACCCCAGGGTGTAATGTTCATTGTATTTAGGAAACTATATAATCCCACCCCCAGGTATAATGTTCATTGTATTTAGGACACTATATAACCCCACCCCCGGGTGTAATGTTCATTGTATTTAGGACACTATATAACCCCACCCCCAGGTGTAATGTTCATTGTCTTTAGGACACTATATAACCCCACCCCCGGGTGTAATGTTCATTGTATTTAGGACACTATATAATCCCACCCCCAGGTGTAATGTTCATTGTATTTAGGAAACTATATAACCCCACCCCCGGGTGTAATGTTCATTGCCTTTAGGACACTATATAACCCCACCCCCAGGTGTAATGTTCATTGTATTTAGGACACTATATAATCCCACCCCCGGGTGTAATGTTCATTGTCTTTAGGAAACTATATAACCCCACCCCCAGGTGTAATGTTCATTGTCTTTAGGACACTATATAACCCCACCCCCGGGTGTAATGTTCATTGTATTTAGGACACTATATAACCCCACCCCCAGGTGTAATGTTCATTGCCTTTAGGACACTATATAACCCCACCCCCAGGTGTAATGTTCATTGTATTTAGGACACTATATAATCCCACCCCCGGGTGTAATGTTCATTGCCTTTAGGACAGTATATAATCCCACCCCCAGGTGTAATGTTCATTGCCTTTAGGAAACTATATAATCCCACCCCCAGGTGTAATGTTCATTGTCTTTAGGATACTATATAATCCCGCCCCCAGTTGTAATGTTCATTGTCTTTAGGACACTATATAACCCCACCCTCAGGTGTAATGTTCATTGTCTTTAGGACGCTAAATAATCCCGCCCCCAGTTGTAATGTTCATTGTCTTTAGGACACTATATAATCCACCCCCAGGTGTAATGTTCATTGTGTTTAGGACGATATATAACCCCACCCCCAGGTATAATGTTCATTGTGTTTAGGACACTATATAATCCCACCCCCAAGTGTAATGTTCATTATCTTTAGGACACTATATAACCCCACCCCCAGGTACAATGTTCATTGTGTTTAGGACACTATATAACCCCACCCCCAGGTCAATGTTCATTGTGTTTAGGACACTATATAGACATGTGGATCTTTACCTCAGACGTCCCTCAGAGAAAAAGTCCAATACAAACACGAGGGACTTTACCCCCAGACGTCCCTTAAAGACACGCGGGTCTTTACCCCAGAAGTCCTTCAGAGAAGAAGTCCTATACAGACACGCGGGTCTTTACCCCAGACGTCCCTCAGAGAAGAAGTCCAGTACAGACACGTGGGTCTTTACTCCAGATGTCCCTCAGAGAAGAAGTCCTATACAGACACGTGGGTCTTTACCCCGGACTTCCCTCAGAGAAGAAGTCCAATACAGACACGTGGGTCTTTACCCCAGAAGTCCCTCAGAGAAGAAGTCCTATACAGACACGTGAGTCTTTACCCCAGACTTCCCTCAGAGAAGAAGTCCTATACAGACATGCAGGTCTTTACCCCAGAAGTACTTCAATGAAGAAGTCCTATACAGACACGCGGATCTTTACCCCAGAAGTCCCTCAGAGAAGAAGTCCTATACAGACACGTGGATCTTTACCCCAGACGTCCCTCAGAAAAGAAGTCATATACAGACACATGGGTCTTTACCTCAGAGAAGAAGTCCCATACAGACACACGGGTCTTTACCTCAGATGTCCCTCAGAGAAGAAGTCCTATACACACACGTGGGTCTTTACCTCAGAGAAGAAGTCCCATACAGACGCGCGGGTCTTTACCTCAGATGTCCCTCAGAGAAGAAGTCCTGTACAGACACGCGGGTCTTTACCCCAGACGTCCCTCAGGGAAGAAGTCATATAGAGACACTCGGGTCTTTACCCCAGAAGTCCCACAGAGAAATAATCTCATACAGACACGCAGGTCTTTACCTCAGAAGTCCCACCGAGAAGAAGTCCAATTCAGACACGCAGGTCTTTACCCCTGACATCCCTCAGAGAAGAAGTCTTATACAGACATGCAGGTCTTTACCCCAGAAGTCCAACAGAGAAGAAGTCCTATACAGACACGTGGGTCTTTACCCCAGACGTCCCTCAGAGAAGAAGTCCCATACAGACACGTGGGTCTTTACCCCAGAAGTCCCTCAGAGAAGAAGTCCTATACAGACATGCAGGTCTTTACCTCAGAATTCCCTCAGAGAAGAAGTCTTATACAGACATGCAGGTCTTTACCCCAGAAGTACTTCAGAGAAGAAGTCCAATACAGACACGCGGGTCTTTACCCCAGACGACCCTCAGAGAAGAAGTCCTATACAGACATGCAGGTCTTTACCTCAGAAAAGAAGTCTTATACAGACATGCAGGTCTTTACCCCAGAAGTCCAACAGAGAAGAAGTCCAATACAGACACGTGGGTCTTTACCCCAGACGTCCCTCAGAGAAGAAGTCCTATACACACACACACGTGAGTCTTTACTCCAGAAGTCCAACAGAGAAGAAGTCCTATACAGACACGTGGGTCTTTACCCCAGACGTCCCTCAGAGAAGAAGTCCTATACAGACATGCGGGTCTTTGCCCCAGACGTCCCTCAGAGAAGAAGTCCCATACAGACACACGGGTCTTTACCCCAGAAGTCCATCAGAGAAAAAGTCCTATACAGACACGTGGGTCTTTACCTCAGAGAAGAAGTCCCATACAGACACGCGGGTCTTTACCTCAGACGTCCCTCAGAGAAGAAGTCCTATACAGACACGCGAGTCTTTACCCCAGAAGTCCCACAGAGAAGTAATCTCATACAGACACGCGGGTCTTTACCTCAGAAGTCCCACCAAGAAGAAGTCCAATACAGACACGTGGGTCTTTACCCCAGAAGTCCCTCAGAGAAGAAGTCCAATACAGACACGCAGGTCTTTACCCCAGACATCCCTCAGAGAAGAAGTCTTATACAGACACTCGGGTCTTTACCCCAGAAGTCCAACAGAGAAGGTGTCCTATACAGACGCGCGGTTCTTTACCCCAAGATGTCCCTCAGAGAAGAAGCCCCATACACACAAGCAGGTCTTTACCCCAGCAGTAGGCACTACTATCCTGCGCTTTTCTTTTCTTTTTAGAAAGGAAATTACTCTGTCTTCCTGTGACCATGCGAGTAGGAGGAGCCTGGTAGAAGGGTGGGTGGAGCCTGGAAGGACCTGGAAAGAGACAATGGGAGGACCAGATTCAATACATCATGCTATACAACTTTTACTTTGGATCTTAGATACAATGATCAGTGGGCAGAGCCTCTAGGATAACGCACAGCAGAATTCAGTAAAAGTAAGCATTAATGTGACTACAAATGTGGGAAAAAAAAATCTAATAAAAAATCAATAAGCTTCTGCCCGTTGAACTGCACTTAAACCAGACTTTTTCTCCTCAGTTAACAACAGGATATTTTTGTTTGCAATTCAAAAAGTGGATTTTAGTCTACTTACAGTTCATTTATTTTCTCTTAGCCACTGAGGAATACAGAGTCCATAAGTTAAAGTTCCCTTCTCCGGAGACCAGGGCACTTCAAAAAAGGCAAGGCCTCTGAGGCTGAGACTCCCCTTATCCCTCTACTTTACCCCCACCTATTTTCAGTTCAACATATAGCAAAGTTAAAAGAAAGAAGAATTGAGATGAAAGAAGAAATCCCCAGAACAGAGACCTCAAAAGGACCCCCTTGTATGGGGACTTTGAACTAAAGGGTTTTCTTCAGGTGGCAGTCATGTGTACCACATGGACTAAGAGGAAATGATTTAACAAAAAGTACAATAAAATCATCTTCTCTCTTCCAGTGTGGAACACAGAAACCATGGGGATATACCAAAGCATCAACACAATTCCTGAGATTATAAAAGAAAAGTAGAAAACCATACACTATAGACCAGTATTTCACAGGACGAACTGGTACAACATGAGCCCCACATGTCAAAGGACAATTAACGTAAACACCAAACAACTGAACAAAAACCGGAACCAACAAGGTTCAGAATTCTGCAAAGGAAAAAAATTAAAAGAAAGATCCTTATACAGGAACCACAGCCTGAAGGACCTGGCATCAGCCGAGTACAAGAAACTCACTTGGTGGTGAACAGTCACAAGTTACAGGACCCAGTCATGCACAGTCACAAGACCCAGCCATGCACAATCACAGGACCCAGCCATGCACAGTCACAGGACCCAGCCATGTACAGTCACAAGTCACAGGACCCAGCCATGCACAGTCACAGGTCACCGCACCCAGCCATGCACAGTCACAAGACCCAGCCATGCACAGTCACAGAACCCAGCCATGCACAGTCACAGGTAACAGCACCCAGCCATGCACAGTCACAAGACCCAGCCATGCACAGTCACAGAACCCAGCCATGCACAGTCACAGGTAACAGCACCCAGCCATGCACAGTCACAAGTTACAGGACCCAGTCATGCACAGTCACAAGACCCAGCCATGCACAGTCACAGAACCCAGCCATGCACAGTCACAGGTAACAGCACCCAGCCATGCACAGTCACAAGTCACAGGACCCAGCCATGCACAGTCACAGGTAACAGCACCCAGCCATGCACAGTCACAAGACGCAGCCATGCACAGTCACAGGTAACAGCACCCAGCCATGTACAGTCACAAGACCCAGCCATGCACAGTCACAGAACCCAGCCATGCACAGTCACAGGTAACAGCACCCAGCCATGCACAGTCACAAGACCCAGCCATGCACAGTCACAGAACCCAGCCATGCACAGTCACAGGTAACAGCACCCAGCCATGCACAGTCACAGGTAACAGCACCCAGCCATGCACAGTCACAAGACCCAGCCATGCACAGTCACAGAACCCAGCCATGCACAGTCACAAGTCACAGGACCCAGCCATGCACAGTCACAGGACCCAGCCATGCACAGTCACAAGTCACAGGACCCAGCCATGCACAGTCACAGGTAACAGCACCCAGTCATGCACAGTCACAGGTAACAGCACCCAGCCATGCACAGTCACAAGTCACAGGACCCAGCCATGCACAGTCACAGGACCCAGCCATGCACAGTCACAAGTCACAGGACCCAGCCATGCACAGTCACAGGTAACAGCACCCAGCCATGCACAGTCACAGAACCCAGCCATGCACAGTCACAGAACCCAGCCATGCACAGTCACAGGACCCAGCCATGCACAGTCACAAGTCACAGGACCCAGCCATGCACAGTCACAGGACCCAGCCATGCACAGTCACAAGTCACAGGACCCAGCCATGCACAGTCACAGGTAACAGCACCCAGCCATGCACAGTCACAGAACCCAGCCATGCACAGTCACAGAACCCAGCCATGCACAGTCACAGAACCCAGCCATGCACAGTCACAGAACCCAGCCATGCACAGTCACAGGACCCAGCCATGCACAGTCACAGAACCCAGCCATGCACAGTCACAGAACCCAGCCATGCACAGTCACAGAACCCAGCCATGCACAGTCACAGAACCCAGCCATGCACAGTCACAGGACCCAGCCATGCACAGTCACAGAACCCAGCCATGCACAGTCACAGAACCCAGCCATGCACAGTCACAGGTAACAGCACCCAGCCATGCACAGTCACAAGTTACAGGACCCAGTCATGCACAGTCACAAGATCCAGCCATGCACAGTCACAGGTCACAGCACCCAGCCATGCACAGTCACAAGACCCAGCCATGCACAGTCACAGAACCCAGCCATGCACAGTCACAGAACCCAGCCATGCACAGTCACAGGTAACAGCACCCAGCCATGCACAGTCACAGGTAACAGCACCCAGCCATGCACAGTCACAGAACCCAGCCATGCACAGTCACAGAACCCAGCCATGCACAGTCACAGAACCCAGCCATGCACAGTCACAGGTAACAGCACCCAGCCATGCACAGTCACAGAACCCAGCCATGCACAGTCACAGAACCCAGCCATGCACAGTCACAAGACCCAGCCATGCACAGTCACAGAACCCAGCCATGCACAGTCACAAGACCCAGCCATGCACAGTCACAGGTAACAGCACCCAGCCATGCACAGTCACAGAACCCAGCCATGCACAGTCACAGAACCCAGCCATGCACAGTCACAGGTAACAGAACCCAGCCATGCACAGTCACAGAACCCAGCCATGCACAGTCACAGAACCCAGCCATGCACAGTCACAGGTAACAGCACCCAGCCATGCACAGTCACAAGTTACAGGACCCAGCCATGCACAGTCACAGAACCCAGCCATGCACAGTCACAAGATCCAGCCATGCACAGTCACAGGTCACAGCACCCAGCCATGCACAGTCACAAGACCCAGCCATGCACAGTCACAGGTAACAGCACCCAGCCATGCACAGTCACAGGACCCAGCCATGCACAGTCACAGGACCCAGCCATGCACAGTCACAGAACCCAGCCATGCACAGTCACAGAACCCAGCCATGCACAGTCACAGGTAACAGAACCCAGCCATGCACAGTCACAGAACCCAGCCATGCACAGTCACAGGTAACAGCACCCAGCCATGCACAGTCACAGAACCCAGCCATGCACAGTCACAAGACCCAGCCATGCACAGTCACAGAACCCAGCCATGCACAGTCACAGGTAACAGCACCCAGCCATGCACAGTCACAGAACCCAGCCATGCACAGTCACAGAACCCAGCCATGCACAGTCACAGAACCCAGCCATGCACAGTCACAGGTAACAGCACCCAGCCATGCACAGTCACAGGACCCAGCCATGCACAGTCACAGGTAACAGCACCCAGCCATGCACAGTCACAGCACCCAGCCATGCACAGTCACAGGTCACAGCACCCAGCCATGCACAGTCACAAGACCCAGCCATGCACAGTCACAGGTACCAGCACCCAGCCATGCACAGTCACAGCACTCATCCACAAGTTACAGAAGCCAGTCATGCACAACTGCAGATCACAGCACCCAGCAGTGCACAAGTCACGATGTGAATTGCATGTGTTCTACCCACCTTCAGTGCTCTTGCCCTTTGGCACCTCCACCCCCCACGCCTCTGCAATGTGAGTGAGCAGGATCTGGGTGTATTTGCGGTGCGCCAGCTGGTCCCAGTGAATGGCGTCTCTACAGCGGCGGTGCAAGTCGAAGCGGAAGTGGTAGTACATGTCTACGATGTCTATATTATACAGGCTGGCCAGGGTGACCCCACAGAAGTTCCCCTCAATGATGTCCAAGCGCACATTGCGTTTTAAGTTCTGTAACAAGGAGACATCTGAGAAACACGAATAAAAAGGCAAAAACAGAACATAACCACGACAAACTAACTACACAATAAAAAAAAAACAAACTCCCACTGATGCATTTTTATGCACTGACATGTCTCTACAATTCAAAGGGTTAAAAGTCCCATTGAAAGTGGATCTCTCACCTCTATAAGAGTTTGCTGCTATGTACTCTTCTTAAAAAGTTAACAAACAATCTGTAATGTTTTTTTTTTTTTACTTAACCCCTTAAGGACCGGACGTTATGGGACATTTCCGTCCCATAACGACCGCATAGGGGCACTTTGAGGCGCCGGTACACGTGACCTGTCACGTGTATCGGCGCGTCACTATGGGGCTTGAAACAGATCGCTCCGATCTTGGAGCGGTCTATTTCATGCCCTATTTTTACTTACAGCCCTCCCGGTAGAGCGCTGTAAGTAAAAAGTACGTGACGTACCAGGACCGTCAAGGGTCTTTCAAGCAAGTTTACCCTTGACGGTCCTGGTACGTCAAGGGTCCCTAAGGGGTTAAGGAAGGCTATAGTGAAGTTTTCAATTTTAAAAGTGAGCAAGTGACGTTAAGTTCAGGACAGGCTGTGTCACAACTCTGCCTGAGACCTGTCAGTCTTCGTCTGCTCCATGTACTGCCTTGATCCAGCCTCCTCCGATGAAGGAGGTTTCCTCCATATAAGCTGGAGCGCTCTCTTGCCAATGACCATTGCAGCTCAAACAGAGGAATCCTGCATCATTGAAGGAGGCTGGATCAAGGCAATATGTGGGGAGGGGAGCAGATGAAGATATTAAAGCGGAACTTTCACCTAACCACAAATTTGCTTTAAAGGGATAGTAATACTTAAAATGTAAAAAAAAAATATGTTGTAGAGTTTACCCCCCTGAGTAAAACAAGAGTACTCCCACTGCTGAAAGGTGTTTCATTCAAAAGTTATTAATTTTCAAAGTTGAATTTTTTAGGTGCAATATCACAGTGGCCTGAAATTGTACAATGGCGCTGTTGCTACACCATCCTATGGAGATTTATGGTCAACTGACCAGAGCTGTCCATAGGATGGTGTAGCAACAGCGCCACTGTACAATTTCAGGCCACTGTGATATTGCACCTAAAAAATTCAACTTTGAAAATTAATACCTTTTGAATGAAACACCTTTCAGCAGTGGGAGTACCCTTGTTTTATTCAGGGGGATAAACCCTATAACATTTTTTTTTTACATTTTAAGTATTACTATCCCTTTAATCCATTTATTTTACCGATTGTAACTGTGCTGAGTTTTTTTTTTTTTTTGTTAAGAAAAAAAAACAACAAAAAAAACAAACAAAAAAACGCGATAGAAATGAAGTTTGAGGGTTTACCTTTTCCCTCTTGATGCCTTCTCATTCTAAGCGGCACAATTTGTGCCGAGGAGAACACAGGAGAGATCCTCCTCCCCGTTGGTCTGTCAGTAAGCTGGAGAACTCTCAGTGGTGGAGATCGATATCTAGCCAATGAGAGTGCTCCAGCTTACTGACAGACCAGCAGGGAGGAGGATCTCCTGTATTCTCATCTAGCCAATTAGAGTACTCCAGCGTACTGACAGACCAGCGGGGCGGAGGATCTCCTGTATTCTCATCTAGCCAATGAGAGTGCTCCAGCTTACTGACAGACCAGCGGGGAGGAGGATCTCCTGTATTCTCATCTAGCCAATTAGAGTACTCCAGCTTACTGACAGACCAGCGGGGAGGAGGATCTCCTGTATTCTCATCTAGCCAATGAGAGTGCTCCAGCTTACTGACAGACCAGCGGGGAGGAGGATCTCCTGTATTCTCATCTAGCCAATGAGAGTACTCCAGCTTACTGACAGACCAGCGGGGAGGAGGATCTCCTGTATTCTCATCTAGCCAATGAGAGTACACCAGCTTACTGACGGACCAGCAGGGTGGAGGATCTCCTGTATTCTCATCTAGCCAGTGAGAGTACTCCAGCTTACTGACAGACCAGCAGGGCGAAGGATCTCCTGTATTCTCATCTAGCCAATGAGAGTACTCCAGCTTACTGACAGACCAGCGGGGCGAAGGATCTCCTGTATTCTCATCTAGCCAATGAGAGTACTCCAGCTTACTGACAGACCAGCGGGGCGGAGGATCTCCTGTATTCTCATCTAGCCAATGAGAGTACTCCAGCGTACTGACAGACCAGCGGGGCGGAGGATCTCCTGTATTCTCATCTAGCCAATGAGAGTACTCCAGCTTACTGACAGACCAGCAGGGAGGAGGATCTCCTGTATTCTCATCTAGCCAATGAAAGTACTCCAGCTTACTGACAGACCAGCGGGGCGGAGGATCTCCTGTATTCTCATCTAGCCAGTGAGAGTGCTCCAGCTTACTGACAGACCAGCAGGGAGGAGGATCTCCTGTATTCTCATCTAGCCAATGAGAGTACTCCAGCTTACTGACAGACCAGCAGGGCGGAGGATCTCCTGTATTCTCATCTAGCCAATGAGAGTACTCTAGCTTACTGACAGACCAGCGGGGCGGAGGATCTCCTGTATTCTCATCTAGCCAGTGAGAGTACTCCAGCTTACTGACAGACCAGCGAGGCGGAGGATCTCCTGTATTCTCATCTAGCCAATGAGAGTACTCCAGCGTACTGACAGACCAGCAGGGCGGAGGATCTCCTGTATTCTCATCTAGCCAGTGAGAGTACTCCAGCTTACTGACAGACCAGCAGGGCGGAGGATCTCCTGTATTCTCATCTAGCCAATGAGAGTACTCCAGCTTACTGACAGACCAGCGGGGCGGAGGATCACCTGTATTCTCATCTAGCCAGTGAGAGTACTCCAGCGTACTGACAGACCAGCAGGGCGGAGGATCTCCTGTATTCTCATCTAGCCAATGAGAGTACTCCAGCTTACTGACAGACCAGCGGGGCGGAGGATCTCCTGTATTCTCATCTAGCCAATTAGAGTACTCCAGCGTACTGACAGACCAGCGGGGAGGAGGATCACTTGTATTCTCATCTAGCCAATTAGATTACTCCAGCTTACTGACAGACCAGCGGGGAAGAGGATCTCCTGTATTCTCATCTAGCCAATGAGAGTACTCCAGCTTACTGACAGACCAGTGGGGAGGAGGATCACCTGTATTCTCATCTAGCCAATTAGATTACTCAAGCTTACTGACAGACCAGCGGGGAAGAGGATCTCCTGTATTCTCATCTAGCCAATGAGAGTACTCCAGCGTACTGACAGACCAGCGGGGCGGAGGATCTCCTGTATTCTCATCTAGCCAATTAGAGTACTCCAGCTTACTGACAGACCAGTGGGGAGGAGGATCACCTGTATTCTCATCTAGCCAATTAGATTACTCCAGCTTACTGACAGACCAGCAGGGCGGAGGATCTCCTGTATTCTCATCTAGCCAATTAGAGTACTCCAGCTTACTGACAGACCAGTGGGGAGGAGGATCACCTGTATTCTCATCTAGCCAATTAGATTACTCCAGCTTACTGACAGACCAGCGGGGAAGAGGATCTCCTGTATTCTCATCTAGCCAATGAGAGTACTCCAGCGTACTGACAGACCAGCGGGGCAGAGGATCTCCTGTATTCTCATCTAGCCAATTAGAGTACTCCAGCTTACTGACAGACCAGTGGGGAGGAGGATCACCTGTATTCTCATCTAGCCAATTAGATTACTCCAGCTTACTGACAGACCAGCAGGGAGGAGGATCTCCTGTATTCTCATCTAGCCAATGAGAGTACTCCAGCGTACTGACAGACCAGCAGGGAGGAGGATCTCCTGTATTCTCATCTAGCCAATTAGATTACTCCAGCTTACTGACAGACCAGCGGGGAGGAGGATCTCCTGTATTCTCATCTAGCCAATGAGAGTACTCCAGCGTACTGACAGACCAGCGGGGCGGAGGATCTCCTGTATTCTCATCTAGCCAGTGAGAGTACTCCAGCTTACTGACAGACCAGCGGGGCGGAGGATCTCCTGTATTCTCATCTAGCCAATGAGAGTACTCCAGCTTACTGACAGACCAGCAGGGCGGAGGATCTCCTGTATTCTCATCTAGCCAATGAGAGTACTCCAGCTTACTGACAGACCAGCAGGGCGAAGGATCTCCTGTATTCTCATCTAGCCAGTGAGAGTGCTCCAGCTTACTGACAGACCAGCGGGGCGGAGGATCTCCTGTATTCTCATCTAGCCAATGAGAGTACTCCAGCTTACTGACAGACCAGCAGGGCGGAGGATCTCCTGTATTCTCATCTAGCCAATGAGAGTACTCCAGCTTACTGACAGACCAGCAGGGCGGAGGATCTCCTGTATTCTCATCTAGCCAATGAGAGTGCTCCAGCTTACTGACAGACCAGCGGGGCGGAGGATCTCCTGTATTCTCATCTAGCCAATGAGAGTACTCCAGCTTACTGACAGACCAGCGGGGAGGAGGATCTCCTGTATTCTCATCTAGCCAGTGAGAGTACTCCAGCTTACTGACAGACCAGCAGGGCGGAGGATCTCCTGTATTCTCATCTAGCCAGTGAGAGTGCTCCAGCGTACTGACAGACCAGCGGGGAGGAGGATCTCCTGTATTCTCATCTAGCCAATGAGAGTGCTCCAGTGTACTGACAGACCAGCAGGGCGGAGGATCTCCTGTATTCTCATCTAGCCAATGAGAGTACTCCAGCTTACTGACAGACCAGCAGGGCGGAGGATCTCCTGTATTCTCATCTAGCCAATGAGAGTACTCCAGCTTACTGACAGACCAGCGGGGAGGAGGATCTCCTGTATTCTCATCTAGCCAATGAGAGTACTCCAGCTTACTGACAGACCAGCAGGGAGGAGGATCTCCTGTATTCTCATCTAGCCAATAAGAGTGCTCCAGTGTACTGACAGACCAGCAGGGCAGAGGATCTCCTGTATTCTCATCTAGCCAATGAGAGTACTCCAGCTTACTGACAGACCAGCAGGTCGGAGGATCTCCTGTATTCTCATCTAGCCAATGAGAGTACTCCAGCTTACTGACAGACCAGCGGGGAGGAGGATCTCCTGTATTCTCATCTAGCCAATGAGAGTACTCCAGCTTACTGACAGACCAGCAGGGCGAAGGATCTCCTGTATTCTCATCTAGCCAATGAGAGTACTCCAGCTTACTGACAGACCAGCAGGGCGGAGGATCTCCTGTATTCTCATCTAGCCAATGAGAGTACTCCAGCTTACTGACAGACCAGCAGGGCGAAGGATCTCCTGTATTCTCATCTAGCCAATGAGAGTGCTCCAGCTTACTGACAGACCAGCGGGGAGGAGGATCTCCTGTATTCTCATCTAGCCAATGAAAGTACTCCAGCTTACTGACAGACCAGCGGGGCGGAGGATCTCCTGTATTCTCATCTAGCCAATGAGAGTACTCCAGCATACTGACAGACCAGCGGGGAGGAGGATCTCCTGTATTCTCATCTAGCCAATGAGAGTACTCCAGCTTACTGACAGACCAGCAGGGAGGAGGATCTCCTGTATTCTCATCTAGCCAATGAGAGTACTCCAGCTTACTGACAGACCAGCAGGGCGGAGGATCTCCTGTATTCTCATCTAGCCAATGAGAGTACTCTAGCTTACTGACAGACCAGCGGGGCGGAGGATCTCCTGTATTCTCATCTAGCCAGTGAGAGTACTCCAGCTTACTGACAGACCAGCAGGGAGGAGGATCTCCTGTATTCTCATCTAGCCAATGAGAGTGCTCCAGCGTACTGACAGACCAGCAGGGCGGAGGATCTCCTGTATTCTCATCTAGCCAATTAGAGTACTCCAGCTTACTGACAGACCAGCGGGGAGGAGGATCTCCTGTATTCTCATCTAGCCAATGAGAGTACTCCAGCTTACTGACAGACCAGCAGGGCGGAGGATCTCCTGTATTCTCATCTAGCCAATGAGAGTACTCCAGCGTACTGACAGACCAGCGGGGCGGAGGATCTCCTGTATTCTCATCTAGCCAGTGAGAGTACTCCAGCTTACTGACAGACCAGCGGGGCGGAGGATCTCCTGTATTCTCATCTAGCCAATGAGAGTACTCCAGCTTACTGACAGACCAGCAGGGCGGAGGATCTCCTGTATTCTCATCTAGCCAATGAGAGTACTCCAGCTTACTGACAGACCAGCAGGGCGAAGGATCTCCTGTATTCTCATCTAGCCAGTGAGAGTACTCCAGCTTACTGACAGACCAGCAGGGCGGAGGATCTCCTGTATTCTCATCTAGCCAATCAGAGTACTCCAGCTTACTGACAGACCAGCAGGGCGGAGGATCTCCTGTATTCTCATCTAGCCAATGAGAGTGCTCCAGCTTACTGACAGACCAGCGGGGCGGAGGATCTCCTGTATTCTCATCTAGCCAATGAGAGTACTCCAGCTTACTGACAGACCAGCGGGGAGGAGGATCTCCTGTATTCTCATCTAGCCAGTGAGAGTACTCCAGCTTACTGACAGACCAGCAGGGCGGAGGATCTCCTGTATTCTCATCTAGCCAGTGAGAGTGCTCCAGCGTACTGACAGACCAGCGGGGAGGAGGATCTCCTGTATTCTCATCTAGCCAATGAGAGTGCTCCAGTGTACTGACAGACCAGCAGGGCGGAGGATCTCCTGTATTCTCATCTAGCCAATGAGAGTACTCCAGCTTACTGACAGACCAGCAGGGCGGAGGATCTCCTGTATTCTCATCTAGCCAATGAGAGTACTCCAGCTTACTGACAGACCAGCGGGGAGGAGGATCTCCTGTATTCTCATCTAGCCAATGAGAGTACTCCAGCTTACTGACAGACCAGCAGGGAGGAGGATCTCCTGTATTCTCATCTAGCCAATGAGAGTGCTCCAGTGTACTGACAGACCAGCAGGGTGGAGGATCTCCTGTATTCTCATCTAGCCAATGAGAGTACTCCAGCTTACTGACAGACCAGCAGGGCGGAGGATCTCCTGTATTCTCATCTAGCCAATGAGAGTACTCCAGCTTACTGACAGACCAGCGGGGCGGAGGATCTCCTGTATTCTCATCTAGCCAGTGAGAGTACTCCAGCTTACTGACAGACCAGCAGGGCAGAGGATCTCCTGTATTCTCATCTAGCCAATGAGAGTACTCCAGCTTACTGACTGACCAGCAGGCAGGAGGATCTCCTGTATTCTCATCTGCAAGATGGTGCCGATCAGAATGAGGAGAAGAGGTAAAAAATTAACCCTCAAACTTCATTTGTATTGCATTTTTTTAAAAAAAACAAGACCCAGCACAGTTACAATCGGTATAATGAGTGGATTAAAGCAAACTTGTGCTTAGGTGAAAGTTCCGCTTTAACTTTATAAGAAGATTACATAGAGGCAAACTCTTATAGAGGCAAGAGATCCACTTTAAATGAGCAATAATGTTTCCTTATGAAAAAATTCTATTGTAATTCTTTTAATGCTGAAAACATCTGGGATATGTTTTATTAAAAACTTTTTACAGTAGAATTTTATTAATTTAAAATTAATTACTTACTATGAAAAGCCATAGTCACAAAGAAGAGTTTGAGAACAAATAACTTCTGAAAGAAGCATCCTGTTGCATTGACGTACTATTGTTTACATTGAGCAGGTGGCTCTCTACAACGTTTTTGTTTTTCCATAAGAAGGTCACCGTGGAGACGGTCTGCCCCAGAACTGTTCCAAGTTTGAACACACATACAGATGGACACACATACAGATGGACACACATACAGATAGACACACATGCAGATGGACACATATACGGATGGACACACATACAGACGGACATACATACAGACAGACATACATACAGACACACATACAGATAGACACACATACAGATGGACACACATACAGATAGACGCACATACAGATGGACACACATACAGACGGACATACATACAGACGGACACACACATACAGAAGGACACACATACAGATAGACACACATACAGACGGACACACATACAGACAGACACACATACAGACGGACACATACAGACGGACACACATACAGACGGTCATACATACAGATGGACACACATACAGATAGACACACATACAGACAGACACACATACAGATGGACACACATACAGACGGACACATACAGACGGACATACATACAGATGGACACACATACAGACAGACACACATACAGACAGACACACATACAGATGGACACACATACAGACACACATACAGACGGACATACATACAGAAGGACACACATACAGACAGACACACATACAGACAGACACACATACAGACAGACACACATACAGATGGACACACATACAGACAGACACACATACAGATGGACACACATACAGATGGACACACATACAGACGGACACATATACAGATGGACACACATACAGAAAGACACACATACAGATGGACACACATACAGACAGACACACGTACAGATGGACACACATACAGACAGACACACATACAGATGGACACACATACAGACAGACACACATACAGATGGACACACATACAGATGGACACACATACAGATGGACACACAGAGTAAGAGACAAACAGAAAAAAAGAGAGCTTCTCCTAGTGTAGGGTCAGGTGAGAGAAAGGACAGGGAGATAGGAAACGGGCCGGGTGGGAGAAAGGACAGGGAGATAGGAAACGGGCCGGGTGAGAGAAAGGACAGGGAGATAGGAAACGGGCCGGGTGGGAGGAAGGACAGGGAGATAGGAAACGGGCCGGGTGAGAGAAAGGACAGGGAGATAGGAAACGGGCCGGGTGGGAGGAAGGACAGGGAGATAGGAAACGGGCCGGGTGGGAGGAAGGACAGGGAGATAGGAAACGGGCCGGGTGAGAGAAAGGACAGGGAGATAGGAAACGGGCCGGGTGGGAGGAAGGATAGGGAGATAGGAAACGGGCCGGGTGGGAGGAAGGACAGGGAGATAGGAAATGGGCCGGGTGGGAGGAAGGACAGGGAGATAGGAAACGGACCGGATGGGAGGAAGGACAGGGAGATAGGAAACGGGCCGGGTGGGAGGAAGGACAGGGAGATAGGAAACGGGCCGGGTGGGAGGAAGGACAGGGAGATAGGAAACGGGCCGGGTGGGAGGAAGGACAGGGAGATAGGAAACGGGCCGGATGGGAGGAAGGACGGGAAGATGGTGAACAGGCCGGGTGGGAGGAATGACGGGGACATGGCAAACGGGTCGGGTGGGAGGAAGGACGGGAAGATGGTGAACAGGCCGGGTGGGAGGAATGACGGGGACATGGCAAACGGGTCGGGTGGGAGGAAGGAAAGGAAGATGTCAAACAGGCAGGGTGGGAAAGACGGGAAGATGGTGGGGTGGGAAGAAGGATTGGGACATGGTAAACGGGCCAGGTGGGAGGAAGGACGGGGAGATGGTAAACGGGCCAGGTGGGAGGAGGGATGGGGAGATGGTAAACGGGCCAGGTGGGAGGAAGGACGGGGAGATGGTAAACGGGCCGGGTGGGAGGAAGGACGGGGAGATGGTGAACGGGCCAGGTGGGAGGAAGGAAGTGGAGATGGTGAACAGGCAGGGTGGGAGGAATGACGGGGACATTGTGAATGGGTCAGGTGGGAGAAAGGACAGGGAGATAGCAAACGGGCCGCATGGGAGGAAGGACGGGAAGATGGTGAACAGGCAGGGTGGCGAACGGGTCAGGTGGGAGGAAGGACAGGGAGATGTCAAACAGGCCGGGTGGGAAGGACAGGAAGATGGCAAACTGGCCGGGTGGCAGGAAGGATGGGGAGATGGAAAATGGGCCAGGTGGGAGGAAGGATGAGGAGATGGTGAACGGGCCAGGTGGGAGGAATGACGGGGACATGGCGAACAGGTCGGGTGGGAGAAAGGACAGGGAGATGGCAAACGGGCCAGGTGGGAGGAAGGACAGGGGACATGGTGAACAGGCCAGGTGGGAAGAAGGATGGGGAAAGATGGTGAACGGGCCGTGTGGGAGGAAGGACAGGGCGAATGGGCTGGGTGGGAGATGGCAAACAGGTTGGGAGGAAGGAAGGACAGAGAGATGGTGACCAGGCAGGCTGGTAGGAAAGATGGGGAGATGGTGAAAGGGTTGGGTGGGAGGAAGGACAGGGAGATGGAGAACAGGTTGGGTGGGAGGACGGATGGACGGGGAGATGGCGAACGGGTTGGGTGGGAGAAAGGATGGGGAGATGGCGAACGGGCTGGGAGGGAGGAAGGATGGGGGGGAGTTGGTGAACGGGCCAGGTGGGAGGAAGAACAGGGCGATGGCAAACGGGCCGGGTGGGAGGAAGAACAGGGTGATGGTGAACCGGTTTGGTGGGAGGAAGAACGGGGAGACGGTGAACGGGTTGGGTGGGAGAAAGGACGGGGAGATGGTGAACGGGCCAGGAGGGAGGAAGGATGGGGGGAGTGTCACAGTAGCGGCGGCTGCCGAGCCGACCGCTAACTTACCTGCTGGTTCGCCAGCTTTTGCTTCTGCAGCGTGCGGTCCGTTCCTTCCTGCAGCCTGCCGCAGCCTCTTCCGGCGGGCTCTCAGTGTGCCTTGGCGTGCGTCCAGCTAGACGCGTGTCTGTATTTAAAGAGACAGGCACACATTTTTTGTCTCCTCCTCTTCCTGGGGGCTGCTCCTTATAAACCACTGGACACTACTCTCAGTTGCCCTTTCGTGGTGTCCAGTGAGGTTGTAGTACTGACTATCTGTTCTGGTTATGACCATTGGCTTGTTCTGACTATCCGCTCTGTGTATGATCTTGGCTTGTCTGACAACCATTCTGGTGCATAATCTGCGGCTCTGGTAGACTACCCTCTATGTGTATGACCCGGGCCTGGCTGACTATCCGTTCTGGTGCTGACGTTTGGCTTTACCTGATTTCCCGTGCTGTGCGTTACGCTGGTTGGTCCCGTTACCCCTGGGATCAGACCTATAGCTCATTTCTTGTATATCGCTATCTACCTTGGTTGGCCTGCGGTTGTCAACTGCGCAACCAGCATACAAACGCTCCAGGGGATAGCCGTTGGGCACCTTGGTAGCTCTAGTGACCTCTCGATCCTGGTTTCTGGTAGTACAGGTGCGGACCTGTCGGGCGTTTTCTATCTTTGTGGTACAGGTGCGGACCTGTCGGGCGATTCCTACCTTGGTTGTACAGGTGCGGACCTGTTGGGCGTTCCTACCTTGGTTAGCACAGGTGCGGACCTGTCGGGCGTTTCACACAGTTGGCCGGGAAATTGCGGACCGGTAGTGGATCTCCGGTGCGGACCTGAGTCAAGTCCTTCCTTGCTATCTTTGGGGCTCAGTTCCTTGTCTTCGGAAGAACAGTATTGCTGCCAACCGTGTTGCATTGTACTTTTCTGTACTTTTGCCTGTGTTTGTGTTTCTTAATAAAATCTGGTGAAATAGTACCGACTCCAGTATCGTTATTACTGCCATGTCAGTACGAAAGGGCCATGACTACGGACGGTACTAGCAACCCTTCTAACCAAGACCTCCTAGCCAGAATGGAGGTTCAAGAGCAGCGTATGGATCAAATGACGTTGGCCTTGCAAACCCTGCTGAACCGTACTGCTCATCTCGACCGCCCAGCCGGTCAGTCGGTGGCCTCCCCAGTTGCCAACCCGGCACCGATAGCTTCAGCCAACCCTGATGCAAGTGTGATCAGGGGTTCCTCATGGCATGCTCCTACTCCTCAACGTTATGAGGGAGACCCAGCTCTGTGTCGTGGGTTCTTGAACCAAGTAGGCATATTTATGGAAATGGTTCCACAGGCTTTTCCTAACGATCGTAGTAGAGTTGGATTTCTCATTTCTCTACTCTCGGGCAAGGCTTTAGCTTGGGCCAATCCATTATGGGAGACTGACAAACCGATTGTGTATGATTTCCTGGCTTTTGTGGATGCCTTCCGTAAAGTCTTCGACATGCCCGGTCGCAAGGCATCGGCTGCCAAGCACCTCATGACGATACGCCAGGGTACTCGTACAGTAGCCGAATATGCGACTGAATTCCGTACCCTGGCAGCTGAGGTTGGGTGGAACAATGAGGCTCTAGTAGCGGCATTCTCTCAGGGCCTATGCGACTTAGTCAAAGACGAAATTGCGGCCCGTGAGTTACCCAGAGACTTAGACGAATTCATATCATTCACTATCCTGATTGATACCAGGATCAGGGAGAGACCTTCCTTCAGGGAGCGTCTGCGTAGACCTCCATCTCGCCTGGCTCCCAGCTTTACTTAACCACCCAGTCCTCCCACACCTCCTGGCTTTGTCTCTGGGGACAGTGAGCCTATGCAGTTGGGAGCGACTCGTCTTTCAGTGGAAGAGAGAGCCTTCCGACGAAGGGAGGGTCTTTGCTTGTATTGTGGTAAAGCCGGTCATTTGTTAAAATCCTGCCCTGTACGGCCGGGAAACGCCCGCACCTAAGGTCCTGTCGGGGACAGATCTTGGGTGGAATATCTCAGTCCCCGGAGGAGGGGAAGGGTAAACCTATCCTCGAGATCTTACTGTCTTGGGGCAACTGCTCCGTAATTGCCGCCGCATTGATCGATTCAGGGGCGGCAGGTCACTTTATTGACTCTGAATTTGCTGAAAGACATGGCATCCCTTTGCAGAACCGCGAGTCTCCTTTGGCCATTGAGGCCATTGATGGGAGGCCCCTTAAACCCTCCCACATCACTCATGAGACTCTACCCTTAACCCTGCGTGTAGGAGCCCTACATTCAGAAACTATTCAGTTCCAGGTTATTCAGTCTCCACATTACGCCATTGTTTTGGGATATCCATGGCTGCAGAAGCATAACCCCAGGATAGACTGGGGGACCTGTGACATAATCTCCTGGGCTTCCAGTTGTACAAGTTCCTGTCTGGCTCACCCTACGAGACTATTCTGTACGTCCTCTCCTGGTCTACCAGAGGAGTACACAGCTTTTCGTGATGTGTTTGACAAGGGTCAAGCTGGGGCAGTGCCTCCTCACAGGGCCTATGACTGCGAAATTAACTTGATTCCCGGTACTATTCCTCCTAGGGGCCGTGTTTATCCACTTTCTGCTGAGGAGACAAGGGTTATGGAGGAATATGTTGCTGATGCTCTTGCGAGAGGCATAATCCGTAAGTCCTCTTCACCGGCAGGTGCAGGTTTCTTTTTTGTCAAAAAGAAGGATGGGGAACTGCGTCCCTGTATTGATTACCGTGGTCTAAATAAACTGGTAACCAAGAATGCCTATCCGATACCCCTGATAACCAAATTGTTTGACAGATTAAAAGGGTCCAAGGTATTTACTAAACTCGATTTGAGGGCGGCCTATAACCTTATCCGTATCAAGAGTGGTGACGAATGGAAGACAGCTTTTAATACCCGTAGTGGGCACTATGAGTATTTAGTGATGCCTTTTGGATTGTGCAATGCCCCGGCTGTCTTCCAGGAGTTGATCAATGATGTCCTCAGAGACTTGTTGCAAAGTTCGGTTGTGGTATACCTGGATGATATACTCATACACTCGCCATCTATTGAGACACATTTCATAGATGTGTCAAGGGTTTTACAGCGTCTGAGAGAGAATGGTCTCTACTGTAAGCTCGAGAAATGTGAATTCCATAAATCCCAGGTCACTTTTTTGGGCTACGTGATATCTGCCTCGGGGTTTGCTATGGACCCACAGAAACTATCTGCCATCATACAATGGCCTCGTCCAGTGGGGTTGAAAGCCCTCCAACGCTTTTTGGGCTTTGCTAACTACTATCGTAGGTTTATTAAAAACTTATCCTCGATAGTAAAACCTCTCACGGATCTCACTTGTAAGGGATCAGACGCTTCCAGGTGGTCTCCCAGAGCCATTGGGGCATTCGAGACTCTAAAATCCGCCTTTGCCAAGGCCCCTATCTTAGTGCACCCTAATCCCGCCCTGCCCTTCACATTGGAGGTTGATGCATCTGAGACGGGAGTAGGCGCCCTGATGTCCCAGCGCTCGACTCCTGGGGAGGCGTTGCTTCCTTGTGGATACTTTTCCAAGAAATTGTCTAAGGCGGAAAGGCTGTACGAGATTGGTGATAGAGAACTGCTGGCCATTATATTGGCATTGAAGGAATGGCGTTACCTGCTGGAGGGAACTAGTACTCCGATCTTGATCCTCACGGATCACAAGAACTTAACTTATTTGTCTGAGGCTAAACGTCTGTCTGCCCGCCAAGCCAGATGGGCATTGTTTCTGTCCAGATTTAACTTCATTGTCTCGTATCTCCCGGGCTCTAAGAACATTCGGGCAGACGCCTTATCCCGTCAATATTGTTCTAATTCTGAGGAGGAACCCCCTCCCGCCCCGATTATTCCAGCCGATCGTATTCTGGCTCACATTCGTACTAGTATTACGTCTCCTCTGGGTGAGGAGATTTTGGCTTCCCAGGGTTTGGCTCCTGCAGAGAAACCCGGTGGGAGATGTTTTGTACCAGTTTCACTGCGCACCAGACTGTTGGAAACTTTCCATACCTCCAAAACCGCTGGCCACAATGGACGCGATCAGTTGATCTGGTCCATTTCCCGATTATTTTGGTGGCCCAGCTTGAGGAAAGATTGCGCAGCCTTCGTGGCAGCCTGTCAGACCTGTGCTCAGAATAAATCCCCACGTAGCCTACCTGTGGGTCTCCTTCAACCTATTCCCAATGGGGATCGCCCATGGTCTCATCTGTCCATAGATTTTATGGTTGACCTTCCCGCTTCCCTGGGCCATACGGTGATCCTGATGGTGGTGGACAGATTCTCCAAAATGGCGCATTTTGTACCTTTGAAGGGGTTGCCTTCTGCCCAACAGTTGGCGGAGATATTTGCTAAAGAGGTCTTCCGTTTACATGGCATTCCTAATGTGATTATTTCCGACCGTGGGAGCCAGTTTGTGTCCCGATTCTGGAGATGTTTTTGCACGCAATTGGGGATTCAACTTGCCTTCTCTTCTGCCTACCACCCTCAATCTAATGGTGCCGCCGAACGGTCTAACCAGGGCCTGGAACAATTCCTTCGTTGTTATATAAACCACCACCATGACAATTGGGCTACTTTGTTACCCTGGGCGGAATTTGCCAGGAATTGTGCCATCAACTCCTCTACCCAGAGTTCTCCGTTTTTGATAAATTATGGGTTCCAACCCTCTGTTCTCCCGGAGACCTTTGAGGCACAACCTATTCCGGCTCTGGATGAGCATTTACGGGCTCTCCGCTCCTCTTGGGTACAAGTACAGCATACCCTACATGGTTCTATGCAACGACATAAACGGCAGGCCGACCGTAGGCGACTTCCCGCACCCTCCTTTCAGGTGGGAGATAGGGTATGGCTATCATCCCGGAATCTTAACCTCCAGGTTCCCTGCAACAAATTGGCTCCCCGGTTTGTTGGTCCATTTCGCATCATTCGGAGGGTCAACCCTGTGGCATACGCATTACAGCTACCCGCTACCATGCGCATTCATAATGTTTTTCATGTGTCGCTATTGAAACCTTTAACCTGTAACCGGTTTACTTCTACCTCTTGTCCCCCGGCTCCCATTCAGGTGGGGGACCATGCTGAATTCGAGGTGCAAAGTATACTGGATTCCAGGAGGGTAAGGGGGAGTTTACAATATTTGGTGCACTGGAAGGGCTATGGTCCGGAGGAGCGCTCTTGGGTTCCTTCCAGAGATATGCACGCATCCAGACTGATTCGTAGGTTTCATTCCCGCTTTCCAGACAAACCTCGCCCCGATCCTCGCAGGAGGGACCCTTAAGGGGGTGGTACTGTCACAGTAGCGGCAGCTGCCGAGCCGACCGCTACCTTACCTGCTGGTTCGCCAGCTTTTGCTTCTGCAGCGTGCGGTCCGTTCCTTCCTGCAGCCTGCCGCAGCCTCTTCCGGCGGGCTCTCAGTGTGCCTTGGCGCGCGTCCAGCTAGACGCGTGTCTGTATTTAAAGAGACAGGCACACATTTTTTGTCTCCTACTCTTCCTGGGGGCTGCTCCTTATAAACCACTGGACACTACTCTCAGTTGCCCTTTCGTGGTGTCCAGTGAGGTTGTAGTACTGACTATCTGTTCTGGTTATGACCATTGGCTTGTTCTGACTATCCGCTCTGTGTATGATCTTGGCTTGTCTGACAACCATTCTGGTGCATAATCTGCGGCTCTGGTAGACTACCCTCTATGTGTATGACCCGGGCCTGGCTGACTATCCGTTCTGGTGCTGACGTTTGGCTTTACCTGATTTCCCGTGCTGTGCGTTACGCTGGTTGGTCCCGTTACCCCTGGGATCAGACCTATAGCTCATTTCTTGTATATCGCTATCTACCTTGGTTGGCCTGCGGTTGTCAACTGCGCAACCAGCATACAAACGCTCCAGGGGATAGCCGTTGGGCACCTTGGTAGCTCTAGTGACCTCTCGATCCTGGTTTCTGGTAGTACAGGTGCGGACCTGTCGGGCGTTTTCTATCTTTGTGGTACAGGTGCGGACCTGTCGGGCGATTCCTACCTTGGTTGTACAGGTGCGGACCTGTTGGGCGTTCCTACCTTGGTTAGCACAGGTGCGGACCTGTCGGGCGTTTCACACAGTTGGCCGGGAAATTGCGGACCGGTAGTGGATCTCCGGTGCGGACCTGAGTCAAGTCCTTCCTTGCTATCTTTGGGGCTCAGTTCCTTGTCTTCGGAAGAACAGTATTGCTGCCAACCGTGTTGCATTGTACTTTTCTGTACTTTTGCCTGTGTTTGTGTTTCTTAATAAAATCTGGTGAAATAGTACCGACTCCAGTATCGTTATTACTGCCGTGTCAGGGAGTTGGTGAATGGGCTGGGTGGGAGGAAGGACAGGGACATGGAGAATGGGCTGAGTGGGAGGAAGGACAAGGAGATGGTGAACGCGCCAGAAGGGAAGAAGGACAGAGAGATGGCGAACAGGCTGGGTGGAAGGAAGGATGGGGAGATGGCGAATGGGCCAGATGGGAGCAAGGACAAGGAGAAGGCAAACAGGCAGGGTGGGAGGAAAGACGGAGAGATGACGAACAGGTTTGGTGGGAGGAAGGACGGGGGACATGGTGAACGGGCCAGGTAGGAGGAAGGACAGGGGACATGTCGAATGGGCCGGGTGGGAGGACGGACTGGGAGATGGCGAACGGGTCAGGAGGGAGGGAGGAGAGATGGTGAACAGGCCAGGTGGGAGGAATGTTTGGGAGAGGGAAGGAATGTGATGGGAATGCAGTGTGCCTAGTCAGTGACCTGGTTCTCTGTGGATGGAATATACTGTAGCACAATGCACTAGTGTTGCTGGGCACCTCGAGACCCAAGCTTGCCCAATTAGTGCCATGGCTGTAATTCCTTTTTACCTTTTGCTTTTTGCTGTCCTTGTAGCCCACAGGCATGGCTGTGTTCCATATCACCAGACATTCAGGGTTGAGAACCTCCTTCAGGCGGATGAACAGCTTCTTAAGGTTGGCTTTGTAGTCTTCCATTAGATTGTCCTTATATCTGTGGGGTTTAGCACCAGATTATTTTAATCCCATCTGTGTCCAACGGCTCCTTCATACAGATAGGTTTTTTGTAGAAGCTCTCTGCAACTTTTCTAGCAAATGTGTTTAGTAAGGAATCCCATGAAAATGTTGGTATATTGCAGACCTTCTTCACAGATGATATAACACTGCCAATACACTGGTATCACCCATGTCCCCTGCATTGTGCTCCACATGTGAACACAACATATGAGGAGGTGTGCATGTTTAATGTGCTTGCCATTGAATGTAACCAACAGCATTAGGATTGGTTGTCACCCATGAAGACTAGACTGTGATTGGATAATTGCAAACGGCATCACAATGATTCAACCACTTGTGTGAAAGACTGTCAGAGTGGCCCCACAGGCCCCAGTCCAGACCTTCACTGTTGAAGCTCTACATCATTCATTTCTAGTGCCTAGGAGTTGCAGAAAGCTGCTGGCAGTTGCCTACCTCCATTAGATCGAAACCATGAGAACAGAGACATAGGGGTACAATGCACTGTACTTTAGGTGACAGTGCATGGCAATGGCGTCATTATGGCACTGTCGCAGATGTGAACAAGGCTTAATGTGACATTATAGTAAGGTTTTATCAGCAACCCATTCTCCTAATATGTGCTGTGATGGTCACATGAGGATTTTAGTCTTACATGTTAAAACCTTTTTCTCTTAGTCCATATAGCTTACAGGTATCATGGGGAGGCAACAGCTCCTCCTAGTAGATTGGAAAAAATCTTCAATGAAATTGCAGGGGAGGAGCCTCCCTCTCCTCCTAGCAGGCTACCCAGCCACTCTCCTCCAGCTAGATTTGTGATACTAAACCTAAGCTAGACAGAGAGATGAAGAAGAGAAAACTCCTGTGAGAATGGAGCCAATAGGACTCACACGTTCAGCCACAGGAGACCAAGCATGGTTCCTTTCACTGGGTGGGAGACCTGTACACTATATGGACTAAAAGAAAAGGATTTAACAGGTAAGACTAAAATCCTCTTTTCTCTGTCGTCTGATATAGCTTACAGGCACCATGGGGATGTACCAACATTGAGTTCCGGGGTGGGAAAAAATGAAGGAAAGGACCAAGTGCAGGTCCCCATGATACCACAGCCCCAGTGATCTATCCAGACTTGGAACAGCCCAAACTAACTATCACGGTGCCTGTGATTGCCTCCAGAGCCTGTGCATATAAGCGACATTGCATTACTTCCTTCGCTATTCTTATAAGCCGCTGTTAATTGCCAGAGTGAGTCACTGCCTACATGCTAGGCCTTAAAGGCCTCAGTCTGTCTTTACTCCAGTGCCCTTTTGTGGTGTACCTGTGCGATATAGCTCTTGTGATTCTGATGCTCGATGACTCCTGGCTATGTTTTGACTTCGGCTACGTTTGATCCCTGACTGTTTACTCTCTCTGGTTTGACTCCTGGCACTAGCTGACTACCTGCTCCGGTTTGACTCCTGGCTTTGGCTGACTACCCGCTCTTGGTTTGACTCCTGGCTCTGGCTGATTACTAGCACCGGTTTGACTCCTGGCTTTGGCCGACTACCCACTCTGTACTGACCCGGCTCCGACTGACTTTGATCCTCTATACCTGCGGCCTACTGTCTCCATTTGAGCTCCTTCATTCGAGCGGTGCTCAGTCTGTGTCGGTCCGTGCCACTGGCATTCTTTCTATCTCCTTTCTGCGCCATTGGCTACCATAGTGTGCTAGGGCTTCTCAGTCACCGCTGCCTATTCGACTACCCTAGCATTCTAGGGAGTCTCAGTCACCACTTCCTATTCGGCTACCCTAGCGTTCTAGGGAGTCTCAGTCACCAATGTCTGTTTGGTTACCCTAGCATTCTAGGGATTCCTATTCACTGCTTCCTGCTGGTTTACCCTAATGTTCTAGGGAGTTCTGTCTCTGAGCTCAACCACCCTAACGTACTTGGGGAATTTCCCTCTGTTCTCAGGGGCTTTACAGCTGCTCCTGTACTAGTAGCTACTACCATCCCTGCTACTAGTATTTGTATATAGCCACAGTGGTATTTGCCTCCTTTCAGTAGGGTGATCCTGTGCTTTATCCTTACCTGTCTAGTGAGGGTTGGGGAAGTGCCCAGACACTGTCCTTACACCTGGTCCTGTGAGGGTTGGGGAAGTACTATCTATTTCTTGTTGTTCTATTTCTCAATAATGATATTTATTTTTTTACTGTATCTGTACTTGTCAGTGTTGTTATTCCAAAGTCACCCCGTGACACTAACAAATTGTCAGTGGACACTGAAGAACTGTAACACAGCACACTGAACAAGAGCCAACAGGGCTCAGAAAGATAAAGAACTATAAAGCACAGGAAGGTAAAGTCCTAGACAGGCAAAGCTGCCTCCAAGACTTTCCTGCCAAAACTGGCTTCAGCCAAAGCCAGAACATCAACACGCTAGAGTTTTGGCAAACGTTTGCACAGAAGTCCAAGTGGCCGCCTTTTACAACTGATTAGCAGAGGCCTGATTCTTGTAGGTGCACGAGGCCCCAACAGACCTAGTGGAATGCACTGTGATGAGAAAGGGAACAGGTTGCTTCCTGCGTTCATAAGCCTTGTGAATGGTAGATTTGATCCAAGTTGCAATAGTCAACTTGGATGCCGCATCACCAGCCCTGGGACCCTCGGGATGACAAAAAATGCATCAGTCTGACGGACAGACCTTAATTTAAGGCAGCGCACCACATCCAACAAGTGGAGATCCCTCTCCTTGTCAGATTTAGGGTCAGGACAAAAGGAAGGCACAACAATCTCCTGATTGATGTGGAACTTAGAGACCACCTTAGGAAGAAATTCCTGGGAGGTACAGAGAACAGTCTTATCCTTGTGAAACACAGGAAAGGTGGTTTGCAGGACAGCGCCTTCAAATCAGCCACTCTGCGTACAGAGACTACAGCTAAACGAAAAGCCATCTTCCACGTCAAAAGACGCAAGGGAATGGTAGCCAAGGACTTAAAAGGAGGCCGCTGCAAGACTCCCAAAACAAGGTTAAGGTCCCACTGAGGAGTAGGAGACTTATAAGCAGGGAAAGCATAAGCGACAGACTGAAAGAAGACCTTGAAACCTGGTTCAGTGAAAAAAAGACAGAGAAGGCTGAGGTCTGAACCTTCAAGGAACTAAGGCTAAGGCCCTTGTTCACACCATCCTGCAAAAAAGGCAGGATAGCTGGAAGATCAAAGTCCTGTGAGGACAGATCCCAGTCCACACACCAAGCATGGAAAACAGACCAAACCCTATGATAGGCTTTGGAAGAAACTAGTTTCCTAGCCTTATTCATAGTGGATAACACCTCTGGAGAATAGCCCTTTTTCGTCAAGATGGAGGCCTCAACAGCCATGCTGTCAAAGCCGGATGGCCCACATCCTCCTTCCACAGGCACCCCTGGCGAAGGAGATCCGGTCCGTGTGGCAGTGGAAACAGAGCCTGAGAGATAGATCTAGTAGTTCCGGAAATCAAGACTGGTCCAATATGGAGCAATCAGGACAGTGGGCGTTCTGTCCATCCAAATCTTCCGCAGCACCCTGGCTAGGAGAGGAACTGGAAGAAAGATGTATGCCAGATGACAAGCCCATGGAATCGACAGAGCATCCACGGCAAATGCTAGGGGATCCCTCCAGCATGAGTAAAACATCTGAACCTTCCGGTTGTACCCGGTAGCCGTCAGTCTATCATAGAAAGATCCCACATCTGTACCAGGAGATTGAACACTTCTGGATGAAGCTCCCACTCGCCCAGATCAACAGCGTGTCGACTGAGGAAATCTGAAAGGACGTTTTCTACGCCTGGAATGTGCACCGCTGACATAGGAGGTTAAAATACCTTTGACTTCTAACCAAGCAGCAGGACTTCTGGTGACTCCTTGCTTGTTGATGTAAGCCACTGCCATGGCGTTGTTGGACTGAACTCAAACTGGACACACCATCAAATGGGAGGTCCAATAAGTCAGAATATAGGAACTCACCCTGAGCTCTAGGATGTTGATGCAAAGAAGAGTCTCCTCCTCTGACCATTGGCCCTGAACACTTAGGTGACCCAAGACTGCTCCCCAACCATGCAGGGTGGCATCCGTCGTCACCGTGGTCCAGTAAGGTATCACAAACGGCCTTCCTATTGCCAGACTGGAGAAGTTCGACCACCAGTGAAGGCTCTGAGTTACCTCAAAAGGAAGGGAGACAGACTGTTCTAGGAGATTCGTGTTCCCTCTGCAAACATTGATCACAAACCTCTGAAGTTATCTGGCATGAGCCATGGCAATTGGGACAGCTTCCATGGTGGAGATCATCTTCCACCAGGGAGGAGAACTTCCTCGCTGGAGCTGATGTCCTGGACAGGACTGAAAACACCTTGGAGGTGAGCTGTTGAATTGAGTCCTCTGTCAGGTAGACCATACTCTGCTGAGTATCAAAGCGGAGACCAAGGAACACAAGGTCCTGTGTGGGCAATGGGGCAGACTTGTCTATATTCAGAATCCAACTGTGTTGGAGGAGAATCTGCGCAAAGTCGTGGACTTGACGATCCAGGAGGTCCCCTGAGGGTGTTTTGAGGAGAAGGTCGTCCATGTAAGTGTTACCTGAATCCCCTTGGTGTGCAGGAAGGCAATCAATGCACCCATAAACTTGACTGAACACTTAAGTAGCTGTTGTGAGCCTGAATGGGAGAGATTGAACTGGAAGTGAACCAGTTCGCAGGCAAACCTGAGGCGATGTTGACTTTTCAGATGCACAGGGATGTGCAGATAGGCATCCTGAAGATCCACGGACGCCAGAAATTCCCCCGGACATATTGCTGTAATTACTGAGCACAAGGACTCCATCTTGTAGTGGATCTTGACCACAAACTTGTTGAGGGCCTTGAGTTCCAGGATCGGGCGGCAGCCAACATCCTTCTTGGGAACAACAAAGGAATAAAAGCTGAAACCTCTCTCCTGTTGAGGGACCGGTGTCAGAACTCCCTTGTCCAAGAGAGACTGGACCCCTCAATTGAAAAGCCAGAGCTGTTCCTGTCCCCAAGGGGAGCAAGAAGGGAAGAACCTGAAGGGGGGCAGGGATTTGAATGGAATCTTGTAACCTTCTGAAAGAACCTGCAATACCCACTGATCCGCAAAAGAGCCTGTTTAAACACTCAAAAAGTGATGCAGATGATCCCCACTGGTTACGGACCAGAGTTCAGTAAGTCATGCTAAAGAAAGTTTGGTGGGTTTGGTGGAGGTGTGTTTCGACTTCTGCTGCTGCTTGGGACGCAGGGCCTGAGGTGCCACTGGGTTCTCCCTAAACATTTCACCTTTTTTAGGACAAAAAAGACAATGTATTTTTTCCTGAGGAGTTATCACGTGGCCGTGCTCATGGCCGTAGGCGGCGATATTATTACTTCCTGGTTCTCTGCCTCTCTTTTATTGGCTATGTGATCTTGACTCCGCCCAGGGCCAGCCTTTATATACTCTGTCAAGTCTATACTGAGGCGCCCTTTCGTGGTGTACCTGTTCCTGATGTTAGTTCCTGTTTATGCTCTGATCGTGTATGACCTGGCCTGCCTGAAGACGTTCCTGTGCATCCTGAGTTGCTGTTTCCGTTTCTGACTGATCTGGTTGAGAACCCGCTCTGTTGCTGACTGGTCTGGTTGAGAACCCTCTCCGTTGCTGACTGCTCTGGCTGAGATCCCGCTCCGCTGCTGACTGGTCTGGCTGAGAACCCTCTCCGTGGCTGACTGTGCCTGGCTAGAAACCGCTCCGTTGCCTCTATCTGGCTAGAGATCCACACTGTTGCCTAGTTTGTTGCTCTTTGTCTGTAGTAGTGCTGCGTGGCGTTTCTGTTATCTTGCCGACCGTAGGCTGAGCACCTGTGCTACAGCCGCTTACACTGGTTAACCGCTTCAGGCGGTGTGCACATGCGAAGTACCAGTTCAGTGCTGTATAGCTCTGTCTGTGTTACTCTGAGATCCATCCGTGTCCTCCTCCGCGATCCTAGCTGGGCTCACTCCCTGTGGGAGTTGCAGACATTACTCTGGGCCTTACCTTAGGACCCTTTCTGTGCCTAGATCCTCTATGCAGGATCAGAGCTCCATTGCTTCCTGCAATAGCCGCAAGGCTCAAGAGTCAGCTGTTGCGTGACATTACACCTTGCACATTGTGCTAGGACACAAGTTGCCTTTCGTGTTGTGCTGCCTCGATCCACCCCTAGCATACTAGGGTTTTCCTACCAGTAACGGTTGCCTTAGTCTTGCTGTGACCTTAATCACTGGGGTCAGTGTTGCCTTGTTTCAGCTGGGTTCAATGTCTCTCAGGCATCCGGGTCTCGTGCCAGTTACATTACTCTGGACTCCTAGTGACCTAGGGTCCTGCCACCAGTACCTGGGCTGTGTAGCTTCCGTTTGTCCCTAGTCCACTAGGGTTTGGGTTGCCAATAGTCTCGTGGGCCTCCAGTCTTTTGGGTTCAGGATCAGAACTCTCTTTGGCCAGCCGTTGCCTCCATTATTCCCTAACTTTCTAGGGACTGGCTTGTTATTACTATTACTGTTCTGTTATTGTGGGCCTAACTCGCTGTATGTACTTTATCATAATAAAGTTATTTTAACCTTACCAATCGAGTCTGAGTGTTCATCAAAAACTGTGACAGGAGTATGTTTAGGAGCTTGAGGCAGCAATGTACTCTTATCCCCAGTGGCCTCACTGATGAGTGTCTTCAATTCAGGACCAAAAAGAGAAGAATCCTAAAAAAGAAGCAAAATCAGTGATTTCTTAGAGATCAAGTCAGCAGACCAGATCTTCATCCAGCACCTAGCAGTGACAGAAAAGGCAGATGCTTTGGCTTCAAGCTGAAGAGCATCAGTAACATAATGCTGAGCTTCAGAAATGTTGGCAAAAATTATCGCAGATCAGCTTTAGGGACACCGTTGTGTACAGCAGTAGTCATGTCGAGGAAATACAGCGGGAATTAATCAAGAGACCCCCTAATATTTGTACTCCTCGGATAAGATATACAATAGTATTATAGTGAGATAAATCTGAGATCAGTTCACAAACTAGGATTGATGCGCTACTTCACACTAAATGAATTGGTGGAATGAATTACGCATATTTAGGAAAAAATTATTTTATTGGAATATAAAATGTAATATAAATTAGCAATCAGTGCAATCAGAGTATTAGTGAATATCAAGTGACTTAGTAATATATCTCATATATATGACCAAGTCATATAATAAAATATATTAATGAAATTGGATTACAGCAAAATATATCCGATGATATAGCAAGCCAGCATTACTAGCATTTATGGGGTTAAACCTCACATCAATGTATCCAGAGGTATAAGCTCAACAGTGAACATAGCAGTGTAGCAAGAGTTAATCGTTCATCTGCAGTCCTCAATGTCTACACCCTGTAGATGACACCAAAGCTGTGAGTACATCCCCACATAATAATCTTAAGTATAGAACAATATATGTTTATTTAAAAGCAAAGACTATGAAGTTATATCAATACGTATACAACTATATGATAAAAAGGTAAAATCCTGTTTGACACGCAATACCAGCACTGCCAGAGTTAACTAAAACAGAGGACGTCTTTTGTTCTGCCAGGATTTTTACCATGTGGGGGTGACTATCCCGGCAGATAATTCATGGACGTCCCAACACCACTACGCATGCGATGTGATTAGCACACATGAATTAGGAATCTCTAAAAGTAACCGGATACCAGTTGAGAAACAAAGGCAAAGCTTCCCAAACTGCAATAACAAAGGGTTAATAACAGAGCAGCAATGACCAATCAGAAACAAAGATATTGCATATCATCTGCATGCACACCGGTGTGTTATCACATTCCACAGCATTTACATGCACATTTACACACACAAACATGTGGCCCTGCAGGTGTTAGTATTTTTACCACAAAAGTTATTTCTGTGACAGGGATAGTAACTATATATCCCTAGTAACCCCTTGTATGATCTAAAATTGCTATCCCTCTTATCTCCCACAGTATCACTGTCTATATATATGAATTGGCAATGAGTTATTCTGTTTAGCTTCTGAAATTTTTACTAACACTACTGCCTATACGGCTACTAGGTGGCTGTCCCCATTAGACTGGCAAGATAAAGTGAGCAAAGTCACTCATCTATCCCAGAATAGACTGGGTGATAATAATTCTATCATTTCTTGACTGCTATTGGGGGGAACAGTTAATAAAAAAAATCAATAAAATAAAGAAATTTGTATGCAAAGTGATAGACACAGGAACCCCCTGACACAAGCTGCCACTGGGGAGGACTGAAACTTTACTTGATAGAGTATTTCGTAGACAATTAAAAATGTGTTATAACTATCACTCCTGATGCTGAGGCCATGGGTAAAGTAGCTGAGGGAGCTGCTTTTCGCTTTGTTACAGAAGACTGCTCTACGTCTCCAGAGGTGGACATATTACCTTTGCGGCTGCTTGAGGAGACCAAGGGTGGAGTGTAAGGGGAGGTACTTTTTGTGGTCTCATCATGGGCGGCCAAGGGTTAACTCTCTGCACGTAGCAGAATAAACAACAGAGAAACAGTTATGCAATCCTCAGTTATGCAATACATTTTATCCTGCACTATGATAGGCTTATATCATATCAATTAGGGCGTAGTTTGTATGTACCTCACATTAACAAGTTGTGACACGTCTCTAGGTTCTCACAGCCATTTTGAGACATAGGGCTCGATTTAAAGGCAGCCGTTAGTAAAAAAAATCACTAACGGGTGCGTTAAGTGTCATGTTGCAATTCAAAGATCCATCTAAAGAACAGCTAGCGGCAGTTTCACAATCCTAACGGCCGATACACTTACGTGCATTCAGACGCAGTCAACAACATACCCCAGAGCTATTCAAAGGCTTGCGGTACTGATAACGGCTGAAAAAAAGACACACCTAACGGCTAAAAGTTAAGACCCACTTTTCTTAGCCGTTAGACACTTAACAGGCAAAACAAAACACCCGTTACATAGGAAAATACACAAAATGCTTACCGCACAACCATGTAAATGGGAAAATTATCCCGTGCAATGCCAAAACAACACAAAAACATGCACACACAACACAAATCACTCCACACACAACAACAACCAACACCACAGGGACAACGACACACAAAAAAACAACAACACAGCATGGCACGGAACAATGGGGGTTATCACACAAAGCGGACACCTGAAAATACAAGCTCACCTGGGCAACATCAACACGCGACCTGCACCCCACAAATGCACACCCGCAAACGGCACACACATAACAAGCACAACACACCACATCTTATAACATACACACACCTGCTAACACTTACCTAGACAAAAACAACACACCATTGGTCAGCACTCACCTCATCACCACACCTACGCAACGCCCTAGCAAGTACTTAAAGGGACAACTCAACACACTCACTTGTGGCTTGTTTTCCACTCAGGGAGGGAGAGAGATAGAGAGAGAGAGGTAGACAGATAGAGCAAACAGTATGTTGGGTTACATATTGTTGCGAAGGCTGCGGAGAAGGCATGCAAGGGAGAGAGCTGGGGAACATCAGCAACCTCCAAGCACGCCTGATCAACAGCCTCCACCTGTTGCAAGTGAGGAGGCTCTGGCTCAGCAGCCACACAGGAGCCCATCCCCACCCGGAGGACACCAAACTGCAGATGCACAGCTGCAGCAACAGGATGCTCCCCAGCTGCCACAGGGACCCCTGCAGCAGCCCAGGATGCATAGACGACCACCAAGGCCCAGGGTATACCGCCCAAGGGTCACTCTCTTTGGAATGACCGATGACGAGGTTATTGATCGCAACAGGTTGAGGCCACACAGCATCATTGCCCTGTATGAGGTCATCAAGGATCAGGTGGATCCCATATGCACCCACAACCATGCTCTAACTGGCCTTCAAAAACTCCTGTGTGCCATACACTTCATGGCAAGTGGCGCCTTTCAGTCGACAGAGGGTTACACATCTGGCATGTCTCAGGCCACATTCTCCAGGGTGCTGGCCCAGGTCTTGCCAGCCCTCAAAGGCAAGGCCAGTACCTACATACATTTCCCCATCACCGATATGGAGTGGACACATCTGAAGCAGGGCTTCTATGCAAGGGGAGGCATGCCCAGGGTCATGGGTGCAATAGATTGCACCCATGTCCGTATCAAAGCACCAGAACGTCAGGGACATATGTTCCTGAACCGCAAAAACTTCCACTCCATGAATGTGCAGATGGTGTGTGACAGCAACCTGGCCAGCATGAATGTCTGTGCGAAATTTCCCGGGAGCTGTCACGATTCACATATACTCAGAAATTAATCTGTGCAGAGGGATTTCGAAAATGGGACCTATACAGGCGGGTGGCTTCTGGGTGAGTTAACAGCACCAAATGACACCACATACACATGTGCTAGTACATTCACCACATAAAACATCATTCACACAATATGTGCTCCTTGTCACACCATGTCACTCACTTTCCACAGGTGATGCTGGCTATGAATGCAAGCCATGGCTCCTCACCCCGGTCGCCAATCCCCAAAATGATGCCCAGGAACGATATAACCAGGCTCATGCCAGAACACGGAATGCCATTGAGCGGAACTTCGGCCTCCTCAAGTCCCTATTCCGATGTCTGGACCAATCGGGGGGAGCATTGCAGTATGCACCAGGCAAGGTCTGCGACATCATCATGGCATGTGCCATCCTACATAATATTGCGGTGGACACCAGACTCATCAACGATGTCCATCCCCCACCCAGACTTGAAGACCCTGTGGATATCGTTGAGTGTGAGGAAACCCCAACAGGGATGCAGACAAGGGACAGATTGATCAGGGATCACTTCTGCTGTAAGTATAATACATGTATGCACACAATCCATGCATACACACCCACCACAACACACATGTTCTGTTTCACCCCACAGGATCAGTGACACAGCCCTGACACTGGCTGCAGTATGGACCACTAGCATCAACTATTCCGTGGACCAGTCAGATTGGGCCTAGAGATTCCGAATACATCTGACAACCTGCCGTCCATGTTGATACTGCTACCTCAAGGATATCATGCATGCCCCCCTGGAAACCAAGGTACAACACTTTAACCTTGTTCAGCATATCCCACAGCTCCCTAGGCACCAACTAAAGTGTTCTGCTAGGATCAGACCCATAGCAACCATGATACCCCTGTAGCGAGGGAGTCTCATCAAAGCCAATGCATCAGATAGCACTCTGTCATATAAGGGGTTCAGGGGGCATTCGAGGCGACATGGGACCAGTAGCTTGCTACAGCTGAAGAAAGCAGCAGAGGGGTGGATCTACAGTAATAGTGTGTTACACAACATGGAGCTCATGAAATGTGGATCACATCTCCATGGACACCATGCTGCCCTGTGTGTGTGTGTGTGTGTGTGCAGTGATATGTGCCCCAGAAAGAAATACACACATTAACAAATATGTCCTACTAGTGCCATGAACCAAACATATCTGGCCTGTCTCTGACAGTGGCAGCCCAAATATATTGTTGTCAGGAAGCTATTAGGACATATTTGTTGATGTAACCATGTCAGGGGCAAATATCCCTAAGGATGGTTAACATCCCCTTAGTTCCCCCCATGATGGTTCATAGACCAGTACACAACACATTACAAAGCAGTGGTTTGTGTAGACTTATGTAATGGGAAAGATTAAGAGGATCATGATGTTGTAGCTGTTGCATGACGATCACTTCGAGGGTGATGTTTCAAATCCTGTCCTTTTGTCCCACAGGCATCCATAGCACGATCCCTCCTTGAACAGAGGTGTTTCCATATGACTGGACTGAAGTCTGGACAACACTTCCATGAAGCTCACCCCTTGGTGTTTCAAGTGATTGTGTTGGTGATGCAATGTTTGACCTGATGTTCACAGCAACCTCTACTGGAACATTCACATATGGACACGAATTCATGTGTGTACTAACATCCAGGTATCACACCTGTACAGTAAGACTGCTCATACACAGATGCCAAACTATGTGGACAACACATGAGCAGTTCACTAGCATTTCTAATGTATTCCTATTTAGTTCAGATGTACCGTTTTGTGCTCATACAAGTGTTTAATGCATATTGGCTAAATACACAAGAAACATCACTACTCAATCCGTGTCTGTATGAATGAATGTTGGATCAAACACCTGTCAATGTGGAACCATACCCAAGGCTAGAGTATCCCTCATACAAAGGAAGGCATGATTTACATCACAGGAGTCCATTAGTTGCCTGACCATGAGTGGACTTTGTGATGTATACATGCAATGACATGATGGCTGTGATACACTGATGTGTGTTGTGAGTGATTAGCTGGTGATACAGGGGACACACTTCCACTGTGATGTGATGTCCACGGTTTGTGTGTTGCTCAATATAATAAATGTCCTGAGATTGCTGTAGGTTGTCATATCTCAGTACATGGGCTACATCAACAAACAACCATGTGGACAAGTGTTATCACTGGTGAAGTGTGTTACAACCTTAGTTAAACAACAACACAACTTAAAGGGATAGTAAACCTTGAAAATAAGTTTATTTCACATTGTAGCCCTTTAAAAAACATGAAAAATGATATGTCTTATCTACCAAACATATATGGTTTGGGAGATAAGACATATCATTTTACATGTTTTTTTAAGGGCTACAATATAGAATGAACTTATTTTCAAGGTTTACTATCCCTTTAATACATAAGCCAATGCTCAGCCTAAGGTTCCAATGTGCGTGCTACACAATGAAATCTTAGGAAGATCATTGGGTTATCCAGTAAGTTAGGCTGTGATTCAAACTCCTGTTGTGCAACGGACTTGCTGGAGAACACAATGCTCACCCTAGGATCACAATGTGTAACACACACATTGAGATCCTAGGGTGTACATTGTGTTCCCCAGTAAGTCAGCTGCACAATAGAATTTTGATTTAAAGACCATATTGATGCATGTTCCATCTGTCCTGCTTGTTATTTCCCTGCTAAGTCGCATAGCTGTTAGTTTGGTTTTCCCCTCAAACACAACAATTGATGCAGACGAATGTTCAGTGTTGCACCAGTTGTTGTGCTAAGGGGTATGTTCTGATCAAATCTGACACACACCATGGCCATGTACCACTGTTGTGTTATATGGCTACAGGGATGGGTTGCCAGGTGAATTTGGACAACGGTGTGGGTGTGTGTGAACCCATGTTGTAACATCACACAAACATTTCCCCCAGGCAGGAGTTGAGTTCACTGCATTGTTTGGCAATGCATTGGAGACAACCCTGCCACCCAATCTATAACTGAATACACAGCAGATCAGACAGGATTCAAAAGCACAATTTTCCTTTATTAAGGGTGCAGATGACAGGTTGGGCCTTTAATTTCTTTTTTTTTTTTTTTTTTGGGGGGGGGGGGGGGGGGGACACCTTAGACTTGGTGCCAGAGGTGGATACCCTGGCTGATTGCCTTGTCACCCTCTGTCCCCTAGGTGTGGCTTCTGGGGTAACACTGGAAGGGGTGGTGGGTGCAGTGGACCCCTCTGTGGAACGCAGGTTCTCCCTCTCCATCCTCAGGTTCTCCCTGCGGTTAATCTCTCGCAACTCCACGAGCACCTGTGCAAACATGTCCATCATCCCCGTATGGATCTGATGGAGTTGTGTGTTCCCCCTGGCAACCTCTGACTCCAGAGCTTGGACTCTGGTCTCCAACCTGTTCGTGTTCCTCCGGGATTCCCTCCGGTTCCTCGTGAGGTTGTCGTTGGTGGCGTGGGTTGCCCGGAGCTGTCCTCTTTGAAGGGCCATGCACTCAGCCTCCAGATCTGTGGTGCGTTGACTGCTGGAGATGGGAGTGGCCGGTGACACATGTGCTGTTTCCCCAGCTTCAGCTGTCTCCTCAGCCTCTGTTTCCCCAGCTGAGGGCGCTGGGGCTCCCCAATCAGGCCCAGGTGTTGGTAGTCAAGTGGCCAAGGGTCATACCTTGGCCAGTGGTAAGTGCTTGGCCCCCACCTGGGGCCATGCTGGGGAGCCATCCAGGAGGGTAGATCCATCTCGGTGGAATATGGCCCATATTGGCTGGTGGCCACATTCCCGGGCAGCCATTGCCTCCCTGGTGGTGGTGGTGCTGCTGCTGGAGGGTAATAGCTCCCGGAGGTAGTGGGATGCATCCATCTCTCCCCATGAATCCAGCCGCTATACATTTGTGGAGCATCCTGTGGTGGGGCAGCCAGTTGAGGGGCAGGCAGTTGAGAGGCAGGCAGTTGAGGGGCAGGCAGTTGAGAGGCAGGCAGTGGTGATGCAGCCAGTTGGGGAGGAGGTGTGGTGGTTGTAGACGGTTCCCATTGGCTAGTCCCCTCCTCTGTATACTCCTCACTGGGTGGTGTGGTCGGCTCCTCCACGGGCTCCTGCTGCGATGGAGGCCCATAAGCTGTGTGGAGAATTGAGATTGTGTGATTAGTAAACGTAGCCATGATGGGATTAATGGGATACTAATACATGAAATGCGGAAAGGGAAATATATGTTGTGTGGTTTATCACCCTGAGTGAAACAAGGGTACTCCCACTGCTGGAGGGGGTTTTTGTTCAAAAAGTCTCCCAGCTCAGAATAGAATTGCTTTGGTGCTATATCCCAGTGGCCTGAAGTTCTACATTGGCACTGTTGCTACATTATCCTATGGGAATTTATGGCGTCTGGACGTAAGCTGTCCATAGGATGGTCTAGCAACATCGCCATTGTAGAGTTCCAGGCCACTGGGATATTGCCCCTGGAGTAGTCAACTATGAGCTGTGCTACTTTTTGAATGAAACACCTTTCACCAGTGGGAATACCCTTGTTTTGCTCGGGGGATGAACCCTGCAATATATTTTTCTTTTCACATGTTAGGTATTACTATCCCTTTAACGGAATAGCAATGGTTAATTTCACTATGATGTAATATTGTAGGCATCGTAAGAGATAGATGTGGATCGATGTTAGTCCTATCCCTCCAACCCACATGGTTAGACAGATATTGCTCTATTTGACAGTCATTTTGACATGTTTGACAGTCATTTCACCACACGGAGGCACTTCAGCAGAGCCTAAATTGCCCCATTCAGAGATGTAAACTTCATTGGAATGGTGAACAGAGTGTGCTTGCAAACCAGGCACACTTTGCTGACCATCTCAAAGATGTATTCATCTCTGAATGGGGCAATTTAGGCTCTGCTGAAGAGCCTCCGTGTGGTCTAATGACTGAAATCTCCAGCTGTCAAATAGAGCGATATCTGTCTAACCATGAGGGTTGGAGGGATAGGACTAACATGGATCCACATGTTGGTGAAATTAACAATTGCTATGCCATTACAGTTACATACAAGGAGAAATGGTCATATATGCATGTGGATATGTACCTTTCATATGGATATGAATATATCCTTTCCAGATATCAAGCCAGAGATCATTTCAGTAGGTGTGATTGCCTTACTGGCTATATGTGTGCACCCATCAAAATATACATTGGATTGATATGATGGATATGAACATACCTCGTATATCCCATCTACGTAGAGTGGGATATACTAGGTATGTGTATTTGGATGGTATCAATGTAAGTTAGTTTCTGATGGATGCACATATCTGGCCAGTAGGGCAATCACAGGCAGTGAGATGATCTCTGGGTTCACATCGTGTTGTGACATATTTTGAGCCATTTGAAAGTTATATATTTTCCTTTGTGTGCATATCTTTTTTGAACAGATGTGCAGTGGGAATCAAGTGTTATTCAACCCTATCTTCTTAGCTGATCCCGTACAATGCACAATTTTTCATTACTTGACAGGTGACTCTCTGGTTGTCAGGATCATATCCTATGCATTGCATTGTAGGGTTTGGGATACCACCCTGGCAATCAGAGATTGATGAACTGGACAGGATCCATGTCGTGTGTTCCAGTTGAATCCTGAAGGGCAACAATCACACCAGTAGTGAGGGATATCTTTGATTGAGGCCTGTTTTTCTTTGAGTATGAGCCCATCCATCCTTCTGAGTGAGGCAACCGTACTCAATCCGAGATATCCATCATTCATGGCCTGTTGGTGACCAAGGTACAATGGTTGATATTTGGTTCCCATGTGTATCCTGCAAACAGTGTCTGGTGTACCATCCATCCATGGTGTTGGTTGCTGTAGTGTGTTGTTCTTTAGTGTTGCACTTACCGGTAGTGTGGAGGCTCCTCTTATCCCCAGTGTCAGCTCCTCCAACAACCCCCTCGATCAGGGTTGGGGACATATTCTGGCGCACCATCTCCTCCCAGCCGCAGAAGGTGATAGGGACAGGTGGGCCACCTCCAGTGCCTCGGGCGTGCTTGGCGAGTTCTGAGAGCTTGTTCTTTACCACCCTCCGGCAGTCGCCCCATCGCTTTTTGATGGACTCCACGTCCCGCCTGCATGGAGCCACCGCGTTGACCCGGCTGCAGATCTGGTTCCAGGCTGCCTTCCTCCTCGCTGACAGGCCAGGGACCTTCGCTGTCGGGTGGAGAACACTCTGCCTCTCCAGGACAGCTTCCACAAGAGCTGTGTTCTCCTCCTTTGTATACTTGGGGTCTCTGATCCTGGCCTCGTCACCTCCGGCATGGGATGACTCAGAGCCTGAGTGCCCTGCCTGGTCTGACCCTGACTGTGTGGGGTGCTCCCCAGCAACTACCCCTCGTCCCACTGCAGGTTCTGTCCCTGTCCTGCGTGTTCCTGCTCTTGTGGGCCGGGTCCCCCTCCGCCCTGCGGATCTCCCTCTCCCACCCCTGCTCTGCTGAGGGATCCCCTCCTGAGCTTCCTCCTCCTCCTCCACTACTCTCCCCATCCCTCTCTCCTGTCCTCCTCTCCTTGCCATCACTCACCCAGTCACACCCAGGCCCTCACAGACACACTCGATCCACTCACTCTCTGTCACACACTTTCACTCCCAGATTCACACTGACAAAATAAAAAGTAAAATGTGTAAGGTGTTATAAAAAAAAAAAAGACTATGTGTATGTGTTTGTATGTAATATGTGCAAAAGTGTAATATGTGTATAGTAAGTGCACCTCTCTCCAAACTCTCCTTCTACCTCCAATGAATGCTCCTTTCTCCCTCTCTCTGATCACTATCCTCCGCTCCTGGGTCCTGATATCTAGCTCTGAAGAACTCGATAACAGACAGTGTGTGACGGTTATTTTTGGGTATATATAGGTGTATTTGAAGTTTTTTGATACATTGGGGCTTTGTGATTGGCTGTGTGTTTGAATTTGTTTTGGCATCAATCATGGTTGCTTGACAACGGCAGCCGTTATGTTAGATGTTGTTTTGAGCGAAGTTATCGTGTGATTTGGCCGCCCGTTGTGCATTAACATGAGCGACAACGGCTTTTGTGTTACGTGTTTTTTGTGTGCCTACTCTCGATAGCTATTCTTGTAGAGTAGCTATTGAATCTGCCGTAACTCCTGTATTATTTGCGAGCTATGTGCCTTTTTCACTTAGCGGCTGGTTTAACGGCTGCCTTTAAATCTAGCCCATAGAGAGTGTGTATCTAATCTCAAGCCTGTGTGTTTAAAAGATTGCTGCTGCAGGGGAGTATGGAGGGCTCTCCCATACTGATGAAAACTCCGGCGGTAGCTACGTATCTTTTATGTTCTCTTTTTGTAATGCATATTTAATGAACAGTAGTTATAGTTTTCACTACCACTGTGTGTGTGTGTGTCTCTTTATCTTTAGTGGAATTCAGCAACCTAGCAAAACAACAGAGTACCAAAAACAGAACCAAATCACCCCCGAACCCCCAAGACACTAACAATCTCCACCGCATAGTTAGGACAGTGGAGACACGTAGAATGAGACATCTCCCAAATCGGTACTCAGAACGGTAGTGGATTTATGTCCTAGAAACAGCTGTCTCATAGAGATCAATGGAGCATTTCAGCTATGCGGTAAAGCGTGCTGTTAAAGGCACGGAATTCAAATTTTATACAAAGAAAGAAAAAGTGTTTGGAAAGTGTAAGCACACGTAAAAACACCATATACAATAAACAAAATAAAAAAACACGAATAAGACCCCCAACTGACCAATACTGGCAGGGAAGGGGCTTAAATACCACATAGCAGACAATGCAGCAAAGATCCCAGATCAGCAGCCATTAGTAGAGTAATAATACCCATCATGAGTGCTGGAGTTATAAGAACTGCAATGAACCCCTTGTGCAGAAGGGATAGTGGACCAGAGCACTCAAAGGGTAGCTCACCTTTTCTGCAGTCTTCTTTCTTTAGATTACCATTGAAAGGGAGAGACTCCCTCTGGAGAGAGACACATGGGTTGCATGGACACCCCATATCTAAATAAAAATAATAAAAGAACTAAAAACTAAGCAGAACTGTTCACAACCTTCTTAACAGAATGAGGAACAAATCTTAACTGGAGGGGAGTGGCTGGGTAGCCTGCTAGGAGGAGAAGGAGGTTCCACCCCTGCAATTTCATTGAAGAATTGTTCCAACCTATAGGAGTAGCTGTCGCCTCCCCATGGTTACCTGTAAGCTATATTGGACAACAAAGAAAAGTGGATTTTTATACTTATGGATAAATGCCTCTCTCTTTGATGACTGAGGGTGTAGGTACCATGAAGTATGGAGTCCACCTGCAAGGAGACAGGACGGACGGGAATGAAACTCCTCTAACATTGTGTTCTATACATATATATAGATAATTAGAATGTAAGATGGAGGCACTCACTCTAAATAATAATGAAGTGCCCAGGTGCACAGTCCTCAAAATAAAATTACACATTCAAAGGAAGTGAGGCAGCACCGTGCTGCCTCACTTCCTTTGAACATATATATAGATATATATATATACACCTCCACACAGCAGAACTAGTTCATATGTATGTAGCACAGCAGAGGAAAGTAAAAATATGTTAATTAAAAAAAACAAAACAAAAACAAGCAATGGCAGGCCACCCAAACCCGTAGTAGTGAGAACAGTCAACTCAGTAAAAAGGAAGAAGAAACTGGACTTACTGTTCACCCTTTTCTCTTTAGTCCATATGAGGCACAGGAACCATGGGCTTAACTTCCTCCTCTGGGCCGCTTAAAAAAAGGTGGACTCCCTCCTCTTCCTTCAGATCAACCCCCTGTCTGCTAGATTAATTTGTGAGAAGTACCACAGAAAAAGGAACCTAAGTGAGCAAGATGAAAAGGAAGTATCTTAGACTAAGTCCATAAGAGGACAGCTCTGCCCAGGGAAGGAAACTCAGGCTGGTTTTTCTCTGGGTGAGAGTTCTGTTTTAAATATGGACTAAGGAGAAAAGGGTTTAACGGTAAATTCATTAAATTCCTATTTTCTCTTACTTCCAATAGGGAACACAGGAATCATGGGGATATACCAATGCATCCCAAATAGTCCGGGGATGGAAAGGAGAAAAAAAAAATCACTCTTTTCTTAAGATACCAGTGTCCCACAGGACTAAACTGGATCAGTATAACCTCAAGTTTCAACGGACTAGCACAACAAACCAAACAAGAACCAACAGGGATCAAACTAATGAACAGCAACTTGGCAGAAGATGTAAGTGAAAAAAGAGAGTCCTCAGACAGGCAATACTGTTGCAACACTGTACACCTTGAACAGGTGTACTGCTGAGGCCTGTTTTTTTAAGGCCCAGGAAGCACTCACAGATTTGGTGGTGTGCATCGTGATCTTAAAAGGAACCGGTCCTTTCCGGATCACATATGCTTGTAGTATGGTAGACTTGATCCATGAGGCAATCATGACTTTGAATGCTGCCTGACCCACCCTAGGTCCCTCAGTGATGACAAAAGGGGAATCAGCGTTGTAGAAAGGCTGAGTGCGATGCACATAGTACTTAAGGTGATGCACCACATCTAACAAATGGAGATCTTTCTCTTGTTTGGATGAAATGTCAGGACAAAAGGAAGGCACAATGATCTCTTGATTGATGTGAAAATCTGAGAAAACCTTGAATAACAACTCCTGGGAAATATAAAGTACCACCTTGTCCTGGTGAAAGACTAGGAAAGGGGGCTTCCAAGCTCAGCCATTCTCCTAACAGAGGCAATGCCCAAAAGGAAAGCAAAGAGATGCAATTGGATAGAAGCCAGAGGCTCAAAGGGAGGCCTCTGGTGGACACTTAAGATCAGGCTGTGATCCCCCATAGGTGTGGGATCCTGAAATGAAGGGAAGGCATGTGCCACCCCTCAAAGTAAGGACTTAACATCCAGCAGAATGACAATAATTCTCTGAAACAAGAACAGACAGGGCTGAGATCTGTACCTCAATGGAACTCAGACTGAGGCCTTTGCTCACGCCATCTTCAAGGAAGGCCAAGACGGTGGGAAGATCAAAGGTCCGAACAGACAAAATCTTGTCTGTGTCCCACTGGTGGAAGATGGACCAAACCCTACGGTAGAGGAGACAGGTTTCCTGGCTTGTATCACAGTAGAGATGACTTCATTGGAGAATCCATTTTTTTCTCATAATGATGGTCTCAAGAGCCATGCTGTCAAGGTCTCTCTACGTCCTTGTAACATATGGGACCCTCAGAGGGAGGTGGAGCGGCTCCTGAATGGGCAAGTTGAGAAGATCCGCAAAAAAGGCACACAGGGGTCAGAAAGAAGCAATTAGGATGGCTAGAGCCTTCTCCATCCTGATCTACTGAATCAACCTGGTTATCAGGAGAATCTGCCAAAACACATATGCTGAGATGGCTGGCACATAAGCCTCAGCTCAGAGAAGAAGGTCCTTCACTTCCTTCTATGCTGTCTTGCTCAGGGTTTCTCCCAGGTGTTTGATGTAGGCTTCTACCGTTGAGTTTTCTGACTGAACCCTCACTGGAGTCCCTGGGACCAGTGTAGGAGAGGTAAGTGAACGGCATGAAGTTCCAGAATGTTGATGGACAGGATACTCTCATCCCCTGGCACCCGTCCTGGGCCACCTTATGAAAATCCCTTTTTCTTCAAAATTGTGGATTCAATCTCCATGCCGTCAAAGCCGGACGAAGAACGTGTTCCTTTCAGAGGTAACGCTTTAGAAGAAGGTCCGGACAGGGGGAAGTCGAAGAGGTTCCACCACTGAGAGGTACAGAAGCTCCGGAAACCAAGCCTGTCAAGGCCAGTACGGAGCAATCAGAATGACTGGGCAGAGTTCCAGTATCAGTTTCCGTAGCACCCTGTTCAACAGGGGAACGGGAGTAAAGATGTATGCCAGATGAAATGTCCACGGGATCGACAAGACATCCACTGGCAGGGGATCCGCCCAGCGAGAGCAGAACGTTGGAACCTTCCTGCTGTGCCTGTTGCCATCAGGTCGAATAGGGCCGCTAAGTCTGTCTGGGCTTTGTGGAGGGGTGAGCAAGAAAGAATTGAGGGATTTGCACCCTCTGAACCCCAGAGTGACAGAGGGAACAAAATCCACGCACCTTCCTTGCCAAAAAGAACCGTTTGTGCAAATTTTAGGCAAAGAAGTCAGTTTTCCACCAGTGACGTCACTAATGATTTGTTTCAGGTCAGTAATAAATTAGGCTTTGCCCTGAAAAGGAAAAGACACCAGTGACTTCTTAGAAGAATCAAGTTGTTTACTATATTTTTAGCTCCAGATGTTAAGTTTTGTATTATTGTGTGACTGGTTTGAGTTGATAAGATTGTAGATATAAAACGGTATCACGCTTGTCTATAGGCTCATCAAGTGGAATGAATTGGCTTTGTGATTTTGAACTAAATATGGTATAATAAATTTATTATAATTTTGTGTTGTTTTGTTATTGTGCATCATTAAAATTGTATTATATACAATTATGTGTGTCCGAATATCATTTAATATTATTAGAAATATTCCACACATATAAAACCTTAAATACCCCAACATAAGGAAAATTAAGGGGCATTATGGATATTGTAGTCTTCTCCTTTTTTGCCTAACAACAGAGGGCTCTACAGCTGTGGCATGCTCTGGACACTCAAAAAGTGGATCATGGGATAGAACATGATGATAGAAGAATAAAGAATCTGCTCTGACCGGCCTAGCATGAGGGGCAAATGCTGCAAAAGGAGAAGTGGATATGGAAGAGTGAAATCAAGCAGACCCTCCACCTAATATCTAGGAGGGGCCTGCTCCAACTTCAATGATCCCTTGTCCTGCGTCATCCACTGACCCTCATATAAGCATCATCCAAACTGGGCAGAAGGTGGTGGAAAAGTCAGAGGAGGCAAACAGAGCCTCCAAGGCTCCCCATCGGAGATGCAGTGCAACTACAAAGACAGTTATCCCTGGGTGTACCCCTAATAATACCAAGGGGGCACAAGTTTCAGGGTTCAGTTGAGAAGGGTGCTCTGAACCCCACTTCAATTACAACTAGAAGTGGGGGCTTTAAAGGTCAAGCTGAGAAGACTAACCCCCTTAGTGCAGCAGGGAGTTCAGAAAATCCTCAGCAAGGAGGCGCCCAGGGATAGCAGAGAGGTTGCTACTTTCTCAAGAGATCCTCCCAGCAATGTCATACCCTCCTGGAGAGCAACCTTCGCATACGCCATAAAATGAAGCTAGGGTACGCTTCCTGCAAGACACCCATACCACTCCAGAGACTGAAGCCAACTGGCATCTAAAATGGTCACTTCACAACACTATGGAGTGGTGACCCTGTTCTTAGAGCCCTTTCAGCAAGAACTGCTAAGTGTGAAGGCCATTATTCCAGGCTGTATATTGCATGTATGGGTCCGGGAGCTGGACTGCTCACTTAATCTGTTGAATGTGCATGCTCTGGCTGCTGGACCGGAGAGGGTATGGTTCTTTGCCAGTTCATCATTCTATCTAGAGATGGTCAACATGGATGAGCGCCTGATAATTGGAGGTTATTTCAACTGCACCCTAGAGGCCCTGGACCACATCAGGAAAGAGCCACATGCACCATCTTTGTTGACCCTACTGGAGCTCACCACCCACATTTCCCTGTCGAACAACTGACAGTAATAGAACCCAGGGGCAATAGGTGCTTTCACCTATACCTAGGCTGACCATACTTCACCTTTAAAAAGGGACACATAGGAAATAGGCATGTTTCAGCACCAAAATCAAAGCAACCCTGTAGTATGCATTTTTCATGTGTGTCCCTTTTTAAAGGTGAGGTATGGTCAGCCTACCTATACCAGGGTGAGAGATGGTCAGGTGTCCCACTTCCACATCATTAGCCTCTATATATATCTAGCCACTACATATCAGTCCAGGCCATTAGATTGCCTCCATTCTTGGACCACAACTGTGTGCCCATGATGGTAGGGTGCCGAAAGCGGCCTACTGGCACTGTAATAATTCCCTCTGGAGAATGAGAGATTTGTGGCATTGATCTGGGAGATGTGGATGGACTGGAGGGGGATTAAAGAGTGACTGCCATGTTGAGTTAGTAATGGGACAGTGGAAAGGCTAAGATGGCATGAATATGCCCAGGAACTGGCTGCTAGCAGAGGAGGTGCTAATGAACCCTGAAGAGATGGCCCACTCTTTGTAGAAAAATCATAGATGACCTCCTATTACCTCAGGTGGAGCAGACCCCTGCGGAGGTAGGTTTGTCAGATTTGGGCTTTTGCACAAGCGTCTTGCCTGACCAAGATTGCTAGGGTTTTGGGGTGGAATTCTGTACGGTCGTTAAGGGAATTGGTGCCCGGGTGTATACCCATACTGGCGGGGGTGGCTAAAAAAGAGGATTTTAGTCTTACCTGTTAAATCCTTTTCTCTTATTCCACACAGTTTACTGGTAACTTTGGGTAGGTGATCCACCCCTTTAATAGGTAGGAACAATTGTAGACATGACAGCAAGGGGTGGAGCCTACCTTCCCTCCAGAAAGATTTGAGACACTAACTATGACTAGATAGTGGAAGGAAAAGGAAGACTCCTGTGAGCATGACCCCAAAGGACCCCCACGGTCTGCCACAGGAAAGCATGGTCCCTTGACAGGGTGGGACACCAGTAACCTGTATGGACTACGAGAAAAGGATTTAACAGGTAAGACTAAAATCCTCTTTTCTCTGTCGTCCAGTACAGGTTACTGGTAACTTTGGGATGTCCAACCATTGAGTTTTCCAGAGGCGGGAAGTAAGGCAAGGACCAGGCGCAAGGCTCCCAAAATCACCAGCGCGTATATGTATCAGATCAGAGCTAGCCCAACAACAGGAAGTGTCAACTGTAACAATACCCCAACTCTTACACAGCACACTGAACTAGAGCCAACAGGGCTCAACAGAGAAGGAAGCACCAAGAACCGAAGAAAATCCTGGACAGGCAAGACTGCCTTCAGAATTTTTCTCAGAAAGCTGCCATCCGCCGATACCAGCACATCAACATGGCAGTGCTTCAAAAAAAGGTGTGCACAGACGACCAGGAGGAAGTCTTGCACAGCTGATCAGCAGAGGCTTGATTCTTGTAAGTCAAAGAAGCCCCAATAGATCATGTAGAATGAGCCGTGACCCTAAAGGAAACAGGCTTCTTCCTCAGCTCGTAAGCTTTACGAATAGTGGACTTGATCCAAGAAGCAATAGTCACTTTGGATGCAGGTTGTCCTGCCCTGGGAACCTCAGGAATGACGAACAGATCGTCAGACTGTCGAGCAGACTCAGTGCGATGTACATAAAACTTAAGACAATGCACCACGTCCAACAAGTGGAGATCCCTCTCCTTGCCGGAGGAGGGGTCAGGGCAGAAGGATGGCAACACAATCTCCTGATTAATGTGAAACTCCGAAACCACCTTGGGGAGAAACTCCTGAGAAGTGCGAAGTAGGACCTTGTCCTTTTGAAACACCAAAAATGCTGGTCTACAGGACAGAGCCTGTAACTCCGCCACACAGTGAACAGACACGATCGCCAGGAGAAAGGCCATTTTCCACGTCAGAAGACGTAGAGGAATAGTAGCCAAGGACTCAAACGGAGGGAGCTGAAGGATGCCCAGAACCAAGTTAAGATCCCACTGAGGAGCAGGGGCCTTAAAGACAGGACGAGTGTGGGCAACGCCCTGGAAAAATACTTTGACATCTGGAAGGAAAACAGATAGAGCCGAAGTCTGAACTTAAAGCGAACTCAAACTGAGACCCTTATCCACGCTGTCGTGCAAGAAGGCCAGGACTGTAGGCAAATCAAACTCCTGAGACAGGACTTTATCAGCACACCAAGATAGAAAGGTAGACCAGACACGATGGTAAGCCTTTGAAGAAACTGGCTTACGAGCACTAAGCATAGTAGTCACCACACCAAAAGAAAAACCTTTCTTCTTCAATACTGAGGATTCAATTTCCAAGCCGTCAAAAGCTAGACAATGAACGTCCTCTTTCCACAGGTAACCCCGGAGAAGAAGATCCGGACAGAAGGGGACCCCTTAAAGAATGAAGAAAATGTATAATAATCGTACTTATCTGCTTGCAAGGGGTTGATGTGGCAAGCAAGAAAGGAGAGATCAGCCTGTGTTAACAGGTTGAATCCAAAAAGGAAGCAAAGCCTGGGAAGAAACCTAAGTTTCCCATAAACAAATAAATGTGTTGTTGTGGCTCTCCAGCCTCTGTTAAAGGACACCCCCCATCTTGGGGGGTCTCAGGGCACTGGTGGAGAGTGTGGATTAATAGAAGAGCCCCAGCCCCCTTACTGCCTCTGAAATACTAAGCGAGGCAAGAGACAGACCATACTCAACTGCACAGTGAGACAATGTGACTAATGCACCAACTGTGTAATCTGTCCAAACCTCAGGGTCACAGGTCAGGTCAGCCTTTCACCCTTCTGAGGTAGATAAAGTGAGTCCAGAACAGATTTGAGAATGAGAGACAATCTCAATTTTTCATTCCTGGTAAAACCGTTTCATGAAAATAAATAAGAAATTCACAAACACAGGCACAGCAGTAGTTCTAAAACTAAAAGAATAAGTGATGAGGGTCTATCTGAGGGAGATACATACAAGAAACCCCTCTGTTTCTCACTAAATCCTTGTATGGATCAGGGAGGTAAGAGGCTAAGCCGATGCTTTGGTCGTACACTCCCCAAAGGAAGGAAGGCAATAACGCCTGGTCCTCAGTCTCCAACAGACTGAGGGATACGAAATAGGACTATTCAGTCCCAGGAACACCCCAACCTGCTTGAATCATCACCAGAATCGACAACTCCGCCCATACAGCAATGACCGGACACATAAGAGGAGTCTCCCAGTGCAAGCCACATATTAAGCCACACTGACAGACTAAATGCCAGACAGTATGATTCAGTAAGCCCAGGGCCGGCGGCACCTATAGGCGAGGCAGGCGCCGGCCTATGGCTCAGATTCTCTGGGGGACCATTGAGGCCCACCCCCACCACTTACTGCCCAAGTCAGTGTGGCATAGCGGGGGGGAGCCCAGAAAATGTTAGCCTGCCCGTCTTAAAAAAATGTACGTTTCTGTGCCCTACCTTGGATGGCTATTTTTTTAATGTAGCACAGTGATGCCCGTTTCTCTCTCCCCCTCCGTTCCTTCAATCATGGACCAGGATTGAGGAGCGGAGGGGGAGAGAGAAACGGGCATCTCTGTGCTACATTAAAAATAATAGCCAGCCAAGGGAGGGCACTGAAACGTACTCACTGGGAGAGAGAGACGTGCACTGGGAGGCACTGGTCAATATTTATGAGAGAGAGAGAGAGAGAGAGAGAGAGAGAGAGAGAGAGAGAGGAGGTGTGCACCGGGACGAGTAAGTGGAAGGGGGGACAAGAGGGGATAAAGAGTCAGACGGGGGAAGAAAGTGTCAAAGGGGGGATCAACAGTCAAGAGGGGGATCAAGAGTCAGATGGGGAAAAGAGAGAGTCAAAGGGGGGATCAACAGTCATGAGGGGGGAGAGAATCAATGGGGAGGCGAGTCACATATAGAGACACACACACATACTTACACACTGATATCCTTACAGAGACTCACACACACTGACACACTTATATACATACAGGGAACACATACTGACACACACATAGAGAACACACAAACACAAACTGACACTTATACACATATAGGGAACACACAAACACATTGACACTTAAACACATACAGGGCGGGGCATAAAGGGGTATGACACAAGGAGTGGCAAAATTAGGTTTTGCATAGGGTGGCAAAAATCCTTGCACCAGCCCTGAGTAAGCCTGGTCACCTGCCCACTCACCCCCAGGGGACTGAGTGGCAGATGGACAGGGCACATAGGCCCCAGACAGATCTCCTGACCAAGTCAGGGATCTCAGTAGGAATCTTGAAGTAATAGAAAAATAAAATTAAATAGTACCTCCTGAGGTCACTCAAAACACTGTCAGATGACTCAATCTGAGAGGGATATACAGGCCAGGGAGTGGGAGGAGTTTGAAATGCCCCTCCTGCTGGTGGGAGCTTTATATCCCTATGGTCCCCTCATCCCTCGATGAACCAAGAGATAAATAAATAAAAAAAAGTGTACAGTTCTGGAGACCTAGACCTCGATTCAAAGGATCCCACTAAAACATGCTGTAGGGCAAAATTGGAGGCATCTGAATTCAGCCCCAGATCTCCAGGACATTAATAAATTAGACTGCTTCTGTCAACGAACCAGAGAAATGCTGCAGGGTCTTCATGACACAAGGATAGACTCAAACAACTTTAATATGTACAGTGTGGAAGAACGGAAGGACAGGGGTGATAGGATATAAACATGTAAATATATTAAGACATTTTATATACTTAAGGAGGGAAGCATTTTTAAGAAAAATAAGAAAACTAGAACAAGAGGTCAAGATCTAAATTTAGAGGGTGGAAATTCATAAGTAATGTGTGTAAGGACTACTTTAAAGGTAAAGCAGTGGAGAGGTATTTACATAACTCCACCCCCAGCCATGTCTACACTGAGAACATAGTAGGTGGGTGTAATTTACATAACTCCACCCCCAGCCATGTCTACGCTGAGAACATAGGATGGTGGAATTTGCATAACCCATTCCTTAAAAAAAAATCACTTATTTGTACTATGGAGACAAGGGATTTTTTGTAATCTGATCCAGACATGTAAATGAACACAAGTATAATAGATCTATGCACTGCATTCTACAGGTTCTGTTCTCCATAAGCTTGCTGTTGGCTTGACATAAGACTTTAAAGTGGAATTATCCCTGGGATACAACAGGACCTCTCACCTGGTTAGGTCCCAGATGCAGGAGTTAATACTGATCACGTCTGGCTGGGGGATGGCCACCAAATCTGACAGGATACTTTCCATGTAGTTCGAGTAAACACGCGTCAGGAAGTAGAAGCGGACAAGGTGATGCCTGGTGCTGTACTGACGCACTTCGCGGTAATCCACCCCATTGTGCATCTCCTTCAATGATCCACCCTCTACCAGTTTGTCATTCTCAAAGGTCAATTCACCCTACAAAGAAGGAAAGCAAAGGAATTTAATTTAAGGTTAATACACGTTGCTTCCATTTATATTATACATTTTTGGTTTTAATGTGTGTGAGAATCAAGGAGAAATAACCCCTTAATACGAAATAAAATATTGAAGAGCTTTTAACTGTTACATAAAACAAGGACATGCCCACTGCAGGAAAATGCTTTGTTCCAAAGTTATTACAGCTCAAACTTCTTTAACTTTTAAAAAAACTAGTGGGTTATGCAAAGCATTGCTGAATTCTTCTTAGTAAACGTACGGGGTGTGCACGTATTGCCAACATTGACTTACAACTCTATTTACAGTCAAACATTTAAGTTCTTTCATAGTTCCCCAAAACGAGTGCCATGGAAAGGTTACGAAGCCTTGATTACCTTTTCTTTCAGCTGCTTCTCTGTTAGGTACTTGTCACCCTGCAGGAATTTCACCAGATCCTTGTACACCGTCCTCTGAACTGGAAGATACATTACAGTCTGGTCAGAGCTTAAAGGGTTAGTAAGGTTTCACAATAAAAGCAGCTTCAATTAATATCTTCATAGTATGTGGTACATGGAGACTGTTATTTCAATACTGTCAGAGTTGTAGTACAAGAGTAATTGAATGATAAAGTATCCCCCTCCTACCCCTATTACTGCTCACCTCAGATGTGGAATCTGGTCTCTTGACCGGACAGATCACAGCAAGGGACAATCTTCTTACTGTGATCATAAGGAAAACCCTACCCCCCTTGACAGGTTTTTCAGGATTTTACCTTATGATCACTGAAGACTGTCCCTCTCTGAGATCCATCCGGGCAGTCTTGCTGCTCTGAGGCGAGCAGTGTTACATCAGTAAAAGGGGCAGGGGGGGATACTTTATCATTCAATTACTCTTGAACTACAACTCTGACAGTATTTAAATAACACTCTCCATGGCCCAAATACTATGAAGTTTAATTGGAGCTGCTGTTTGTGTGAAACATTACTATCCCTTCACTAGCATTCAGGGGTTAAAACAAGGTTTACAATCAGTGAATATTATTATTTGTCCCCCCCGGGGTAGTTAAATTGACCCAAAATTGCAGCACTTTATTAGTCCCTATGGGTTGTATTCAGGGAGCTGCTATGATCCAAATCTGGGGCAAATTAACCGCAACAATTGGGACAAACGGACCCCCCGTTCATTTAAAAGAGGATTTTAGTCTTACATGTTAAATCCTTTTCTCTTAGTCAATACAGGTTATTGGTAACTTTGGGTAGGCGATCCATCCCTTTAAGTAGGCAGGAACAATTCTAGAATTGATTTCAGGGGGTGAAGCCTCCCTTCCCTCCTTGGCTGCAGCTAGCCAACCAGCTCCAGTAAGATTTGAGACACTAACTATTGACTAGATAGTGGAAGGGAAAGAAGACTCCTGTGAGCATGACCCCGAAGGACCCCCACGGTCTGCCACAGGAGAGCCAAGAATGGTTCCTTGACAGGGTGGGAGACCAGTAACCTGTATGGACTAAGAGAAAAGGATTTAACAGGTAAGACTAAAAACCTCTTTTTCTCTGTCGTCCAATACAGGTTACTGGTAACTTTGGGATGTCCAACCATTGAGTTTCCCAGAGTTGGTTATTGAAATGAAGAGGGTTACTGATCAAGTGTATCACTGCAATCAAGTGGGTTATTATGATCAAGTGTATCACTGCAATCAAGTGGGTTATTATGATCAAGTGTATCACTGCAATCAAGTGGGTTATTATTATCAGTTGTATCACTGCAATCAAGTGGGTTATTATGATCAAGTGTATCACTGCAATAAAGTGGGTTATTATGATCAAGTGTATCACTGCAATCAAGTGGGTTATTATTATCAGTTGTATCACTGCAATCAAGTGGGTTATTATGATCAAGTGTATCACTGCAATCAAGTGGGTTATTATGATCAAGTGTATCACTGCAATAAAGTGGGTTATTATGATCAAGTGTATCACTGCAATAAAGTGGGTTATTATGATCAAGTGTATCACTGCAATCAAGTGGGTTATTATGATCAAGTGAGTTTTTGTGACCAAGTGGACGCATGTGTAGACAATCTTGGTTTATTTGGACACTAAGCCTAATAATAGTGAATGACTAAATATTAATTACAATGGTCTTGCTATTACAAAACTAAGTTCCTTAAGTACCATTGGGTGTATGTCAGGTACTTTATTCACCATAACCTTTTCCTATCTCTTTGGACTTTGCCCTCAGCGAATCATGTACATGATGGAGGAAATTCTGTAACTCTCCCTGTTTGCACTGAGCCTGGTATTGTTGCTTCTGTATATATAGGAGAAAATAATGTGTTTAAGGCATAAGTCACTACCTTATCTTCAGCAATTAATTCCCCTGCCTCAGATTTAAGGGGACCATTATCAACCTTTATCTTTTTTGCCATTTATATACTTGTAGAGTTGTTTAGGATTAGTCTTGCTCTCTTCTGAATTTTTTTTTTGTATTTCAAATTTAGATAATATAATTGCTTGCTTGCAGATTCAGTTGCATTCTTTATATTTTTAAAATATGACTTGGATGCTTCTGATTTAAACAGTTTAAAAGCCTGCTTCTAATTCTTAATTTCCCTGAAAATAGGATTTTAGTGTTCCTACCTGGTAAAATAGGATTTTAGTCTTACCTGTTAAATCCTTTTCACTTAGTCCATACAGGTCACTGGTACCATGGGATGTGTAGTCCCCTTTAATAGGCAGGAACAATTATGCAAATAATCTGCAAGGGGCGGAGCCTCCCCTCTTACTTAAGCCACCTTCTGGCCAGAGCCACTCATATTGATTTGAGACCCCAAGAACTGACCTCAGGTAAGCAAAAAGAAAGACTCCTGTGAGCATGCCCGAACGGTCTCCCACTGAATGCCACAGGAGAGCCAAGACTGGTCCCTTGACAGGGTGGGAGACCAGTGACCTGTATGGACTAAGTGAAAAGGATTTAACAGGTAAGACTAAAATCCTATTTTCACTGTCGTCCAATACAGGTCACTGGTACCATGGGATGTACAAACATTGAGCTGATCCAGAGGCGGGAAGTAAGGCAAGGACCAGGCGCGAGGCCCAAGTCACTAGAACTGATAACCAGTTGAAACCCAGCCCAAACTGTAAGTGTCAACGGACACCAACCAAGGAAACAAACCTTGAACTAGCACAGCACACGGAACTAGAGCCAACAGGGCTCAACAGTAAAGAAGCACTAAGGATCACAGAGCGGAAGACCTACACAGGCAAGACTGCCTCCAGGACCTTCCTTCCAAAACTGGCATCAGCCGAAGCCAGTACATCAACTCGATAGTGCTTAGAAAATGTGTGCACAGAGGACCAAGTGGCCGCTCTGCACAGTTGATCAGCAGAAGCTTGATTCTTGTAGGCCCAAGAGGCCCCAATAGATCTGGTGGAATGGGCAGTTACCCGGAAGGGAACATGCTTATTCCTCAACTTATAGGCTTCACGGATGGTAGCCTTAATCCAAGAAGCAATGGTAACTTTGGAGGCCGGTCTCCCTGCCCTAGGCCCCTCAGGAATGACGAATAGAGCGTCAAACTTCCTGAGAGACTCGGTGCGATGAACATAAAACTTGAGGCAACGCACCACATCCAACAAATGGAGATCCCGTTCCTTGTCAGATGAAGGATTAGGGCAGAAAGAGGGAACCACAATCTCTTGATTGATGTGAAATTCGGACACAACCTTTGGTAAGAATTCCTTGGTAGTGCGAAGCACAGCCTTATCCTTGTGGAACACCAGGTAAGGAGGTTTACAAGACAGAGCTTGTAACTCTGCTACCCGGCGAACTGAAACAATAGCCAAAAGGAAGGCCATCTTCCAAGTCAAGAGACGTAATGGAATGGAAGCCAAGGATTCAAACGGTGGTCGCTGGAGAACTCCCAGCACCAAGTTGAGGTCCCACTGGGGAGCAGGACTCTTGAAGGCAGGTCGAACATGAGTCACACCTTGGAAGAAAACTTTCACATCAGGAAGGATAGCAATCCTTTCCTGGAAAAACACAGACAAGGCAGAAGTCTGAACTTTGAGGGAACTCAGACTGAGCCCCTTATCCACACCGTCCTGCAAGAATGCCAGGACAGTGGGAAGATGGAAGTCAAGAGGCAACTTCTTGTCAGAGCACCATGTCACGAAAGTTGACCATATGCGATGATAGATCTTGGAAGACACAGGCTTACGAGCACTGAGCATCGTCGATACCACAGAAGGAGAAAAGCCTTTCTTAGCTAGAATCGAGGATTCAACCGCCATGCCATCAAACGGAGAGAGTGAACATCCTCTTTCCACAGATACTCCTGGAGAAGCAGGTCCGGACGGGCAGGAAGTGGGATTGGATCCTTCACAGACATGGCCATCAATTCCGGAAACCAGGACTGGCGAGGCCAGTTTGGAGCAATCAGGAAGACAGGACAACGTTCTCTCTTCAACTTCTGAATGACTCTGATCAATAGAGGAAGAGGAGGGAAGATGTAAGCCAGGGAGAAGTCCCAAGGGATCGACAAGGCATCCACTGCTAGAGCAAGGGAGTCCCTCAGCCGGGAGCAAAACACCGGAACCTTCCTGTTGTGTCTGGCAGCCGACAGATCCACCACAGGCATTCCCCACCGTTGAGTGAGCATGTGAAACACCTCTGGGTGCAGAGCCCATTCTCCGCTGTCGACGGTATGACGACTGAGGAAGTCTGCCATGACGTTGTCCACGCCTGGAAAATGAACCGCAGAGATGACAGGCACGTGATCTTCTGCCCAAGACAAAATATCCTTGACCTCCCACCAGGCGGAACCGCTTCTTGTGCCGCCTTGCCTGTTGATGTAAGCCACTGCCGTGGCGTAGTCTGACTCCACTCTGACTGGAAGACCGGTCAATTGAGACTCCCAGTGCCTCAGGGCCAGCCGGACAGCTCGAAGTTCCAGAACATTGATGGAGAGCATGGATTCCTTCAGACCCCATTTCCCCTGAGCACTGAAGCGACCCCAGACTGCACCCCAGCCCCGAAGGCTGGCATCCGTAGTGACTGTGGTCCAAGGAGGAACTCGAAAGGATTTCCCTTTCAGGAGATGAGAGAGATCTAACCACCAGTGCAGACTCGACTCGACATGAGGAGGAAGAGAAACAGACAGATGTTGATGATCTGGATGATTCTCGCACGTCTGGATCGCGAATCTCTGAAGATCCCTGGAGTGGGCCATGGCAAATGGTACTGCTTCGATTGTGGAAATGAACTTCCCCACTAAGGACGACAACTTCGGAACTGGAAACACGTCCAGGTCCAGAAGTCCAGCCACTCAGACAGCTATCTGGTGAGCCACGTCCTCTGGAAGAAACACCATGCATTGGCGAGTGTCGAACAGGAGACCCAGGAACAGAAGCCTCTGAGATGGAAACAAGTCCGACTTGTCCAGATTCAGGATCCAGCCATGATGGTTCAGGGTGTGCATGCACATCTGTAATTGCTGAAGGAGAAGCTCCGCTAAGGAGGCCTTCAGAAGGAGATCGTCCATGTAGGGGGTCACTCTGATCCCATCCTGATGGAGCACCGCTATCAATGAGCCCAACACCCTCTGGAAGACCTGAGGGGCTGAAGTCAGCCCAAAGGGGAGCGCTGCAAACTGAAAGTGTCCCCTGTGACAGGCAATCCTGAGATACCGCCTGCTCTCTGGATGAATAGGGATGTGAAGATAAGCATCCTGAAGGTCCAGGGAGGCAAGAAACTCCCCTGGAGACATTGCTGCAATCACAGAACGCAGGGATTCCTGGCGGAAGTGGGAAGTCACCACATAAGCATTGAGATCTTTGAGATCCAAGATAGGACGGGCTCCTCCGTCCCTTTTGGCTACCACAAACAGGTTGGAGAAAAATCCTGAACCTGTGTCCCCCTGAGGAACCGCCTCCAGAACCTCTTTGTCCAAGAGATCCTGAATAGCGTCGTCTAACAGACGCCGTTTTGTGGGTTCCTGAGAAGGACGAGTAAAATGGAACCGAAAAGGAGGAAGGGAAGAGAAAGGGATCCTGAATCCCTCTGACACCACCTGAAGAACCCATGGGTCCGCCACTGACTCCTCCCAAATCCGGCGAAAGATGCGGAGACGACCGCCTACAGCCGGATGCGGACCCGGGTTCGGCGAGTCATGCCGAAGCAGTCTTGGAGGTCTTGGCCTTGGGGGCAACTTTGGGCTTCCAGGACTGTTTGGGCTTGGAGGAGGAGCGCGTAGTGGGAGGACCCGTTTGGGCCGAGGAACGTGTCTCAGTCTGAAAGGAACGAAAGGACCGATTGCGTTTGGCTGGAAACTTTTTCTTAAAGACTGAGGGTAGAAGAGTACTTTTACCTCCAGTAGCCTCACTGATCATTTCTTTGAGTTCAGACCCAAAAAGCAAATTTCCCTGAAAGGGCAAAGAAAGCAAAGCTTTCTTAGAGGCTGTATCAGCAAACCAAATTTTCAGCCAAAGAGCGCGTCTGGCCACCACAGAAGAAGTGGAGGCCCTCGCCATCATGCGCACAGCATCAAAGGCAGCGTCAGCAATATAGTTCTGAGCTTCAGTGATATTAGCAAGAAGCTGCAACTGTTCAGACACAGGCGCATCCTGGCGAACCGCTTCAGTCAGTCGTTCAGTCCAGGCTGCAATAGCTCTATTAACCCATGCCACAGCAAAGGTGGGGCGCATGGCAGTGCCAATAGAAGCAAAAATAGACTTAAGAGAGAGCTCTAATTTCTTATCCGTCCAGTCCTGCAAGGCAGAGGCATCTGAGACAGCCAAAGCAGTAGATTTGGATAGTCTAGACACGGGAGCATCCACTTTGGGAGGATGAACCCATTTTGCCAACTCCGCCTCAGGAAAAGGGTAAAGCTTGGCAAACTTTTTGGAGACAGAGGAAGATCTATCTGGATTCCTCCATGCCTCAGAGACCAGACGGGCAAGAGTAGGGTTAGTTGGAAAACAAACAACTGGTTTAGATGGCTTTTTCTGAAAAACATCAGTAGGATCATAAGTGGATTCCTGAGTCAGAGGAAGGTTGAGCGTATTTAGAACCGCTCTGATCAGACCCTCAGCCGAAACTTCAGGGTCACACTCATAGGGGTCCCCAATGGACCTGTTAGATTCAATAACAGTACGTTCCTCAGCATCAGAATCCTGTAAAAGTTCTTCTTCAGAAGAATCAGTGATATCAGGAGCTCCCTGTGGCTTAGGCAGGGAGGTCCTGATAGTAGAGGGGGTCTGCCAAACCTGGAGAGCCCCCTGTACCTGAGAGGGAAAGAGTTGAAGCGTGGATCTGAGATCCCTAGTGGCAGCTTTGAACTCCCTCACCCAAGATGGCTCAATAGCATGGCTGGAAGGCCCAGGGTTGCTATTTTGACAAGTACAAACAGGGCATAGATCCCCCACATTATCGCTATCCAGCCCAATGTGGCAAGAGGAGCAAAACGCCATGGGGGTAGCGGACCCCCCATCCTCCTTAGTCTTGGGTCTAGCCCCCAGCTCCAGTGAAGTAGACATGCTCACAGCGTCAATATACCCCACCAAGAACACTATCACCCAGAAAGGTGTTAAAGATTAAAGTTTCACCCCAGAAAAATGTCTAAAAACGGACTTATCTGGCCAGCGAAGGGTTAATCTGTTGAGGAGAGAGAAGGCTCGGTCCCTGCGTAGTGTACCCGCATAGGAAAAGTGCAATAAAATGGCTGCCGTCATGGCTGCCAATCAAAAACGGGCGCGAAGCAAGCGCTCATGGGAAATGTAGTCTTTCCCAATACAAGTACCTAAACAGTGCCCGAAGCCCCCCTGAACCCCCAATATAAATAAAACACCAACCGGATGATAGAGCAGGAGCCTAGCATTAAAATGAGCCCTCTCTGAAGTTGCTGTGACAAGCGGTTTCAGAGATATGTCCCACACTGTGATTTCCCATAGAGAGTAAAGGAGCCATGCGTCTGAGCGGGAACGCTGCGCTTAAAGGCGCAGTACACAATTTTTAATAAAGTTCAGTAAAACATTAAAAAGTGCCCAAACAAGCATGAAACACATGAGAATCATAAATAAATGAATACCCAATGCTCCAAAACTCAGAGAATAACACAGAAATTGCATAAACTTTTTAGAGATAATGCAATAAAAACACCCTATGAGTGCTGGAGTGAATTACAAACTCCCAAATACAAGCCCAGCAAAGGGACACTGTGGGGACAAGTGGACCTTCAGCACTCAATGGGTGACTCACCTTTCTCGCTGACTTCTGTCTTCAGGTGACCATGATAGGTAGGGAAAGAACCAGAGGTAAATTCCCCAACAGGGGAGCTGCTTAACACAAGCTGTCCCCTCTTCAGGTATAGGTCCACAGAAATCCCTGGAAGCTGCACTAGCCACTTCGGGTGAGGGCATTCACAGCCATGGTCACCCTCCTAATGGTGGTATTCCATATTTGAAGAAAAAATAATAAAACTCTAAGAAGCATAGCTGTTCTCTGCCTGGTGTGCAAGCACACCAGGAACAAATCAATATGAGTGGCTCTGGCCAGAAGGTGGCTTAAGTAAGAGGGGAGGCTCCGCCCCTTGCAGATTATTTGCATAATTGTTCCTGCCTATTAAAGGGGACTACACATCCCATGGTACCAGTGACCTGTATTGGACGACAGTGAAATCTTTTTTTCATTAGTTCATATGGAACACAGGTACATGGGGTTGAGTCCTCCTCCAGGAGGGCAGGGCACATGAAAAAGACTAGGTCTTTTGGTTGGAGACTCCCTCCAGCTCATACCCCCACCTTCCCAGAATTCATGTGATAAAAGCAACACCAAAAAAACTAACGTGCAAGAAACAAAGACAATCAACCAGGATTAAGATCCTAAGAGGACTCCTCTGCCCAGGGAAGAAATGGAAGTATGTTTTTCTCTCAGGATGGGAGACCTGAGTTCCATATGGACTAAAGAATATAAGGATTTAACAGATCAGAACAATAAAAATCCTATTTTCTATTACATCGGATATGGAAAATAAGTATCATGAGGATATATATCACGGTACCCGTGATTGCTCGCCCTTGCTGTCAGTCAGGTGTGTGCATTCTCCACTGGCCGCCTGTCTAACGCCCGCCTAGCACTGCCTATTTAAACTGGCCAAAGGCACCCTTTGGTTGCCCTTTCGTGGTGTCTCTGCATCTGTAGTCACCTGCTTTTATGTATCCTTGGGCCTGTTGATCTGCTACCAGTGTCAGCGTTTCTCCACTGTCAGAGCTGCTGCTGCAAGGTTCCTGTCTTCGTTCCAGATCCGGTTGGGCTGTTGTTCCTGCTTCTTATCTGGTGCTGGCGTTGTTCCTGCTTCCGTTCCTGACCTGGTTGGCCGTCCTGCCGTTCCTGTGGTTGTCCGGGAGGGCAACCTGTTCCTGATGCTGTATCTTGATTATCTTCTTCTGGCTGCCTAGTCGCCCGGGCGACATTCTTATAACAGGGTTTACTCCTCATACCGGTTGCTGATCCCGTTGTATAGAACCGGTTGGGCATTCCATTGCTCCAGTACGCTGTACTGGTTTACTCCACATACCGGTTGCTGATTCCGTTGTATAGAACCGGTTGGGCGTTCCATAGCTCCAGTACGAGGTACTGGTTTACTCCATATACCGGTTGCTGATCCTGTTGCATAGAACCGGTTGGGCGTTCCATTGCTCCAGTACGCGGTACTGGTTTACTCTATATACACCGGTTGCTGATTCCGTTGTATAGAACCGGTTGGGCGTTCCGTTTTGCTCCAGTACGCGGTACTGGTTTACGCCACATACTGGTTGCTGATTCCGTTGTATAGAACCGGTTGGGCGTTCCATTGCTCCAGTACGCGGTACTGGTTTACTCCATATACTGGTTGCTGATCCCGTTGTATAGAACGGTTGGGCGTTCTATTGCTCCAGTACGCAGTGCTGGTTTACTCCACATACCGGTTGCTGATCCCGTTGTATAGAACCGGTTGGGCATTCCTTTGCTCCAGTACGCTGTACTGGTTTACTCCACATATCGGTTGCTGATTCCGTTGAATAGAACCGGTTTGGCATTCCATTGCTCCAGTACGCGGTACTGGTTTACTCCACATACCGGTTGCTGACCCCGTTGCATAGAACCGGTTGGGCGTTCCATTACTCCAGTACGCGGTACTGGTTTACGCCACATACCGGTTGCTGATTCCGCTGTATAGAACCGGTTGGGCTATATTATTGTCTATACTGTGAGACTGGTTTGCTCCACTCTCCATATTTGGCTGCTGCCTTATCTACTCAGCATTAGTGGAGCTGTCCTCATATTCCTGGCTGCCTTGCCCGGTATATTGGCAAGGCCGGTAGAGCCATATCCAATGCTTTGTGTAACTTTCCAGGCTGCCTTGCCAGGTATATTGGCAAGGCCGCTATATCCAGCTTGCTGCTATTGTGTCATCCTGCAGGTTGCCTTGCCCGGTATATTGGCAAGGCCGGTAGAGCCTCATTCAGTGCTTGTGTACCCTCCAGGCTGCCTTGCCTGGTATATTGGCAAGGCCGGTAGAGCCTATATTGCCGTTTCTTGCTACTACTGTTTGTACCCATCTTGTATATATGACATATGTGTATGTACTGGACCCGTGAGGGTTCCCATTAAACTTTTCAAAAAAGTTTGATTTTTATCTTACTCTGTGTCTGAGAGTCATAACAAACAGTGACAATATACCAAAGCATCCCAAGATTCTGGGAGGGAAAGGAGAAAAGACCACCCACACGTGATCATGATACCAAAGCTCTCTAGGACAAATCTGGATCTGAATAACCATAGGAGTCAAGAGAACCCGGACTAGCCAGCAAACAAATAAGAGCTAACAGGGCTCAAAACCTACTGAACAACTGGCAGTAGAATGAATGGAAAATAGATTTCCCTAAACATGCAAGGACCTTCCGGCCAAATCTGGCCTTGACTAAGGCCAAGATATTGACTCTGTAGTGCTTGATGAAAGTATGTAAGGAGGACCAAGAAGCAGCCTTGCACAGCTGTGCAGCAGAGGCCTCTTTCTTGTAGGCCCAAAAGGCCACAGATCTGGTGGGATGAGTCGTGATCCTGAAGGGCACCGGCTTCTTCGTGATCTCATATGCTTGGCGAATGGTACCCTAGATCCAAGGGTTATCTTGGATGCATCCTGACCTACTCCCCACCCAATTCCCCTGAAAGGTGTCGAACCTTATGCCCTGGAACACCAAACCCTGGGGTGGAATGGGAAAGTCTTTCCTGAGACTGAGAATCCAGCCTTGCTGCACCAGAATGCAGATGTACTCTTAGATATGGAAAGCCAAGATGTCTTCTGAAGAAGCCTTGATCAGGGGATCATCCAAATAAGGTATCAGAGAAATGCCTTGTTCACGGATGTACGCTGTCAGGTCTGCCATGATCCTTTTGAAGATTCTCAACATTGAAGACAAGCCAAACAGCAGAGCCATGAACTGGTAGTTATTTCACCTGAAAGCAAAACACAGGTAGCACTGACAGTCCGGGTGGATTGGGACGTGCATCTATGCGCCCTGAAGATCCAGGAGGTCAGATACTCCCATATGCACATCGCTTCAATGACAGAATGCAAAGATCCCATTTTAAAATGCATTGCAACCACTTAACTGTTAAGATATTTCAGCTGCCGTCCTTCTTGGGTACCACAAAAAGGCTGGTATAGAAACCTGAAAAGCTTTCTTAGACTGGGGGTGGTACAAGAACCTCCTTTTCTAGCAGAGTGGAGAACGCTTCATGAAAGAACCACAACTTTTCTGGGTTCCATGGAACCTTTTGACAAAACAATCTATACAGTATCCTTCTGATACCACCCGAAAGAGGTGGAGAGACCCCCTACAGGCAATGAAGGACTAGGATTCCACAAGTCATGTGGAGTTTGGTCTGTTAGACTTAGATTTTGCAACTAAGGGCTTGGGCTGCCAAGTCTGTCTGAGCTTTCCACAAGGCACTGTTGAGAGATCCGAGGGATTTGCACCCTCTGGGCCCCGACTGGTGGAGGAACTAAATCCATGCATTTTCCTTGAAAGAAAGGATTCTTTGGTGGAAATCTGGGGCAACAGGGTACTCTTTCCTGCAGCATCACTAATAATCTGTTTCAGGTGGGGACAAAGAGAACCTTTCAATGAAAGGCAAGGACACCAGTGACTTTTTAGAAGATTGGTCCACAAATATTGAGCTATAGAGTGCGGCGCACGGAAACAGGAAAAAATGCTGAGGATGTAGGCATTGGCTTCCATGATGCTGGACAACAAAAACCGCATGCCCTCCCTAGGGACTTTAGCACACATAGCCTCTGATAGCTGTTCTCCCCATAAAGCAATGGGCATTTTGACCAGGTGGAGGCAAAAATAGGCCTCAGTGTTGCCCCAATGGCTGCAAAACTGGGGATTGAGTATGGATTTCAGCCTCTTATCAGGCTAGTCCTTTAGCTCAGCAACATCAGCAAGGGGAAAGGCAGTGTTCATCTCCAAGAGCAAAATGGGGGGGGGGGGGTGAACAGCAAGGGGAGAAAACTACTGCTCCAGAGCCCCAGTCGTAAAAAGGGTATAGCTTTGAGAAGTGTTTATTCAGGAAAAGTCTCTTATCAGGAGCTTTCCACTCATCCATAAGGATCTGATAGAGTACTATTGGGGAGAAAAACAGGGCAATCCTTCCTGCACCTCTGGGAAATGTCCGGAAAGGTAGATCACCCACATGTGGTACCACAGACCTGAAGGGTCTCCAACACTGTCTTGATGAGTCCCTCAGCCCCTCCATAAGAGAAGGAAAAGTCCATATCCTCATCATCATCCTCTGAGTCCAGTTCTTCCCCAGAGGATACCCCAATAACAACAGTGCACCCCTTGAATACTGACTCGACCTGTGTAAAGGTGGGCAAACGTTCCCAAGAATGGAGAACTCCCTGAACTGAAGGAGGGATTTGTACCACTGAGGGAAGCTTTTGTTCGGTGCTGGAGGGGCCCAGAGGAGTGGTAGGGGCCACAGCACTAGAGGGGCATAGAGACCCAGATTGTTCCCTTGGAAGCCCAGAATGGTATAAGGAACAGAGGGTAAGGGGGTGGGTGGCAAAGGATACCTCTGAATACTTGAACTTGGATTTCCCCATATGCCCCTTATAGTCAGACATGTCCAAGAGTGTCTAAACCTATGTGAAGTAGATTAATTATCCCTAGTTTAAAGCAAGGCCCCGGAAATACCAAGAAAGTTCTTACCTGGTATGAAAAGGGTTAATCTGGTGTACAGCGCAAGAAGAATCCACCTCTGCGTAATATAAGTAAGTAGACGCAAAATGGCCAACAGATAGTGTGCCAGTCAATTGGAAGAAATCCTGGGAAACGAGATATTATGGGAAATGTAGTCTTCTCCCTTCCTTTTGTTACTACAGCATAGACAAGCTCAGAGGACAATCAGAAAGTACACCAAATAATACAGCATGAAGACAGAGCCTTCTCTGAACGTTGCAGCTCAAAAAGGTTGATATGATACATCCCAGAGACGTTTCTCCCATAGAAGTCAATGGAGCAAAGATGGAAGCGGGTGGGCTCTGGTTCCTAAAGGACCCGATAGTTAAAAACTGATCTAAAACTAAAGGAAAAGAACCCAAAAACCACTTTCGACACCAGGGGAGGTAAAGATATAAATGTCACAGTAGTGGGGGAGTGGGAAATAAGCCCCCAAACCCATAAAAACCTCCCAAGAAACCTAACACTGCAGAGAAAGCAAGGGGTTAAGCGTTAAACAGATACAGCTGCCATCTATACATCCATGCCTCCTGAGGATAATAGTGAGCTCTGAGTGAGTGCGTATGTATAATAGACACACAGTGTGCAGAGTAGAACAGCATGGGTCATATAGTGGACCAAGGACCTCAAACGGTCACTCACCAGTCCTCAGGCTCCCATCATATGAAAAGCGGCAGAATCTCAGAGAGACTCAGCCATGAGGAACACACTTGTCATAAAGTCACCTCCACAGGGCAGAAAAGGTCCACAAAGCACATGAGAACTGGGCAATCCAACTCCAGGGAGGCCCAGTGATGGGAGCCCGCCTAAAGGGGGACTATACAGCCCTGTATGTAAGGGACAAATAATAAAAACCTAAAGAAAACTGACAAGATGGCCACTGCACCTCCAACTGCTTCACAGGACACATGAATTCTGGGAAGGCGGGAGTAGATTAAGCTGGAGGAAGAGGAAGGATTCTCCACCCCAAAGACCAAATCTTTTGAGATGTGCCCTGCCCTCCAAGAGGAAGGACTCAACCCCATGGCACATATGTTCCATATTAGATGCGAGAGAAAAGACAGTAATGCAGGGAAAGTCTTATAGTATAGATATTTGTTCATAATATAAAACATAAAAGATCTGTAAGACATAGCAGACCAACAAAAAGTGAAGGTGAAGACGTCACTTACTTGAGTCGCCCAGGATGACCACATATTTATTATGGAGAAGCTTCCGCACGTGTTCGGACCTGAAGCTGCCCATGGCTCCCGGATTCCTCTCTCTGACTGCAAAAAACACAAACAGAACAAAGGCATTATAACTTCTAGACACCAGGGCTGGAAAACTCCACTAGTGTCTTAGTCTGTGACTAGCGAGCACACAAGTAAACCCAGCAGACGAGTAAGAAATGATGCCGATGTCTGTGGATAAGTCACTTTTATTCTCCTGACTGGGGAACCTCACTGACATTTTCCAACCCGATGGGGCTCATTTGCTAAAAGGCAGAGTGCTGTGTACCTGGCCTTTACGCACCTCAAGATTGTTGCTGTGCCATCTGTCGTATTAGTATCTGCTTATTTATCAATAGACATTTTAAATAGATGGTAACGGTAGCAAATATAATACTTTCATTGTACTCTACAGTTTCAACCCGTTGAGTGCCATAGGGATGTGCAACGTATTGTCCTGCAGTGTGCTGTAAAACCCTGTGGCACTGAAGGGGTTATACAATGTGACTGATATCCATTGAGTTTGTCAGTTAGATCCCCCGCTCTCAGCCCTTTACCTTTTGTCAGCCTGGTCACAGGGACGTGGGCAGACGTACACAACTGGGTGGCTGCCATGGAAACCCGATGTGTGTTTAGTCACAGAGGCATATGTAGCTGTGTGAGTCATTTTAATGGGTACCACATTGGACTAACGCTGCCTAAATGCCAAGCGTCAATACAGAGAACTCAAAATGTCACTGGCGTCAGAATGGTGCTTTTACAATGGCGGCATTTAAATGTCAACGGGTCCGTTACAGTAGATTAGTGGGTAATGTAAAGGGTCATAGACCGTTACTGTGGGCACTTTTAAGTGCCAGTGAAACTACACAAAAAGACTGAACATCATGGAGTAAAATGCCAGCTCAGGGCAGCTGGGTAGCACAAGCAATGCGTCAGGACATTCATTTTCCCAGCCACCCCTGTTAGAAAGTAGGTGGCTCACTGACTGGCTGCCTACTTTCTATGGCAAAATGTAATGTCAGTGTTTAACTCTGTGTTCGACAGGTAGGTGGCCGCCTCATTGGTAGCCGCTTGTAGAACACTACCATGCAGATTGTAATGTTGCTTTGACGGGAAGGCGGCTTTGTGATTGGTTGCCACCTGTCTCCATCTTGTCGGCTGTGGAGCTGATGCGACAAGATGAATCTGAATAGAATATAGCCGGGCCATGATTGGTGTTTACTGTCTGTGTCAGTGACATACCGTTATACTGTGTATTAGTAACATACAGGGATATACTGTGTATTAGTAACATACAGAGTTATACTGTGTATTAGTGACATACAGGGTTATGCTATGTATTAGTGACATACAGGGTTATGCTATGTATTAGTAACATACAGGGATATACTGTGTATTAGTAACATACAGAGTTATTCTGTGTATTAGTGACATACAGTTATACCGTGTATTAGTAACATACAGGGATATACTATGTACTAATAACATATGTGTGTGAGTGTATGTGTGTGTGTATATGTGTGTCTCTCTGTGTGTATGTGTGTGTGCCTGTGTATGTGTGTTTGTGTGTATATGTGTATATGTATGTCTGTATGTGTATATGTATGTCTGTGTGTGTGTATATGTATGTATGTGTCTGTGTGTCTATGTATGTATGTGTGTGTATGCATGCGTGTATATATGTCTGTGTGTGTGTATGTGTATATATATGTGTGCGTGTCTGTGCTACAGGTGAAAAAACATCTGGCACCCCTATGATATGTATATTAAAGCAAAAACTTTCAGATCATACTTAGTCTCCAGGCATTCATTAAATGCATGGCGACTAGCTTTGAAATAGATGTTTTACCTTGAAAAAATAGCCCAGTGTAAAGTAATCCTTCCCGTTTGGAGACCGAAACCCAGGCTACAGTGCAGACATCTTGTCTACGCGCCTGCACTGTCAGTCCATTGAGTAGCACCGCAGACAGCACTAACCTGCCCATCAGTCCCCAAACTGGAACGATTCCTTTACACTGGGCTATTTTTTAAAGGTAAAACATCTATTTCAAAGCTAGTCACCATGCGTTTAATGAATGCCTGGCGACTAAGCATGATCTGAAAGTTCTGCTTCAATTGCCTCTAATCACCCCATGTACTCTAACCCTCCAGCCTGGTTCCACAGCCCACTAACAGTTCCATTCCCCCAGCCTGGTTCCACAGCCCACTAACAGTCCCATTCCCCCAGCCTGGTTCCACAGCCCACTAACAGTCCCATTCCCCCAGCCTGGTTCCACAGTCCACTAACAGTCCCATTCCCCCAACCTGGTTCCACAGCCCACTAACAGTCCCATTCCTCCAGCCTGGTTCCACAGCCCACTAACAGTCCCATTCCCCCAGCCTGGTTCCACAGCCCACTAACAGTCCCATTCATCCAGCCTGGTTCCACAGCCCACTAACAGTCCCATTCCCCCAGCCTGGTTCCACAGCACACTAACAGTCCCATTCCCCCAGCCTGGTTCCACAGTCCACTAACAGTCCCATTCCCCCAGCCTGGTTCCACAGTCCACTAACAGTCCCATTCCCCCAACACACTAACAGTACCATTCCTCCAGCCTATTTCCACAGCCCACTAGCAGTCTAATTTCCCCAACCTAGTTCCACAGCCCACTAACAGTCCCATTCCACCAGCCTGATTCCACAGCCCACTAACAGTCCCATTCCCCCAGTCTGGTTCCACAGCCCACTAACAGTCCCATTCCCCCAACCTGGTTTCACAGCCCACTAACAGTCCCATTCCCCCAGCCTGGTTCCACAGTCCACTAACAGTCCCATTCCCCAGCCTGGTTCCACAGCCCACTAACAGTCCCATTCCCCCAGCCTGGTTCCACAGCCCACTAACAGTCCCATTCCCCCAGCCTGGTTCCACAGCCCACTAACAGTCCCATTCCCCCAGCCTGGTTCCACAGCCCACTAACAGTCCCATTCCCCCAGCCTGGTTCCACAGTCCACTAACAGTCCCATTCCCCCATCCTGGTTCCACAGTCCACTAACAGTCCCATTCCCCCAACCTGGTTCCACAGCCCACTAACAGTCCCATTCCTCCAGCCTGGTTCCACAGCCCACTAACAGTCCCATTCCCCCAGCCTGGTTCCACAGCCCACTAACAGTCCCATTCCTCCAGCCTGGTTCCACAGCCCACTAACAGTCCCATTCCCCCAGCCTGGTTCCACAGTCCACTAACAGTCCCATTCCCCCAGCCTGGTTCCACAGTCCACTAACAGTCCCATTCCCCCAGCCTGGTTCCACAGTCCACTAACAGTCCCATTCCCCCAACACACTAACAGTACCATTCCTCCAGCCTATTTCCACAGCCCACTAGCAGTCTAATTTCCCCAAAATAGTTCCACAGCCCACTAACAGTCCCATTCCACCAGCCTGATTCCACAGCCCACTAACAGTCCCATTCCCCCAGTCTGGTTCCACAGCCCACTAACAGTCCCATTCCCCCAACCTGGTTTCACAGCCCACTAACAGTCCCATTCCCCCAGCCTGGTTCCACAGTCCACTAACAGTCCCATTCCTCCAGCCTGGTTCCACAGCCCAATAACAGTCCCATTCCCCCAGCCTGGTTCCACAGTCCACTAACAGTCCCATTCCCCCAGCCTGGTTCCACAACCCACTAACAGTCCCATTCCTCCAGCCTGGTTCCACAGCCCACTAACAGTCCCTTTCCCCCCAGCCTATTTCCACAGCCCACTAACAGTCCCATTCCCCCAACACACTAACAGTACCATTCCTCCTGCCTATTTCCACAGCCCACTAGCAGTCTAATTTCCCCAACCTAGTTCCACAGCCCACTAACAGTCCCATTCCACCAGCCTGATTCCACAGCCCACTAACAGTCCCATTCCCCCAGTCTGGTTCCACAGCCCACTAACAGTCCCATTCCCCCAGTCTGGTTCCACAGCCCACTAGAAGTCCCATTCCTCCCAGCCTGGTTCCACAGCCCACTAACAGTCCCATTCCTCCCAGCCTGGTTCCACAGCCCACTAACAGTCCCATTCCTCCAGCCTGGTTCCACAGCCCACTAACAGTCCCATTCCCCCAGCCTGGTTCCACAGCCCACTAACAGTCCCATTCCCCCAGTCTGGTTCCACAGCCCACTAACAGTCCCATTCCCCCAACCTGGTTTCACAGCCCACTAACAGTCCCATTCCCCCAGCCTGGTTCCACAGTCCACTAACAGTCCCATTCCTCCAGCCTGGTTCCACAGCCCAATAACAGTCCCATTCCCCCAGCCTGGTTCCACAGTCCACTAACAGTCCCATTCCCCCAGCCTGGTTCCACAACCCACTAACAGTCCCATTCCTCCAGCCTGGTTCCACAGCCCACTAACAGTCCCTTTCCCCCCAGCCTATTTCCACAGCCCACTAACAGTCCCATTCCCCCAACACACTAACAGTACCATTCCTCCTGCCTATTTCCACAGCCCACTAGCAGTCTAATTTCCCCAACCTGGTTCCACAGCCCACTAACAGTCCCATTCCACCAGCCTGATTCCACAGCCCACTAACAGTCCCATTCCCCCAGTCTGGTTCCACAGCCCACTAACAGTCCCATTCCCCCAGTCTGGTTCCACAGCCCACTAGCAGTCCCATTCCTCCAGCCTGGTTCCACAGCCCACTAACAGTCCCATTCCTCCCAGCCTGGTTCCACAGCCCACTAACAGTCCCATTCCTCCAGCCTGGTTCCACAGCCCACTAACAGTCCCATTCCCCCAGCCTGGTTCCACAGCCCACTAACAGTCCCATTCCCATAGTCTGGTTCCACAGCACACTAACAGTCCCATTCCCCCAACCTGGTTTCACAGCCCACTAACAGTCCCATTCCCCCAGCCTGGTTCCACTGCCCACTAGCAGTCCCATTCCTCCCAGCCTGGTTCCACAGTCCACTAAAAGTCCCATTCCTCCCAGCCTGGTTGCACAGCCCACTAACAGTCCCATTCCCCCAGCCTGGTTCCAAAGCCCACTAACAGTCCCATTCCTCCAGCCTGGTTCCAAAGCCCACTAACAGTCCCATTCCTCCAGCCTGGTTCCACAGCCCACTAACAGTCCCTTTCCTCCAGCCTGGTTCCACAGCCCACTAACAGTCCCATTCCCCCAGCCTGGTTCCACAGTCCACTAACAGTCCCATTCCCCCAGCCTGGTTCCACAGTCCACTAACAGTCCCATTCCCCAACCTGGTTCCACAGCCCACTAACAGTCCCATTCCTCCAGCCTGGTTCCACAGCCCACTAACAGTACCATTCCTCCAGCCTGGTTCCACAGCCCACTAACAGTCCCATTCCTCCAGCCTGGTTCCACAGCCCACTAACAGTCCCATTCCTCCAGCCTGGTTCCACAGCCCACTAACAGTCCCATTCCTCCAGCCTGGTTCCACAGCCCACTAACAGTCCCATTCCTCCAGCCTGGTTCCACAGCCCACTAACAGTACCATTCCCCCAGCCTGGTTCCACAGCCCACTAACAGTCCCATTCATCCAGCCTGGTTCCACAGCCCACTAACAGTCCCATTCCCCCCAGCCTGGTTCCACAGTCCACTAACAGTACCATTCCCCCAGCCTGGTTCCACAGCCTACTAACAGTCCCATTCCCCCCAGCCTGGTTCCACAGTCCACTAACAGTACCATTCCCCCAGCCTGGTTCCACAGTCCACTAACAGTCCCATTCCTCCAGCCTGGTTCCACAGCCTACTAACAGTCCCATTCCCCCAGCCTGGTTCCACAGCCCACAAACAGTCCAATCCCTCCCAGCCTGGTTCCACAGCCCACTAACAGTCCAATCCCTCCCAGCCTGGTTCCACAGCCCACTAACAGTTCCATTCCCCCCAGCCTGGTTCCACAGCCCACTAACAGTCCCATTCCCCCAGCCTGGTTCCACGGCACACTAACAGTCCAATCCCTCCCAGCCTGGTTCCACAGCCCACTAACAGTTCCATTCCCCCAAGCCTGGTTCCACAGCCCACCAACAGTCCCATTCCTCCAGCCTTGATCCACAGCCCACTAACAGTCCCATTCCTCCAGCCTGGTTCCACAGCCCACTAACAGTCCCATTCCCCAGCCTGGTTCCACAGCACACTAACAGTCCAATCCCTCCCAGCCTGGTTCCACAGCCCACTAACAGTTCCATTCCCCCCAGCCTGGTTCCACAGACCACTAACAGTCCCATTCCCCCAGCCTGGTTCCACAGCACACTAACAGTCCAATCCCTCTCAGCCTGGTTCCACAGCCCACTAACAGTTCCATTCCCCCCAGCCTGGTTCCACAGCCCACCAACAGTCCCATTCCTCCAGCCTGGTTCCACAGCCCACTAACAGTTCCATTCCCCCCAGCCTGGTTCCACAGCCCACTAACAGTCCCATTCCCCCAGCCTGGTTCCACAGCACACTAACAGTCCAATCCCTCCCAGCCTGGTTCCACAGCCCACTAACAGTTCCATTCCCCCCAGCCTGGTTCCACAGCCCACCAACAGTCCCATTCCTCCAGCCTGGTTCCACAGCCCACTAACAGTCCCATTCCCCCAGCCTGGTTCCACAGCCCACTAACAGTCCCATTCCCCCAGCCTGGTTCCACAGCCCACTAACAGTCCCATTCCCCCAGCCTGGTTCCACAGTCCACTAACAGTACCATTCCCCCAGCCTGGTTCCACAGCCCACTAACAGTCCCATTCCCCCAGCCTGGTTCCACAGCCCACTAACAGTCCCATTCCCCCAGCCTGGTTCCACAGCCCACTAACAGTCCCATTCCTCCAGCCTGGATCCACAGCCCACTAACAGTCCCATTCCTCCAGCCTGGTTCCACAGCCCACTAACAGTCCCATTCCCCCAGCCTGGTTTCACTGCCTTGTGGTAGATACAGACTACCAGTGGGCACTGGAATACAACAGTGTATGTGAGGGACATACACTGTTTCCCAGCCTGATTCCTGTGCCCCCAGCCTTGTTTCACTGCCCACTGGTAGACACAGACATGCCCATATGCACTGCCTGCCCCCCCCAGCTGGTTCCACTGGCAGTCACAGGTCCGTATCCATATATTGGCTGACCCCCCAGCCTGTTTCAGCTGATAGCCATAGAATCACACACAAGCTGTTTGCTTCACCGTCCTTGTTTAACTGGTAGCCAAGCTCCTGGCACACAATATGGTATGTAAACCTTTACCAATTGGCAGCTAGTCCTGAATACACTCGAAACTCCCATGCTGTTGAACAAGTTTAGTATCTGAAGGGACTGATATGTAAAAAAAGCATGTTGTATCCTATGGAGCCACATTCTGGATATAGTTGTGCACAATTCTACTAGGTGTAGAAAGACAAGTGACCCCTCAATTAATGTGGTAGGTTATTTTCTTTACAAAATGGCATACTTTGTCTACCTCAACCCCATCCTCACACTTACTTGCCCAGAACAAACTACTGCTCTGTACAACCGCACTCTCACAACAGCCCTTGACACAGAAGCACCTGCAACTCCACACCAACCACGCACAACTCCACTACAACCCTGGCACACAAGACAAACACGATACCTCCAGAGGTGCTCACGCACTGCCGAAAGGTACTGGAGGAAATCGCGCTGCACAGCTGACTTTGTACACTACAAATTCATACTCCGTTCATATAGCTCTGCCCTCTTACTGGCCAAACAATCATACTTTCCATCTCTGATTTCTAATCTCTCCTCCAACCCGAAACGCCTTTTTACAACCTTCAAATCTCTTCTACACCCACCAACACAAACACCTTCCACTATCTTCTCTGCCAAAGATCTTGCCACCCACTTCAAGGACAAGATCGAATCTATCAGAGATGATATTTCATCACTCCGACCCCCACCCAGCCCTGTCACCTCTCCCACATACACAATAAGCTCCTTCTCACCCTTCACCGAGGATGAAGTTTCCCATCTCCTCACTCACTCAAATCCAACCACATGCCCTCTCGACCCAATCCCATCCCGCCTCACTCAAGAACTCTCCCCTCAACTAACTCCAATCCTTACTCACGTATTCAACCTCTCCCTCTCAACCGGCACCTTCCCATCCTCTTTCAAACATGCCCTCATCACACCGATCCTAAAGAAACCCTCCCTGGACCCAAACTCACTGTCAAATTACCGACTAATATCTCTGCTCCCGTTTGCCTCCAAGCTCCTTGAGCGTCTAGCATATAATCAGCTCACTAGATTCCTATGCTCCCACTCCCTGCTCGATCCCTTGCAATCTGGATTCTGCCCTCATCACTCCACCGAGACCGCCCTCACTAAGGTGGCCAATGACCTGCTCTCCACCAAGTCAAAAGGCCACTACTCCATACTCATTCTCTTTGACCTGTCAGCCGCCTTTGACACAGTAGATCACCCTCTCCTCCTCCAAGCCCTCCACTCCCTAGGTATCTGTCACACTGCACTCTCCTGGTTTTCATCTTATCTCTGTAACCGATCCTTCAGCGTTTCCTATTCTGCCTCCACTTCTCCACCCATTCCACTGTCTGTTGGAGTGCCTCAAGGATCAGTCCTGGGACCCTTGCTCTTCTCAATCTACACCTCGTCCCTCGGAAAACTAATCAACTCCCTTGGGTTTCACCATCATCTCTATGCTGATGACACTTAAATATATATTTCCTCCCCTGACCTCTCCCCTTCCCTCTTGTCCTGTGTGTCTGACTGTTTGTCCGCTGTGTCTTCTTGGATGTCCTCCCGTCAGCTCAAACTTAACCTTGACAAAACCGAACTAATCATCTTCCCTCCCACTACAACCAGCCTTACCCCAGATATTACCCTCACCATCAACAACACTACCATCACCGACCCCTACAGCTCGCTGTCTGGGGGTCACATTTGACTCTGTCCTATCCTTCATTCCTCACATCCAGACACTCTCCAAATCATGCCGCCTCCACCTCCGCAACATCTCTAAAATCCGACCCTTCCTCACACGACACTACCAAAATTCTAGTCCAAACACTCATCATGTCCCGTCTTGACTACTGTAACTCTTTACTAATTGGCCTTCCTCTCACCCGACTAACCCACTACAGTCCATAATGAACTCTGTCGCAAGACTAATCTACCTCACTCATCGCTTCTCTGACACCAAACCCCTCTGTCAGTCCCTACACTGGCTCCCATTAGCATACAGAATTAAATTCAAAATTCTGGTGCTTACTTATAGAGCCCTCACTAACACCGCACCACAATACATTTCATCTCTCTTCTCCAAATACACTCCCTCTCGCCATCTTCGCTCTGCACACGACCTTTTTCTCTCCACAGCTCTTATCACATTCTCCCACTCCCGCCTACAGAACTTCTCCTGTGCTACACCTCAGCTCTGGAATTCCCTCCCCCGCCCCATCAGATTCTCCCCCAGCCTTCAGATGCTCCCTGAAAACTCATCTCTTCAGGGAAGCCTATCAACTGCCTCCATAAACAATATCACTAAGAATCACCCCTTGCCTTGACCACTGCACTCAACAGCACTTCTCACTCCCACCCACTGACTGGCAGGTCAGGTGGCAGGAGGCACTTACACCCAATAGCACTTACTCCTTCTGTGTCATACCTACCTTCCTCTAGACTGTAAGCTCTCACGAGCAGGGCCCTCTGATCCTTCTGTTCTCCACACTTGATTGTACTATTTAATACCTCTGTATGTCTACTCCATACTGTAAAGCACTGCGGAATTTGTTGGCGCTATATAAATAAAGATTAATAATAATACCTTTTATTCATTTACTAGTGTAAAAGCCTGTATGCACGGGCCGTGGAGCAGTGAGGTAACGGTAGTACGCAGAGCAGGACCGGCCTCTTAACATTACACGGGCCTGCTCTGCGTACTGCTGTTACCTCACTGCTCCATGGCCCGTGCATACAGGCTTTTACACTAGTAAATGAATAAAAGGTATTATTATTATTAATCTTTATTTATATAGCGCCAACAAATTCCCCAGCGCTTTACAGTTGGGAGTAGCCATACAGAGATATTAAATAGTACAATCAAATGTGGAGAACAGAAGGATCAGAGGACCCTGCTCGTGAGAGCGCCACCTCACTCACGTGATGCAATCATGCGCAGTAGAGACTGGCCGAACACAGGCAGTCTCTACTGCACATGACTGCATCATGACAAACTTTCTGGCCTTTTATATAGGATTTAAGAGTTACAGCCATTTTAGTGTAGGCAAGTCATGTTTGAAAACTGTAAGAAAAATCAGGTTGTAGTTGGTGTAGTTTTGTACTTCTAGCACCCCCTACAATGTCATTTCATACTGGTGGATGTAATTTTTTTCTCCTACTAGCAACAGCTAATGAAAACAGTAGGAAATTCAATAGTTTACAAAGATTTTGATATATTTGAAAGGGTGGAAATTGCATTTTTTTCTTTAGCACCACCTTCTGGAAATATTTCTGGACACCAGGCTGGGGCAGAAAGGCAAGTGATTTCCTCATTCTATGAAGCAGGATATCTACTTTCCAGAAATATATAGTTTTATACAGTTACTTAGATTGTTTGGGGTAGTTTTACTATGTAATCCCTGGAATGTGCATTTTAGTTCATAAAGTTGAAAATAACATTTTGCAGTCCTGGTAATTAGGTCTCTGCGCAGGCCATGAACGTATGTAAAACTATACATATGTTGTATTTTTGAGTTTGGGGGGATTCTGGGCTTTTTCAAATAATTGAAACTTTCACAGTCAACATGTTTGTGATATATAATGTGATTTTAGCAAAATACCTATATTTTCTTCCTTTTTTGTAATATGCATCATAGCTTGTCTCACAATGCAAAATGTTCTTCATGTGAGGCACCATGCAATAGCATTACAGTTCTGAAAAAACGATATACGGCTTTCCATATGTGGCTAGAACGTTACCTACGGGAATCAGACCTAAACAGATGGATAGCAAAAATGCTGAAAATGTGTCTGGACTACAGGGTTTAAGAAATGGCCCAAGCCCCTGGCACTCAAAGGGTTAAAACCTATTATAAACATGTTTTTCTATTCCTTTGAATTGAGCTGTGAATGACTAGTTGATCCCTGTGTGTTTATACAAGTGATAAGGACAATAATGTTATAAGAGGTTCAGTGAAATGAACTGGATGGGTTATTATCTCAAAACAATTATCTGTGTGTATGATTTATAGTTTATTCCAGCAGGCCTGATAAAGTGGAAACCTTTACCTTTTATTCTGATAGATTATAGAATTGTCCCACCAAAGAAAAAAACTCACTAGTAATGCTACCCTCTTACCTACCTGTTCTACTCACTCCTGTCCCTCTTACCTACCTGTTCCACTCACTCCTGTCCCTCTTACCTACCTGTTCCACTCACTCCTGTCTCACTTTCCTACCTGTTCCACTCACTCCTGTCCCTCTTACCTACCTGTTCCACTCACTCCTGTCCCTCTTACCTACCTGTTCCACTCACTCCTGTCTCACTTTCCTACCTGTTCCACTCGCTCCTATCCCGCTTTCCTACCTGTTCCACTCACTCCTGTCCCTCTTACCTACCTGTTCCACTCACTCCTGTCCCTTTTACCTACCTGTTCCACTCACTCCTGTCTCACTTTCCTACCTGTTCCACTCACTCCTGTCCCACTTTCCTACCTGTTCCACTCACTCCTGTCCCTCTTACCTACCTGTTCCACTCACTCCTGTCTCACTTTCCTACCTGTTCCACTCACTCCTGTCCCTCTTACCTACCTGTTTCACTCACTCCTGTCCCACTTTCTTACTTGTTCCACTCTCTCATGTCCCGCTTTCCTACCTGTTCCACTCACTCCTGTCCCTCTTACCTACCTGTTCCACTCACTCCTGTCTCACTTTCCTACCTGTTCCACTCACTCCTATCCCGCTTCCCTACCTGTTCCACTCACTCCTGTCCCTCTTACCTACCTGTTCCACTCACTCCTGTCCCTCTTACCTACCTGTTCCACTCACTCCTGTCTCACTTTCCTACCTGTTCCACTCACTCCTGTCCCTCTTACCTACCTGTTCCACTCACTCCTATCCCGCTTCCCTACCTGTTCCACTCACTCCTATCCCGCTTTCCTACCTGTTCCACTCACTCCTGTCCCAGTTTCCTACTTGTTCTACTCATTCCTGTCCCTCTTACTTACCTGTTCCACTCACTCCTGTCTCACTTTCCTACCTGTTCCACTCACTCCTGTCCCTCTTACCTACCTGTTCCACTCACTCCTGTCTCACTTTCCTACCTGTTCCACTCACTCCTGTCTCACTTCCCTACCTGTTCCACTCACTCCTGTCCCTCTTACCTACCTGTTCCACTCACTCCTGTCCCTCTTACCTACTTATTTCACTCACTCCTGTCCCACTTTCCTACTTGTTCCACTCTCTCATGTCTCACTTTCCTACCTGTTCCACTCAGTCCTGTCTCACTTTCCTACCTGTTCCACTCACTCCTGTCCCACTTTCCTACCTGTTCCACTCACTCCTGTCCCTCTTACCTACCTGTTCCACTCACTCCTGTCCCTCTTACCTACCTGTTCCACTCACTCCTGTCTCACTTTCCTACCTGTTCCACTCACTCCTGTCTCACTTTCCTACCTGTTCCACTCACTCCTGTCTCACTTTCCTACCTGTTCCACTCACTCCTGTCCCTCTTACCTACCTGTTCCACTCACTCCTGTCCCTCTTACCTACCTGTTTAACTCACTCCTGTCCCACTTTCCTACTTGTTCCACTCTCTCATGTCTCACTTTCCTACCTGTTCCACTCACTCCTGTCTCACTTTCCTACCTGTTCCACTCACTCCTATCTCACTTTCCTACCTGTTCCACTCACTCCTGTCCCACTTTCCTACCTGTTCCACTCACTCCTGTCCCTCTTACCTACCTGTTCCACTCACTCCTGTCTCACTTTCCTACCTGTTCCACGCACTCCTATCCCGCTTCCCTACCTGTTCCACTCACTCCTATCCCGCTTTCCTACCTGTTCCACTCACTCCTGTTCCGCTTTCCTACCTGTTCCACTCACTCCTGTCCCGCTTCCCTACCTGTTCCACTCACTCCTATCCCACTTTCCTACCTGTTCCACTCTCTCATGTCCCGCTTTCCTACTTGTTCCACTCACTCCTGTCCCTCTTACCTACCTGTTCCACTCACTCCTATCCCGCTTCCCTACCTGTTCCACTCACTGCTATCCCGCTTTCCTACTTGTTCCACTCACTCCTGTCCCTCTTACCTACCTGTTCCACTCACTCCTGTCCCACTTTCCTACCTGTTCCACTCACTCCTGTCTCACTTTCCTACCTGTTCCACTCACTCCTGTCCCTCTTACCTACCTGTTTCACTCACTCCTGTCCCAATTTCCTACCTGTTCCACTCACTCCTGTCCCTCTTACCTACCTGTTCCACTCACTCCTGTCCCGCTTTCCTACCTGTTCCACTCACTCCTGTCCCTCTTACCTACCTGTTCCACTCACTCCTGTCCAGCTTTCCTATTTGTTCTACTCACTCCTGTCCCTCTTACCTACCTGTTCCACTCACTCCTGTCCCGCTTTCCTACCTGTTCCACTCACTCCTGTCCCTCTAACTCCTGTTCCGCTTTCCTACCTGTTCCACTCACTCCTATCCCGCTTCCCTACCTGTTCCACTCACTCCTATCCCGCTTTCCTACATGTTCCACTCACTCCTATCCCGCTTTCCTACATGTTCCACTCTCTCATGTCCCACTTTCCTACTTGTTCCACTCACTCCTGTCCCTCTTACCTACCTGTTCCACTCACTCCTGTCCCGCTTTCCTACCTGTTCCACTCACTCCTATCCCGCTTCCCTACCTGTTCCACTCACTCCTATCCCGCTTCCCTACCTGTTCCACTCACTCCTATCCCGTTTTCCTACCTGTTCCACTCACTCCTGTCCCTCTTACCTACCTGTTGCACTCACTCCTGTCTCACTTTCCTACCTGTTCTACTCACTCCTGTCCCACTTTCCTACCTGTTCCACTCACTCCTGTCTCACTTTCCTACCTGTTCCACTCTCTCATGTCCCGCTTTCCTACTTGTTCCACTCACTCCTGTCCCAATTTCCTACCTGTTCCACTCACTCCTGTTCAACTTTCCTACCTGTTCCACTCACTCCTGTCTCACTTTCCTACCTGTTCCACTCACTCCTGTCCCATTTTCCTACCTGTTCCACTCACTCCTGTCTCACTTTCCTACCTGTTCCACTCACTCCTGTCTCACTTTCCTACCTGTTCCCACTTTCCTACCTGTTCCACTCCACTGTCCCGCTTTCCTACTTGTTCCACTCACTCCTGTCCAGCTTTCCTACTTGTTCCACTCACTCCTGTCCCTCTTACCTACCTGTTTCACTCACTCCTGTCCCAATTTCCTACCTGTTCCACTCAATCCTGTCCCTTTTACCTACCTGTTCCACTCACTCCTGTCCCGCTTTCCTACTTGTTCCACTCACTCCTGTCCCTCTTACCTACCTGTTCCACTCACTCCTGTCCCACTTTCCTACCTGTTCCACTCACTCCTGTCTCACTTTCCTACCTGTCCCACTCAATGTGCTTCAATGACCATTTCTAGGCAAACACCACCCCTCCCCGACGAACTGTACCCACCCATGCGCTGTTGGGTTGGTTTGAGGACAAGTCTGGGCACCCTTGTCCTATGGTATAATTCCCCTTAATCTAGGCCTTTTAAGCCACAAAATGCTGGAGAAGTCCAACACACAAGGGGGATTATGCATTAAAGGGATAGTAATGGTTCATAATAAAAGCAGCTCTAATTAATCATCATATTATTTGGGCCATGGAGATTGTTATTTCAATTCTGTCAGAGTTGTACTTCAAGAGTAATTGAATGATAAAGTATCCCCCTCCCGCCCCTTTTACTGATACAACACTGTTCAGCAAGATCAGAAGGGAGGTGCCCAGGTAGACTGCAGAGAGGGACAATCTTCAATTAAGATAAGGGAAAAACCCGAAAAGCTTGTCAAGGGGGACAGGGCTTTCATTGTTCTCATAGGAAGAAGATTGTCCCCTTCTGTTATCTGTCTGGTCTATGGACTGGATTCCACATCTGAGAAGAGATGGCTTACACTAGGTAAAAGGGGCGGGAGGGGAAACTTTGCTTGTGAATATCTCTCAAACCATAAAGGTCTGAGAGATAAGACTTATATCGTTCTTCATGTTTTTTTAATGCCTACAAAATAAAATAAAGATAAAACGATGTATTACTATCCCTTTAAGTGGTGATGACGATAACCTCTCCAGTGATATCACTTCTCCATTTCCTATGTTATTCTATGGAGCCTATGCATTAACATTTCTTAAGTTTTGGAGATCTTAGTACATTGGCTCTATAGTATAACATAGGAACTGGAGAAGTGATATCACTGGAGAAGTTATCGTCACTTTATCATGTTTTAGCGCATAACCCCCAATGTGTCAGAGATATCTTTAGCACAAAAGGGGTTAAAATACCAATTTTAAGCAAAATAAATTTGGGGATTTTTAATTTGTCCCCTCTGGTGCCTTCAGTTTGCTCCAGAAACACTTTGGGCCCTTATTCGTCAAGCTAAAACTGCTTCAGTTCTGGAGCAATCCAGATGCACCACAGGGAGACAATGAGAATTCTCATTAATTTAACTCTTTGAGTGTCAGAGGCATGGAGTACCCTTCCAGCACTCAAAGGGTTAAATTGTGTTTTAACTCCTAGAATGCTAGAGACGTCTCCAACTCACTGCAAAGCAACACATTGGAGACCTCATTAGCATTCAAGGGGTTAAAAGCCCCATTTAAATCAATGGGAATGTGCTTTATTATCATTTTAACCCTATGGTGTAGTTGGTGTGCTCAAAATTTGCTTATTTTAAAACAGTAATTTTAAAGCGGAACTATCACGTAGATATAACTGACCCCCAATTAACTGTTAGTGTAGCGGTAATCATGTAAATAGTGTCATAGCATTTATTAAGTGCCGGCCTTATTTCCAATCATAACTTCGAGTGGGACTTATATCAAAACCACAGCGCAGACATCTTGGTGAAGTGGGATCTGCACGTCCCTGTCTCGTCACTGATAGGTTATTTACCAAAGGGGGAGTTGTATCATACCATACGGTACAGACAGAAATGGACAGCGCAGGTGTGCAGATCCCACTTCACCAAGATGTCTGCGCTGTGGTTTTGATATAAGTCCCACTTAAAGTTATGATTGTAAATAAGGTCGGCACTTAACAAACGTTATGACACTATTTACTTGATTACCGCTATATTAACAACTAATTGGGGATCAGTTAAATCTATGTGATAGTTCCGCTTTTACCCTTTGAGTGCCAGAAGTTTGGGCCATTTCTTGGACCCTGTAGACCAGACACATTTTCATCATTTTTGCTAACCTTGTGTTTAGGTCTGATTCCCGCCGGTAACTTAATAGTTACATATGAAAACTATATATTGTTTTTTTTTCTCAGCACAAACTGAGCTTTTGCATGAAGCCTTTCATGAAGTAAATTTTGCATTGTGAGACAAGCCATAATGTCATAAATAGTAAAAATATATAAAAAAAATTACTTATTTTGCAGAACTCACATGCTATATATCAAAACTATGTATGTTGATTGTAGACGTTTTAAATTATTTGAAAAAGCTCTGAATCCGCCAAGTACAAAAATACCAAATATGTATAAAACTATACATTTATGAAAAGTAGATATCCCATTGCATCAAATTAAGTTCGTTTGCCTTTCTGCCCCTTTCCTGATGGGCAAAAATGTTTCCAGAGGGTGGCACTAATGGAGGAAATAGGCATTTTTTCACATTTCCAAACCTTAACATGTAATGAAATCTGTGAAAAATATGGAGAAAAACGGCACCCCATTGGTATGATCTGACATAATGTACAGGGTGCCAGAAGCTCAACTCAAAACTAGAATCTCTAATTTTTCTTACAGTTTTTCCAATATGACTTGCCTGTACTAAAATTTCCAACTGTATTCATTAGCTACTGCTCTTACAAAAAAATGGCACCCCATTGGCGCAAGTTCACTTACTGTGTTGCCAAAAACACAAAACTACACCTACTGTTTTCTTTTTTTGAAAATGGCTGCCTGTACAGAATAGTTATAACTATTAGAGAAAGTATGCAAGGTATAAGATATAACATTTTGGAAAGCAGACAAGAATCCACATCAAATGAGGCATCATCACCTGTCTTTCTAACCCTAGGTTTGTGTACAGAAATGTTTCCAGAAGGTGGCGCTATAGGAAAAAATAGAGCTATTTTACATTTCCACCCCTTCTAAGACATTGCACACTGGAATCAGGTTGAGGGATCAAATTGTGTATGTGGAGGGGTCAGTGACTACAAATGGGCAGGGGAACCGGGCCATGGTGTCAGAGAGCATGATGGGTGTGAATACTAGTGACCCAGATGAAAAGATTGTGAGGATCCAGAAACGCTTTGGTCCAGTATTTAAGTGTTGTTATATTGTTTTATTCAATAAATTGTATTTACATCAATATATATTCTACTTGTGGAGCTGATCCTTTTCTCACCGGAGTACCTGTACAGGAGCAGGTTAATCCCCTGTGGTCATATACTTGTTGAATTTTGGTTGACCTGTTAAAGGGATAGTAATACTTCGTTTTATCTTTATTTTATTTTGTAGGCATTAAAAAACCATGAAGAACGATATAAGTCTTATCTTTCAAACCTTTATGGTTTCAGAGATATTCACAATCAAAGTTTCCCCTCCCTCCCCTTTTACCTAGTGTAAGCCATCTCTTCTCAGATGTGGAATGCAGTCCATAGACCAGACAGATAACAGCAGGGGACAATCTTCTTCCTATGAGAACAATGAAAGCCCTGCCCCCCTTTTACCTAGTGTAAGACATCTCTTCTCAGATGTGGAATGCAGTCCATAGACCAGACAGATAACAGCAGGGGACAATCTTCTTCCTATGAGAACAATGAAAGCCCTGCCCCCCTTTTACCTAGTGTAAGACATCTCTTCTCAGATGTGGAATCCAGTCCATAGACCAGACAGATAACAGAAGGGGACAATCTTCTTCCTATGAGAACAATGAAAGCCCCGCCCCTTTTACCTAGTGTAAGACATCTCTTCTCAGATGTGGAATGCAGTCCATAGACCAGACAGATAACAGCAGAGGACACTCTTCTTCCTATGAGAACAATGAAATCCCTGCCCCCCTTGACAAGTTTTTCATTTATCTTAATTGAAGATTGTCCCACTCTGCAGTCTACCTGGGCACCTCCCTTCTGATCTGGCTGAACAGGTGGGGGATACTTTGCTTGTGAATATCTCTCAAACCATAAAGGTTTGAGAGATAAGACTTATATCATTCTTCATGTTTTTTTAATGCCAACAAAATAAAACAAAGATGAAACGAAGTATTACTATCCCTTTAAACATCACAAATGGAGAAGTCTGTACATTGATCATAAAGCACCCCATTGTTTCATTTGTCTCCTAACAGACCAGGTCCGTGGGGTTTCTCTGCCTGTCCACAGGGGAGTAACTCAGGATCAGTCTTTTAACCCTTTGAGTGCCAGAGGGGCACTCAAGGGTTAATTAACAGAAGCAGGTAAACCCTAAAGACCTGGTCTGTTAGCGCCGGTGAGGAGAGGGCTGGGAACCACTGGTTTATAGAGAGCTGTGCAAAATGTAACCAACATGCTATGCACAAAGCTCTGCAAGACATATAAAGAAGGCTCTGCTGGACTGACATCTCTGTATTATACACAGGGCTCTGTAGAAGAAACATACACTATGCACAATGCTCTGCAGGACATACAGTATATAAACAATACTCTGCAGGAAGAACACTATATAGAGTAGGCTCTGCAGAGCACACACACACACTGCGCAATAGGATATAAAGGACAGATGAGCTGTATACAGAAAGCTCTGCATGGTACAGTATATACAGAATGCTCTACAGTATGAACAATTTACACAGACATGAATATAAAATGGTGCAGGACGAGTGCACAGGGATCAGTGGGACCCAGCAGGGGGTGTTTAGTACTCACACTGTATTTAAGGGGACATCTGGCCATATACACCAGGCTCTGCAGCGCTGTCTATACCTGTACAATTGTGTGGAACCGTTACAGTATTGTCTGAGCCCAACCTGCACCTTGGAGCCCAGTGCCAGCCTCAGCACCCACCTCCAAAATGCCAGCCTCTGCACCCACCTCATAACTGCCAACCTCTACACCCACCTCCTAAGTGCCAGGCTCCGCACCCATCTTCTAAGTACCAGCCTCTACACCCACCTCCTAAGCACCAGCCTCTGCACCCACCTCATAACTGCCAGCCTCTACACCCACCTCCTAAGTGCCAGCCTCTGCACCCACCTCATAACTGCCAACCTCTGTACTCACCTCCTAAGTGCCAGCTTCTGCATCCACCTTCCTACTGCCAGCCTCTGCACCCACCTCATAAGCGCCAGCCTCTGCACCCACCTCATAAGCTCCAGCCTCTACACCCACCTCCTAAGTGCCAGGCTCCGCACCCATCTTCTAAGTACCAGCCTCTACACCCACCTCATAACTGCCAACCTCTGTACTCACCTCCTAAGTGCCAGCCTCTACACCCACCTCCTAAGTGCCAGCCTCTGCACCCACCTCATAAGCGCCAGCCTCTGCACCCACCTCATAAGCGCCAGCCTCTACACCCACCTCCTAAGTGCCAGGCTCCGCACCCATCTTCTAAGTACCAGCCTCTACACCCACCTCATAACTGCCAACCTCTGTTCTCACCTCCTAAGTGCCAGGCTCCGCACCCATCTTCTAAGTACCAGCCTCTACACCCACCTCATAAGCGCCAGCCTCCGCACCCATCTTCTAAGTGCCAGCCTCTGCACCCACCTTCCTACTGCCAGCCCCTGCTCCCACCGCCTAAGTGCCAGGCTCGCCGCTCTGCATCCACCTTCCTAATGCCAGCCTCTGCACCCACCTCCTAAGTGCCAGGCTCTGCACCCAACTTCCTAATGCCAGCCCCTGCATCCTCCTCCTAAGTGCCAGGCTCTGCACCCACCTTCCTAATGCCAGCCTCTCACCTACCTCCTAAGTGCCAGGCTCGCCGCTCTGCATCCACCTTCCTAATGCCAGCCTCTGCACCCACCTCCTAAGTGCCAGGCTCTGTACCCAACTTCCTAATGCCAGCCCCTGCATCCTCCTCCTAAATGCCAGGCTCTGCACCCACCTTCCTAATGCCAGCCTCTCACCTACCTCCTAAGTGCCAGGCTCTGCACCCACCTTCCTAATGCCAGCCTCTCACCCACCTCCTAAGTGCCAGGCTCGCTGCTCCGCATCCACCTCCTCAGTGCCAGGCTCCGCTAGTACCGTTATTCCTTAACCACGCCCACTACATTGCGCGGGGGCTCCTCCCCTCCAGCGCGCTCAAACTCAGGCCCCGCCTCCGCTATAGATATGTATATATATAAATGTGACTGCGCCACAATGTGCTGTAACCAGCCCGGCTGTGTAGTCGTTGTGTTGGTGTCTGCGGTCACACTCTCCGGTCCTCAGGTACCGTTACTCCTAGTCACGCTCTCCGGTCCGCATGTACCGTTACTACTAGTCACACCCACTGCAGTTCGCGGGGCTCCGCTCCCTGGTCTCAAACCCAGCTCCCCCATGATGTCCCACCCGTACCCACAGAATATGCCGCCTCCATAGGGGCACGGGAGGGCAGTGAAATGCAAGGCAGAGGCGTAAGGGGGGGGGACCGGACCTTGGGCCCCCAAGAAGTTTTGCCCTTATTTTATTATACTGGAGGCCACCAGAGTTATGTTGTGCCCGCCGCTGGTGTCACCAAGGCCGGGCACAGAATGCCTTTCGTATTCATTTGCTCCCCCTTCAGCTTGGGCCTAGTGTCTGGGCACAGGGGAAGAGGGAGTAATGACTGAGGAGAGGACGGGGGGCACGGTGACCTGGGCACAGGGGAAGAGGGAGTAGTGACTGAGGAGAGAACGGGGGGCACGGTGACCTGGGCACAGGGGAAGAGGGAGTAGTGACTGAGGAGAGAACGGGGGGCACGGTGACCTGGGCACAGGGGAAGAGGGAGTAATGACTGAGGAGAGGACGGGGGGCACGGTGACCTGGGCACAGGGGAAGAGGGAGTAGTGACTGAGGAGAGAACGGGGGGCACGGTGACCTGGGCACAGGGGAAGAGGGAGTAGTGACTGAGGAGAGGACGGGGGGCACAATGACCTGGGCATAGTGTGTGGGCACAGGGGGAAGAGCAGAGTGATGACTGAGGAGCAGAGAGGACGGGGGGGCACAGTGACCTGGGCATAGTGTGTGGGCACAGGAGGAAGAGCAGAGTGATGACTGAGGAGCAGAGAGGACGGGGGGGCACAGTGACCTGGGCATAGTGTGTGGGCACAGGAGGAAGAGCAGAGTGATGACTGAGGAGCAGAGAGGACAGGGGGGCACAGTGACCTGGGCATAGCGTGTGGGCACAGGGGGAAGAGGGAGTGAGGACTGAGGAGCAGAGAGGACTGGGGGGCAGGGTGACCTAGGCATAGTGTGTGGGCACAGGGGGAAGAGCGGAGTGATGACTGTGGAGTAGAGAGGACGGGGGACACAGTGACCTGGGCATAGTGTGTGGGCACAGGAGGGAGTGAGGACTGGGGGGCACGGTGACCTAGGCATAGTGTGTGGGCACAGGGGGAAGAGCGGAGTGATGACTGTGGAGAGGACGGGGGACACAGTGACCTGGGCATAGTGTGTGGACACAGGGGAAGAGGGAGTGATGAATGAGGAGAGGATGGGGGCACAGTGACCTGGGCATAGTGTGTGGACACAGGGGAAGAGGGAGTGATGACTGAGGAAAGGAGGACACAGTGACCTGGGCATAGTGTGTGGGCACAGGAGGAAGGGCGGAGTGATGACTGAGGATAGGACGGGGGCACGGTAACCTGGGCATAGTGTGTGGGCACAGGAGGAAGGGCGGAGTGATGACTGAGGAGAGGACGGAGGCACAGTGACCTGGGCATAGTGGGTGGGCACAGGAGGAAGGGCGGAGTGATGACTGAGGAGAGGATGGGGGCACGGTGAGTGCAGACTGGCAGGACAGGTACATTTAGTGTGTTGGTGAATAATGTGCAAGACTGAGTTAAGCAGTGAAGCTGTTCATTTGAGTACTGAAGGGGTTAAGCATTTCACGAGTGAAGAAATTGTCCTTCTGTTGTGAGGTATGTAAGCACACGGGGGATGTCACTGCATTAGACAGCTGTCTGCCACATAAAGGGTTAATATTCCAGCACACTGCTCTATAAGATTTATTCACCGGGATCTCATGGACTTTTGGATGCATCTCCTCCTTCTCTCTTGTTTTACACACTTCTTTCCTCGCAGGAGATGAGTGTTGGGAAGAGAGTGTTGTCTGTCCTTCTGCCTGAATAGATTGTGTTCAGCTTTGGGTGTGTTGTATTATGTGCTGAACATTAACTCTTGTCTGCCAGAGAGTCCTATTCCCACAAAACACCTCTATGGCTCCCTCCCACTGGTAAGGGTGACACCACATTATTCTGCTTCCTCACTCACCCTTCATACTCACAGTCTCCCTTTCTTCATCCTGTACTCACCCTTCATACTCACAGTCTCCCTTTCTTCATCCTGTACTCACCATTCATACACACACTCTCCCTTTCTTCATCCTGTACTCACCCTTCATACACACACTCTCGTTTTCTTCATCTGGTACTCACCCTTCATACTCACACTCCCCCTTGCTTCCTCCTGTACTCACCCTTTATACTCACACTCCCCCTTTCTTCCTCCTGTACTCACCCTTCATACTAACACTCTCCCTTTCTTCATCCTGTACTCACCCTTCATACTCACACTCTCCCTTTCTTCATCCTGTACTCACCCTTCATACTCACAGTCTCCCTTTCTTCCTCCTGTACTCACCCTTCATACTCACACCCCCAATTTCTTCCTCCTGTACTCACCCTTCATACTCACACTCTCCCTTTCTTCATCCTGTACTCACCCTTCATACTCACAGTCTCCCTTTCTTCATCCTGTACTCATCCTTCATACACACACTCTCCTTTTCTTCATCTGGTACTCACCCTTCATACTCACTCTCCCTTGCTTCCTCCTGTACTCACCCTTCATAATCACACTCCCCCTTTCTTCCTCCTGTACTCACCCTTCATACACACACTCTCCCTTTCTTCCTCCTGTACTCACCCTTCATACTCACAGCCTCCCTTCCTTCATCTTGTACTCACCCTTCATACTCACAGTCTCCCTTTCTTCATCCTGTACTCACCCTTCATACACACACACTCTCCCTTTCTTCATACTTTACTCACCCTTCATACTCACAGTCTCCCCTTCTTCCTCCTGTACTCACCCTTCATACTCACAGTCTCCCTTTCTTCATCCTGTACTCACCATTCATACACACACTCTCCCTTTCTTCATCCTGTACTCACCCTTCATACTCACACTCTCCCTTTCTTCATCCTGTACTCATCTTCATACTCACACTCTCCCTTTCTTCATCCTGTACTCACCCTTCATACCCACACTCTCCCTTTCTTCATCCTTTACTCACCCTTCATACTCACAGTCTCCCCTTCTTCCTCCTGTACTCACCCTTCATACTCACAGTCTCCCTTTCTTCATCCTGTACTCACCATTCATACACACACTCTCCCTTTCTTCATCCTGTACTCACCCTTCATACTCACACTCTCCCTTTCTTCATCCTGTACTCATCTTCATACTCACAGTCTCCCTTTCTTCATCCTGTACTCACCCTTCATACACACACACTCTCCCTTTCTTCATCCTTTACTCACCCTTCATACTCACAGTCTCCCCTTCTTCCTCCTGTACTCACCCTTCATACTCACAGTCTCCCTTTCTTCATCCTGTACTCACCATTCATACACACACTCTCCCTTTCTTCATCCTGTACTCACCCTTCATACTCACACTCTCCCTTTCTTCATCCTGTACTCATCTTCATACTCACACTCTCCCTTTCTTCATCCTGTACTCACCCTTCATACACACACTCTCCCTTTCTTCATCCTGTACTCAACCCTTCATACTCACAGTCTCCCTTTTGTTCCTCCTGTACTCACCCTTCATACTCACAGTCTCCCTTTCTTCATCCTGTACTCACCATTCATACACACACTCTCCCTTTCTTCCTCCTGTACTCACCCTTCATACTCACAGTCTCCATTTCTTCATCCTGTACTCACCATTCACACACACTCTCCCTTTCTTCATCCTGTACTCACCCTTCATACTCACACTCTCCCTTTCTTCATCCTGTACTCACCCTTCATACACACACTCTCCCTTTCTTCATCCTTTACTCACCCTTCATACTCACAGTCTCCCCTTCTTCCTCCTGTACTCACCCTTCATACTCACAGTCTCCCTTTCTTCATCCTGTACTCACCATTCATACACACACTCTCCCTTTCTTCATCCTGTACTCACCCTTCATACTCACACTCTCCCTTTCTTCATCCTGTACTCATCTTCATACTCACAGTCTCCCTTTCTTCATCCTGTACTCACCCTTCATACACACACACTCTCCCTTTCTTCATCCTTTACTCACCCTTCATACTCACAGTCTCCCCTTCTTCCTCCTGTACTCACCCTTCATACTCACAGTCTCCCTTTCTTCATCCTGTACTCACCATTCATACACACACTCTCCCTTTCTTCATCCTGTACTCACCCTTCATACTCACACTCTCCCTTTCTTCATCCTGTACTCATCTTCATACTCACACTCTCCCTTTCTTCATCCTGTACTCACCCTTCATACACACACTCTCCCTTTCTTCATCCTGTACTCAACCCTTCATACTCACAGTCTCCCTTTTGTTCCTCCTGTACTCACCCTTCATACTCACAGTCTCCCTTTCTTCATCCTGTACTCACCATTCATACACACACTCTCCCTTTCTTCCTCCTGTACTCACCCTTCATACTCACAGTCTCCATTTCTTCATCCTGTACTCACCATTCATACACACACTCTCCCTTTCTTCATCCTGTACTCACCCTTCATACTCACACTCTCCCTTTCTTCATCCTGTACTCACCATTCATACACACACTCTCCCTTTCTTCATCCTGTAGTCACCCTTCATACTCACACTCTCCCTTTCTTCATCCTGTACTCACCCTCCAATCTCTATCAGCCCCCTTTCACCCCCCATTTTCTCTCATGTCCTTTATTCTCTCTCTTCATTCTCCCTCCACACTTTCATTTAAACATCAAACAACCCTTAGGATTTAGATCTGCCACACAGAGGGCACTACTACTACATCCAGCTGCCTCTCATTCCCAGTGCTGACATTATACCCCCAGTCATCTGAGCTGCCCCTCTCACACCTGACAGTTTTATTATAACCACTCTCTTCCCTATCATGCATACAGCGCTCTACCCTTACATCATTGCACTCCCTGTATACCAGACAGTATACCCGAAGGCAGCCCATCCATCAACAAAACATTTTCATTATAAAACAGTATGTAAAATTAATAGGATTTTAACCCTTTGTAATGTGGGGTGTCTGGCAATCAAATGGTTAAATGGAGAAGTGTCTATCTATTCCTCTGCTTTACTTGTTAACATTGAGTAGTGTGGTATATGTGTGTGTGCAGATTGAGATGTGTGTGTATGTATGAGTGAGGTGTGTGAGATGTGTTTGTGTGTGTATATAGATATATGTGTGTGAGAGAGCGTGAGGTGTGTGAGTGAGTGATTTGTATGAGGAGTGTGAGTGAGGTATTTGTGGTTTGTAAGTAGGTTTGAGTCAGTGTGCGTGAGATGTTTGCGTACGTGTGAGCGAATGAGGCATGTGTGCGTTAGAGAGGTGTATGATGTATGTGGTGTATGAGATGTTTGTGTATGTGTGAGTGAGTTGTGTGTAGGTGTGAGTGAGTTGTGTGTAGATATGAGTGAGTTGTGTGTAGGTGTGAGTGAGTTTTGTGTAGGTGTGAGTGATGTGTGCATGGACTGAATCTCAGTCTTAAGGGGGACTTCTTTTGACAGAACCATGTAGGTAGGTGTCGTCCATGCAGCAAGACAGATATATCTATCAGTCTATGTTTTCAGTATTTTAATGTATTGTTGTGTATAACAGGACTAGCGTTGTGAGACGGCATTGCCCGTCGGTTTTTTTGTAAGCAGTGCTTAATGTGACGGCCCGTCTCTTTGGATATTTTTTAAACAATGATTAACAGTTTCTGTGGCAGAGGGTATGCAATGCATTGTAAAGCATTGCATACCGCTCTGGCACTGATAGGGTAGGAGTATACAGGCTGTACATTAATTTACATTATATCTGCATTCACTCCTTCTGACTGAGGCTCTTATTAACTCTTTCAGTGCCAGAGGGGAATGCAATTCATTAGAATGTGTTGTGGATCCCTCTGACACTTCAACTATTAAGCATTGCTTACAAAATAACCAGAGAGAAAGGCAATGCCGTCCCACACTACTATTTATATATTAGAAATGTAATAAAGTAGTACACATAAACATACATACACAGATACACATACATACATACACAGATACACATACATACACACACAGATACATACATACACACACGGATATACATACATACATACACAGATACATACATACACACACGGATACACATACATACACACACAGATACACATACATACATTCACAGATACACACACATACATACACACACAGATACACATATATACACACACAGATACATACATATACACACAGATACACATACATACACACAGATACATACATTCACACACACAAATACATACATACACAAACAGATACACATACATACATACATACACACACAGATACACATACATACACAGTGTGTAGAGGTGGATAGGGTGTGGGCAGTGTGTGGAAGTGGACATGGTGTGGGCAGTATGTGGAAGTGGACAGGGTGTGGGCAGTGTGTAGAGGTGGACAGGGTGTGGGCAGTGTGTGGAAGTGGACAGGGTGTGGGCAGTGTGTGGAAGTGGACAGGGTTTGGGAAGTGTGTGGAAGTGGACAGGGTGTGGGCAGTGTGTGGAAGTGGACAGGGTTTGGGCAGTGTGTGGAAGTGGACAGGGTGTGAGCAGTGTGTAGAGGTGGACAGGGTGTGGGCAGTGTGTGGAAGTGGACAGGGTTTGGGCAGTGTGTGGAAGTGGACAGGGTGTGGGCAGTGTGTAGAGGTGGATAGGGTGTGGGCAGTGTGTGGAAGTGGACAGGGTGTGGGCAGTGTGTGGAAGTGGACAGGGTTTGGGCAGTGTGTGGAAGTGGACAGGGTGTGAGCAGTGTGTAGAGGTGGACAGGGTGTGGGCAGTGTGTGGAGGTGGACAGGGTGTGGGCAGTGTGTGGAAGTGGACAGGGTTTGGGCAGTGTGTGGAAGTGGACAGTGTGTGGGCAGTGTGTAGAGGTGGATAGGGTGTGGGCAGTGTGTGGAAGTGGACATGGTGTGGGCAGTATGTGGAAGTGGACAGGGTGTGGGCAGTGTGTAGAGGTGGACAGGGTGTGGGCAGTGTGTGGAAGTGGACAGGGTGTGGGCAGTGTGTGGAAGTGGACAGGGTTTGGGCAGTGTGTGGAAGTGGACAGGGTTTGGGCAGTGTGTGGAAGTGGACAGGGTGTGGGCAGTGTGTGGAAGTGGACAGGGTTTGGGCAGTGTGTGGAAGTGGACAGGGTGTGAGCAGTGTGTAGAGGTGGACAGGGTGTGGGCAGTGCGTGGAAGTGGACAGGGTTTGGGCAGTGTGTGGAAGTGGACAGGGTGTGGGCAGTGTGTAGAGGTGGATAGGGTGTGGGCAGTGTGTGGAAGTGGACAGGGTGTGGGCAGTGTGTGGAAGTGGACAGGGTTTGGGCAGTGTGTGGAAGTGGACAGGGTGTGAGCAGTGTGTAGAGGTGGACAGGGTGTGGGCAGTGTGTGGAGGTGGGCAGTGTGTGGAAGTGGACAGGGTTTGGGCAGTGTGTGGAAGTGGACAGGGTGTGGGCATTGTGTAGAGGTGGACAGGGTGTGGAAGTGGACAGGGTGTGGGCATTGTGTAGAGGTGGACAGGGTGTGGAAGTGGACAGGGTGTGGGCATTGTGTGGAAGTGGACAGGGTGTGAGCAGTGTGTAGAGGTGGACAGGGTGTGGAAGTGGACAGGGTGTGAGCAGTGTGTGGAAGTGGACAGGGTGTGGGCAGTGTGTGGAAGTGGACAGGGTGTGGGTATTGTGTAGAGGTGGACAGGGTGTGGAAGTGGACAGGGTTTGGGCAGTGTGTGGAAGTGGACAGGGTGTGGGCATTGTGTAGAGGTGGACAGGGTGTGGGCATTGTGTGGAGGTGGACAGGGTGTGGGCAGTGTGTGGAAGTGGACAGGGTGTGGAAGTGGACAGGGTGTGGGCATTGTGTGGAGGTGGACAGGGTGTGGGCAGTGTGTAGAGGTGGATAGGGTGTGTGGAGGTGGACAGGGTGTGGGCAGTGTGTAGAGGTGGACAGGGTGTGGAAGTGGACAGGGTGTGGGCAGTGTGTGGAGGTGGACAGGGTGTGGGCAGGGTGTGGAAGTGGACAGGGTGTGGGCATTGTGTGGAGGTGGACAGGGTGTGGGCAGTGTGTGGAAGTGGACAGGGTGTGGAAGTGGACAGGGTGTGGGCATTGTGTGGAAGTGGACAGGGTGTGGGCAGTGTGTAGAGGTGGATAGGGTGTGGGCAGTGTGTAGAGGTGGACAGGGTGTGGGCAGTGTGTGGAAGTGGACAGGGTGTGGGCAGTGTGTGGAAGTGGACAGAGTGTGGGCAGTGTGTAGAGGTGGATAGGGTGTGGGCAGTGTGTAGAGGTGGGCAGTGTGTAGAGGTGGATAGGGTGTGGGCAGTGTGTGGAAGTGGACAGGGTTTGGGCAGTGTGTGGAAGTGGACAGGGTGTGGGCAGTGTGTGGAAGTGGACAGGGTTTGGGCAGTGTGTGGAAGTGGACAGGGTGTGAGCAGTGTGTAGAGGTGGACAGGGTGTGGGCAGTGCGTGGAACTGGACAGGGTTTGGGCAGTGTGTGGAAGTGGACAGGGTGTGGGCAGTGTGTAGAGGTGGATAGGGTGTGGGCAGTGTGTGGAAGTGGACAGGGTGTGGGCAGTGTGTGGAGGTGGACAGGGTTTGGGCAGTGTGTGGAGGTGGACAGGGTGTGGGCAGTGTGTAGAGGTGGATAGGGTGTGGGCAGTGTGTGGAAGTGGATACGGTGTGGGCAGTGTGTGGAGGTGGACAGGGTTTGGGCAGTGTGTGGAAGTGGACAGGGTGTGAGCAGTGTGTAGAGGTGGACAGGGTGTGGGCAGTGTGTGGAAGTGGACAGGGTGTGGGCAGTGTGTAGAGGTGGACAGGGTGTGGGCAGTGTGTGGAAGTGGATACGGTGTGGGCAGTGTGTGGAAGTGGACAGGGTGTGAGCAGTGTGTGGAAGTGGACAGGGTGTGAGCAGTGTGTAGAGGTGGACAGGGTGTGGGCAGTGTGTGGAGGTGGACAGGGTGTGGGCAGTGTGTAGAGGTGGACAGGGTTTGGGCAGTGTGTGGAAGTGGACATGGTGTGGGCAGTGTGTGGAAGTGGACAGGGTGTGGGCAGTGTGTAGAGGTGGACAGGGTGTGGGCAGTGTGTAGAGGTGGACAGGGTTTGGGCAGTGTGTGGAAGTGGACATGGTGTGGGCAGTGTGTGGAGGTGGACAGGGTGTGGGCAGTGTGTGGAGGTGGACAGGGTGTGGGCAGTGTGTAGAGGTGGACAGGGTGTGGGCAGTGTGTAGAGGTGGACAGGGTTTGGGCAGTGTGTGGAAGTGGACATGGTGTGGGCAGTGTGTGGAGGTGGACAGGGTGTGGGCAGTGTGTGGAGGTGGACAGGGTGTGGACAGGGTGTGGGCAGTGTGTAGAGGTGGACAGGGTGTGGGCAGTGTGTAGAGGTGGACAGGGTTTGGGCAGTGTGTGGAAGTGGACATGGTGTGGGCAGTGTGTGGAGGTGGACAGGGTGTGGGCAGTGTGTGGAAGTGGACAGGGTGTGGGCAGTGTCTGGAAGTGGACAGGGTGTGGGCAGTGTGTGGAAGTGGACAGGGTGTGGGCAGTGTGTGGAAGTGGACAGGGTGTGGGCAGTGTGTGGAGGTGGACAGGGTTTGGGCAGTGTGTGGAGGTGGACAGGGTGTGGGCAGTGTGTAGAGGTGGATAGGGTGTGGGCAGTGTGTGGAAGTGGATACGGTGTGGGCAGTGTGTGGAGGTGGACAGGGTTTGGGCAGTGTGTGGAAGTGGACAGGGTGTGAGCAGTGTGTAGAGGTGGACAGGAGGGTGTGGGCAGTGTGTGGAAGTGGACAGGGTGTGGGCAGTGTGTGGAGGTGGACAGGGTGTGGGCAGTGTGTGGAAGTGGACAGGGTTTGGGCAGTGTGTGGAAGTGGACAGGGTGTGGGCAGTGTGTAGAGGTGGACAGGGTGTGGGCAGTGTGTGGAAGTGGACAGGGTGTGGGCAGTGTGTGGAGGTGGACAGGGTTTGGGCAGTGTGTGGAAGTGGACAGGGTGTGGGCAGTGTGTAGAGGTGGATAGGGTGTGGGCAGTGTGTGGAAGTGGACAGGGTGTGGGCAGTGTGTGGAGGTGGACAGGGTGTGGGCAGTGTGTGGAGGTGGACAGGGTTTGGGCAGTGTGTGGAGGTGGACAGGGTGTGGGCAGTGTGTAGAGGTGGATAGGGTGTGGGCAGTGTGTGGAAGTGGATACGGTGTGGGCAGTGTGTGGAGGTGGACAGGGTTTGGGCAGTGTGTGGAAGTGGACAGGGTGTGGGCAGTGTGTGGAGGTGGACAGGGTGTGGGCAGTGTGTGGAAGTGGACAGGGTTTGGGCAGTGTGTGGAAGTGGACAGGGTGTGGGCAGTGTGTAGAGGTGGACAGGGTGTGGGCAGTGTGTGGAAGTGGACAGGGTGTGGGCAGTGTGTGGAGGTGGACAGGGTTTGGGCAGTGTGTGGAAGTGGACAGGGTGTGGGCAGTGCGTAGAGGTGGATAGGGTGTGGGCAGTGTGTGGAAGTGGACAGGGTGTGGGCAGTGTGTAGAGGTGGATAGGGTGTGGGCAGTGTGTGGAAGTGGACAGGGTGTGGGCAGTGTGTAGAGGTGGATAGGGTGTGGGCAGTGTGTGGAAGTGGACAGGGTGTGGGCATTGTGTAGAGGTGGATACGGTGTGGGCAGTGTGTGGAGGTGGACAGGGTTTGGGCAGTGTGTGGAAGTGGACAGGGTGTGAGCAGTGTGTAGAGGTGGACAGGGTGTGGGCAGTGTGTGGAAGTGGACAGGGTGTGGGCAGTGTGTAGAGGTGGACAGGGTGTGGGCAGTGTGTGGAGGTGGACAGGGTGTGGGCAGTGTGTGGAAGTGGACAGGGTGTAGAGGTGGATAGGGTGTGGGCAGTGTGTAGAGGTGGACAGGGTGTGGGCAGTGTGTGGAAGTGGACAGGGTGTGGGCAGTGTGTAGAGGTGGATAGGGTGTGGGCAGTGTGTGGAAGTGGACAGGGTGTGAGCAGTGTGTGGAAGTGGACAGGGTGTGGGCAGTGTGTGGAAGTGGACAGGGTGTGGGAAGTGTGTAGAGGTGGACAGGGTGTGAGCAGTGTGTGGAAGTGGACAGGGTGTGGGCAGTGTGTGGAAGTGGACAGGGTGTGGGCAGTGTGTAGAGGTGGATAGGGTGTGGGCAGTGTGTGGAAGTGGACAGGGTGTGTGCAGTGTGTGGAAGTGGACAGGGTGTGGGCAGTGTGTAGAGGTGGACAGGGTGTGGGCAGTGTGTGGAGGTGGACAGGGTCTGGGCATTGTGTAGAGGTGGACAGGGTGTGGGCAGTGTGTGGAACTGGACAGCGTGTGGGCAGTGTGTGGAAGTGGACAGGGTGTGGGCAGTGTGTAGAGGTGGACAGGGTGTGGGCAGTGTGTGGAAGTGGACATGGTGTGGGCAGTGTGTGGAGGTGGACAGGGTGTGGGCAGTGTGTGGAGGTGGACAGGGTGTGGGCAGTGTGTGGAAGTGGACAGGGTGTGGGCAGTGTCTGGAAGTGAACAGGGTGTGAGTGTGGACATGGTAGGGACAGCATGTGGTGAAAACAAACGTCCCCGGATTTCATTTTAAAACTCTGTTCACCGTCCCCTGGATTCAAACTGAGCTCCTCCCTGATCCCCCATCAGTACCACATAGATCTCTAACCACAGAATATGTCACACAGGAGAACGAGAGGGCAGTAAAATGGACGGCACGGCTATATTGGGGGAATGGTGTCTTTGAGTGCTCACATGATGCTTGCCTCGCTGCGCTGGCGCTGAGAGTGTTAATTAGCAGATAAAGATGTGAGTGTAGTCCCAGGGACAGTGTCCCCCTACTGTGTGTGCGTGTGATATTAATGACCTGTCCCCCTTCATACAGACTTGTGTGTACATGTACAGCTGTCCTTTATCATGGGACACAGGAGTAAATCACTGAAAATAGCAAAAGTTATAAATATTGTACTTCTGCCCCAAGGAGTGAATTGCACATTACTCTGATAAGTTCATCTGCTGTACCAGGGTCAGTGCACCCTTTCAGTACCAGAGAAGACAGAGGACGCATCAGTGTGTGTGTAAATGAATTCATACAAGAGGCAATAGAAGTGAGAGTCCTATGTAGATTTATATAGATAGATAGATAGATAGGATACTTGTGGGTGGCAGGTGAGTAGGTAAGGCTGTGTAATTTCCCTTGTGTATATTCCCTGAGCAGTAGTGGGTGTGCAGGAATCTGGAGGACAGTTTATGTGTGTGGAGTTGTCTCCTCCTGGGCTGTACAGGGTAAATGTGGCTGTTCCTTGATCCTTCCTCTGATGTCCTTCATGGTAATGGGGGGTGTATAGAAGAGAACAGCCAGACTGAATCAACTGAAAGCAGAAATAAAGATCCCTGAGATGAATGTTCATTCCCATCTCCTCCAGGTCCCTTCACGACTGATTTACACACAGGGAAGAGGAGAGAAGTAAGTGGGAGACACCTTAAGGAAGGTGGGAGGGAGAGACAGTGAAACCCTTTGATTGCCATAGGGCTATGCGTTGGATATCACTGTGGCACTCAAAGGGTTAAGGAACAGGGAAGGACTGGGGAGAGGCATTAAGGAAGAAGTAAGGTAGGAGGCCAGGGAGAGAGACTCCAAGTAATGGTAAGTCACTGGCCACAGCACAGACTAAACATGGGTGAAGCTTTGCTATGATTAACCCTTTGAGTGCCAGAGGGGGTGTGTAACAGTGCACAGCCCTCTGAGAAGAATGTTGTTATGTAAGGGGGAGAAACAGGAGAGTCATTTTGATGACATAAGGAGAGAAGGGAAGGAGACTGATCCGGATAGTGATGTACATATGTAACACTTACACATGGAGTAATGTGGTGAGTGTGTAATACACAGTATGGTCTTCTAGTGTGGTGTAAGGGAGGACACAGTGTGTGGAGTGTGTCTGAGCTGCAGACAAGTGTAATGAATGTGATAGTAAAGCGTGGAGGGTAATGGATGGAGGGGTGAATTTCATGCACCATAATATGTGTGTGTTTGTGTAAGGGACCATAAGTGCTTCTGAGTCCTCTGTGTGGTGAAGGACAATAACATTGTTATGATGGTCATCCATGGTCGAAGTGAGTGCTGGTGAGGCATGCTTAATGTGACACACCATACCTGATTTTAGCTGAAGGTGTTTTCTTTTGAGTAAGAAATGAGGACAATTGGCATTGCAAGGACTCACATGTGTATATTGAGGAGCAAAGTGATGTTGTGATGTTTTTGTATGAAGGCAACATCATGTGTAAGTGGTGGAACAGTCACATAATTGTTTTGTTTCAGGAGTGGAAATGTGATGTTTCAGTGGAGAAACATTAATGTGTACTATTTCTACAGACAGAAGTCAATGTGTGTGCATGCATGGCATTGCCCCCTGGGCACACATATTGTAGACCAGAGGTTCTCAAGTGCAGCCACCAGCGTGTTTTCCTGCGGCCACCATGACAGACGCTGAAATGGTGCCGCACCGGCCGCATACAAGTTGTGTTTGTGCTGGACCCTGTCCCGCTGAACCATTACTGTGCAGACTGCAGAGGACTGTTTTCTTTTAATGCTGCGTCTGATTTTTCAGACCGCCCCAGCCTCAGTTCAGTACAATGCGTGCCTCTGCAGACAGACATGCAGGAGATTAGACTGGAGTCAGAAAAGAGGCAAGTAGTGATGAGTGGCGGACAACCAATTGGTTTATGGACAGTGCGTGTCTGGGGCAGTGTGAGTGAATAGTGTCAGGTGGGCAATGAGGAGGGGCAATGTGAGTGGACAGTGTCAGGTGGGAAATGTGGAGGGACAGTGTGAGTTGGGCAATATAAGATGGGCAATGTGAATAGACTGTGAAGCGGGCAATGAGGAGGGGCAGTGTGAGTGGACTGTGAAGTGGGCAATGTGAGTGGACTGTGAAGTGGGCAATGTGGACTGTGATGTCGGCAATGAGGAGGGGCAATATGAGTGGACTGTGATGTGGGCAATGAGGAGGGGCAATATGAGTGGACTGTGATGTGGGCAATGAGGAGGGGCAATATGAGTGGACTGTGATGTGGGCAATATGAGGTGGGCAGTGTGAGTGGACAGTGAGAGATGGGCAGTGTGAGTGGATAGGGTGAGGTGGGCAGTGTGAATGGAAAGTGTGAGGTGGGCAATGTGGTGGGGCAATATGAGGTGGGCAATGTGAGTGGAAAGTGTGAGATGGGAAATGTGGAGGGGCAGTGTGTGTGGACAGTGTGAGGTGGGCAATATGAGTGGACTGTGAAGTGGACAATATAAGATGGGCAATGTGAGTGGACTGTGAAGTGGGCAATGAGGAGGGGCAATGTGAGTGGAAAGTGTGAGGTGGGCAGTGTGGAGGGGCAATATTAGGTGGGCAATGTGAGTGGACAGTGTGAGGTGGGCAATATAAGATGGGCAATGTGAGTGGACTGTGAAGTGGGCAATAAGGAGGGGCAATGTGAGTGGACTGTGATGTGGGCAGTGAGGAGGGGCAATGCGAGGGAAAAGTGTGAGATGGGCAGTGTGGAGGGGCAATATTAGGTGGGCATTGTGAGTGAAAAGTGTGATGTGGGCAATGTGGAGGGGCAATATTAGGTGGACAGTGTGAGGTGGGCAATGTGAGTGGACTGTGAAATGGGCAATGAGGAGGAGCAATGTGAGTGGATAGGGTGAGGTGGGAAGTGTAGAGGGGTAATATGAGGTGGGCAATGTGAATGGAAAGTGTGAGTTGGGCAATGTGGAGGGGCAATATGAAGTGGGCAATGTGAGTGGAAAGTGTGAGATGGGAAATGTGGAGGGGCAGTGTGTGTGGACAGCGTGAGGTGGGCAATGTGAGTGGATTGTGAAGTGGGCAATATAAGATGGGCAATGTGAGTGGACTGTGAAGTGGGCAATGAGGAGGGGCAATGTGAGTGGAAAGTGTGAGGTGTGCAATGTTAGTGGAAAGTGTGTGGTGGGCAATGTGGAGGGGCAATATGAGGTGGACAGTGTAAGGTGGGCAATATAAGATGGGCAATGTGAGTGGACTGTGAAGTGGACAATGAGGAGGGGCAATGTGTGTGGAAAGTGTGAGGTGGGCAGTGTGAGTGGACTGTGAAGTGGGCAATGAGGAGGGGCAGTGTGAGTGGACTGTGATTGGGCAATGAGGAGGGGCAATGTGAGCGAAAAGTGTGAGGTGGGCAGTGTGGAGGGGCAATATTAGGTGGGCAATGTGGAGGGGAAATATGAGGTGGACAGTGTGAGGTGGGCAATATAAGATGGGCAATGTGTGTGGACTGTGAAGTGGGCAATGAGGAGGGGCAATATGAGTGAAAGGTGTGATGTGGGCAATGTGAGTGGACAGTGTGAGGTGGGCAATATAAGATGGGCAATGTGAGTGGACTGTGAAATGGGCAATGAGGAGGAGCAATGTGAGTGGATAGGGTGAGGTGGGAAGTGTAGAGGGCAATATGAGGTGGGCAATGTGAATGGAAAGTGTGAGGTGGGCAATATGGAGGGGCAATATAAGGTGGGCAGTGTGAGATGGGAAATGTGGAGGGGCAGTGTGTGTGGACAGTGTGAGATGGGCAATGTGAGTGGACTGTGAAGTGGGCAATATAAGATGGGCAATGTGAGTGGACTGTGAAGTGGGCAATGAGGAGGGTCAGTGTGAGTGGACTGTGAAGTGGGCAATATAAGATGGGCAATGTGAGTGGACTGTGAAGTGGGCAATGAGGAGGGTCAGTGTGAGTGGACTGTGAAGTGGGCAATATAAGATGGGCAATGTGAGTGGACTGTGAAGTGGGCAATGAGGAGGGTCAGTGTGAGTGGACTGTGAAGTGGGCAATGAGGAGGGGCAATGTGAGTGGAAAGTGTGAGGTGGGCAATGTGAGTGGAAAGTGTGAGGTGGGCAGTGTGGAGAGGCAATGTGAGTGGACAGTGTGAGTGGAAAGTGTGAGGTGGGCAATGTGGAGGAGCAATATTAGGTGGGCAGTGTGAGTGGAAAGTGTGAGGTGGGCAATGTGGAGGGGCAATATGTGGTGGACAGTGTGAGATGGGCAATGTGAGTGGACTGTGAAGTGGGCAGTGTGAGTAGAAAGTGTGAGATGGGCAGTGTGGAGGGGCAATATTAGGTAGGCAATGTGAGTGGGCAATATAAGATGGGCAATGTGAGTGGACTGTGAAGTGGTCAATATAAGATGGGCAATGTGAGTGGACTGTGAAGTGGGCAATGAGGAGGGGCAATGTGAGTGGACTGTGAAGTGGACAGTGTGAGGTGGGCAATAGATTGGCAATGTGAGTGAAGTGGGCGATGAGGAGGAGCAATGTGAGTGGGAAGTGTGAGATGGGCAATGTGGAGGGGCAATGTGAGTGGACAGTGTGAGGTGGGCAGTGTGGAGAGGCAATATGAGGAGGGCAATGTGAGTGGACAGTGTGTGGTGGGCAATATAAGATGGGCAATGTGAGTAGACTGTGAAGTGGGCAATGAGGAGGGGCATTGTGAGTGGACTGTGAAGTGGGCAGTGTGGCGGGGTAATGTGAGTGGACTGTGAAGTGGGCAATGAGGAGGGACAATGTGAGTGAAAAGTGTGAGGTGGGTAATGTGGAGGGGCAATACGAGAAGCGCTGCTGTAGACGGGTGCTGCTGTATTACTCATACCTGTGTGAGTGCACAGCGATGTGTGCGTTGTGTGGAGGCAAAAGTGTACAGCAGGACCAGAGGGGTGGACAGCACAGTTATTTGCAGTGCTTTGCACACCCATCTCGACATTTAAGGGTGAAAAATATAATGGATAGGAATGAATAAATAAATATATATACTAGCAATGTGAGATGGCACTGCCCGTCAGGCTATATAGGGAATTAATGCATACACACACGGATGCAAGAAACGCGCACACAGAGACACACTCAAAAATGCATGCAATGCAGACACATAGAGTGTGATACAGACATGCAACACACAGCGAGAGACACACATACAGAAGTGAGTCATAAGGGGGTGATTTATGTGTCATTGTAATGAGTTTGTGTTTGTACTTATGCCTCCACTGTGGCATTCATTCATATAGTTGAAATGCATGTGGTGATTGCACATACTATGGTGGAAGGTGGATCGTGCTGGCTCCCGGGGTGTGAGTGAGAGAGAGTGTGTGTGATTGAGTGAGTTAGAGTGTGTGTGTGATTGAGTGAGAGTGTGTGAGTATGATTGAGAGTGAGTGAGTGTGATATTGAGAGTGAGTGAGTGTGTGATTGAATGAGAGGGTGTGAGTGAGTGTGTATGATTCAGGGAGAGTGTGAGTGAGTGTGTGTGAGATAGTGTGTGTGTGTTTGAGAGATGCTTTGCTGTATGTTACAGAGGGCAAGCCTCAAACACCACTTTCTATTTGTTCCCTCAGTATATTGCTATGCTGCCTCAACTGAAGAGCCACCGTGTGTTATATTGCTATGTTACCTTAGCTTAAGTAAGGAGGAGTTACTGCTCCCATTGGGTGACTCAATGGGGAGTGATTTAAATCATGCAGGGAGTTGGCCTGTCCCCACTATCCAGCCCACCCACCGCAACAGTACTCTGCAAGAGCAATTGGAAATGAGCCAATGGCACCCTGCCGGTGCTGTAACGTAGGCAACAGTATTCTGCAAGAGCTGAGCAGAAGGCAACCACGGACTCACTGCCGGAGCAGTATTCGGAAGCAACAATAGCTCTGCAGGTATTAACGGAAGGCTCAGTGGTAACGGAGGCAATAGTGCTCTGCAAGAGTTAATGGAAGGCTCAGTGGTAACGGAGGCAACAGTGGTCTGCAAGAGTTAATGGAAGGCTCAGTGGTAATGGAGGCAATAGTGCTCTGCAAGAGTTAATGGAAGGCTCAGCAGTAACGGAGGCAACAACAGCTCTGCAAGAGTTAACGGGAAGCTCAGCAGTAACGGAGGCAGCAGTAATTCTCAGTCTGGCAGGGCCAGACTAAGCGGAAGTCAGAAAGTCGCCCAGGTGACACTATGAGCAGGAACTGGATAGCTGGGCCGGATCTCAGCGCAGGAACGTCAGACAAGCCGGGTCAGGTCACAGAGTAGGAACGTCAGCCAGGCCGGGTTGAATCACGGAGCAGGAACGTCAGACAACCCAGGTCAGGTCACGGAGCAGGAACGTTATCCAGGCCGGGACAAATCACGGAGCAGGAACCAGAAGCGGAGTAGTCAGACGGGCCAAGTCGGTACACAGTAACTCAGTAGCACTGGTACAGGAACACCATGAAAGGGCACCCGACAGGTGCCAGAGGCCCAGTATAAAAAGGCCATACTGGGCGGGCCAAACCAAGCTCAGCCAATGGGAGCGCAACACACAGAGACTGACAGGAAAAAGCACAGACACCGTGATAGACACAGAGTGTATGGAGGGATACAGTTATCTGTGGGAGGTGACACAGTGTGTATGGAGGGTTACAGTTATCTGTGGGAGGTGACACACAGTGTATGGAGGGTTACAGTTATCTGTGGGAGGTGAAACAGAGTGTATGGAGGGTTACAGTTATCTGTGGGAGGTGACAGTGTATGGAGGGTTACGTTATCTGTGGGAGGTGACACAGTGTGTATGGAGGGTTACAGTTATCTGTGGGAGGTGACACATAGTGTATGGAGGGTTACAGTTATCTGTGGGAGGTGAAACTGTGTATGGAGGATTACAGTTATCTGTGGGAGGTGAAACAGTGTGTATGGAGGATTACAGTTATCTGTGGGAGGTGATACAGTGTGTATGGAGGGTTACAGTTATCTGTGGGAGGTGACACAGTGTGTGTGGACGGTTACAGTTATCTGTGTGAGGTGAAACAGTGTGTATGGAGGGTTACAGTTATCTGTGGGAGGTGACACAGTGTGTATGGAGGGTTACAGTTATCTGTGGGAGGTGACACAGTGTGTTTGGACGGTTACAGTTATCTGTGGGAGGTGAAACAGTGTGTATGGAGGATTACAGTTATCTGTGGGAGGTGACACAGTGTGTGTGGACGGTTACAGTTATCTATGGGAGGTGACACAGTGTGTTTGGATGGTTACAGTTATCTGTGGGAGGTGACACAAAGTGTATGGAGGGTTACAGTTATCTGTGGGAGGTGACACACAGTGTGTATGGAGGGTTACAGTTATCTGTGGGAGGTGACACAGTGTATGGAGGGTTACAGTTATCTGTGGGAGGTGACACACAGTGTATGGAGGGTTACAGTTATCTGTGGGAGGTGACACAGTGTATGGAGGGTTACAGTTATCTGTGGGAGGTGACACACAGTGTATGGAGGGTTACAGTTATCTGTGGGAGGTGACACAGTGTATGGAGGGTTACAGTTATCTGTGGGAGGTGACACACAGTGTATGGAGGGTTACAGTTATCTGTGGGAGGTGACACAGTGTATGGAGGGTTACAGTTATCTGTAGGAGGTGACACAGTGTGTATGGAGGGTTACAGTTATCTGTGGGAGGTGACACAAAGTGTATGGAGGGTTACAGTTATCTGTGGGAGGTGACACACAGTGTGTATGGAGGGTTACAGTTATCTGTGGGAGGTGACACAGTGTGTATGGAGTGTTACAGTTATCTGTGGGAGGTGACACAGTGTATGGAGGATTACAGTTATCTATGGGAGGTGTCACAGTGTATGGAGGGTTACAGTTATCTGTGGGAGGTGACACAGTGTATGGAGGGTTACAGTTATCTGTGGGAGGTGACACACAGTGTATGGAAGGTTACAGTTATCTGTGGGAGGTGAAACAGTATGTTTGTGGGGTCATGATCCTGAGTGAGAGTGTGAGTGGACCGGGAGAAGTTATTGATATCCCCTACTTCAGGAGCGAGTGGCAGTTATTTTTTTTTTTGTCAGTTGGATAGTGGTGGGCGGGCTGGAGGGGGCGGGCCAACTCCCTGTATGATAAACACGCCCCCATTGAATCACTCAATGGGAGCAGTAACATCCCCATTGAATCACCCAATGGGAGTTGTGTCTCCTAATGAGACATAAATTATGTAATGAGGCATTCTGTTCAATGTGTGTTTGTTTTCTGAGGAGACATAAATTATGTTCTGTGTGTGAGGTACCATAAATTATGCAAATATGCTTATTGTTATATATATATATATATATATATATATATATATATATATATAGATAGATACACTTTACTGGGGCGCAACGTTTCCAAGCAAGGTGTTGGAGAGCCCTGTAGCAGCCAAAGGGTTAACCATTAGGTTCCCCAGATGCAGTGAGCAGGCCAGCACAGACTGGTGACTATAATCCCCTCCGGCAGGTAGGAAGCAGCAATAAGTAACGTAGTCAGAGGTCAGCCTGTAGGTCCGAGGCTGGGGGCTGCTTCTCACCTCCATTCGTTCTTTATTGTGCCGTGTCCGGATATCATCGGCTGTGTGGGGCCATGGGCGCCTCCTGTCCCTGGGGTGGCAGAGATCAGACTGGAGGGGCAGCTGGTGCACGTGATGGTATCTCCGGTGGTTGGACTGGGAGGTCAGAGAGATGTGGAGTACAAGGGACAGAAGAGAGGAGCTCAGAGCATGACATTAAGGAGAGGAGCAGAGAGGGGTAAACAAAGCGAAAGCCTGGCAAGCACTCATAGTATTAAACATCTGGTTTAGCCGTGTGAATCTCACGTGGGGTGCCGCTAAGACCAAAATACTGTACTAAACCTCTACAAGAATAAAGACAGTCTCCCATAGGCCGTTATTTTCCTTGTAGGAGGTTTAGTAAAGCAGAGAGGTGTCAGCGGATTACGCTGCACTGCCGGATGGGCTGATCAAGTGGCTGCAAGTGAATGTTACTTGTTTTCAGATGGAATGCAGTGAACAGAGTTAGTGGCATATTAACCCTTTGAGTGCTAGAGAGGTAGTCAATGCATTGTGTACCTCTGTAACACTCAAAGAGTTAAAGTCTGCTTCCCTGCATTCAAGCTCAGCACAAGTAACTTTCCTGGGGCAGGGCGTGTGTCCGCCATGTTTTTTTTTTTTTTTTGGTTCTGAACCAGATGGGGCGGGCAAATTCCCTAACGGCATTTGAATTTGCATGCTCATCGCAGAGAAGGGGGGGGAGAGAGGCAGGAGCAGCACTCAGGAAATCCACTTCACAGCGAGGAATGAAGTGGTTTAAAATCGCTGTTTTCATTGCACCCACGGAACACGTGTAAGCATTATGAGAGTTGTAGTGCAATGAAAGCATGACATGTTTTTCGGTATAGATCGCTTAGCTGCAGCAAATGAGTGAGAAAGGAGTGAGGAGGGACGATGTTGCACAAAACGCGACACTGAAAGGTGTGTGAGTCACTGCAGACATTTGCAGCAGAGCCTTGTGATAGTGGATCTTTCACCCTGCAAAATAAAGTGAGGAAAAAGTTGTGTGTGTGTGGTTTGGGTGGGTGTGTGTGTATGTGTGGGGCTTGTGTCTGTTTCTGGGGTGTCTATGTGTGTATCTGTGGTGTAGGAGCAAGTGGCAGACATTTTTTTTTTCTTCAGTTGTTAGTGGTGCGTGGGCTGGAAAGTGGGGCGAGGCAACTCCCTGCAGTGATTTTTAACAGGAGTAGCAGGGACCCCTACAACTCCTGTGAAAATCACACCCCCATTTAATCACCCAATGGGAGCAGTAACTCCTTGTTACTGCCGCCCCTGGGTGTGTTTTGCCAGGCACAAAATCTTCTTTTATATATATTTATATATATATATATATATATATATATATATATATAAAAGGAAGCATCATGTGACTGACAAGCTTGTCCGAAGCCTAACACACCCATGGGCGGCAGTAAGGAGGAGTTATGCATGTCTCCTCTATACTGCCTGTCCCATTAGTATAAGCATGGGGTGTGATTTTCCAGGTTGAGGAGTCTGCATTCCCTCGCTGTTGTCTATCCCGCTCTGTGGTGTCCAGTGTCCCTGTGTTTGTTGGTATGAATGATCCTTCTGTGTGTACTTTATCTGTTTTTGGTGCGAGTGTTTCAGCTCTTTTATTGCCCCATGGCCCGTTACTTTCCCCCTGTTTGTGTCAGCTGGTATTGCAGTGTGTGGCAGCTGGGGAGGCTTTCCCCATCAGGTTTTGGCCTGCGGTGGCTGAGGAGTGGGGGCTTCTGCAGGGCAGGTTTGTTTTTTTTATCGCCGCCTCTGATGCAGGGTCCAGCGAGGGGGCAGTGGTGTAGGAGGAGAGGATGCCCAGTCCTGTCCTTTCTGCATCCGCGGCAATGTGAAACCAGAAGTAGGTCCAACGTGACTTCTGGTTTGGTAGCTCTGGCTGTCAGCACATGCTCTCTGCAGTGGAGCTGAGTAGGAGGCTGGGGTCAAATAAGGACAGGGCAGCCACGCGGCAAGTAAGCATGGCACCCTGTATTAGGTATGAGGGGCTAAGAGGCACATGACGTCATCATGAATAAGCGCTGTATAAGCGCGAAACGCGTTGATTGATACTTCAATCAAACACTTGTTATATCCACTCTGTAAGTAAGCCTTATCTGTTGTTTGGAGACATCAGGGAAGCAGGTATGATCTTTTTATTTACCTTCAATAAAGATGATTGATTTTAAGAAGATACGTTGTGGCATGACCTGCTTTACCCGTCAAACACTACACAGCAGTGCATTTTTTTGTGGAACGAGTTATTGTGCCATGAGACAGCAGGAAGTCTTTGTATTTGCACGCTGAAATAGTTTGTTTTATGATCTCCGATCATTTATGCACGTGTGTGAAGAGATTTAGCCCTGATATCTATCGTACATTTAACGGAGCCGCAAAATCCTTTTTGTTGTATGCTGAACATTCCCATGGTTTCTGAGACTCCTAAGGACCCTTCTGATGTATTTCAGTAGCCTAAGGAGCAGTGTACCTGTTTTCAACCTAACCCCACTCTTGACTACCTTGTGTTTGATGAGTGGAAGTCCCCTGACAAGAGGTCTAGTGTGTCTAAGAAGTTTGCTAAGCTGTATCCCTTCTCTGAAGTAGTCTAGTTCAATGGGCTCACCCCCTAAGGTGGACGCCCCAATTTCTAGACTCTCTAAGGACGCATCTGTCCTTAGGGATTGGACTGACAGGAACTTGAGGCCTTTCTAAAGGCCACCTTTGCTACTGCTGGCACTTCATTGCATCCCACTTTTGCTGCTGCTTAGGTGTACAGGGCCATTGCAGTTTGGACTGAACAACTGACTGTGGCTGTCCGTCAGGGTGCTACTACTGCTGACGTTGTGGCTTCTAGCCAACATCTCTGAAGCTCAGCATTATGTTCCCCAGGCTCCGTGTCCCTCCTACAAGCCCAAACAATGGAGGTCCAAGCAGTCGTCCACCAAGCCCAAGGCTTCCAAACCTGCTTCGGCATGACTCACTGAACCCCGGTCCCCACGTGCCAGTAGGTAACCATTTGCGGCACTGGACAGACACCATGGCGGATCCGTGGGTTTTGCAGGTTGTTTCAGAGGGATACAGGATTCCTTTCACCTCTCTTTCTCCACTCAGATTCTTTCCTTGTCACACTCCTCAGGGAGTGGAGTAGCACCATCTCTTCAACGGCACAATCCAGACCTTTTTAGATGAGGTTCTGGAGCCGGTTTCTGAACCGGATCAGGATTTGGGTTTCTATTCCAACCTGTTCATGGTTTCCAAGAAGGACAGCGGCTGTCTTCCAATTTTGGACCTCATGAATCTCAATTCCTTAATGGTCAAGAGTCATTACCACCAGGAGTCCCTCTAGATGGTGATCATGGCCTTGTCGCCTGGGGAATTTCTCGCTTCTCTGGATCTTCAGGATGCATATGTGCATATTGCCATTCACCCAGAGAGCTGGCAGTACCTCAGGTTTGCTTGCGACCAAGGGCATTTTCAGTTTTCTGCTGTTCCCTTTGGTCTGACTACAGCTCCACAGGTCTTCAGTTGTGTTCTGGGTGCCTTAGTAAAATGCAAAATGTTTAAAAAAAAAATCATAATCATTCTGATGCACCAAGTTATTAGAGCTAAAAGTCAAATATATAAATATCAAGAAGATATATTAGGAAGCAGAAGAAATGAATCAAAGTGTAAATATGGAATATCTGAGATTCATGTTAGATGGACATTCAAGGTTCATTCCTCATTGAGGCCATTAGGGGTCATAGTGTTCAGAAGGAAAATCCAATGATTTTCATTTTTCAAAAGAACGCGGTTGTTTCCCCTGTAGCACCTTTAGGGAGTCTCTGCCCTCATTTAGTGAATCTTTGTGTCCATTTGGGGATTCTTAGTGTGCGTGAGTCCCTTGTGCATGTTATTCAAATTAATACACCTCGATTCTTGGTGCTGCCGGTATTCTTATCCTCATCAATCTTCATGTATTGGCCAATCCTACTGGTGACATTGAAGCGACTTCTCCTGAGATGTTAGAGAGGTCACTAGATGTCACATCAACTCTATACCCCTTTTGCTGTGACCGGAAAGATGTAAAAATCACAGCCAGCATAAGCTGGGCTATGGGGAGTGGCGTGGTCCTCTAAAATTATTTAGTGAAGTTGTATTGACGTTTCTGACAAACACAAAATTGCCTTTGTCTTTGTCCGTCTCTGTCAACTCCAACTGATCTGGAGCATTTGACTGTTGGATTAGAATACAGCGCAGATTGTGGTGTCACTGCACATTACATGTTTACTTGGTTACATTGGTTTGTTGTCTTTACAGTTTATTGTGGGGAGTTATGATGTTTGTATCATTTGCCTATAATCGGTATAATCGGAAAGTACAGTTAGCTCTAGTGCAAAATGTGCAAATAAAATCATCTGGTGAAATGCCAAGAAGTGCCAAATTTCACTCTTGTCTTCCTGTGTGACTGATGGGGGGGCAAATGTTTTATAGTTAAATGCACAATAAAGGCTTTTCTTAAACAAAATGCTATAAGGTGCTAAGTAAAAGAATCATTCACTGCTAGGAGATTTGATACTGTAGTTTTCTATTGTGGTCACCAGCTTATACTGTTCTTATCACTTACAATGTATAACCAAAGTCCATGTCTCAAATACTGTTGTAGAGTTTTATTTAAAATGGGTTGTTTTATGGACAACATTGCATGCTCCTGCTAATAGTATGAACTTTAATAACATTTCAATTGAACATCTCCCAGTAGTGGGACCATTGTTTTACTAACCAGAAAAACCAATATGTCATGTTCTTTCATAAAAAGGTGTACTGCATCTTTAACCCATTTAATAAGTAAACAGTGTTCTCTTTTGTACGTTTTTTGTTTCAGTCTTACCAGGGGTTTATGACTGGTGATCTTGGACCAACTGGACAATATGAGACCACTTGGGGGTGTGATGAACAATTTCCTCAATCCTGTAATTCTTAACCCCATGAGGAGAGGGGTGCACTATGCTTTGCATAGCAACGTGTTACACAATCTTCTGTTGGTGAATGGGTTAAACACCAGTAGTATATAGACAATGCAGAGATCATAATGGAAAATAGACACATTCTTTGGTGTGAAAGGCAATAAATGTCCTTTTTATGGTAAGTACTTATCAAGCCGATGGCACCAGGCAGTTGCAAGCGGAGGCTGTATGACTTACCTGACTGAGGTAGCTTTTGAGGGTTCATCATTATGTCATGCGGGTCAAAAGTTGAAAGGTCTGCCAAGTCCTTGGCAGATTCAAATAGCGGTACAGCTGATCCACTTGGGAATTGGCCCCACTAATCCGATAGATACCCTAACAGAAACACATAGTCACATAGACTAACACACTTCCTTCTGTTGGCTTTCGGGAACCCAAAGTCTTCTGAATTCTTAGGAATCTTTCAATGGGAGGAGTTTGGAGTCCAGTCATCCTGCAGCAAAGCATTTTCTGCCTCCACAGACCTGCTATTCAGTGTGAATTACAGATTGATTCATAGAGGCCATTACAGTTTTTCTGCACAGATTATGGTAAATGCCACCAGAATATGTTTAGCTGTAAGATCCTGTATCGGGCTACACTGGAAAAAACTCAACATTCCCTGGACTAGTATTACAGAAAAAATCAACTTCATTCACAAAAATGAATATCTCCGCTCTATTGAACTTGGACATTTCAATATCTATACCTCTATTTGGACTCCATGTTTAAACCGTAAATTCTGCTATAAAAATAAGATTATTTTTATTTATTTATATATTCACATGTAGCCAGGTAGCTCTTGACAAAGAAGCAGCAGCTGTGAAACGCGTTGGGCGTTTCTGACACATTTATTATCTACATTGAAATGTTTATATTTTAGTATTAAACTTTTTATATGTTTGGATAAGCGGACTTCATATATTTTTTCACTCACTGGAGGTGGAACTCCGAGCAGGGCGGATAGTTAACCCCTGTATACTACCATTACCGGCTTTACCAAGATTATCCACTGGGACATATCCCGTATCTCAAGTTTGATTTATATTTCAAAGTTGGTTGTGTTTTAATAAGATTTTATGCAAACCTTAACCCTCTGAGTGCCAGAGGGGTATGGAATGCATTGCTTTGCAACGTTTTCCGTACCCCTCTGGCATTCAGAGGGTTAATCCTGCTTCCTGTCTTGGCTTTGTTTCTCTGTTCTCTATCGTTAATATATTGTTATTGTTCTAATGTTGTAATTATAGTTTTATTTAGATATATTATATATTATTTTGTTATAGTTTGTCTTTTTACTGTCCTTCCTTAATAAACTTTAGTTTTAAAAAAGATCAATTAAAAAAAAAATATGGTAAATGTTGGGAGATTATTAACAGAAAGTGCTGTTCCGCTAATAACAATTTTGTAATCAATGACATCCTATAGGAAGGGGTTAAAAAGGGTTTCTGTTTAGCACATAGTTGAGCAACATGTGACCCTCCAGCTGCTGTTGGACTACCACTCCCATTATCTTCTGTTGGCCATGTAGACAGGCGAGGGTGATGGGTGTGCTTGTCCAGCAGCAGCTGGAGAGCCACAGGTCATTTACTCCAATCTAGCAAGCAATAGGTTAAAACCAGAAAGAAAAGAAGCTGGAAGTCAGGTGCAGGGAGTCTGGTTTACTAAGAATAACAGGACTAACTCTGGGCTAACCCAAGTGCTCCATAGGGGACAACTAGGATCTTCCATTGATTTAAATGGGGCATTTCACTCCTTGAATGATACAGAGATCTCCAACACAATGCTTTACAATAGAGACATCTCTAGCATTCAAGGGTTAAAAGCCTAATTTATATCAATGATAGTTTTATTTAGTCCCCTATGACGCAGTTGGTTTGATCTGTAATTGTTTCACTTCCTTTTTGTGCATATGGCCCTTACTGGTATCAGTTAGAGAAGTCCCAGGTAGACGTGTGGGTATGGTCTGTGACCTCTGTGTATATTACCTCCGTACACGTGACTCCACGGAATAAGACTTGTGTCTCACACACGTGGCATCTTGATGGCAGCCGGATCTTCCGCAGCTTGTGGTTCTTTGCTTCATTAGATCTCTTGGTCTTCTTATAGGGCCCAGAAGAGATGGGGTTTTCTGAATCCTGTTGATTCAGACCTACACATAATAATCATCATGTTAAATAGAGAAGTAAATCACATATGGTCCCCATGGATTAATAGCACATATGGGAAAAACTGTAGAATTTTCTTAACCACTTAATAAACGTCTCCTGTATCTAATGGGAAAATGTTTTCTTTTCCCAGTTATAAACTCTTTATATTGTTTTTGTTTTAATTTTTAATGTTATAAAACTGAATTTATCATAATTCCATGTCTTCTTTAAAGTTTTGTTATATTCAGTGTTATAAATATGTATGTTATATTACCTTTAATTCAAAATTAATAAAAATGTAAGTTTAAAAAAATGTGACCTTGAGTGTATGATCCTGAGTGTGTGTGTGACCCTAAGTGAATGAGTGTATGACCCTGAGTGTGTGTGTGTGAACCTGAGTGTGTGTGTGTGTATGACCCTTAGTGTATGAGTGCACGCGTGACCCTGAGTGAGTGTTTGTAACACACTCTGCGCTCAATTGGTGGTTGACCCCTACTGCACTTTCAAACGTTAAAAGAAAATTTACTCCACTGCGAGTAATGGTTTTAAAAATAGAGGTTTATGTGTGAGTGTGTGTGTGTGACCCTGGGTGAATGCTACTCTGTACACTTGGGTTTCAAGTGGTGTTTCGCGTGTGCTGACTACATGTCCCAGAATGCTGCGCTATACACTTGGATTTCAAGTGGTGGTTGCGTGTGCTGATCGGCCGTCACTCCGGGCCGGTGAATGGAACGCTGTGATTGACTGTGTATGTTTCCTAAGCGGCCTGTCAGCACACTGGGAATGGAAACATACCTAAGCATCCTATATAATAATTCGCTAGGATGTTTGTCAGAAGCCATCATGCGCAGTTATAAGTTTTGAATAAAACAACAGACTGCGTGCTATGATTGGCTGCGTATGTTTCCTAAGCGGCCAATCAGCACACTGGGAACGGAAACATACCTAAGAGTTTTATATATATATATATATAGGATGCACAATAAAGGTTTTTATGAAACAAAATGCTATAAGTAAAAGAATCATTCACTGCTGGGAGATTTGATTTTGAGATTAATTTTTTGCATTAAAGTGTAGTTTTCACTGTCATCCAATACAGGTTACTGGTAACTCTGGGAGGCGTCAGTCCCCTTTAAGTAGGCAGGAACATTCTCTAAATTTATGCAGGGGGTGGAGCCTCCCTTCCCTCTCAGGCTGCAGTCTACCCAGCCTGCCCCAGAATTGTTTGTTCCTGTGTTTGAACACACCAGGTGGAGAACATCTCAACAGTTTTTAGTTTCTTTTTTATTTTTCTGTCAAATATGGAATACCACCATTAGGCGGGTTACCTTTACTGACAAATGCCCTCTCCAAAGTGGCTAGCTCAGTGTCCAGGGCCTTTTGGTGGACCTTAAGCCCTGAAGGGGGAATATCTTGGTTACAAGTGCTTCCCCATGGATTACCTTTCTGAGGTAATTCTTACTACAGGGTAACCTGAAGACAGAAGATCTGCAGAAAGGTGAGCCACCCTTTGAGTGCTGAAGGTCCACTTGTCCCACAGTGTCCCTTAATTGGGCTTGTATTTGGGAGTTCTCATTGTGCACTCCGGCACTCATTGGGTGTATATGTGTATGTCTGTGGGTATTTGGAGCAGGTTTCTGTGGTAACTTAACCCTTCCTCTGCTGGTTTGACAGGTTTAATGGGGTTTTCTGGCACTTTTCTTACTGGATCAGTGTTTTCTCTATATGCATACATGTTCACTGCATGTGTTTCATGTTTTTAACTTGTAGTTTAACTTTTAAAATTGTGTACTGCACCTTTAAGGCGCTCTTTACCGCATAGACGCCATTGTTCCATTTACTTTCTATGGGTTAACACTGTTTGGGACGTATCTCTGTAACCGCTTCACACAGCGAATTCCGAGAGGGCTCATTTTAATTGTCTTCCCTTGCACTATCATCCGGTTTATAGTTCAAGTGTGTTGGGGGGCTTTGGGCACTGTTTTGGGGTACTTTTTGGGAAAAACTACATTTCCCATGAGCGCTTGATTCGAGCCTAATTTCTGATTGGCTCCCGTCGCGGCAGCCATTTTTGGCACTTTTCTCATTGAGTATCCTACACAGTTCTTGGAGAATCCTTTTCTCCTCTGGAGATTGACCCTTCGCCTGCCAGAACAGTCTATATTTAGCGTTTCTGGGGTGAAATATCAATCTTATACACTTCAATTGGGTGATTCATTGTACAGTTGGTTATTTTGACAATGTGAGAATGTCTATACCGCTGGTGCTAGGGGGTTAGACTTAAGACTAAGGAAGCTGGGGTATCAGTATCCCCCATTGCGCATTGCTCTTCCTGTCACACAGGGCTACCTCGAGTGTTCTCTGGTCATTTCTGCCCAGCAGGTTTTGAAGTTCCTGGCAGCAACCCAGGGCCTTCCAGCCATGCTATTGAGCCAGATTGGGTGCAAGAGTTTAAGGCTGCAACTGGAGACCTCAGGTTCACTTTACAGCTCTTTACATCCCAGATACAGGGGGTACTTCAATTATGGCAGACCCCCTCTATTATCAGATCCTCTCTGCCTCAACTGCAGGGAGCACCTGATGTGTCAGATTCTTCTGAGGAAGAATTGTTGCTAGATTTGAATGTTGAGGTTGGTGCTGTTTTGGAAGTAACAGGAAGTCTGACGCCCTGTTTGTCATTCCTGAGGGTCCTAGGGCAGGGAGTCCGGTATCCGGGGTACCTTTTGCATCTTGGATTAAGTCTTCTAATCGTGAAGCTTACAAGTTGAGGGATAAGCATGTTCCCTTTCGGGTTTCACCGCATTCTACCAGGTCAATTGGGGCCTCTTGGGCCTCTAAGAATCAAGCGTCTGCCACTCAGTTGTGCCGGGCGGCCACTTGGTCTTCTGTGCACCCCTTCTTGAAGCGCTACCGTGTGGATGTGCTGGCCTCGGCTGATGCCAGCTTTGGGAGGAAGGTTCTGGAGGCAGTTTTGCCTGTCTAGGATCTTTCTTTTCTGAGGTTCTCAGTGCTTCCTTACTGTTGAGCCCTATTGGCTCTGGTTCAGTGTGCTGTGTAACAGTTCTTGGGGTCTGTTTTTACCTCTAGTTGGTGTCCGTTGATACCTCTGGTTAGTTGGGATCTCTGACCGGTTGGTACCCAGTCAATAATCATGTATCGAAGTGAAGGGAAAGGAAGGATGATTAACCCCTTTCCATCCACTGACTTGCCAGGGCCTTCACGGGTGTCCGACACTTAAGGACCAGTGACGGCCCTGGCATGTCACGTACTTTTTATTCACAGCTGTTCTCCTGCAGGAGCGCTGTGAGTAATAGCGGGGACTGAAACTGATCTCTCCAAGACCAGAGCAATCTCTTTCAGTCCCCCGTTCAGCGTGCCATCACAAGTGATCAGTCACGTGGGCTGGCATATCAAAGTTTTCAATCTGGTCCTTAAAGGACCACACACCCCTTGACCGCTGGTCCATAAGGGGTTATATTTGGCAAAATGTTGAGCCACTGGTTGATCCTTAACTTACATGAGACCTTTTTACTTAGATTGGGTTTGCATTGGATTGGATTTATGGCCGAATGGTGATTACTCATACTTTGTTTAAATGTATTTGTCATCTTCCCAACATATACTAATCCACAAGGGCAGAGTATTATCTAGATGATGTTTCTAAGTCAGTGGAGTCGCTAACAAGTCTTCTTACTCTGATTAATTGTGATTTTGGAAGACTTCGTTTTAGATGCTCTGGATGGTGACTGGTATGGTGGAGCAGGTTGTTGTTGTCAGTTGGTTTGACATACACGACAGTTTTTAAACGGTCTCTGTCTTTTTTTATTAGTACGTCTAGAAAGGGTACTGATATTAGGCTAGTAGATAGAGTCAAGTGTATGTCTAGATGTGCGCTATTATGGTAATTTACAAGTGTTTCTAGGTCCTCAGAACAATAAACATAGCATTTATGTATCATTTATAGATTGCTGTGTATTGTTGGAAAAGTGTATGTTCAGCAAGATATTGCTTTTCGTAAGTGTACATGTAAGTTTTGGCTTATGAGCGCACCACACATGCCCTCATAGCTGTGCCTGACACCTGTAGGTAAAATTGTTCTTCAAATTTGAAGTAGTTCCTAGTGAGACAGAAAAAAGAGATAACGTACAGAAGGCCCTGGTAAGGTTGGTTGTCAGTGATGAAATCTCTTACTGCTTGCAGACCACCATCATGAGGGATAGCTGTGTATAAAGACTTCACATCCATAGTGCCCAAGATGCAATTTTGCTGTATATTTCCCAATTGTTCAATTACTTGTAAAAAGTAAAGCATGGACACAAGGTTGTAGATAATGGTCTATGTATTCCCCTAGAGGATGTAATAAGGAGCCTATCGCAGAAATTATGGGTCTGCCTGGTGGTTTGGATTGAGCCTTGTGGATCTTGGGCAAGGGAAATAATTCAAACATCTTCACAAAGGACACAGGAACCCAATAACTATGTGTATGTTAATATAATACAAATATAAAAAGCAACAAACAAGATCTAGATAAATATCAAGCTTAGCTTTGTAGAAGAACTCAATATAGCTCAACGTGTTTCATGACTTTCAAGTTACTTTGTCAGGGGCAGAGAGTATGAGAAACTGACGTTCTTACCTGTGTTTTATAGAAACTCTTAAAAAACTGGCCTATGGACCCCACCGTTCTCGAAGCGAGCGGCATCCAAAATGTGCACGGAGAGGGAATCTGGAAGTGAGGAAAGCATTGTATGCATCTCACACTTGGAACGCTATGTTTTGTGTCTTTCCAAAAGCCCCAGCCGCACATGCGATTAGCTAGCAGTGGGAGAGTGTTGGATGCACGTTTGACCATAGTGTATCTTCATCAAAGAGTAAAGCTTTCCTCGTTTGCAACCAGAATTTGGTGTAGCCATTTGGAGACAGTATGAGAGTCAGTAGACCAAAATAAAACTTTTCTAGATAATCCTACCAGGAATCGATGTTAAAAAATCATATAAATAAAAGTAAAATATTCGGCTCAAACTGAAACCGGCGAATAATGGTACTTCCCGCTTGGCAAATAATTTCCTGCGAAAAGTGCAGTTTTTACACTTTTCCCCACTTTTTTTAGCCTAGCTCATTGTGCAACAAAATCAATGGGAAGAACATATTTCTCCACGACATGAAAGTTTTCTCTACTTTTCTACAGCCATATAAAAGGGTGTTAGGTCTCACAGCAGCCATTCTGTGTACAGACATATAAAAGGGTGTAAGGTCTCACAGCAGCCATTCTGTGTACAGACATATAAAAGGGTGTCAGGGTTTCACAGCAGCCATTCTGTGTACAGACATATAAAAGGGTGTCAGGTCTCAAGCAGCCATTCTGTGAACAGCCATATAAAAGGGTGTTAGGTCTCGCAGCATGTCATTCTGTGGACAGGCATATAAAAGGGTGTTAGGTCTCACAGCAGTCATTCTGTGTACAGCCATATAAAAGGGTGTTAGGTCTCACAGCAGTCATTCTGTGTACAGCCATATAAAAGGGTGTTAGGTCTCACAGCAGCCATTCCGAGAAGTTATCTACAATAGGCTTCCTTGTCTCCCATAATGGATTAGCCCAGGCTAGAGCTTTGCCAGACAACAGGGAGATCACAAACCAGACCTTGCTTCAGTCACTCAGAAAGGTACCATTTCCAGAAAAATGTCCACCTGGTTCAAAAATTCTCTGCAAAGAGTAGGCTCCCCTTCGTACCATTGAGGAAGGGGAGCGGTACCAGACAACCATTGACTGATACTGCTTGCCGGGTTCGGATGTACTGCCGATGCCAAATCAGAGGAGGCCACCGGTTGATTAGGAGCTTGCCCAAGGTGTACGGGACGATTTACTAGGGTTTGCATAGCAAAACCTAATTGATCGATCTGTTGATCCTGTGAGTCCATTCTAGCTAGAATGCTGTGAACTGGTTCACTTGTATTTTCAGTACTCATGACCCCTTCGTACTGTCACAGTAGACTATGGTAAACAATCACTCAAACCTGTACAAGTGAGTTTAACCAGTTTATTAAAGAAAATAATAGTAATAGAATAATACGAAATAACACTAGGAGCGAACACTTCCTCACCGTTGGGGAGACAGGTGTAAGGTCAGTGTCTTGTCCACTACTCAAGTCTGACACTGAACTACAATCGGACAGTAGATAACAAAGGTACAGAGCCAGACTTGGCTCTCACTGACAGATAGGAAACTGGAACGCCAGGAATAGTAAAGTATGTACCAGGACAATCCACAGATCAGCCGGCGGCTCTTCAGCAGTGCTGAGATCACGATCTTTAAAAATAATTTCTTCATTGGAATGGTCTATAAAGTGTGCTTGCAAGCCAGACACACTTTGTACACAGTTCCAGTAAAGTAGTTCTTTTTAATGATCATGATCTCGGCTCTGCTGAAGAGCCGCCGGCTGATCTGTGGACCGGATTCCAAGTCTTTCAGCTAGATGGCAGACTTGGCTGAAACAGCCAGTGAGGGGAAACTTTACTTGAGAATATCTCTCAAACTATAAAGGTTTGAGAGATAAGACTTATATGGTTTTTAATGTTTACATTGAAGTTTTGCTAACACTTTAAAATGCAGAGGCCCACGTACTGAACCCTGATGTACTCCACTCTCAACTTTAACTGTACTAGACAATTTTCCATTTACAACAACACAGTAGTTAATGTTACTGCTTGATTACATCAGGAGTGAAGGGTTCCAAGACATCTCTGCTTGTTAATAGTTGGGTAATCAGTTGGCGTGTCAGGTGACGTTAAAGCCTATTCTGGAACATGCTGGTTTGGTTCGTCATTATACTTGTTTCCACTGTTTGGAGGAAACAAGTATAATGATAATGTATCCCACCCTTTTTTCTCTTCTGTACCCTTACCCTCTTTCAAAACAAAAAATCCAATAAACTTTGAATTAAAAAAAAAATAGTTGGGTAATCAGTGGCTGTGTCCATTACTGTTTAACAAATACAATATAAAAAAACAAAACAAATGTATTTATAAAACTTGACAGTGGCAGCAGGGATTACCAACAATCATATTAGAACTTTTCATCAATAAATGTATTGTAGACATATACATTTTTAACCCCTCAACGGCTGTCCGCGCAGGCATGCTGAAGTCACTAAAGGACCACTGAGCTTTTTTTTTTTTTAACCCCTTAAGGACCGGGAAAATCTGAGGTCGTTTTCCCTTAAGGACCGGAGCAATTCTGACCTTTTTGACTATGTCTTTGTTCAACAGTGTTTTCCCTCTAAGTCTTTTATTCCACCCCCATAAATTATATACTGTTTTTTTAAGCACAAATAGGGCTTTCATTTGATACCCTACTTATATGGATAACCCACCATTTACTTTATTAAAATTAAAAAAAAAGGTAAAAAAATGTAAAAAAAACACCATTTTTGGTTTTTCTCTTTGGATCAATTGGGCACAAAGGGTTAAAATTTTATGGAGACTACATGAAAGGTATGACCGATCAGTCATACCTACAAAATTCACAGTTTAAAGTGGCCACTGTCCCCTCGGGTGAAAATCCCCATGTCCCTTTTTCCCACCCTATTTTGACACTTTTTTTTATCCGTGACATTTAGCTCCACAACAATCACACTTCCACTTTTGTTTAATTAGATTATTATTTTTTTTTAAATAAAATATTTTTGTAAAAAAAAAAAGTGTGTTGTGTTTTTTAAAAAAAAATAAAATAAAAAAAATTATCATTGCAGGTCAGAAATTGACCTGCATTTAGCAAGCCTTTGGCACCAGCAGTGAAGGGGTTAATACCCCTAGCTGCTGTATTTTCTTTCACCACTAGGTGTCTCCTGTCTACTTCTGTCTCCGTTACTTTCATAGCAATGGAGCCAGAGGCAGACTTGACAGGCACAGACAGCATGCTTTCTTTGCTGTCTCTGTCTGTCACTATGCCGGTACATGTGATCGCTGATACGGCGATCACATGAACCGGTACAAGCAAGAAGGGCTGAGACTGAACGCCCCGGTCTCGGAGCGCTCAGTCTCAGCCTGGAATTAATGATAGCAGCGTGCACGGAGGCACGCTGCTATCATTTAAGCCATGACAGTCCAGGACTGTCATGGGTCCTTAAGGGGTTAATTTTGATTCTGGACTCCCCGAATGGCATGCAGCCGTGGGGGGAGTCCGGAATTCCATGACGGTCGTAGTACGTCATGGGTCTTTAACTCAGATCGACCCATGACGTACTATGACCGTCAAGGGTCGTTAAGGGGATAAGCAGCAATATTTTAGTCTCACTATTTAATGTCTGATGTGGCCTATTTTGGAGACAGAAATGTATAGCATTATGATCATCCACTGAGTGAATAATTGTCCACTGCTAGATGCACATCATGTCATGTGAATGCAAGATGAAGTAGCTGTGATCCTGACACATAACCGCTGATTTGTGAGATGATCATAGTGGGTGACATCCAAAAGATACATAACACTAGAAAGGGCAAATAAAGCCGTCACATAAATGCAATAAATGAAAGTGAGAGAATCATTTTTTGTAGCGAGACATTTATTTCCAAGTTGTTCTTCTGATTACAGAAATAATACATTTTATAAATAGCAAGGCAAGATACACATTTCTAATTAAATCTTCACTTAATACAACAAAACATAAATTAACTGTCTACAAAACTGAACGCTAATAACATACAGTAAACAGACCAGCGAATGAAGTGGGAATTCTGAATACGCCATGAATACCAACTGGGACACGTCATCTTCAGTACAAACTGTGGGACTCCTGGTAGGTTTCATTTAATTAGGAAACTGAAAATACAAAACAGAAGATTTAATTAATAAATAAGTCAGTACCATATTGTCATTAAACAAAAAAATTATCCTGGCTTTAATTAATAATTAAATAAGCCTAGATAGCTAAAATATATTGTACTATGTTATCAAAAGTTTCAACATTTTAGTCAACAGTATTAATTAGCTGGTGAGATGGCTCAGTTGGTTAAGGCACCAGCTGTAGAATCTGTTCAGACCGCAAGGTCATCGGTTCTAGTCCCAGCAGGATCAACTCAGCCTTTTATCCTTCTGAGGTCGATAAAATGAGTACCATTAAATTGGGTAATAATATCTGTTCCCCCAGGACATAGTTGAAAACGAGAGACAATCTCAATATATCCTTCCTGGTAAAATAGTTTGGTATTATTATTTGTCTTTTTTTTTAACTGAGGTGGATGAACACAGGTATATAAAATGGCCTCTAAGCTGAATGCATGTTGTTGTTGTTTTAATAGGCGCCACATACAAATAAAATAACAAATTAAACACACTGCTTTAAAAATAATAATTAAAAATCAATGCTATATTATTACCATTATTTCTATGTTATACCCTTAATGACCTATGACGTACTATGACCATCATGGAATTCCGGGCTCCCCCCGCGGCTGCACGCCGTTCGGGGAGTCTGGAATCCAAATCGCCCCAAAAAAATGCTCTGCGGTCCTTTAGTAACCGCAACTGCGTGGCCAGTCGTTATGAGGTTAATGATATCAATCTTATTTTGCCCAAAAGCAAAACTAAAATTTTAGATAGGTAGATTGTAAGATAGAGAAATATTGATAGATAGAAAGATGTTTTATTTCAAAGATATTGCAGCTCAAACTCGCATTTGTCAGGTGCAGAACCTCCATTCCATAGTTTTACATTTTATGTAGGTCCTGTCGCTATAGCCGTCTACGGACAGCTTTGGTCAGTTGACCATACATCTCTAAGGAATAAAACCAGTGGTGGAATTATATTTGTTTTACTCATCGTGATACAAATTTCAATGTTTTCTAGCTTGAGAACCAAGCTAAATGAAGTATTAATATGCCAAAATGTCCAGTGAATAATGCGTAAGGTGCATTATCTGCTCCCACTGTTTCGGCGTGAGGGAAATACCCAAGTCCATCTCCCATTGCCCCACATATGATGGGGTCAGGTGCTGTCCTCCAGTTGACAACATCAAGTATAGGCGTGATAGTCCATGCCTACGAGAGTCAGGCTGGGTACACTCTCTCTCAAACAGCATGAGTGGCCTAGAAAGTTGGTGTTGCTGCACAATGGATGTGACATAATGTCTCAGCTGGTGATGTTGAAACGTATCAAGAAAAGTCGGATGAATGTCACCCAACACATACTGCAGTGGGATCAGTTTGCCCGCAGTCATTACTTGGAATATGTGGAGGTGAGGCATCCGAGTCTGTGGGAAAACACCACTCCCCGGGATACCCGTCGACAAGTCAGGATTATGCACTAGGGGTGTCATGGGTGTGGGAAAGGAGGTCAGGGAATGTCTAGTAGCAGTCGAGGTCCAAACTGACAGAGTCACGGAAATAAAAGGGCATTGTCGCAAGGAGGGACCCCGTTTATCTGTACTCAGCCAAATCGCAATCTGAATGGTCCCCTTAGTTCTGAACAGGTCTATATTGACCCACTGCTTGCCTCCTGAGGACACTGACCAGTCTCGCTTGGTAGTACAATTTAAAATCAGGGAGGGCCAAGCCCCCTAGTCGCTTAGGCAAGACCAGCTGCGCCAAGCGCTGCCTCGGTTTCCTACCACACCAAACATACTCCAAGACTACGGACTTAAGGGAAGAGAAAAACAATCTCGGCAAGGGAAAAGGCAAAGTTTGAAACAAGTATAATAGACGTGGCAGCAGATTCATCTTCACCACATAGATCCGTCCCGACCATGTAATGTTTGGGAGTGCCCAGGAATTCAGATCAAAACGTATTTTGGTCAACAATTTCAGGAAATTTGTTTGATAAAGGGTACACAGGTCCGGAGTTAACCAGATTCCCAAATACTTGAGCCGATGAGAACACTATCGGTAGTGAAAAGAGGCCTGTTAAGGGTCCTGAATATGGCGCGGCACAGAGACACTCAGCACCTCAGATTTGGACATGTTAATTTTCAGAATGGATATGGAACCGTATTCAAGCAGTGCACGTTGAAGGGAGGGCAAGGACACAATGGGTTGAGTAACTAGGAACAGCATGTCATCCTCAAACGCAGTGACCTTGTAATGCGTGTCCCCCTGACAGATGCCATGGATATCCTCATTAGACCGGACCACATTTAGAAAGGGCTCCAGAAACAACACAAACAGGAGGGGTGATAAGGGGCAGCCCTGATGCGTCCCATTCTCTATAGGGAAGTGTTTGGAAAGGAGGCCATTCACCCTCACGCAGGCAGATGGCCCCGAGTACAGAGCTCAGATCCAAGCACGCATGTTGGGTCCTAGACCAACATGCTCTATAGTGGCCATCAAGAAGGACCAGTCTAACCTGTCAAACGCCTTCTTGGCATCAGTAGACAGGAGTAGTAGAACGGGACCACCCACCCGCGTATAACCCATAAGGCTGAGAACTTTGATAGTGTTGTGCCTGGCCTCACGGCCAAGAAGAAAACCAGACTGGTCAGAGTGTATAAGCGCAGGCAGAAGAGATGCTAAACGGAGGGCCAATATCTTCGTCAGCAGCTTCACATCTGCATTCAGAAGCGAAATGGGGAGACAGCTTGAGGATAACTCCCCATCCCTACCATCTTTAGGTAGCACTGTGATAGTTACCTGGAGTGTCTGTGTATGCAAGCTGGAGCTCTGAGGAATGGAATTTAAGTCATATGTTGCAAAAGCTCCAGAGGGAAAGTCTTATAATAACGCAAAGGCAGGCCATCGGGGCCAGGTGCCTTACCAACCTGTGATGCCTTAATAGTTCTTCTTAGTGAAGGGGTACTCGAGTGCTGAAGCAACCGGCGGGGACAGCGTAATGCGCACATGATCTTTTAAATGCTGCTGGATGGAGTGTGTGTGACCCCCTGCAGCTGAAGCCAAAGCAGGTGTGGCTAGGTTATACAAACCAGCATAGTAATCCTGAAAAGCCTCCACAATCTGGGAAAGTAAATGGACCAACTTGTTCAGACTATTCCGTATCCTAGAGATGTGAGAAAGCTGAGTACGATTATGTAGCATGCATGCCATTAGCTTACCACATTTATTGCTGTTTTCAAAAAAGAATTTCTTAGCACGCTGTTGAGTCCAACGGTTTCTGGTAGTAAAAATATCCACAAAATGACTCCTCTTCAGCAGAAGAGATTGTTGTTCAGTTTGTGAAAATGCTTATGTACGAGTTCAAGGAGCAAGCTATCTCTGGTCAGAGAGGCAACCCACTGCTCCTGTGCCCGTTTCCGCACTGTACCCTGCGCTATAAAGTGCCCTCTAACTACACTTTTATGGGCTTTCCACACTACAGGCAAAGAGACTCCAGAGGTGAGATTTTCAGAAAAAAATTCTTAAGCTCTGTCGTAGTGTCAAAAGCAAGCAGCAGGTCAAGCTAGAACGATTCATGCAGCCGCCACGTTGCCCGATACAGGCAGGATAAGGGGGAGGCCATCTGCAGTTTTACATGGGAGTGGTCTGACCATGTCATAGGCTCAATAGTTACCGTGGTCAATAGGTCCAAATCTCTGTGAGAGAGGAAAAAATAGTCGAGCCTAGAGTAAGAGTTATGCGCAGAAGAAAAGTAGGTACAGTCACGTACAGTCAGGTGAAGAGTCCTCCAACAGTCCATGAGTTGGTGTTGGGCTAGTGTAGCTCTCATCTTCTGCAAAAGATTGGCTGGTAGGCTAGAGACTGTCATAGAGGACTCTATGGAAGGGTCCAGAGCTACAATGAAGTTGCCCTCAAGGACTAACACACCCTCCTGGAACCCCTGGAGCTTCAACATCACCAAGGTGAGAAAATTCGACTGTCTCAGGTTGGGAGAATAAACATTGGCTATACTTTACATTTTATCTAGAATTTTCCTCTTCACAAAAAGGAAACGGCTGTCACTGTCAGTAAGAGTCTCCACATTAGTAAAAGGAGTGTTCCTAGAAATCAGTATAGCCAACTTTCTAGACTTTGACCGGGCATAATTGCTATAAAAGGCCAGAGGATAATATCTGTTAGATAGGGAGGGGGATCTGTGGGCAAAGTGTGTTTCTTGTATGAGGGCCACCGACACATGATATGATCTGAGATCCCTCAATAGGCTGGACCTCTTCTCTGGACCATCGAGCCCATCAAGCAGGGCCGGAGTGGATGTCATATCACAGCCATGTCTCAATGGGGAAAGAGGAGACAAAGGAAGGAACAGGGGTTAGGGGTCAATAAAAGAGAAGAAAACACAGAACCAGGAAAAGAAGGAAAAGGACTAGATTATACCCAGTCCACAGTATACCACTCACTCTCAGTGGAGCGGCATGTCAAACACCGGTATCCATGCCAAAATGGCACGGACCAATGTGTATAAAAGAAGACACTGATGCCCCGTGAGGGTAAGCGAGCAACCAGGTAACAGGATGTAAAAGCTTCAAAACTACCACTCAAACAGAGTGTCATAGATGTGAAATAACACTGCTAAATAGAAATATATAAGTTAATACAAGTTCTGTGCCGGTAGGCCCAGCAAACACTAAACCAGTAAGTCATATAAGGAAACCAATCCTAAATGAAATCATACAGAGCAACAAGTGCAGTTGGAGCAATAATGATCTAACAACACCCCCAATAATGCCTCCTAGTAGCAGGGTCCAAGGCCCACATGCCCTGAGCAGAAGGTTACCACCAACCACTCCTGCGTACGAGTCCCATACCACCTCATCCACAAGGCCACTGACCTGTAATCCCCACCCAGTACAAACCCAAGAAAACCCTATATCCACAATATAGTGTTGAACAGGAAAGCAAGAGTGGAAAACAGATCCCAGGTGGGACATCTTCAGAAAGGCCAAGGACTATTAAAAGGATTTTAGACTAATCTATCTATCTATCTATCTATCTATCTATCTATCTATCTATCTATCTATCTATCTCATATCTATCTATCTCATATCTATCTATCTATCTATCTATCTATCTCATATCTATATATCTATCTATTTATCTATCTGTCTATCTATCTCATATCTATATATCTATTTATCTATCTATCTATCTGTCTATCTCATATCTATCTATCTATCTATCTATCTATCTATCTATCTATCTATCTCATATCTATATATCTATTTATCTATCTATCTATCTATCTCATATCTATCTATCTATCTATCTATCTATCTATCTATCTATCTCATATCTATCTATCTATCTATCTATCTATCTATCTCATATCTATATATCTATCTATCTATCTATCTGTCAATCTATCTATCTATCTATCTATCTATCTATCTATCTATCTATCTCATATCTATCTATCTATCTATCTCATATCTATCTATCATCTATCTATCTATCTATCATTTTCTATCCAAACATAGAAAAAATCCTTGCAAATGTATTAACGCCTTGAGAGCCAGAGAAAGAGGCAACCCTTTGATTGTCAGAGAGAGGTATCTAGAGCACTGTGTTGCAGGACACTGAATATCTCTCTGGCACTCAAAGGATTAAGGTGACAAGTATATAAATAAATTAACTCTAGGTTCTCACCATCAGAATAATAATAACAAACATATTGTTCATACCATTTCCATAAATATACATATACAAGTCATCATATCTGTGTCAATGCTTAATGGAAAAAATGTGGCAACTAAAGTGACTGTCTACGGTGCAAGAAAGTACCGGGGCACCGAGGCTGAGTATCACTGGCTTAGACCCGTTTTAACAGTCACTGACCAGACGGGAGGAAGGCAAAGCTTTCACACAAGTGATGGGTAAGCTGTCAGGTGAACTACTTGATAAGAATTTACTTCTGAGCTTCCGGAATGTCTTACACAGGGAAATACGTTCTTTCTACTAAGCTCGCTAAGTGTTATGCTTAGGGTGACCAGACGTCCCCAGTTTCCGGGACAGTCCCCGGAGTGAGGGCACTGTCCCCGGATAGAATGTGTTCCCAGAATGTCCCCGGAATCAACTGGGAACCTGCCAGGTTTCACCAGGAACCATAAATCCTATTAATGCCTCCTGAACCTGTACTGGCATTGCGGGAGGCTTAATGAGGACCCCTGGCTCTGTATTAGCATAAGCCTGACGCGTCGGGAGAAGGTGTGACCTGTCACCTCCTGAGTGATCACTGAGCAAGCCAATGATTGTGACTTTCTCTCCAGCAACTTCAGAGGAGAGGACAGGAGGAAGAGTGACGACAGCTTGATCACTGACATTGCTGTGTGTGCTGCGGGCAGGAGAAGCAGTAGAGGCAAAGCGGAGCAGAGAACGTGCGCACCCCTCTCCTGTCCAGCCAGTGGGGACAAGAGAAGTGAAAAAGAGGCATGGGGGCAAGTGGAGGTAAAAGGCACACGGGGGACAAGAGGGGTAAAAAAGAGGTCATGGGGACAAGAGGAGTGAAAAGAGGCATGATGGGGCAGGAGGAGTGAAAACAGGCATGATGGGGCAAGAGGAGTGAACAGAGGTCATGGGGACAAGAGGAGTGAAAAGAGGCATGATGGGGCAGGAGGAGTGAAAAGAGGTCATGGGGACAAGAGGGGTAAAAAAGAGGTCATGGGGACAAGAGGAGTGAAAAGAGGCATGATGGGGCAGGAGGAGTGAAAAGAGGTCATGGGGACAAGAGGAGTGAAAAGAGGCATGATGGGGCAGGAGGAGTGAAAAGAGGTCATGGGGACAAGAGGAGTGAAAAGAGGCATGATGGGGCAGGAGGAGTGAAAAGAGGTCATGGGGACAAGAGGAGTGAAAAGAGGTCATGGGGACAAGAGGAGTGAAAAAGAGGCATGATGGGGACAAGAGGAGTGAAAAAGAGGCATGATGGGGCAAGAGGAGTGAAAAGAGGTCATGGGGACAAGAGGAGTGAAAAAGAGGCATGATGGGGCAAGAGGAGTGAAAAAGAGGCATGATGGGGCAAGAGGAGTGAAAAGAGGTCATGGGGACAAGAGGAGTGAAAAGAGGCATGATGGGGCAGGAGGAGTGAAAAAGAGGCATGATGGGGGCAAGAGGAGTGAAAAGAGGCATGATGGGGACAAGAGGAGTGAAAAGAGGTATGATGGGGCAGGAGGAGTGAAAAGAGGTCATGGGGGCAAGAGGAGTGAAAAGAGGTCATGGGGCAGGAGGAGTGAAAAGAGGCATGATGGGGACAAGAGAAGTGAAAAAGAGGCATGATGGGGCAAGAGGAGTGAAAAGAGGTCATGGGGACAAGAGGGGTAAAAAAGAGGTCATGGGGACAAGAGGAGTGAAAAGAGGCATGATGGGGACAAGAGGAGTGAAAAAGAGGCATGATGGGGCAAGAGGAGTGAAAAAGAGGTCATGGGGACAAGAGGAGTGAAAAGAGGTCATGGGGACAAGAGGAGTGAAAAGAGGCATGATGGGGCAGGAGGAGTGAAAAGAGGTCATGGGGACAAGAGGAGTGAAAAGAGGCATGATGGGGCAGGAGGAGTGAAAAGAGGTCATGGGGACAAGAGGAGTGAAAAGAGGCATGATGGGGCAGGAGGAGTGAAAAGAGGTCATGGGGACAAGAGGAGTGAAAAGAGGCATGATGGGGCAGGAGGAGTGAAAAGAGGTCATGGGGACAAGAGGAGTGAAAAGAGGCATGATGGGGACAAGAGGAGTGAAAAAGAGGCATGATGGGGCAAGAGGAGTGAAAAGAGGTCATGGGGACAAGAGGAGTGAAAAAGAGGCATGATGGGGACAAGAGGAGTGAAAAAGAGGTCATGGGGGCAGGAGGAGTGAAAAGAGGCATGATGGGGACAAGAGGAGTGAAAAAGAGGCATGATGGGGCAAGAGGAGTGAAAAGAGGTCATGGGGACAAGAGGAGTGAAAAAGAGGCATGATGGGGCAAGAGGAGTGAAAAAGAGGCATGATGGGGACAAGAGGAGTGAAAAAGAGGCATGATGGGGCAAGAGGAGTGAAAAGAGGTCATGGGGACAAGAGGAGTGAAAAGAGGCATGATGGGGCAAGAGGAGTGAAAAGAGGCATGATGGGGACAAGAGGAGTGAAAAGAGGTATGATGGGGCAGGAGGAGTGAAAAGAGGTCATGGGGGCAAGAGGAGTGAAAAGAGGTCATGGGGCAGGAGGAGTGAAAAGAGGCATGATGGGGAGAAGAGGAGTGAAAAAGAGGCATGATGGGGCAGGAGGAGTGAAAAGAGGTCATGGGGGCAAGAGGAGTGAAAAGAGGCATGATGGGGACAAGAGGAGTGAAAAGAGGCATGATGGGGAGAAGAGGAGTGAAAAAGAGGCATGATGGGGCAGGAGGAGTGAAAAGAGGTCATGGGGGCAAGAGGAGTGAAAAGAGGCATGATGGGGACAAGAGGAGTGAAAAGAGGCATGATGGGACAAGAGGAGTGAAAAGAGGCATGATGGGGACAAGAGGAGTGAAAAAGAGGTCATGGGGACAAGAGGAGTGAAAAAGAGGCATGATGGGGCAGGAGGAGTGAAAAGAGGCATGATGGGGACAAGAGGAGTGAAAAAGAGGCATGATGGGGCAGGAGGAGTGAAAAGAGGCATGATGGGGACAAGAGGAGTGAAAAAGAGGCATGATGGGGCAGGATGAGTGAAAAGAGGCATGATGGGGACAAGAGGAGTGAAAAAGAGGCATGATGGGGCAGGAGGAGTGAAAAGAGGCATGATGGGGAGAAGAGGAGTGAAAAAGAGGCATGATGGGGAGAAGAGGAGTGAAAAAGAGGCATGATGGGGCAGGAGGAGTGAAAAGAGGTCATGGGGGCAAGAGGAGTGAAAAGAGGCATGATGGGGACAAGAGGAGTGAAAAGAGGCATGATGGGACAAGAGGAGTGAAAAAGAGATCATGGGGACAAGAGGAGTGAAAAAGAGGCATGATGGGGCAGGAGGAGTGAAAAGAGGTCATGGGGACAAGAGGAGTGAAAAAGAGGCATGATGGGGACAAGAGGAGTGAAAAGAGGCATGATGGGGCAGGAGGAGTGAAAAGAGGCATGATGGGGACAAGAGGAGTGAAAAAGAGGCATGATGGGGCAGGAGGAGTGAAAAGAGGCATGATGGGGCAGGAGGAGTGAAAAGAGGCATGATGGGGCAGGAGGAGTGAAAAAGAGGTCATGGGGACAAGAGGAGTGAAAAGAGGTCATGGGGGCAGGAGGAGTGAAAAGAGGTATGATGGGGACAAGAGGAGTGAAAAAGAGGTCATGGGGACAAGAGGAGTGAAAAGAGGTCATGGGGGCAGGAGGAGTGAAAAGAGGCATGATGGGGACAAGAGGAGTGAAAAAGAGGTCATGGGGACAAGAGGAGTGAAAAGAGGTCATGGGGGCAGGAGGAGTGAAAAGAGGCATGATGGGACAAGAGGAGTGAAAAGAGGCATGATGGGGCAAGAGGAGTGAAAAGAGGCATGATGGGGCAAGAGGAGTGAAAAGAGGTCATGGGGGCAAGAGGAGTGAAAAGAGGCATGATGGGGCAAGAGGAGTGAAAAGAGGCATGATGGGGACAAGAGGAGTGAAAAAGAGGTATGATGGGGCAAGAGGAGTGAAAAGAGGTCATGGGGGCAAGAGGAGTGAAAAGAGGCATGATGGGGCAAGAGGAGTGAAAAGAGGCATGATGGGGACAAGAGGAGTGAAAAAGAGGCATGATGGGGACAAGAGGAGTGAAAAGAGGCATGATGGGGACAAGAGGAGTGAAAAGAGGCATGATGGGGACAAGAGGAGTGAAAAGAGGCATGATGGGGACAAGAGAAGTGAAAAGAGGCATGATGGGGACAAGAGGAGTGAAAAAGAGGCATGATGGGGACAAGAGGAGTGAAAAAGAGGCATGATGGGGACAAGAGGAGTGAAAAGAGGCATGATGGGGACAAGAGGAGTGAAAAGAGGTCATGGGGACAAGAGGAGTGAAAAGAGGCATGATGGGGCAGGAGGAGTGAAAAGAGGCATGATGGGGACAAGAGGAGTGAAAAAGAGGTCATGGGGACAAGAGGAGTGAAAAAGAGGCATGATGGGGCAGGAGGAGTGAAAAGAGGCATGATGGGGACAAGAGGAGTGAAAAAGAGGCATGATGGGGCAGGAGGAGTGAAAAGAGGCATGATGGGACAAGAGGAGTGAAAAGAGGCATGATGGGGACAAGAGGAGTGAAAAAGAGGCATGATGGGGCAGGAGGAGTGAAAAGAGGCATGATGGGGACAAGAGGAGTGAAAAAGAGGCATGATGGGGACAAGAGGAGTGAAAAGAGGCATGATGGGGCAGGAGGAGTGAAAAGAGGCATGATGGGGACAAGAGGAGTGAAAAAGAGGCATGATGGGGCAGGAGGAGTGAAAAGAGGCATGATGGGGACAAGAGGAGTGAAAAAGAGGCATGATGGGGCAGGAGGAGTGAAAAGAGGCATGATGGGGACAAGAGGAGTGAAAAGAGGCATGATGGGGACAAGAGGAGTGAAAAGAGGCATGATGGGGACAAGAGGAGTGAAAAGAGGCATGATGGGGCAGGAGGAGTGAAAAGAGGCATGATGGGGACAAGAGGAGTGAAAAAGAGGCATGATGGGGACAAGAGGAGTGAAAAAGAGGTCATGGGGACAAGAGGAGTGAAAAAGAGGCATGATGGGGACAAGAGGAGTGAAAAAGAGGCATGATGGGACAAGAGGAGTGAAAAAGAGGTCATGGGGACAAGAGGAGTGAAAAAGAGGCATGATGGGGACAAGAGGAGTGAAAAAGAGGCATGATGGGACAAGAGGAGTGAAAAAGAGGTCATGGGGACAAGAGGAGTGAAAAAGAGGCATGATGGGGACAAGAGGAGTGAAAAAGAGGTCATGGGGACAAGAGGAGTGAAAAAGAGGCATGATGGGGACAAGAGGAGTGAAAAAGAGGCATGATGGGACAAGAGGAGTGAAAAAGAGGTCATGGGGACAAGAGGAGTGAAAAAGAGGCATGATGGGGACAAGAGGAGTGAAAAAGAGGCATGATGGGACAAGAGGAGTGAAAAAGAGGTATGATGGGGCAGGAGGAGTGAAAAGAGGCATGATGGGGACAAGAGGAGTGAAAAAGAGGCATGATGGGGACAAGAGGAGTGAAAAGAGGAATGATGGGGACAAGAGGAGTGAAAAAGAGGCATGATGGGGACAAGAGGAGTGAAAAAGAGGTCATGGGGACAAGAGGAGTGAAAAAGAGGCATGATGGGGACAAGAGGAGTGAAAAAGAGGCATGATGGGACAAGAGGAGTGAAAAAGAGGTCATGGGGACAAGAGGAGTGAAAAAGAGGCATGATGGGGACAAGAGGAGTGAAAAAGAGGCATGATGGGACAAGAGGAGTGAAAAAGAGGTCATGGGGACAAGAGGAGTGAAAAAGAGGCATGATGGGGACAAGAGGAGTGAAAAAGAGGCATGATGGGACAAGAGGAGTGAAAAAGAGGTATGATGGGGCAGGAGGAGTGAAAAGAGGCATGATGGGGACAAGAGGAGTGAAAAAGAGGCATGATGGGGACAAGAGGAGTGAAAAGAGGAATGATGGGGACAAGAGGAGTGAAAAGAGGTCATGGGGACAAGAGGAGTGAAAAGAGGCATGATGGGGCAGGAGGAGTGAAAAGAGGCATGATGGGGAGAAGAGGAGTGAAAAAGAGGTCATGGGGACAAGAGGAGTGAAAAAGAGGCATGATGGGGCAGGAGGAGTGAAAAGAGGCATGATGGGGACAAGAGGAGTGAAAAAGAGGCATGATGGGGCAGGAGGAGTGAAAAGAGGCATGATGGGACAAGAGGAGTGAAAAGAGGCATGATGGGGACAAGAGGAGTGAAAAAGAGGCATGATGGGGCAGGAGGAGTGAAAAGAGGCATGATGGGGACAAGAGGAGTGAAAAAGAGGCATGATGGGGACAAGAGGAGTGAAAAGAGGCATGATGGGGCAGGAGGAGTGAAAAGAGGCATGATGGGGCAGGAGGAGTGAAAAGAGGCATGATGGGGACAAGAGGAGTGAAAAAGAGGCATGATGGGGCAGGAGGAGTGAAAAGAGGCATGATGGGGACAAGAGGAGTGAAAAAGAGGCATGATGGGGCAGGAGGAGTGAAAAGAGGCATGATGGGGACAAGAGGAGTGAAAAGAGGCATGATGGGGACAAGAGGAGTGAAAAGAGGCATGATGGGGACAAGAGGAGTGAAAAAAGGCATGATGGGGACAAGAGGAGTGAAAAGAGGCATGATGGGGACAAGAGGAGTGAAAAAGAGGCATGATGGGGACAAGAGGAGTGAAAAGAGGCATGATGGGACAAGAGGAGTGAAAAAGAGGCATGATGGGGACAAGAGGAGTGAAAAGAGGCATGATGGGGCAGGAGGAGTGAAAAGAGGCATGATGGGGAGAAGAGGAGTGAAAAGAGGCATGATGGGGCAGGAGGAGTGAAAAGAGGTCATGATTATAGAAATGGGCCACGTGATGAAATGCAGGACTGGTATCCAGGGCTGGTTGTTATTCCAAGTCCGGCCCTGCTCCCATGTGTAGGACTGAATTTTAGGCCTCAGAAAGGAAACTGAGTTTAGTATGGAGCTATTTAACCTTTTGAGTTCCACAGGAATGTTCAGCGCATTGAAAAGCAATGTGTTGGGCAAGTACCCTGGCACTAAAAAGGGTTCAGGTTTGAGTGGCAGAGGATTGAGCAACACAAGGCTTCTCAGTGCATTGCTTACTCCTCTGGAACTCAAGGGGTTACGTGTATATGACCCCATATTTATGTTTAGATGTTGTTTCTTTAACTCACTGAATGCTGCAAATGCTTCAGCTTGTTCAGTATGCCAGTCTACAGAATAGTGTTACAATGCAAAATTACAAGGCAAGAAACGTCTAGTGCTGGCATTTTGCTGTGCTGGTGACATATAACTATTTCTCTGGTGGCATATAACTCTGTAGTGCTCTGGTGGTGACATATTGCTTTGGTGACATATAACTGTATTGCTCTAGTGGTGACATAAATCTGTAATACTCTAGTGGTGGCATGTCAATCTGTTTTTGCACTGGTGATGGCATATAACTCTGTATTGCACTGGTGATGGCATATAACTCTGTATTGCACTGGTGGTGGCATATAACGCTGTATTGCTCTGGTGGTGGCATATAACTCTGTATTGCACTGGTGATGGCATATAACTCTGTATTGCACTGGTGGTGGCATGTCAATCTGTTTTTGCACTGGTGATGGCATATAACTCTGTATTGCTCTGGTGATGGCATATAACTCTGTATTGCACTGGTGATGGCATATAACTCTGTATTGCACTGGTGATGGCATATAACTCTGTATTGCACTGGTGATGGCATATAACTCTGTATTGCACTGGTGATGGCATATAACTCTGTATTGCACTGGTGATGGCATATAACTCTGTATTGCACTGGTGATGGCATATAACTCTGTATTGCTCTGGTGGTGGCATATAACTCTGTATTGCACTGGTGGTGGCATATAACTCTGTATTGCTCTGGTGATGGCATATAACTCTGTATTGCACTGGTGATGGCATATAACTCTGTATTGCTCTGGTGGTGGCATATAACTCTGTATTGCACTGGTGATGGCATATAACTCTGTATTGCACTGGTGATGGCATATAACTCTGTATTGCACTGGTGGTGGCATATAACTCTGTATTGCTCTGGTGATGGCATATAACTCTGTATTGCACTGGTGATGGCATATAACTCTGTATTGCTCTGGTGATGGCATATAACTCTGTATTGCACTGGTGATGGCATATAACTCTGTATTGCACTGGTGATGGCATATAACTCTGTATTGCTCTGGTGATGGCATATAACTCTGTATTGCACTGGTGATGGCATATAACTCTGTATTGCACTGGTGATGGCATATAACTCTGTTTTTGCACTGGTGATGGCATATAACTCTGTATTGCACTGGTGATGGCATATAACTCTGTATTGCTCTGGTGATGGCATATAACTCTGTATTGCACTGGTGATGGCATATAACTCTGTATTGCTCTGGTGGTGGCATATAACGCTGTATTGCTCTGGTGATGGCATATAACTCTGTATTGCTCTGGTGGTGGCATATAACTCTGTATTGCACTGGTGATGGCATATAACTCTGTATTGCACTGGTGATGGCATATAACTCTGTATTGCTCTGGTGGTGGCATATAACTCTGTATTGCTCTGGTGATGGCATATAACTCTGTATTGCTCTGGTGATGGCATATAAATCTGTATTGCACTGGTGATGGCATATAACTCTGTTTTTGCACTGGTGATGGCATATAACTCTGTATTGCACTGGTGGTGGCATATAACTCTGTATTGCACTGGTGATGGCATATAACTCTGTATTGCTCTGGTGATGGCATATAACTCTGTATTGCACTGGTGATGGCATATAACTCTGTATTGCTCTGGTGATGGCATATAACTCTGTATTGCTCTGGTGGTGGCATATAACTCTGTATTGCTCTGGTGATGGCATATAACTCTGTATTGCTCTGGTGATGGCATATAACTCTGTATTGCTCTGGTGATGGCATATAACTCTGTATTGCACTGGTGATGGCATATAACTCTGTATTGCTCTGGTGATGGCATATAACTCTGTATTGCTCTGGTGATGGCATATAACTCTGTATTGCACTGGTGATGGCATATAACTCTGTATTGCACTGGTGATGGCATATAACTCTGTATTGCTCTGGTGATGGCATATAACTCTGTATTGCTCTGGTGATGGCATATAACTCTGTATTGCACTGGTGATGGCATATAACTCTGTATTGCACTGGTGATGGCATATAACTCTGTATTGCTCTGGTGATGGCATATAACTCTGTATTGCACTGGTGATGGCATATAACTCTGTATTGCTCTGGTGATGGCATATAACTCTGTATTGCACTGGTGATGGCATATAACTCTGTATTGCACTGGTGATGGCATATAACTCTGTATTGCTCTGGTGATGGCATATAACTCTGTATTGCACTGGTGATGGCATATAACTCTGTATTGCACTGGTGATGGCATATAACTCTGTATTGCTCTGGTGATGGCATATAACTCTGTATTGCTCTGGTGATGGCATATAACTCTGTATTGCACTGGTGATGGCATATAACTCTGTATTGCTCTGGTGATGGCATATAACTCTGTATTGCTCTGGTGATGGCATATAACTCTGTATTGCACTGGTGATGGCATATAACTCTGTATTGCACTGGTGATGGCATATAACTCTGTATTGCACTGGTGATGGCATATAACTCTGTATTGCTCTGGTGATGGCATATAACTCTGTATTGCACTGGTGATGGCATATAACTCTGTATTGCACTGGTGATGGCATATAACTCTGTATTGCACTGGTGATGGCATATAACTCTGTATTGCTCTGGTGATGGCATATAACTCTGTATTGCTCTGGTGATGGCATATAACTCTGTATTGCACTGGTGATGGCATATAACTCTGTATTGCTCTGGTGGTGGCATATAACTCTGTATTGCACTGGTGATGGCATATAACTCTGTATTGCACTGGTGATGGCATATAACTCTGTATTGCACTGGTGATGGCATATAACTCTGTATTGCTCTGGTGATGGCATATAACTCTGTATTGCACTGGTGATGGCATATAACTCTGTATTGCACTGGTGATGGCATATAACTCTGTATTGCTCTGGTGATGGCATATAACTCTGTATTGCACTGGTGATGGCATATAACTCTGTATTGCACTGGTGATGGCATATAACTCTGTATTGCACTGGTGATGGCATATAACTCTGTATTGCACTGGTGATGGCATATAACTCTGTATTGCACTGGTGATGGCATATAACTCTGTATTGCTCTGGTGATGGCATATAAATCTGTATTGCACTGGTGATGGCATATAACTCTGTATTGCACTGGTGATGGCATATAACTCTGTATTGCTCTGGTGGTGGCATATAACTCTGTATTGCACTGGTGATGGCATATAACTCTGTATTGCACTGGTGATGGCATATAACTCTGTATTGCACTGGTGGTGGCATATAACTCTGGATTGCTCTGGTGGTGGCATATAACTCTGTATTGCTCTGGTGGTGGCATATAACTCTGTATTGCTCTGGTGGTGGCATATAACTCTGTATTGCTCTGGTGGTGGCATATAACTCTGTTTTGCTCTGGTGGTGGCATATAACTCTGTATTGCTCTGGTGGTGGCATATAACTCTGTATTGCTCTGGTGGTGGCATATAACTCTGGATTGCTCTGGTGGTGGCATATAACTCTGTATTGCTCTGGTGGTGGCATATTACTCTGTATTGCTCTGGTGGTGGCATATAACTCTGTATTGCTCTGGTGGTGGCATATAACTCTGTATTGCTCTGGTGGTGGCATATAACTCTGTATTGCTCTGGTGGTGGCATATAACTCTGGATTGCTCTGGTGGTGGCATATAACTCTGTATTGCTCTGGTGGTGGCACATAACTCTGTATTGCTCTGGTGGTGGCACATAACTCTGTATTGCTCTGGTGGTGGCATATAACTCTGTATTGCTCTGGTGGTGGCACATAACTCTGTATTGCTCTGGTGGTGGCATATAACTCTGTATTGCTCTGGTGGTGGCATATAACTCTGTATTGCTCTGGTGGTGGCACATAACGCTGTATTGCTCTGGTGGTGGCATATAACTCTGTTTTGCACTGGTGATGGCATATAACTCTGTATTGCTCTGGTGGTGGCATATAACGCTGTATTGCTCTGGTGGTGGCATATAACTCTGTATTGCTCTGGTGGTGGCATATAACGCTGTATTGCTCTGGTGGTGGCATATAACGCTGTATTGCTCTGGTGGTGGCATATAACTCTGTTTTGCACTGGTGATGGCATATAACTCTGTATTGCTCTGGTGGTGGCATATAACTCTGTATTGCTCTGGTGGTGGCATATAACTCTGTATTGCACTGGTGATGGCATATAACTCTGTATTGCTCTGGTGGTGGCATATAACTCTGTATTGCTCTGGTGGTGGCATATAACTCTGTATTGCTCTGGTGGTGGCATATAACGCTGTATTGCTCTGGTGGTGGCATATAACTCTGTTTTGCTCTGGTGGTGGCACATAACTCTGGATTGCTCTGGTGATGGCATATAACTCTGTATTGCTCTGGTGGTGGCATATAACGCTGTATTGCTCTGGTGGTGGCATATAACTCTGTTTTGCTCTGGTGGTGGCACATAACTCTGGATTGCTCTGGTGATGGCATATAACTCTGTATTGCTCTGGTGGTGGCATATAACTCTGTATTGCTCTGGTGGTGGCATGTAACTCTGTATTGCTCTGGTGGTGGCATATAACGCTGTATTGCTCTGGTGGTGGCATATAAAGCTGTATTGCTCTGGTGGTGGCATGTAACTCTGTATTGCACTGGTGGTGGCATATAACGCTGTATTGCTCTGGTGGTGGCATATAACTCTGTATTGCTCTGGGGGTGGCACATAACTCTGGATTGCTCTGGTGGTGGCATGTAACTCTGTATTGCACTGGTGGTGGCATATAACGCTGTATTGCTCTGGTGGTGGCATGTAACTCTGTATTGCTCTGGTGGTGGCATATAACTCTGTATTGCTCTGGTGGTGGCACATAACTCTGGATTGCTCTGGTGGTGGCATGTAACTCTGTATTGCACTGGTGGTGGCATATAACGCTGTATTGCTCTGGTGGTGGCATGTAACTCTGTATTGCTCTGGTGGTGGCACATAACTCTGGATTGCTCTGGTGGTGGCATATTACTCTGTATTGCTCTGGTGGTGGCATATTACTCTGTATTGCTCTGGTGGTGGCATATAACTCTGTATTGCTCTGGTGGTGACATATCTGAAGCTGATTAAGACAGGAATACAAATGGACCAGTGATGAGATGCATCCTGCTAGACCTGTAATACTTGCTAGGAAAATACCAGTCTACCAATGTTTTCCATTGCTATGGTGTGCATACACACATACCCAGTGGCCTGAATGTCATTATTTTAGGTGTAAAGACTTTGTCACAGCTCATTAAATTTGCCCCTCCCCCCATTTTTCTTCTGGCCCCATGTGTGCTCCCCTTCAGTAGAAATCCTAGAGTTGCCACTGCCAGTGTTTCGCTGTTAAGTTCCTTATAGTTTTCTCATAATTTTGAAAGAGAAGATGGGGGGTGGAGGCTTTCACTGTGGTGGGTGGGACTTCAACAACATTCAACCTGATGTCAAACTTTTGTAATTGGGCAACTTGGAGGTGGGCAGTGGAGGAGGACAGGGTGGACAGTGTGTGGAGGAGGACACTATGGACAGTGTTTGGAGGAGGACAGTGTGTGAAGGAGGACAGGGTGGACAATGTGTGGAGGAGGACAGGGTGGGAAGTGTGTGTGGAGGTGGGCAATGTGGGGAAGGTGGGCAGTGTGTGTGGAGGTGCGCAGTGTGGAGGTGGGCAATGTGGAGGTGGACAGTGTGGGGAAGGTGGGCAGTGTGGAGGTGGACAATGTAGGCAGTGTGGAGGTGGGCAGGGTGGAGGGTGATCAGGGTGTGAGGGTGGACATGGTGTGAGCAGTGTGTAGACAGGGTGTGAGGGTGGTGTGTGGACAGCATGTGGAGGTAGACAGGGAGCAGCGAAAAAAAATGTCCCCGGATTTCATTTTAAACATTTGGTCACCTTAGTTATGGTTTACTATAACATAGATGGCTCCTGTGGGCAGTCATGCAAGTCTTTTATTTGACTTTTCAGACTTGTAACATGTGTTAGAAGTATCATTAGCATCTTCAATGAGCAGTAAACATTTTAATGAAAACCTATATGTTATTGGGCTTTTCTTGCGGAGTAAAACAAGATTACTTCTCCACGGTCAGTAGTTTAATTTATGTTATAGACGTTCAAATGATCAGGAAGTGAATTACAGTGCAATGACTTCCTAACTGTTCAAAATGAGAGTTTGTATCACATTCTAGGTAGAACTGGTTTTCAGTGACACTTCTTTCAGAGAATGCAACAGAAAAATGTGAATCCACCACTAGAGGGCACTGTTAATGCTGTTATAACTCTGGAAATAGGCATCTCTCAGCAGTGGGAGTACCCTTGTTTTACTTAACAGCAAAGGCCTTACAATATATATTTTTCCATAAAAAAGTTTGACTCCTTTACAGTACTAAATGTAGATTAGAAATATTTAGAATACCACCTTTCTGAACTGAAAATGTAATTGTGCCTACCTCAATCACATACATTGAAAGCTTACACATAAAGTAACCAAACTCTTGTTCTGTATCAAATGAAATGGCTTTCAACATGTTTATGAGCAAAGCAAGTTTAAGATGATCTTAGGACTACAGAACACATGATGGGCAGTCGGGTGCCCTAAGCCTTCTCCAGTCAGTATGAAAGCACTGGTCTTACTGTTGTCTGTGAAGCAGAAAACTATTTAACAGAGAATCAGGGAGTGTGGAAAAATATGCCCCCCCCAATCTTCAATAAACTGTGATTTAAAGGAGTAGTAAACTTTTTTTTATGAAAAAATATATATTGTAGGGATTTTCCTATTGAGTAAAATAAGAGTACTCCCACTGCCGAGAGATTTATATTTCCAGAGTTATTACAGTTTAAACCCATGCTTTTTTTACATTAGCAGTGCCCTCTAGTGATCAAATTCTGATTAGATTTCCTGTTAGATTCTAATGGAGAGGAAAGTCAGAAAGGTCAGAGACATACAGTTCTCCAAGAATGTGATAGAAACTGCCTGTCACTTCCTCTCAGTTAGAACTATCAGGAAGTAATCACAGTAAATTCACTTCCTGTCAGTTAGATCTATCAGGAAGTAATCACAGTAAATTCACTTCCTGTCAGTTAGAACTATCAGGAAGTAAACACAGTAAATTCACTTCCTGTCAGTTAGAACTATCAGGAAGTAATCACAGTAAATTCACTTCCTGTCAGGTAGAACTATCAGGAAGTAAACACAGTAAAGTCCCTTCCTGTCAGTTAGAACTATCAGGAAGTAAACACAATAAATTCACTTCCTGTCAGTGATAACTATCAGGAAGTAAACACACAGTAAATTCACTTCCTGTCAGTGATAACTATCAGGAAGTAAACACAGTAAATTCACTTCCTGGTTATTTAAACTGCTATAAGTTTTGAATAAAACATCTGACAGCGATGGGAGTGACCTTGTTTTATTCAGCAGGAAATGTGCTATAAAATATGTGTTTTCATAAAAAAAGCTTACTGCTCCTTTAAATAATGAAAATTGTCACAATATACATTTTAAAAGTGCACAGTATTTGATTTAATATCATATATATAGTAGAGGGAGTGTCTATTTAATTGATAAGGCCTAATGTTACATACCTGTATGGGTATCCATGGTATTTGGATCTGAAGATTGATAGAAGGAAACTGAAGAAAAACACTACAAGTCCCAGTCCAACTAGGCAAATAACTGAAAGACAAGAGAATCCAATGCGTCCATCAGTATTTCAGAAAAACATTCTGTGAGAAATATGTGATATATTACCACTGCACTGGACATATTGATATCATCAAAGCAGAATAGACAATAAAACAAATAATAACAATTTAGCAAATACAACAAATAAGAACTGTACGAGAGCAAAGCATTTCTAGGTAAAGAGACAATGAAAAATGTAATGATGAATGGTGGAAGATTTGTAGTAATTTTGGTGTTTTAATTAAAAGCTTAGATAAACAGAAATGAGTCTCTGGGTTTGCAAGTTAGAGTATAGGGAATGAGAAATCCCTTAAGGCCTGTGGCCCTATAGAGCAGTGGTTCTCAACCCGTGCTCTCAGTGGCTACTAACAGGCCAGGATTTTAGAATTTCCTTTTAAGAGCACAGGTGAGTTAATCAATATGACTGAGCGTCTGATCAACACACTTGTGTTCTAGCAGGGAAATTCCTAAGTCCTGGCCTGTTAGTGGCCACTGAGGGCATGGGTTGAGAACCTCTGCTGTATAGTATACAGTCTGCATGTGTCTGTGTATAACGACTGGCACTATACAGTATAGGAGGGACAGTCCCTGTCTGACACCCAAATCCCTCTGCTCCTCTATTTAGGAGATCACATTGTGTGGTGTATATACCAGTGTATCAGATTGCTCCACATCAATAAAACCCACAGTAATGTGGGTATAAACTTCTGTATATATCTGTTAAATTTGTTTGTGTAAAAAAATACTTTCTTCTTCTTCTAATCATTCACTTACAGAAAGAGTAACTTAACCATTTCAGTGCCAGAGGGGATGCAATGCATTGCTTACCCCCTGGCACTCAAAGGGTTAAAAATTCTCTACAATGGTCTGGCACTGTATAGCAGTGGTTCTCAACCTGTGCCCTCAGTGGCTATTAACAGGCCAGGATTTTAGAATTTCCTTTTAAGAGCGCAGGTGAGTTAATCAATACGACTGAGCCTCTGATCAACACACTTGTGTTCTAGCAGGGAAATTCCTAAGTCCTGGCCTGTTAGTGGCCACTGAGGACATGGGCTGAGAACCTCTGCTGTATAGTATACAGTCTGCATGTGTCTGTGTATAAGGACTAGCACTATACAGTATAGGAGGGACAGTCCCTGTTAGTGGCCACTGAGGACATGGGCTGAGAACCTCTGCTGTATAGTATACAGTCTGCATGTGTCTGTGTATAAGGACTGGCACTATACAGTATAGGAGGGACAGTCCCTGTTAGTGACCACTGAGGGCATGGGCTGAGAACCTCTGATGTATAGTATACAGTCTGCATGTGTCTGTGTATAAGGACTGGCACTATACAGTATAGGAGGGACAGTCCCTGTTCGTGGCCACTGAGGACATGGGCTGAGAACCCCTGTTGTATAGTATACAGTCTGCACGTGTCTGTGTATAACGACTGGCACTATACAGTATAGGAGGGACAGTCCCTGTTAGTGGCCACTGAGGGCATGGGCTGAGACCTCTGCTGTATAGTATACAGTCTGCATGTGTCTGTGTATAAGGACTGTCACTATACAGTATAGGAGGGACAGTCCCTGTTCGTGGCCACTGAGGGCATGGGCTGAGAACCCCTGTTGTATAGTATACAGTCTGCACGTGTCTGTGTATAACGACTGGCACTATACAGTATAGGAAGGACAGTCCCTGTTAGTGGCCATTGAGGGCATGGGCTGAGAACCTCTGCTGTATAGTATACAGTCTTCATGTGTCTGTGTATAAGGACTGGCACTATACAGTATAGGAGGGACAGTCCCTGTTAGTGGCCACTGAGGGCATGGGCTGAGACCTCTGCTGTATAGTATACAGTCTGCATGTGTCTGTGTATAAGGACTGGCACTATACAGTATAGGAGGGACAGTCCCTGTTAGTGGCCACTGAGGGCATGGGCTGAGAACCTCTGCTGTATAGTATACAGTCTGCATGTGTCTGTGTATAAGGACTGTCACTATACAGTATAGGAGGGACAGTCCCTGTTCGTGGCCACTGAGGGCATGGGCTGAGAACCCCTGTTGTATAGTATACAGTCTGCACGTGTCTGTGTATAACGACTGGCACTATACAGTATAGGAGGGGCAGTCCCTGTTAGTGGCCACTGAGGACATGGGCTGAGAACCTCTGCTGTATAGTATACAGTCTGCATGTGTCTGTGTATAAGGACTGGCACCATACAGTATAGGAGGGACAGTCCCTGTTAGTGGCCACTGAGGGCATGGGCTGAGAACCTCTGATATAGAGAATGCCAAGTCAGCAGTATAGGTCAGGTTTCACATGGAGCCACTGTACAGCAGTGAATAGGCACCTAGGTAATATGGCACCTCGTATGGTAAACAAAAACAGTGCTCAGAATATGCAAAGGGATAATGTACTATATAACTTCCTTTAGATTAAATGTGTATATGTTCACATTCAGTATTATAATATTGCCAGTATTAATGTGTATGCTAAGATCAACTGATAATGGCAAAAGGAATTAGAAGAAATAGGTATATTTATTCAGAACATGTGAAGTAAAGTGAATAAACACACAGATATCAATCCTTATCTTATAAATAATAATAATCAGATCAGAAGTTAGTTCTTCATCAATAGCCTGAGAAGTTTGTCGGTTTCACTACAGATAAACGCACCACGGACGCAGAGGGGGAAGAGGACTTTCTGACAATTCCTATCTTCTCACATTAAAGGGATAGTAATACTTAATTATTACTAATCCCTATATTAAAGTCGTATTAAAAATAAACATATTGCCCCCAGTGTCATCTCTCAAACCTTTATGGTTTGAGAGATAATCGCTCCTAAAGTTGCCCTCTCCCTCCCCCTTCCCCGTAGTCAGCGTTGTAGCTGACTGAAGGGAAATCCAGTCATAGATCATCAGGCGGCTCTGCAGCAGAGCCACGATCGCATTAATAAAAAAAAATATTTCACTAAAACGGTCTTCTACGTTTGCTTGCAAACCAATCACACACCAAGCACAAACCAATCACAAACCAAGTACAAACCAAGCACAAACCAAGTACAAACCAAGCACAAACCAATCACAAACCAAGTACAAACCAAGCACAAACCAAGTACAAACCAAGCACAAACCAATCACAAACCAATCACAAACCAAGCACAAACCAATCACAAACCAAGTACAAACCAATCACAAACCAAGTACAAACCAATCACAAACCAATCACAAACCAAGCACAAACCAATCGCACAAACCAATCACAAACCAATCACAAACCAAGCACAAACCAAGTACAAACCAAGCACAAACCAATCACAAACCAAGCACACACCAAGCACAAACCAAGTACAAACCAAGCACAAACCAAGTACAAACCAAGCACAAACCAATCACAAACCAATCACAAACCAAGCACAAACCAATCGCACAAACCAAGCACAAACCAATCACACACCAAGCACAAACCAAGCACAAACCAATCACAAACCAAGCACACACCAAGCACAAACCAATCACACACCAAGCACAAACCAATCACACACCAAGCACAAACCAAGCACAAACCAATCACACACCAAGCACAAACCAATCACAAACCAAGCACAAACCAATCACACACCAAGCACAAACCAGGCACAAACAATCACACACCAAGCACACACCAAGCACAAACCAATCACAAACCAAGCACAAACCAATCACAAACCAAGTACAAACAAGCATAAACCAAGCACAAACCAATCACACACTAAGCACAAACCAAGCACAAACCAATCGCACAAACCAATCATAAACCAAGCACAAACTAATCACACACCAAGCACAATCCAATCACACACCAAGCACAAACCAAGCACAAACCAATCACACACCAAGCACAAACCAAGCACAAACCAATCACACACCAAGCACAAACCAATCACAAACCAAGTACAAACCAAACAGAAACCAAGCACAAACCAATCATAAACCAATCACAAACCAAGCACAAACCAAGCACAAACCAAGTACAAACCAATCACACACCAAGCACAAACCAAGCACAAACAATCACACACCAAGCACAAACCAAGCACAAACCAAGTACAAACCAAGCACAAACCAATCACACACCAAGCACAAACCAAGTACAAACCAATCACAAACCAGTCACACACCAAGCACAAACCAAGCACAAACAATCACACACCAAGCACAAACCAAGCACAAACAATCACACACCAAGTACAAACCAAGCACAAACCAATCACACACCAAGCACAAACCAATCACAAACCAAGCACAAACCAATCACACACCAATCACACACCAAGCACAAACCAAGCACAAACCAATCACAAACCAAGTACAAACCAAGCACAAACCAAGTACAAACCAAGCACAAACCAATCACAAACCAATCGCACAAACCAAGCACAAACCAATCACACACCAAGCACAAACCAAGCACAAACCAAGCACAAACCAATCACACACCAAGCACAAACCAATCATACACCAAGCACAAACCAATCACACACCAAGCACAAACCAATCACAAACCAAGCACAAACCAATCACAAACCAATCACAAACCAAGCACAAACCAATCGCACAAACCAAGCACAAACCAATCACAAACCAAGCACAAACCAATCACACACCAAGCACAAACCAAGCACAAACCAATCACAAACCAAGCACACACCAAGCACAAACCAATCACACACCAAGCACAAACCAATCACACACCAATCACACACCAAGCACAAACCAATCACACACCAAGCACAAACCAATCACAAACCAAGTACAAACCAATCACAAACCAAGCACAAACCAATCACACACCAAGCACAAACCAGGCACAAACAATCACACACCAAGCACAAACCAGGCACAAACCAATCACACACCAAGCACAAACCAAGCACAAACCAATCACAAACCAAGCACAAACCAATCACACACCAAGCACACACCAAGCACAAACCAATCACAAACCAATCACAAACCAAGTACAAACAAGCATAAACCAAGCACAAACCAATCACACACTAAGCACAAACCAAGCACAAACCAATCGCACAAACCAATCATAAACCAAGCACAAACTAATCACACACCAAGCACAATCCAATCACACACCAAGCACAAACCAAGCACAAACCAATCACACACCAAGCACAAACCAAGCACAAACCAATCACACACCAAGCACAAACCAATCACAAACCAATCACAAACCAAGTACAAACCAAGCAGAAACCAAGCACAAACCAATCATAAACCAATCACAAACCAAGCACAAACCAATCACACACCAAGCACAAACCAAGCACAAACCAATCACAAACCAAGCACACACCAAGCACAAACCAATCACACACCAAGCACAAACCAATCACACACCAATCACACACCAAGCACAAACCAATCACACACCAAGCACAAACCAATCACAAACCAAGTACAAACCAATCACAAACCAAGCACAAACCAATCACACACCAAGCACAAACCAGGCACAAACAATCACACACCAAGCACAAACCAGGCACAAACCAATCACACACCAAGCACAAACCAAGCACAAACCAATCACAAACCAAGCACAAACCAATCACACACCAAGCACACACCAAGCACAAACCAATCACAAACCAATCACAAACCAAGTACAAACAAGCATAAACCAAGCACAAACCAATCACACACTAAGCACAAACCAAGCACAAACCAATCGCACAAACCAATCATAAACCAAGCACAAACTAATCACACACCAAGCACAATCCAATCACACACCAAGCACAAACCAAGCACAAACCAATCACACACCAAGCACAAACCAAGCACAAACCAATCACACACCAAGCACAAACCAATCACAAACCAATCACAAACCAAGTACAAACCAAGCAGAAACCAAGCACAAACCAATCATAAACCAATCACAAACCAAGCACAAACCAATCACACACCAAGCACAAACCAAGCACAAACCAAGTACAAACCAATCACAAACCAATCACACACCAAGCACAAACAATAACACACCAAGCACAAACCAAGCACAAACCAAGTACAAACCAAGCACAAACCAATCACACACCAAGCACAAACCAAGTACAAACCAATCACAAACCAGTCACACACCAAGCACAAACCAAGCACAAACAATCACACACCAAGCACAAACCAAGTACAAACCAAGCACAAACCAATCACACACCAAGCACAAACCAATCACAAACCAAGCACAAACCAATCACACACCAATCACACACCAAGCACAAACCAAGCACAAACCAAGCACAAACCAATCACAAACCAAGTACAAACCAAGCACAAACCAATCACACACCAAGCACAAACCAATCACACACTAAGCACAAACCAAGCACAAACCAGGCACAAACCAATCACACACTAAGCACAAACCAAGCACAAACCAATCACACACCAATCACAAACCAAGCACAAACCAAGCACAAACAAATCACACACCAAGCATAAACCAATCACAAACCAATCACACACCAATCACACACCAAGCACAAACCAATCACAAACCAAGCACACGTTATCACGGTCCCCGTGATTCCCTGTCAATCTCTGTAGGTATACATTTGCATTGGAGGAGTCTGATTGGCCCGCCCAGGATGTGCCTTTATATGCTAGGCTTGGGCACTTGTCAATTGCCCTTTCGTGGTGTTGTGTTGCTGCGCCTAGTTATTGCTCTCCAGTGTCTCCTGTGTACCGACCCAGCTAGTCTGACTCTCCTTCTGTTCCTGCTTCGTGATCTGACCCGGCTCTGGCTGACGACCCTGCACCGTGATCTGACCCGGCTCTGGCTGACGACCCTGCACCGTGATCTGACCCGGCTCTGGCTGACGACCCTGCACCGTGATCCAACCCGGCTCTGGCTGACGACCCTGCATCGTGATCCGAACCGGCACTGGCTGACGACTCCGCTCTGTGATCCGACCCGGTTCTGGCTCCTTATCCTGCTCCGTGATTGTTCCACTCTCCGGTGATGTTCCTGCGACTCAGTCATCCGGTTCCGGCTACTGCTCCTGTCCGGTTGCTAGTCCTGTGTACTCCGGTCGCGTGGGCGACATTCTGACTGTTCTCAGTTTCCTAGCTCATTTTGCTGTAGCCGAGGTTGCCTGCCTTGCTCTCGTGGTATTGCTCTTTTCAAATTTACCAGATTAACCCTTGCACTGCCGGTAGTCTCCGATTACGTGCCACTTTGATACATTGCCAAGCTCCAGTGATTCTCTGAGCCTTTACACTTTTGAGCCTCCGCTTTACGCTATACCAGTCCTTGCAGAGCTCCGCTATTCGATGCCCGGTGAGCATCGTGTTTACGCTGGTTGTCACTGGTAGTCCATTCGCTCTAGCCTCAAGGATTCTGGGTGACACCTTGTGGGTGTCTGGGCTGTACCTCATTCGCTCAAAGTGCTTATCCCAACTGCACTACTCTGTGCATCGGCTCTTCATAGCTTGGGCAATTCCGTTCTACTGTGGCCTCCCAAGGGCTGGCATATTTCCGTGGCAGACGCAGGGTTACTCGATACTCATTCAGGGCGATTTCTATTCTGGTTACATCAAATTGGCAGTAGCAATCCTCATAAGCCCACTGTGGTGGTACGGGCTCAGCTTAGAGCAACAGGGGCTCATCCTCCTTATGCTTCAAGAGTGTTACAGCGCTTCTCCTGAGTTCCTGATCTACATTTAAAGACTATTACTATAGACTGCTATATATCTCCTGGGCGTTGGCCAATCTAGTCTGAGCCTTACCAGTTGCTCCACTTAACCCTCTATGCACTACTGTTTGTAGTTTATTCCATTTTCTGTTCATATTGCCTGTTTAACCTTTACTAGCCTCTAGGGGCAGTGTTGTTCATTTTTTTATTTCAATAAACTGTGTTTTACGTTACAACCTGGTCTGAGTGTCAGTAAAACCGTAACAGTACGAAAGGGCCATGACCTCAGACGGGAAGAGTGACGGTAATACACAGAACCTCCACTGGAGGATGGATGTTCACGAGCAACGCCTAGATCAGTTGGGATTGGCCATGCAGACCTTGCTTGAACGTACGGTACATCTTGATAAGCCGAATCAAAATCCGGTGGTCCCCCCGGTTATGACACCGGATAATAGTTCTGGTCAATACTTGGTCCCACAGAGAGATCTAACGGCGGCTGGGCCATTACCAGTAAGATATGATGGTGAACCCACATTGTGCAGGGGTTTCCTTAATCAGCTAGAGATCTTCCTTGAACTTACACCTCATGCATTTCCAAGTGACCGTAGCAAGGTGGGGTTCATGGTATCCCTGTTAACTGGCAAAGCCCTGGCATGGGCAAATCCGTTGTGGGAACAGGCTAAACCTTGCACTTTGTGCTTTAAAGAATTTGTTAAACAGTTCCGTAGAGTCTTTGAGGTACCTGGGCGAGCTACATCCGCGGCCAAAAAACTGTTGTCAATGCAGATGGGCGATCAGACTGCAGCCGAATATGCTATAGAATTTCGGATTCTAGCTGCAGAGGTGGCATGGAGGGAGGTACCCACCGATTTGGATGAGTACTTCGAATATGTGATACTCATTGATACTCGTATGCGCGAGAGGCGCTTTACTAAGAGGGCAACTTCCAAAATCCATGGGCATGAGAGATTGTTTAACCCACCCTCTCCTCCCATTCCTCCGGTCCGTGTACCTGATACTGGGGAACCTATGCAGATTGGTTTTACTAGGCTGACTAAGGAGGAGAGGGCGTATCGTAAAAGACAAGGATTATGTCTGTATTGTGGCAAAAATGGGCATTTGTTGCGCACCTGTCCGGTGAGGCCGGGATACGCACGCACCTAGGGTACCTTGGGGGACAGGCCCTAGGTGGTGTACAGTCGTCCTCAGATCCTTGCTCCTTGAAACCCACTATACCTGTGAGTTTTCTTCTAGGCGACCAGGTTGTGGAAGCTCTAGCCTTGGTAGATTCTGGTGCTGCTGGCTATTTCATGGACCAGGCATTTGCTGAAAGACATAATATTTCTCTGTCTGAAAGAGACACTCCGCTAGCCATTGAGGCTATTGATGGCAGACCTCTTGAACCAGCACTCATCACAATGGAGACTACTCTCCTTACTATGACCGTGGGGGCCCTCCATAAGGAGGAGGTTCGTTTCCAGATTATTCGTTCACCCCATCATGTGGTCATTCTGGGGTTCCCTTGGTTGACAGTGCGCAATCCCCAGTTTGACTGGCAGACATGTGAAGTCAAAGCATGGTCAGAATACTGCACTAATCACTGTCTATCCCGTCCCGTTAAGATTATGTGTACATCCCCTTCCCTGCCAGCTGAATACAGCAAGTTCAGCAACGTTTTCAGTAAAGGGGAGGCTAGCTCTCTGCCGCAGCATCGGCTATGTGACTGCGCTATTGATTTGCCCCAGGGAGTGATTCCACCGAGGGGTAGGACGTACCCATTGTCATGTGATGAGACTAAGGCAATGGAGGAATACATTGAGGATGCTCTCAAACGAGGGATTATTCGCAAATCATCCTCTCCGGCAGGTGCAGGGTTCTTTTTTGTGAAAAAGAAAAATGGCGAGTTGCGACCTTGTATTGATTACCGTGGGCTCAATAAGATCATGTCCAAAAATGCATACCCCATTCCACTCATCACAGAGTTATTTGATAGGTTGAAAGGCTCCTCTATTTTCACTAAACTCGATTTACGAGCTGCCTACAATTTAATAAGGATCAAGGCCGGTGATGAGTGGAAGACAGCCTTCAATACAAGGTCAGGGCACTACGAATACCTAGTCATGCTATTCGGACTATGTAATGCACCTGCCGTATTCCAAGAGTTCATCAACGATATCTTCCGCGATATGTTACAGTCCTGTGTAGTGGTATATCTGGACGATATTTTGATCCACTCAGCTAATTTAACCCAGCATATACAGGATGTCTCTGAGGTATTGCTTCATTTGTGCAAGAACAAATTGTTCTGTAAACTCGAAAAATGTGAATTTCACTGTTCTCAAGTACCCTTTTTGGGTTTCGTGATTTCTAAAGATGGCATAGCTATGGACCAAGAGAAGTTGGCTGCAGTCCTTAAATGGCCACGACCCAAGGGGTTAAAAGCTATTCAAAGATTCCTGGGCTTTGCCAACTATTACAGAAAATTCATTCAGAACTTTTCTACGATTACTAAACCTCTCTCTGACTTAACGCATAAGGGCGCAAATCCCTCTCAATGGTCTGAGGCAGCTGAACAGGCCTTCGTTACTCTCAAGCAGGCATTCGCATCTGCCCCTATTCTGTGCCATCCTAATCCTACTCTGCCTTTTACCCTGGAAGTTGATGCCTCCGAGGTTGGGGTAGGGGCAGTGCTCTCCCAACGACCCAGGGAGGGAGGTAACCTGAGACCATGCAGATTTTTTTCCAAAAAACTGTCTAGTGCCCAAAGCCATTATGAAATTGGTGATAGGGAATTGCTGGCTATCATCTTGGCTTTGAAAGAATGGCGACATCTCCTGGAAGGCACTAGGACCCCTGTCTTAATTCTCACTGACCATAAAAATCTAATTTACTTGTCTGAGGCGAAAAGGCTGTCTTCTCGCCAGGCTCGTTGGGCTCTCTTCTTGTCAAGATTTAATTTCATAGTCTCCTACTTGCCGGGGTCCAAAAATATTAGGGCAGATGCGCTTTCCAGACAATTCTGCACAGACATTGAGAGGGATGAAGCGCCAGTGCCTATAATTCAGCCAGATAAGATCCTGGCTACTATTCGTACCAACATCACTTCACCACTGGGGGAGCAAATCATGGCTTCACAAGCACGGGCACCTCCTGAAACCCCAGTTGGCAGACGTTTTGTGGACGAACCATTTCGCACCCAGTTACTCGAGACCTATCACTCATCTAAGGGGGCCGGGCACATTGGCAGGGATCAGTTGGTTTGGTCATTGGCACGAACATTCTGGTGGCCCTCCCTGAGAGCAGATTGCTTCGCATTTACCGCTGCCTGTGCTACCTGTGCCCGTGCTAAAACTCCCAGACATCTCCCCGTGGGGTTACTCCAGCCAGTACCCAATGGCGACCGTCCCTGGTCCCATATATCTATCGATTTCTTGGGAGAGCTGCCTTTGTCTAAGGGCTACACTTTCATTCTGATGGTGGTAGATAGGTTCTCCAAAATGGCTCATTTCGTGCCCCTCTCTGGTCTCCCATCGGCCCAGGAATTGGCAGTAATTTTCGCCAGGGAGGTATTCCGCTTGCACGGGGTTCCTAGTGTGATAGTGTCTGATCGGGGAAGCCAGTTTGTGTCTAGATTCTGGAGGGCATTCTGTGGCCAGATGGGCATTCAATTGTCATTTTCCTCTGCCTACCATCCCCAGACCAATGGGGCCGCTGAGCGTGCCAATCAGGGACTTGAGCAGTATTTGCGCTGCTTCGTGACTGATCATCATGATAACTGGTCCGACCTGTTGCCATGGGCGGAGTTCGCCAGGAACTGTGCGGTTAATTCATCGTCTGGGAGTTCTCCGTTCCTAGTTAATTATGGGTTCCAACCCTGCCTACTCCCAGACTCATTTCAGTCCCAACAGATTCCAGCTCTGGATAAGCACATGGAGCAGCTCCGTTCCACTTGGGCACAGGTACAACGGTCCCTCAGTCAGTCCTTCCTAAGACATCAGCAGCATGCCAATCGCAGACGGCTACCAGCGGTCTCCTACCAGGTTGGGGACAGGGTATGGCTCTCCTCCAGGAATCTTAACCTGCAAGTACCTTCAAACAAACTGGCCCCCCGGTTCATTGGGCCCTTTAAGATCATTCGCAAGGTCAACCCCGTGGCATACGCATTGGAGCTCCCCAGGGCTATGCGTATTCATAATGTGTTTCATGTGTCCCTCCTTAAGCCCTTGGTGTGCAACCGTTATACTACCACTCCGGTGGTTCCTGGGCCGGTGAATGTACAAGGCCAAGAGGAGTATGAAATTCAGAGCATAATTGACTCCAGGAGATTTAGAGGCAAGTTGCAATATTTGGTCCACTGGAAAGGTTATGGGCCTGAGGAGCGGTCTTGGGTTGATCATAAGGATCTTCATGCTCCACGACTGATGCGCAACTTTCACTCTAAATATCCCCTTAAACCTAGACCCTCTGGCAGGGGAGGGGGTCTTTGAGAGGGGGGTACTATCACGGTCCCCGTGATTCCCTGTCAATCTCTGTAGGTATACATTTGCATTGGAGGAGTCTGATTGGCCCGCCCAGGATGTGCCTTTATATGCTAGGCTTGGGCACTTGTCAATTGCCCTTTCGTGGTGTTGTGTTGCTGCGCCTAGTTATTGCTCTCCAGTGTCTCCTGTGTACCGACCCGGCTAGTCTGACTCTCCTTCTGTTCCTGCTTCGTGATCTGACCCGGCTCTGGCTGACGACCCTGCACCGTGATCTGACCCGGCTCTGGCTGACGACCCTGCACCGTGATCTGACCCGGCTCTGGCTGACGACCCTGCACCGTGATCTGACCCGGCTCTGGCTGACGACCCTGCATCGTGATCCGACCCAGCACTGGCTGACGACTCCGCTCCGTGATCCGACCCGGTTCTGGCTCCTGATCCTGCTCCGTGATTGTTCCACTCTCCGGTGGTGTTCCTGCGACTCAGTCATCCGGTTCCGGCTACTGCTCCTGTCCGGTTGCTGCTCCTGTGTACTCCGGTCGCGTGGGCGACATTCTGACTGTTCTCTGTTTCCTCGTTCATTTCGCTGTAGCCGAGGTTGCCTGCCTTGCTCTCGTGGTATTGCTCTTTTCAAATGTACCAGATTAACCCTTGCACTGCCGGTAGTCTCCGATTACGTGCCACTTTGATAGATTGCCAAGCTCCGGTGATTCTCTGAGCCTTTACACTCTTGAGCCTCCGCTTTACGCTATACCAGTCCTTGCAGAGCTCCGCTTGTTCGATGCCCGGTGAGCATCGTGTTTACGCTGGTTGTCACTGGTAGTCCATTCGCTCTAGCATCAAGGATTCTGGGTGACACCTTGTGGGTGTCTGGGCAGTACCTCATTCGCTCAAAGTGCTTATCCCAACTGCACTACTCTGTGCATCGGCTCTTCATAGCTTGGGCAATTCCGTTCTACTGTGGCCTCCCAAGGGCTGGCATATTTCCGTGGCAGACGCAGGGTTACTCGATACTCATTCAGGGCGATTTCTATTCTGGTTACATCAAATTGGCAGTAGCAATCCTCATAAGCCCACTGTGGTGGTACGGGCTCAGCTTAGAGCAACAGGGGCTCATCCTCCTTATGCTTCAAGAGTGTTACAGCGCTTCTCCTGAGTTCCTGATCTACATTTAAAGACTACTACCATAGACTGCTATATATCTCCTGGGCGTTGGCCAATCTAGTCTGAGCCTTACCAGTTGCTCCACTTAACCCTCTATGCACTACTGTTTGTAGTTTATTCCATTTTCTGTTCATATTGCCTGTTTAACCTTTACTAGCCTCTAGGGGCAGTGTTGTTCATTTTTTTATTTCAATAAACTGTGTTTTACGTTACAACCCGGTCTGAGTGTCAGTAAAACCGTAACACACGTAGAAGACGATTTCAGTAAAAGATTTATTTTTTAGTAACGTGATCCGGCTGTGCTGGAGAGCCGCCTGAAAGTCATACGACTCTCTTCCCTGCAGTCAGCTAGAACGCTGACTATGGGGAAGGGGGAGGGAGAGGGCAACTTTAGGAGTGATTATCATAAAGGTTTGAGAGATGACACTGGGAGAAATACATTTATTTTTAATATGACTTTAATATAGGGATTAGTAATAATTAAGTATTACTATCCCTTTAACATTCCCAATTCAGTACGTTTACTGTGTTTGACCATTACTGATTATATAATCAGAGGTGTCTGTCTTTATGACCCCACATATATATAGTATTTTCTCTCACTCCATATGTCATCATGGCTCAGTACGGCCATTTCACTCCCATACTAGCAATATCAGATATATTAGTGTCATCATCTTTTAGCACTGATATAGCTTGTTATTAAGGCCCATCAGTTGTGTCTATCACATTACACTTTTAGTGCATTCCACTTGTTGGCAGCTACACTTTGATCTTCTTCTCCAGTGCACCGGGTTTTTGTTCTTTTCTATTAGTATTTGTTACCGGAGAAGGAAAAACAAAATCCCACTAAAGTAATTTCCATTTTCCTTTCCAACTCCAAAACTTAGTTGGATATCTCCCTGTATCAACATCCAAAGTACTTTGAAAATGACCGTCATAATTCTCTGTATTGTTATTAGCTAAAAAGAACCTGATACTATTTTGTATCTTTCTATTTAAGTATCTACAGTATCTGCCAACACGACCTTCCTAGTTATAGAACTGCACGTCCTTGCTACCCTTACTGTAAAGTGTCTCTGAACAAAAAAGGAGAAAGAGAGGCAGGGAACCTCTAAGCCTATATTTTTATTATTGGGTAAAGGTATAACACCGCTCTCACACTCTCTTGGACATACAGTCATATTTAATAGAGGCTGTTCTCTGCGTCACAAAGGATTAATATGACATCCAGAATTCCCTGGATGCTGTTCTTCCTTCTGTAGTTTTCCTGCTTGTCCTCTTCTGAGGTCCATATATCTAGAAGTTGAACTCATGTAGCAGATACTCAGCGGAGACAGAAGTGAGAACGAAAGAGAGACGCTGCCAAAGGGACAATCTTTAGTTTGGATTAATCCTTCTTCTTTTTTTTGTCCACTTATGCAGCCTGTCTGAGACAATCACCAATGCTGAAAAGCAGGAACACTGCAGAACTGCCTTTGATGGAATATATTTAAGATCCTTTTTTGAAGACTGTCCAAATCCCTATATCCTTCATGACAAACACCTTAGTGGGGGATCCTATTTGGGTTTAAGGAGCTATGTGGGGAAATGTTTCTAAAATGTCCATGTCTCTTTATTTCTCATTGTGTGTGTGGCTGTTCTTGTTGGGGGAAAAGGAGAGAAAATAAAAAATGGAGAAGGGAGTAAGAAGGCGGGAGAGGGAATGGAATAGAGGAGAGGGAGGGGAAAGAGGAGAAGTTAGAAGAAAAGAGAAGAATAGGAAGAGAAAGAAAGAAAGAGAGAGGAAGAGAAGAGGAGGACAGAGCAGAGTAGGAGACAAAAGTATGGAGGGGAACAGGAGAAAGGAGAGTGTCATGGTTGGCAAAGCTTCTTAGACTATGATCACCAGCCAAATCTGCTTTCAGGTTAATGCCAAGCTTGGCCTGTCCTGTTCCCGTGTATGTGACTAGTTATTTGACAAAAGTGCTCTTCTTCCTCCTCAACCAGCACCGGCAGTCACGCCTCCCCGCACCACAGTGACGATGGCGGGGGTAGATCCACATTTTGGGGGTTGGTTCACATGATAATGTACCGGCTGGAATGTCAGCTGACTGGAGACTTGTGAAGTTGGTGCAATAGTGAAAGCGTTCAGTGTTTTGTAACACTAATTGCTCCCCTGGCAAAGCCAATTTTTTTATTTTTACGTAAGTAACGATGCTGATTTTAACCCTTTACATGCCAGAGAGGCATCCAATGCATTGCAACGCAGTGCATTGGATACCACTCTGGCACTCAAAGGGTTAAAGCATAGGACTGGATGAATAAGTGGTCTCCTGGCTCGTGAGTCTCAATGCTATATTTACAGCTTTGAATACACAGCGTTACCTTCCTTATGTACATAATCTGATGTATTCAGGCGTTTACTAGGACTCTGAGCAGCTCCTGTGGTTTATTTTAATCTAATTTAGCCTAAATAGGGTGTGGAGATAAGAGTGAAATAGGGACTGGTCACTAATTACATACGTGTATTCTTGTATTTTATTGGCTGGCTGCACTGACTGACTATTCATATGGCGGCCTGCCCTGGCCCCAGGTGTCTCCCTTCTCCCTCATTCTATGTTTTGTTTTTAATTTAATTTGCTGAATTTATACCTCTGCCCTCTTTGAATTAAAAAAGGCATTTTTTATTGATTTCTTTTTTGGGGGGATACTGAATTGTGGACGGTACCTGTTGACAGGAGGATCAGAGGAGGAGACGACCATCACCACAGTTACAGTTCTCAACAAACTCAGTCTCAGTCTGAAACATCTTCTCGTGTGGAGTCGGACGTGCGCATCATCACCGGCGGGTGGTGAAGAGTCCGAGCGGCTCAGCATCACAGCACTCTCAGAAGGCACCAAACACTGAGTGTATGCTCATCTGACGTTTGACACGCACGCACGGGCATATCACCGTCACTCACTGCTCAGCCTCATGTGAGGCTGTGAGCGCCGGTCAATAAAAACACACATCCTTTAAGTCTGGCGGACTCTTGCGTCTCATGGACGCGATTGCGCAATTTGGTTCGACCGATGTTGGAACTCTGATGAATGAGGATCATTCGTCTTCATTCGGGCCGGCTGAAAAGGAAAGGATCATTCATAAAAAAAACCCCCTCAAATCTGAACAGCCCTGATCCGAATCTTTGGCAGATTTTGGAAATTCGGACGATGGCTACCCGCGCAATCGATAATTTCCCTCCCTGTCTCTAGTACAATTAGCATCTTCGTTCCATGTGCTACTTTCCCACGTTGTCACTATTTTAATTAGCTTCTTTGTTTCACCCAGACAGCCTGCATTCCCTGTTAGTGCATTCTTGGAGCTCAGAGAGAGAATAAGGAGATAGAGAGAGTGTCCAGTTGGTGTGTAGGCAGGCAGGTAGCATTAGTACCTTATTGCCACTGCAAGAGAGAATCATTTGTTCCTGTTCAAAATATTAAAAATATTTGCAATTTGAATAATTTTCAGAGTGACACAGTCTGACAGTTGTGTAGGCAGGCCTAGTACATTACCGCCACCGCAAGGGAGAGTCATTTTGTGCGGTTCAAAATATTAAAAATATTTGTAATTTGTTTGAACAATTTTCAGAGTGGCACAGCCAGTCTCACAGTTGTGTAGGTAAGCAGTCCTAGTACCTTATTGCAACTGCAAGGGAGATTCATTTTGTCCTGTTTAAAATATTAAAAATATTTGTAATTTGAATAATTTTCAGTGACACAGCCAGTCTGACAGTTGTGTAGGCAGGCAAGTCTAGTACCTCATTGCCAGCACAAGGGAGATTCATTTGGTCCTATATAAAAATATTTGTAATTTGTCTGAATAAACTTCATAGTGACACAGCCAGTCTGACAGCTGTCATGTGGCCAGGGTTTAAAATTGTAAATCTATAATAGTTCACTACCTACCTATCTGTAATGGGTTTGGGTCCTAGTGAACAACCTGATGTTCCGCGTCCTGGTACCAGCTGCATTGACCCAGCAACCACCAACACCACCACAGTGCAGTTGCATTCAAGCAGACCTAGCAGCAGCAGGCAGGGAAAGAAGAGTACTTTGAGTAGTATTAGTCAGAATCAGCAGCAGCAGTCCAAACAAAAAAGTAAAAATAAGAAGGGAACTGCAGGTCGTTCTACCTCTACTAGCAAGGTAGAGAGGTCCAGTTCCTCCACTGAGACCACAAAGCAGCCGGCATCTGTTTCTCGTGAGCTGTTTCGTGATGATCCCCCAGAATCAGCTGCACAATGACTAGTGCCACTGCCAGTTTCGTCACCACCTCCGC
>CM074718.1:7137014-7239514 GCA_037306005.1 Rhinophrynus dorsalis | reverse complement strand
ATTCCTACACCTCCCAGTATTCCTACACCTCCCAGCACTCCTACACCTCCCAGTATTCCTACACCTCCCAGCACTCGTACACCTCCCAGTATTCCTACACCTCCCAGCATTCCTACACCTCCCAGTATTCCTACACCTCCCAGCATTCCTATATCTCCCAGCACTCCTACACCTCCTAGCATTCCTACACCTCCCAGTATGCCTACACCTCCCAGCATTCCTACACCTCCTAGCATTCCTACACCTCCCAGTATTCCTACACCTCCCAGTATTCCTACACCTCCCAGCATTCCTACACCTCCCAGCACTCCTACACCTCCCAGCATTCCTACACCTCCCAGTATTCCTACACCTCCCAGCATTCCTACACCTCCCAGCATTCCTACACCTCCCAGTATTCCTACACCTCCCAGCACTCCTACACCTCCTAGCATTCCTACACCTCCCAGTATTCCTACACCTCCCAGCACTCCTACACCTCCCAGTATTCCTACACCTCCCAGTATTCCTACACCTCCCAGCACTCCTACACCTCCTAGCATTCCTACACCTCCCAGTATTCCTACACCTCCCAGTATTCCTACACCTCCCAGCACTCCTACACCTCCCAGTATTCCTACACCTCCCAGCACTCGTACACCTCCCAGCATTCCTACACCTCCCAGGATTCCTATACCTCCCAGCACTCCTACACCTCCCAGTATTCCTACACCTCCCAGCACTCCTACACCTCCCAGCATTCCTACACCTCCCAGCACTCCTACACCTCCCAGTATGCCTACACCTCCCAGCATTCCTACACCTCCTAGCATTCCTACACCTCCCAGTATTCCTACACCTCCCAGCATTCCTACACCTCCTCCCAGCATTCCTACACCTCCCAGCACTCCTACACCTCCCAGCATTCCTACACCTCCCAGCACTCCTACACCTCCCAGTACTCCTATACCTCCCAGTATTCCTACACCTCCCAGCACTCCTACACCTCCCAGCATTCCTACACCTCCCAGTATTCCTACACCTCCCAGCACTCCTACACCTCCCAGTATTCCTACACCTCCCAGCACTCCTACACCTCCCAGTATTCCTACACCTCCCAGCACTTCTATATCTCCCAGTATTCCTACACCTCCCAGCACTTCTACACCTCCCAGTACTCCTACACCTCCCAGTATTCCTACACCTCCCAGCACTCCTACACCTCCCAGTATTCCTACACCTCTCAGCACTCCTACACCTCCCAGCACTCCTACACCTCCCAGTATTCCTACACCTCCCAGCACTCCTACACCTCCCAGCATTCCTACACCTCCCAGTATTCCTACACCTCCCAGCATTCCTACACCTCCCAGTACTCCTACACCTCCCAGGATTCCTATACCTCCCATCTTCCTACACTTCCCAGCATTCCTACACCTCCCAGCACTCCTACACCTCCCAGTATTCCTACACCTCCCAGCATTCCTACACCTCCCAGCACTCCTACACCTCCCAGCACTCATACACCTCCCAGTATTCCTACACCTCCCAGCATTCCTACACCTCCCAGCACTCCTACACCACCCTGCATTCCATGCTCCCAGCATTCCTACACCTCCCATCTTCCTACACCTCCCAGCACTCCTACACCTCCCATCTTCCTACACCTCCCAGCACTCCTACACCTCCCAGTATTCCTACACCTCCCAGCATTCCGTGCTCCCAGCACTCCTACACCTCCCAGCATTCCTACACCTCCCAGTATTCCTACACCTCCCAGCACTCATACACCTCCCAGCATTCCTATACCTTCCAGCACTCATACACCTCCCAGCATTCCTATACCTCCCAGTATTCCTACACCTCCCAGCACTCCAACACCTCCCAGCATTCCTACACCTCCCAGCATTCCTACACCTCCCAGTATTCCTACACCTCCCAGCACTCCTACACCTCCCAGTATTCCTACACCTCCCAGCATTCCTACACCTCCCAGCATTCCTACACCTCCTAGCATTCCTACACCTCCTAGCATTCCTACACCTCCCAGCATTCCTATACCTCCTAGCATTCCTACACCTCCCAGCATTCCTATACCTCCTAGCATTCCTACACCTCCCAGTATTCCTACACCTCCCAGTATTCCTACACCTCCCAGCACTCCTACACCTCCCAGCACTCCTACACCTCCCAGCATTCCTACACCTCCCAGTATTCCTACACCTCCCAGCATTCCTACACCTCCCAGCATTCCTACACCTCCCAGCACTCCTACACCTCCCAGTATTCCTACACCTCCCAGCACTCGTACACCTCCCACCACTCCTACACCTCCCAGCACTCGTACACCTCCCAGCATTCCTACACCTCCCAGCACTCCTACACCTCCCAGCACTCCTACACCTCCCAGCATTCCTACACCTCCCAGCACTCCTACACCTCCCAGCACTCCTACACCTCCCAGTATTCCTACACCTCCCAGCACTCCTACACCTCCTAGCATTCCTACACCTCCCAGTATTCCTACACCTCCCAGCACTCGTACACCTCCCAGTATTCCTACACCTCCCAGCACTCCTACACCTCCCAGCACTCCTACACCTCCTAGCATTCCTACACCTCCCAGTATGCCTACACCTCCCAGCACTCGTACACCTCCCAGCATTCCTACACCTCCCAGTATTCCTACACCTCCCAGCACTCGTACACCTCCCAGCATTCCTATACCTCCCAGCACTCCTACACCTCCCAGCATTCCTACACCTCCCAGCACTCCTACACCTCCCAGTATTCCTACACCTCCCAGCACTCCTACACCTCCTAGCATTCCTACACCTCCCAGTATTCCTACACCTCCCAGCACTCCTACACCTCCCAGTATTCCTACACCTCCCAGCACTCGTACACCTCCCAGCATTCCTACACCTCCTAGCACTACTACACCTCCCAGCATTCCTACACCTCCCAGCATTCCTACACCTCCCAGTATTCCTACACCTCCCAGCATTCCTACACCTCCCAGCATTCCTACACCTCCCAGCACTCCTACACCTCCCAGTATTCCTACACCTCCCAGCACTCGTACACCTCCCAGCATTTATACACCTCCCAGCATTCCTACACCTCCCAGTATTCCTACACCTCCCAGCACTCCTACACCTCCTAGCATTCCTACACCTCCCAGCACTCCTACACCTCCTAGCATTCCTACACCTCCCAGTATTCCTACACCTCCCAGTATTCCTACACCTCCCAGCACTCGTACACCTCCCAGCATTCCTACACCTCCCAGTATTCCTACACCTCCCAGCATTCCTACACCTCCCAGCATTCCTACACCTCCCAGCACTCCTACACCTCCCAGTATTCCTACACCTCCCAGCACTCGTACACCTCCCAGCATTTATACACCTCCCAGCACTCCTACACCTCCCAGTATTCCTACACCTCCCAGCACTCCTACACCTCCCAGCATTCCTACACCTCCCAGTATTCCTACACCTCCCAGCACTTCTATACCTCCCAGTATTCCTACACCTCCCAGCACTCCTACACCTCCCAGTATTCCTACACCTCTCAGTATTCCTACACCTCCCAGCACTTCTATATCTCCCAGCACTCCTACACCTCCCAGTATTCCTACACCTCCCAGTATTCCTACACCTCTCAGCATTCCTACACCTCCCAGCAGTCTATACCTCCCATCTTCCTACACCTCCCAGCATTCCTACACCTCCCAGTACTCCTACACCTCCCAGGATTCCTATACCTCCCATCTTCCTACACTTCCCAGCATTCCTACACCTCCCAGCACTCCTACACCTCCCAGCACTCATACACCTCCCAGTATTCCTACACCTCCCAGCATTCCTACATCTCCCAGCACTCCTACACCACCCAGCATTCCATGCTCCCAGCATTCCTATACCTCCCATCTTCCTACACCTCCCAGCACTCCTACACCTCCCAGCATTCCGTGCTCCCAGCACTCCTACACCTCCCAGCATTCCTACACCTCCCAGTATTCCTACACCTCCCAGCACTCATACACCTCCCAGCATTCCTATACCTTCCAGCACTCATACACCTCCCAGCATTCCTATACCTCCCAGCACTCCTACACCTCCCAGTATTCCTACACCTCCCAGCATTCCTACACCTCCCAGCACTCCAACACCTCCCAGCATTCCTACACGTCCCACCATTCCTACGTCTCCCAGCACTCCTACACCTGCCAGCATTCCTTCACCTCCCAGCATTCCTACACCTCCCAGCATTCATACACCTCCCAGCACTCCTACACCTGCCTCCCAGCACTCCTACACCTCCTAGCACTCCTACAACTTGTTAGCTGAGTTTAGCTGTTCCTCACCCAGATTTATTCCTGGTATTGGAACCCTAGTGCTTAGGCTGACACCATCGGTATTGCTATAACCCTGAGGAACTGGTCACAACTCCATGATACGCTTTGTGTTATTCACTATAATTTCTCACATTGTTGTTTGTCCTTCCCATTCCCCCAGTGAGTTATTGGCCAAGTTCCCGGTTCCATCTACCATCAGATGGTGTTGGTCTAAGCACTAGGGTTCCCACACTGACACCTAGCTTCTCCCTGTAGACTTATACATTTCTCCTCTTTCTACTGTGAATATTATTTATTTGTAGACTTTTTAATAGAACTTTGTAATGGAGTCCTCTTGGTGCATTTCTCTCTTTTGATACTTATATCTGAACTGGAAAAGGTGCAGAGACGTGCAACAAAACTGATAATGGACTGGAGGATCTGAGTTACAAAGATAAACTAGCCAAACTGGGTTTGTTTACATTAGAGAAGAGACGTCTACTGGGTGATATGATTACCATTTACATATACATTCAAGGTCAATACAAAGAACTATCCAATGAATTATTCATGCAAAGAGCTGAGCTAAGAACAAGAGGTCATCCATTAAGGCTAGAGGAAAGGTGCTTTTGACTAAAACAAAGACAGGAATTCTTTACAGTAAGGGTGGTAAGGCTATGGAATTCTTTGCCTCGGAATGTTGTGCTTGCAGATAATGCAACTGCATTCAAAAAAGCAATGGATGCCTATCTAGCACAGAACAATATTGACAATTATGACAGATGGCTTCAAAGCAAATAGGATATTGATCCAGGGAACTATTTGACTACCAGTTGGAGTCAGGAAGGAATAATTCCCCCCCCACACGCACACACACTTGGGACTAGATTGGAAATGGCTCCAGAGGGCTTTTTTGCCTTCCTCTGGATCAACAGGGGTGTTTTTGGCGTGGGCTGGACTTGATGGATGCATGTCTTTTTTCAGCCTTATCTACTATGTTACTATGTATGTTACTATGTTATACCTTAGAACTCATAGAGAAGTGGAGTAAATGGGCACAGATCATTGGCTAAGAGGGGTTGGGGCACCTGACATGCTACAAGCCCAAGAAGGTCAAAATCTGAGTACAAAAATTTATGAATAACAATGATACAATAGTTATACAAATATAAATAGTTCATTTTAAGGGATGGATTCACCCAATGTCTCCTTGTCTACAAATAAGTGATCCACATCCAACTGGAAATCCAAACCCAAAAATGAACTCCCTGCACACTATGTGAGTGGAATAGGTTCCAAGATTTGGGGTATAGCTGAAAATATAGTTAATATACAAAAAAAAAACAAAAACAAGAGTTATATATGATAATTGTCCAATTATAATCAAAGAAATATGTCCATTCCTCAGCACCAGAACTTGAACCCAATGTAAAATGCTATCATAATGTGATGAAACTAAACTAAAAAATAATAAAGTAAAAAATGAAAATGAAATGTCTTCACAATCCATAACCCAGTTCTATTTCACTCTATAACATTTGAGAGATTGGTTCCACTGCAGCATCCACCACAGGAGTCCGCACCCCTTGCCAAATACAAATTCTAAAAAAGGAACGCACAGGGACACAATCTAAAAGCACTATTTATTCAGATTGAAAACACACAAGGAGTATAAAGTAACTCACCAGATACACTCATATGTAATTCATATAATCCCCAGCTCCAAACACTCCTAGCTAGGTGCTCCCACATGAGTCCGGTAAAGACGTGCAATTTTAGGATGTCCATCCACCTCCTTCAGTTGTCAAACTATACCAATAGCCTCAATGAGGTGTGGAACACAGGTATCCCTGGCCACGCCCCATACTATGCGACCTGAGTCCTGAGTATTAGGACAATAGAGCACCAGGCAGGTGCAAGTGGAAGAGCTGCTTTGTTGCGGTGAGGTTGTATACTGCACAAGACTAAAGAATCGGTGCTATACCTGAAGATCAGATAGTTTTACAAATGAAAGAGGTCGATGGACATCTATAATTGCAAGTTTTTACCAGACTCGCGAGGGAGCACATAGCTAGGGAAGGTTGGAACTCGGGATTATATGCCTGTCACATTCAGTACTCTGGATGACAGGCTGCCAGGCATAGCCATCCTTTTGGGACACGCTTAGTTTGAACTTTCCACTGGACTTGACTCTGCTTGGGATTGAACCAGTAACCTTCAGGATGTGAGTCCTGATGCTACCTATACTGCCACCAGAGAATTGTGTGCCAAGGAACTGTTCTGTACTTTCATGAGACCAGGTAAGGACAGTGCACAACACTTCCTTCACCCTTCACTAGGCGGGTGTGAGATGGTACCACGTCTGTACCCTAACGCTAGGGTAAACACAAAGGCAACAGGAGCGAGAAACTCCAGAATGCTGGAGCCGGCAACAGGAGTAAGAAACTCCAGAATGCTGCGCACCACCAAGTAGTGACTATACCTCCATCACCTTCACGAGTCCAGGTGTAGGGACAGTGCGCAGCACTTCCTCAGCCTATCACGAGGCAGGTGTAAACTTGTAGCATATACGTACAGGCCCTTCGCAACCTTCACAAGACCGGGTGTGAGGACAGTGCACGGCACTTCCTCAACCTTTCACTAGGCAGGTGTAAATAGTAGCGTATATGTACTGGCCCTCTGCAACCTTCACAAGACCAGGCACTTCCTCAACCCTTCACTAGGTAGGTTAACAATCGCGCAATTATACCCTACCACTAGGGTATACCGAGAGGCAAAGGTAAACTGCACCTAGAACGCTAGACAGGGCAACAAGCCACTTGGACCATAGGCCACAGAAGGTCAGTGACACAGACTGATCAAACAAGCACTGCTACAGGGGTAAAAAGCACGGCGGTAACAGTAGGCATAGGAAGCTGATGGTGAAAGATAGCCGGGGCTGGGTAGCCAAGGCTGGCATTAAACCAAAGCTGGGAGCGCAACAGAGGAGGAGGTAGTCAGACAAAGCCAGGACTCAGAGCCGGATTGGTAGTCAGACGAAGCCAGGAGTCAGAGCTGGCCGGATTGGGTAGTCAAACAAAGCCAGAAGTAAGAGCCGGATCGGTTATCTGACGAAGCCAGGAGTCAGAGCCGGATTAGGTAGTCAGACGAATCCAGCAGTAATACACAGGAATCAGTAAATGGACCAACACAGCACAAGGCTCAGGTACACCACGAAAGGGCACTGGGTATTGGAAATGCTGAGGCCTTTAAGGCCTAGTAAGTGGGCGGAGACATGACAGCAATTACCAGTGACCTATAAGAACAGCGACTTGCACTGTGAGACAGCCAGGAAGTAGCAAGGTCGCTGTTACAGTAAAGTAACACTGGAGGCAATCACGGGCACTGTGATACCTCCAAGCACCCAGTCACCTCCTTACCTAGTCATTCTGCTAGAGTCGTTATGCAAGGACTCGTGACCCCTGTTTCCAGTGCTAGTACTACTGTTATCATTAGCCCAGTTAGCCACCCAAGCTTGTGCCAACGAGTCCTCTTCTGAATCCCTGAGTGCACCCTCCTGAGAGATTGTTGCCCAGCAGACCAATCCTCTGTTGAGGGATCTACACTTTGATGACTTGCTTGAACCTGAGGAGGACTTGGCTAACTCTGAGGGCGATTCCTCTGTTAGCTACTGTTCAGGGCCTGATGTGTCATGCGCAGTAGAGACTGCCTGCACTGTGACTGATATCGGAAGTTGTGCAGAGAGGACCACGGTCTGAACTCGGAGCGCCTCAATCCATATCAGCCACGGTGTGGGCAGTCAGTACTGCGCTTGACTGCAGTGCCGCTAGTGTTGGCCCGTGTACACAGGCTTTAAAACTAGTTGAAGGATAAATAAAATGCTCAAATAATGTGTATAAAATAAATAGTGTACTATAATAACATGTATACCATAGAATAACGGATGTGAGTGGTTGGTCAGCTGTGAGTGTAATGATATTCATGGTGATAAACAATAGTGATAACAATCTCACTGGTATAAATACACAATCCCTCTCATGGAGAAAAAAGGGGCTTGTGCCTCTTACAGGTAGTGCAGGCCTTAATAAACTGTGCACCTGAAGGCAGCAAAGGCATATAGAACAAGTATAAAATAAAGAAACAGCTGGCAGATCAGGCAAAATAGCACATTGAAGTGGACACACATGTAGCACCATCCCACTCAATAATCTAACTCACTGCTTCAGTCTTCAGGATCAAACAGGGCTGGATTTACATCTCAGGAGCCTGTAGGCACAGAAATCTGTAGCGCCCCTGTAGCGCTCCATATTGCCCCTCACATTGCTCCCATCATCTCCATATTGCCCCTCACATTGTCCCCAGCAGAGCGCTGGGTGATGATGTCATCTCCCAGCGTTCTGCATTATTACTAAAGATCCGATGGTAACGAGGGAGCTCAGCAGGTCTACAGTCTGTGCCTTCTTCCTTTCCATGTTGTTGTGGGCGCCAAGTGGGGGGCAGGGCTGGCTGGCGAGGCTAATAAAAAAAAATAAAAAAATGAGCCAAAAAACAATCCCAGCAGTGACAGGCGCCCCTTTGTGGGATGGGCCTGTAGGCAGATGCCTACTCTGCCTTATTACAAATCCAGCCCTGGGATCAAATCACTATACACATAGCGTCAAGCCAGCTTCCACAGGTTAGAGGACCTGTAAATTAACCTGTTAACAAGACCATGAGTTAGGAAAGCCTGTATTTAGAAGCCTATTAATGGGGGATTATTCAGCCACATATACTAAGAAATGCAAAAAAAAAAGACTTTGCCCACGAAACCATCCTGATGATGAGATCTCATAAAACGGAGATTGAGAGGTGGGAATAATGTGGGAGGAGGACGCCTCCACCTCAGAGACCTTTTTTTGGAAGTGCCCTGCCCTCCTGGAGGAGGAGACTTTATCCTCCATGGCTCCTGTGTTTCACATTGGAAGACAGAGAAAATGCAATGTTTTATGGCTGAAACAGGATGAATTTAATAGTAATAATAGTTGTGACCATCCCAAGACTGATATATGGAGAATGACTTAAAGGGATAGTAATACTTTGTTTTATCTTTATTTTATTTTGAAGACATTAAAAAAACATGAAGAATGATATGTCTTCTCTCTCAGACCTTTATGGTTTGAGAGATATTCACAAGCAAAGTTACCCCTCCCGCCCCTTTTACCTAGTGTAAGCCATCTCTTCTCAGATGTGGAATGCAGTCCATAGACCAGACAGATAACAGCAGGGGACAATCTTCTTCCTATGAGAACAATGAAATCCCTGCCCCCCTTTTACCTAGTGTAAGCCATCTCTTCTCAGATGTGGAATCCAGTCCATAGACCAGACAGATAACAGCAGGGGACAATCTTCTTCCTATGAGAACAATGAAAGCCCTGTCCCCCTTGACAGGTTTTTCCCTTATCTTAATTGAAGATTGTCCCTCTCTGCAGTCTACCTGGGCACCTCCCTTCTGCTCTGGCTGAACAGTGTTACATCAGTAAAAGGGTCTGGAGGGGGAGACTTTGTCATTGAATTACTCTTGTACTACAACTCTGACAGTATTGAAATAACACTCTCCAAACTCCAAATACTATGATGATTAATTAGAGCTGCTTTTATTATGAAAAGATTATTATCCCTTTAAGCTATTTCTGGCATGCATTCATTAGGCTTTGGGAAATGAAGTAATGCTGTAATCTAAACCAAGTTTTTAATTGAAAATTTACACAATTTAAGTGGGCTAACTATCTGTTGAGCATAAGACACATATTAGAAACAAACTGTTTACAGTGGGGCATTTTATAGTTTTCTAACACAAGCCCACCTGAAGCTACAGCTTTGATAGCTGAAATTACACATGAGGGTGCAACAATGTAAAAGAAAAGTATGCCAGTATTTGTTATAGAAACAATCTTTCAAACTAAATAGCTTAATTAAAAAAAAAATGGCAGAAAAATGTTACACTACAAGAGCTATTCATAAATGGCATCAAGAGGCATGCTGATTAACCGTGTCTACATTGTGAGCCCGAGTGCAAAAACAGAACTGGGGTCTGAAAAGACACCTCCTATGCAGCCCAGGTGCCTCTATGCTGCGCTACCCAGTACAATATCTTTTCTTGTGAGACGCAGGTTCCCTTAGACTCGCTGTTTCAGGCCTGAAAGTCCGACCAAGGAGATTGTGTGACTGAGAACAAAAGAATTCCAAGTTGCATCCTTCACCCTCAAATAACTGAGTCATTTCAGGGTGGCACATGGCAGCCTCACGATTTTATTTTTAAATCTACAGACAACAACAAACCGGCGCTTCTCTATGTATAGAATAAATATGCGCCCTGTGTTTAGCATATATAATAATATTTCTAAATAAATAAAATAAGTGAAATATTAGTTTTCACAAATTGGCCAAGTTGCAGGTAAGAGCATTTAAGGAGCATTTAAGCTAGAGAAGGCCTAAGGCCTGCTCTTAAAGGCAATGTGTGAAAAACAGAAATAAAGATACTGTGATACTAATTGTGCAATTATAATTGTGCTATATATAAATAATTAAGTTGGATAGGTGAGGAGGCTGCTTGAATGAGTAACGGAGACATACAAACCAAAGGACAATAGAAAACTCACAGCGCCAACTCACCATAACCAATCCATACAATAAATGAATTTTAATTTTAAATGTGAATATAAAGTGTATACATAGATAGCAGCTAGGAATGAGAGGGCTCTCCAAACCCCCTAACTTCAGGCCAAAACCCAAAGTATAAACAAACAGACAACAACAAACCAGCGCTTCTCTATGTATAGAATAAGTATGTGCCCTGTGTTTAGCATATATAATAATATTTCTAAATAAATAAATAAAATAAGTGAGATATTCGTTTTCACAAATTGGCCAAGTTGTGGGTAAGCTTGCCACCTCGCCAAGGTTTCTCACTGTACGGCAAGTCCTACTCTATACATCTGTAATGCCCTATCTAAAATTTAAAAATTAAAATAAAACTTGAAATTCCCTGAAGAGATGTTATTATAAACGCGTTGGAGGAGCAAGGGACCCTTTAAATGTGCTGTTTTTATTGCTTCTGGATCCCAGTGTGGTGCAATTAAAAACAGGAGACCTACATTATAATGATAATATGTACATAGTGGACTTACCTAATACAAAAAGACCCCAATGGATCTGCATTGTGAGAATATGAGGGAGCTGTGGATCCAACTGCTCACTCTATAATAATGTGACCTTTATATCAGCCCCCACAGGTCATGTGAGGAATAGCTGATACCAAACTAGGAGCATTTATTTTTAAATCTGCTCCCATTCAAGAAGACCTTTTAAATATGATAATCCAGAAAAGAAAAGATATAGAGCGCACTACCTGTATATCAGAATATGGTAAAATACAGAATATAGCAATAGAGCACAAAGGTAATAGATACACAATCTAAATAATCCTTCTAAAGACAGAAAGGACAAGATTATATTCACTGCACTCCTTATCTGCTCCAATATCTCAAGTAATTAGGGCAAAAATGAGACAATGACAGTAACTCCTGGCGCATTCTCAAATCAATAAATCTTACTACAGCTGATTAAAAAAAATGAAATAAAAGTAATCTCGTCAACGCAGAATAGATGTAATATTTTCCCTTTTTTTATAGTGCAACCCGGGATTAATTCATAATCCTTGGTTCTTAAAGTATCAACATATTTGACCCTTTAACCCCTTAAGGACCAGTGGTCCCGGGGTGTGTGTGGTCCTTTAAGGACCAGATAGGGAAGTTCGACGTGCCGCCCAACGTGACTGATAACGTGTGCCGGCATGCTTAACGAGGGACTGAAAGAGATTGCTCCGGTCTTGGAGCAATCAACTTCAGTCCCCGGTATTACTCACAGTGCTCCTAAAAGTTTGTGACGTGCCGGACCAGCGTGACGGTCTGGGTACTTCATCGGACGCGAACGGGTTAAGGACCAGTGACGTGCCAGGACCATCACTAGTGTTCATGCATTAAGGACCGGTGACAGTCCTGGCATGTCATGACTTTCTGTTCAAAGTGTTCCTGTTGTCATGATCCTGTCCTCTCCTCAGCCTGGTGCAGTACCTCACAGTGCCACTACCGTCCCATGGTGCTGTTGTAGGCTGCTGTGCTCAGACCTGATTCTGTTCCCAGCTGGCCCCACCTTGCAGTCACTTACTCCCTATTTAGTTCAGTCTATCCCCTTGCTCTGGGCCAGATTATACTGATCATTTCAGACCAGTTCAGTCCCAGTTTTTGTTTCTTTTCTTATGGGCCTGGGCCTGTGTCCCTTGAGCTAGCTGCTCCCCTATGTCCCTTGAGCTAGCTGTTCCCCTGCTGCTCACAACGGGATTGCAAAACTGACTGTTCCAAGACTGAAGCCTCTCTTTTGACCATCCGGTACATGTGATCACTTACATGAGTTGGCTCCCTAATGTAGTCTATGCAGTCTTTTAGGGTAAAAGAACCCCAGGTCTGCTGGTCAATTAGGGATTAAGTACACAATATGTATTTCACCTATCATCAACAACAGTGTAAATTTATATTTATTACAAAATGTGCTTCGAGACTTTTAAAACAGCATGGGGATTATGCACTAAGACGAGATATAGAGGTGATAAAGTGGAGATAACTTCTCCAGTGATATCACTTCTCCTGTTCTCATGTTATTCTATAGAACCTATGCACCAAGATCTCCAAACCTGGAGAAGTGCATAGAATCACATTTATCACTTTCCTGTCTCACCTTTGTGAATCTTCTCTCATGTTTCAGATGAATACTAACATTACATAATCATTTTGCTTATCCCTAGTACCGATATTTATTAATAACAATTCAGACAATGAAATTACGCAGTTATGATTGTGGTACCTATTGTAATGTACACCAGATTTTTTCAATGTTTAGCTTGTCAACAAAAGCAGCCACTATGTTGTCCAGCATCGGAGGATGGGTTTAAGTAATGTTAGTTGCCACAATCTAAACAGATATTCAGAACAGTGTTTAATGTATGGTTTACCTTGGGGGAGATTCACTAAGTGGTGATAAAGAGGTGATAAGGAGGTGATAAAGTGGAGGTGACTTCTCCAGTTTATCACGTCTCTAATTCCTATGTTATTCTATGGATCCTATTCACTAAGATCTCCAAAGCTGAAGAAATCTTGGTGCACTGGCTCCATAGAATAACAGAGGAACTGGAGAAGTGATAAACTGGAGAAGTTATCTCCACTTTATCACCTCCTTATCACCTCTTTATCACCTCTTAGTGGATCTCCCCCCTTATGCTTCATTGAGGAAAAAGGAAATCTGAGAGTTGTGATGATGAGGCATTTATTTAGGGACCTGATAATTAATGGGTTAACCAACTGAATGTAACGTTAATAACATCAAATAAATAAAAAAAATAATATATACCTTATGGGGTCCAAGAAATACATTTTCATTTTGAACACAATTTCCTTCTGTACAAGTGTGCCATGTACGATTTCATTTTGCGTTTTTCATAAAAAGGATACTTAACAAAAGAATAATGTGTGATTCTGCCACAAACTGGGCTTGACTGCTTCCATGAATGTAGCTCTGAAAAAGAACAATAGAATTCAGTTTGAATTGATTAAAAAAATATTACCATCCGTCAAAAATCAAATTCACTGTTATTTGTTTAATATACATAATTGTATTTAATTGGCATATTCTATTGCTTTATTAAGCAAGAAAATCACAAAATCATAAAGAAGGTCACTTCAAAAAGTGCTATAAAATATAACTTTTCCTGGATTTAGGCAGTAGAATACTGGTGGAGCACAACAATATCTGTTATATACAGATACACATTACATTGTTTATAATGGAAATCAGATAAGAACATTAGTCCAGATACACATTCCTTGATCAGTCAATGGTAGAGGATGTGATTTAAATAGCATTCTTCCTCTGGGTCCAGGTATTTATGATTCCAGAGGGACTGTCGTAAAAGTTAATTCACCATTAAGTACTGTGACAGGAATTCCCTGTCCCTGTTCATTTCATATTTATCTGTATAACATGCCTGAGGAAGAGACCTAAGAAGTCTTGAAAGCTTGCATTTTAAATCTGTTTAGTTAGCCAATAAAGGTATCAACTTTACAAACAAATTTTGCATCCTGTATTTCTACGGCTAACACGGTACCAACTCTCATCTATTATATACAGAGACACTGCCAAGCAGTATATATGGATAAATATACAGAAACATGACCCACTATATTAATCAGCATACCAAATATCTCACATTTTTATGGTACTATCATGTTTTATGAAGTCCTAATCTTTAAGAAATAGGCTTAGTACAGAAAAGCCTCCCTTAACCCCTTAAGGACCCATGACGGTGCAGGACCGTCATGGCTTAAATGATAGCAGCGTGCCTCCGTGCACGCTGCTATCATTAATGCCAGGATGAGACTGAGCTCTCCGAGACCGGGGCGTTCAGTCTCAGCCCTTCTTGCTTGTGCCGGGTCATGTGATCACCGTTGCAGCGATCACATGTACCGGCATTCTGAGTGATAGAGGCAACATGCAAAGCATACTGCCGCTATGTCCCTTGCTATCAAAGTAAGTGAGAGAGAAGCAGAGAGGAGACACCTAGTGGAAAAAGAAAATACAGCAGCTGAGGGTATTAACCCCTTCACTGCTGGTGCTGGAGGCTGGCTAAATGCAGGTCAATTTCTGACCTGCAATGATAAACTTTTTTTTTTTTACATAAAATATTTTATTAAAAAAAAAAAACATCTCATTAAACAAAACTGGGAGTGTGATTGTTGTGGAGTCATGTAATACATTTATATACGCCGCCAAATGTCATAGATAAAAAAGTGGGAAAATAGGGTGGGAAAAAGGGACATGGGGATTTTCACCCAGGGGGACAGTGGCCACTTTAAACTGCGCATTTTGTAGGTAAGACTGACCGGTCATACCTTTCATGCAGTCTCTATAAAAATTTAACCCTTTGCACCCAATTGATCCCAAGAGAAAAAACAAAAATGGTAGGGTTTTTTTTAACATTTTTTTACCTTTTTTTAATTTTAATAAAGTAAATGGTAGGTTATCCATATAAGTGGGATATCAAAAGTAAGCCCTGTTTGTGCTTAAAAAAACAGTATATAATTTATGGGGGTGGAATAAAAGACTTAGAGGGAAAACACTGTTGAACAAAGACATAGTCAAAAAGGTCAGAATTGCTCCTGTCCTTAAAGGGATAGTAATAACTGAAAATAAGTTTATTTTATATCGTAGCCCTTAAAAAAACATGAAAAATGATATAAGTCTTATCTCCCAAACCTTTATGGTTTGGGAGATATTCATATGTAAAATATAGTAAAGTTCTCTTTTCCTGGCTGTTTCAGCCAAGTCTGCCATCTAGTGGACAGATTTGGAATTCGGCCCACAGAGCAACTAGCAGCTCTTTAGAAGTGCTGAAATCACGATCTTTGAAAAGAACTACTTAATTGGAACTGTGTACAAAGTGTGCCTGGCTTGTAGACCATTCCAATTAAGAAAGTCTTTTTAAAGATCATGATCTCAGCACTTCTGGAGAGACACTGCCGGTCGGGGGACCGGATTCCAAATCTGAAGGGTGGAGCAATGACGTCACTCCAGAGGAAACTTTACTTCTGAATATCTCTCAAACCATAAAGGTTTGGGAGATAAGACATATCATTTTTCATGTTTTTTTTAAGGGCTACAATATAAAATAAACTTATTTTCAGGTATTACTATCCCTTTAAGGGAAAACAACCTCAGATTTTCCAGGTCCTTAAAGGGTTAATAAAGGAAAGCATGTTAAACGAAGCTTGCTATGTTATGCTTAGTGTAGTACAGTGAAACATTCCTTCCCCCAAAAAAATTAATGTATAAATGAATGAATGTTTTTCAAAGATAAACCATTTCAACTGCAACTCTCTGTAAAACCAAAAGCTTGTGCACAATCAGTCCAAGAACAGTAACTGAAAAGCTAGTAGAGATACTATTACACATACTGAATAAATACAGTTCACAAGAATAAGCTAATTCTTGGGAATTGCACATCTACATTTCCATATTATAACTTTGGTAATCTAGGGAAAAAACAGTGGATAAATAAATGCTTGTGTTAGTCAAATGGATATTCAGATGGTGTTTAGCCAAGAACTGTGACTGATCAGTGAGTAGCACAGACAGACGGCTACATTCTCACACGTAACCCTACTGATATATGTCAGTGTTATGTAGCTGCACTATGAGAGATATGAGCAGTCATATTACAAAATTGCAATTTGTATTTCCTAATTACGTGCTGAATTATCAATGAAATATGCACCAACTCACTGGTCATTTCACCGTCACATTACAATAAACTTATGGGCTCAATTTAAGTTTTGTGCAGACTATGAAGTGTTACACATTAAGAAAAAATGCAATCAGTAATTCTCGGTTGCTAATGCAATAAAAATTGTATCTCATTTTCATATGTACCAAAATAAATTACATCAGTCTCATCGGTTATAGGGAAATGTGTGTTTAACATACTCATAGGAACATATTTGATAATAGTTGCAAGGTAACTCACTGTCACTTCTACATACAAAGAAACAACAAGACAGTATTTTTGCATTATTAGCTATCATGTAATACAGACAATCACATAATTTTATTCCTTACTGCCAAGAGGTTCTTCTCAACTATTGAATCCAATCCAACTACACCATAGGGAACAAATACAAATTCCCACAGACTTAAATGGGTGTTTTAGCAACCTGAATGCTAGGAGTCTACAACATATTGTGCAGCTCTACCATCCCAGAATTTAAAAGCATTTAAATTAATGGAAATTTGGGAGATTTGAATTTTTCCACTTGGTGCAGTTGGTTTGTCCCAAAAGTACTCCAGTTTTCATCTGCACATATGGCTGTTTCTGATACTGTAACACCATTTTTGAATAACACGAAAAGCGAGAAGTAGGAATATTGGAATTTGTGGTAGTGGAAAACAATAATTTTTAACCCTTAAAAACCAAAGCACCAGTGACTAAAGATGGGTGAAAAGTGTGATTTTTTTTCTCTCTCTGGAAATGTTAAAAAAAAAAAAAAAAAAAAAAAAGTTTCCTGCACATTGAAAATCCATAAAAATGTCCTCCTTTTCTCTAATGTCAATACATTTTAATGGAGAACTTTGCCATTTTCCATCTATTACCAAGTATTCTCACAGCCATGCAGATTCCAGGGATGTCAACAAGGCTAGGAGGTCAGTATGTGTGGTTCTATCACTACCAGTGCAGTGGGATAAGGCTGGGTAGTCAGTATATGTGGTTCTGTGCTACCATTGGACAAGGCTGGGATGATGGGCAATGGGAGACTTTCCAGCTGTTTTCAGACTATGATGGGAGTTGTTGTCTGGCAGCAGTTGAAGAGCTGGGGTCAGTAAATGTTTCTTTATATATCAGTGAAGTGAAGCAATGCTGGGGTGAGTATGTGGTTCCATAACTACCAATGCAATGCAGACAGAGTCAATGATGTTGAGATCAAGGCTCTGTGGGAGCCATACCATCATTTTCAGGACTCCTTGTTCTTCTATACACTGAAGGTAGTTCTTAATGACTTTGGCTGTATGTTTGGGGTTGTTGTCATGCTGCAGAATAAATGCGGGGCCAATCAGATGCCTCCCAGATGATATTGCATGATGCAAAATATCTGTGTGTACATTTCAGCATTCAGGAGACCATAAATTCTGACCAAATCCCAACTCCATTTGCAGAAATGCAGCCCCAAACTTGCAAGGAACCTCCACTTTGTTTCACTGTTGCCTGCAGACACTCATTCTTGTATTGCTCTCGAGCCCTTCGGTGAAACAAACTGCCTTCTGCTACAGCCAAACATTAAACATTTTCACTATTCAGTCCAGAGCACCTGCTGCCATTGTTCTGCAACCCAGTTCCTGTGTTTTTGTGCATAGTTGAGTCACTTGGCCTTGTTTCCACTTTGGATGTATGGCTTTTTTTGGCCAAAAGTCTTCCAGGAAGACCACTTCTGACCAGACTTCTCTGGACAGTAGAAGGGTGTACCGAGATCCCACTGTTTTCTGCCAATTCTGAGCTAATGGCACTGCTGGACATCATCCAAATGTGAAGGGAAGTATGCATGATGTGTCTTTCATCTGTTGCACTAAGTTTCCTTGTCCGACCACTGTGTCTACAGTCCTCAACATTGCCTGTTTGTTTGTGCTTCTTCAAAGACAGCACATCTGGAAATCCCTGTCTGCCTTGAAATTTCTGCCTGGGAGAGACCTTGCTGATGTAGTATAACTGCCATGTGTCTTGTTGTCATGCTCAGTCTTGCCAAGTTGTATGACTTTTGATATTAAACTGTCTTCATTAACCTCACCTTGCTAGCTGAGTTTGGCTGTTCCTCACCCAGTTTTATTCCTTCTACACAACTGTTTCTGTTTCAGTTAATGATTGTGTTTCAACACACATATTAAATTGATGATCATTAGCACCTGTTTGGTATAATTGTTTAATCATACACCTGACTATATTCCTACAAAATCCCTGACTTTGTGCAAGTGGACCTAGAAGAACTGATGCTATTTTGAAGGCAAATGATGGTCACACCAGATATTGATTTGATTTAGACTTTTCTTCTGTTCACTTACTATGATTTTGTTAAATTATAAAAAAGGGGAGTTAGACAAATGTATAGAGAGAGTGTCGCTCACCATAGTAAAAACCATATCCCAGTAAGGTTGCAATCGCAGACAAGACCACCAAATGTGTAACATGGTTCCCACCCCTGAGGAACACCTCCAACAGAGGTTGGAAGCAGAGGGATAGATGTGTGTCAAGCGAGCAGGGGAGACCAGATACCACCTATATAGTATTTTCCTAGCCAGTTCCAAACGATTAGAACAATGCGAGAGCTTAGAGGGAAGCAGAGTAGCCCCAGTCCACTGACAAGAAGACAGACTACAACCCAATTCTTGCTCCCATGCCAACATGAAGGAAGGCTTCTGGGGATGGCCCACAGCAACCAAAGTCATAGAGAACCCGAGGGCATAGTTTAGTCAGGCCATGTAGCAAAAGAGGAGGCACCGGACCAGGAACTGGCAGACGACATCAATGCATGGCGGAGCTGCAGGAATTTGTAGAAATCAGATTTCGGGAGATCAAAACCAGACTGCAGGTCGCTAAATGACATCAGGGAAGCCCTAGAAATAAGCTTGTTCAAATACGTAATTCCAGCCGAATGCCAAGACATAAAATTGGATTGAGGTATCACATATTCCATAGACCACAATGGGGTAGCAGGCGTAAACCGCCGCAGCTCCGGAAAACTATGTGCATAAACATCCCAAAAATGGAGAGAGAGTTTAGTGCTAGTAAGGGATAGAGGCAAGGTCGGTCTACACTTAGAAGGTAACCATAAGAGATCACAGACTCTATGGGGGTAAACTTGGGTATCCTCCAGGTCAACCCAAGCAACCGAGCCTGAATCCACATGAAATAGATTATTTTGTGCCATCCTAGTGGCCTTATAATAGAGAAGGAGCAATGGGATCCCCAAGCCACCCGATTTAGCGGGGGAAAGTAGCCAATGATTGGAGACCCTAGGACGACGTGAACCATGAATATACCTCAAAACCTCCGACAGAACTTCCTGCAGAAACACATGAGGAATCTGGATCAGCAGGGTCCTAAGCAAATAAAGAAATTTAGGCAAAACTGACATCTTTATCTCCGCTATGCAAACCAACCATGACAACATTACAGGGGACCAACCAAGTAACTCCTGCCGAACAGCCCCCCACAATCGTTTCACATTGGCTGAGAACAAGGCCTCAGGTTTCTTCGTAAGCTGAATGCCTAGATAAGAGAGACTATCCTTTCTTTAGCCAAAAGGGTATCTGGACTGCAGCTGAGCAAGAGTAAGCATATCAACATGGACTGGAAGCACCTGAGTCTTAGCTTGGTTAACTTTATGGTAAGAAACTCTACCATAGTATTGCAAAACTTCCAAAAGGCAAGGAAGATAAGAAGTAGAGTGGGTGAGAGCAATCAAAATGTCATCAGCGAACAATCCGAGCATCACCTCCAAATTCCTGAATCTACAACCCTGTATGAAAGAGTGGGCTTGTATCATAGCCGCGAGCAATTCCAGGGCCAAAATCTAAAGGATGGGGGAAAGGGGCAGCCCTGCCTGGAGCCATTTGTAATCCGAAAAGGCTCAGACACAAAACCACCATAGGATATCCTAGCTGATGGCGAGGAATATAAAGATAAGATAGCCTTAATAAACTCAGGGGGAAAGCCAAATTTCTCCAACACAGCATGTAAAAAACCCCAATGCACAAGATCAAATGCCTTCTCCACGTCAATCGCCATAAGAAGACTGCGGGTATTTCCATTTGCAACAGATTCAATGACAACGATAATCTTCCGTGTATTGTCAGAAGCCTGCCTACCCTTGACAAAACCCACCTGGTCATAATCAAGAAGAGAAGGCAGAGGATTCCGCAAACCTGTTTGCTAACAGCTTGGCTTATAGTTTAATATCAGTGTTCAACAGATAAATTGGCCTAAAGTTGGGACAGTGGGTGGGGGGTTTACCCGGTTTCGGCAAAGTAGATTTATGAGCAGAGTGCATGAATGTTGGGAAGGCACCACTCCTACTACAAGATTGAAAGAGTGTATCCATATGCGGCAGTAAAACCTCACGAAGGGATCTATAATAGGAGTTGGGGAATCTATCAGGACCAGGGGTCTTATCCCGAGGCAGCTCTTGGATAAGAGACCGGATCTCCTCCACTGTGATAGGTGTCTGGAGCAGATCAGATTAGGGTTGGGAGATACTGCGCAAGGCTACCTGACTCAAAAAAGGGAAGGTTGAAATGTATCGGTATCCGATTGAAGATTATAAAGCGAAACATAATACTTTGAGAAAGATTCCGGTGTGAGAGCCGGATTCATAATTTTCTCCCCAGCCGAGGAGAAAATATAGGGAATAGCCCTCTTAACATCCCATTTCCTAAGTCTTCTTGCCAAGAGAGTGCCCACCTTATTACCTTGAGTGTAGTATCGTTGGTGCAATTTTTTAAGCATGAGCTGAGTATGAAACAATTGAACTACGCCAGTCTCGCATTCCATCATCGTTTTTCAGTGGCAGCATAGGCAATGCAATGGCCTCACATGACCGCCTTAAGCGCTTCCCAGAGAATCTCACTGATCCGCCAATGCCCCTTCCCCATATGACTAAACCGTTCAAAAAGCTCCAAAACGATTGGTGCATGCTCCAAAAGAATTGGTGCATGTATAGTGCCAATTTACAACTTTGTGTGTCTTCCTAAAGTAGCTAGTGACAGCAGGGGAGCAGCCTTTTTCTACATGAATGTCAGAGAGGTTTCTCCTCTCCTGCTCAACATTTACACTCACTGATCTGCCTCTGGTGTACTTAGCTTGTGAATGCACTCAGCTTGTGCTCAACTCAGTTTAACTGCTCTGTACCTCCGGAGCACAACAGAGTGGCAGAACAATGTGTGTAAGTGCTGGGCAGGCCTTGAGACAGCTCTCTGGCATTACTGCAAATAGTGGGTGTCCCCTAATGTCACAAGCAATGATAAGTGGGGACAGAAAGTGCGAAAGTCAGCCACAAACATGCTTTAGTAGTGAGGTGTTTGTGTTTGATTTTGCTGAGAAGAGCTGGGAGAGGTCAGGTTGTCAGTGATGGTAGAGGGCAGCCAGCAATCAGTAGAGAAGGTAAAACACCTCACCATGCTATATAGATATTAGGGGTGAAGCTGAAAGAGTTAAACTTTTTTAATAATATTTATTGACCCTTTGAAAGCTTGAGGGGGTATGCAATGCATTTATCTGCAGTGCAATGCATACCTCCTCTGGCAAACAAAGGGTTACATTGAATCCTATATAATAATTTGCTAGGATGTTTGTCAGAAGCTGTCATGTGCAGTATAGTGACTGCCTGCGGTCGGGCAGTCTGTACTGTGTATGATTGCATCGCCTGAGTGAGGCTGCGCGTGACTGCATCTTGTGGAGCAGTGAGATAGAGGCAGTGCGCAGAGCAGGACCAGCCCCTTAACCATTTGAGTGCCAGAGGGGTATGCAATGCATTGCAAAACAATGCATTGCATACCTCTCTAGCACTCAAAGGGTTAACGTTACCCGGGCCTTGGCCCGTGTACATGGGCTTTTAACCTAGTCTATATATATAAAAGAAGACTTTGTGCCTGCCAAAACACACCCAGGGGAGGCATAAAGCAGGAGTTACTATTCCTATTGGGTGATTCAGTCATGCAGGGAGTTGGCCCGCCCCCACTATGCAGCCCGCCCACCACTATCAAAGTCAGAAAAAAACAATATGGCCGCCACTTGCTCCTACACCACAGACAAACACACATGCCCCACTCACACACACAGACCACCACACACACATGCCCCACTCACACAGCACCACACAAACACACACACATGCCCCACTTACACAGCACCAAACAGACACATGCCCCACTTACACACACAGCACCACATACACACACAAAGCCAGAAATACATATGGCTGACACACACACACAGTCACTCACCCTGACTCCCAGAGGCCTCAGCAGGACCTGTACTGCAGCACCAGAGGAACAAAATTGCACTCAAAGGGTTAAGGTAGGTCCTCATTGCTCAATTATTTCTTCACTGTCATCATTTGCCATGCAAGACACAGGACAGACAGCCATCAGATTCACACTTAACCCACTGACTGCCACAGGGTTGTGTATTAAGTTTTACCCCTCAGGGAGTGTGTTCAAACCCCTCACACTGTAAACTTGCATTTCTCTCCCACTTATCCTCCTTCCCCAGCCTATTACTAACACTTTTCCACATTTATGTTAAGCCCCGCCCCCTACTCGCGATTAAGCCCCGCCCCCTTTTAACCCAGATTGCCCCATTGCTCTCTCCACATCAGCATCACATGAGGGACTCCACAAGTAAAAGTTCACAGGTATTACACACTCATGCCCCACTCACACAGCACCAAACACCCATAAACACACACAAAGCCAGAAAGAAAGATGGCTGACACACAGTCACTCACCTTGACTCCCAGTGGCCTCAGCAGGACCTGTAGTAAAGCCACTGAATGGTGCTGCATCACCAGGGGAACAAAATGGCACTCAAAGGGTTAAGGTAGGCCCTCATTGCTGAATTACTTCTTCACTGTCACTATTTGCCATGCAAGACACAGGACAGACAGCCATCAGATTCACACTTAACCCACTGACTGCCACAGGGTTCTGTATCAAGTTTTACCCCTCATGGAGTGTGTTAAAACCCCTCACACTGTAAACTTGCATTTCCCTCCCACTTCTCCTCCTTCCCCAGCCTATTACTAACACTTTTTCCACATTTATGTTAAGCCCCGCCCCCTACTCGCTATTAAGCCCCACCCACTTTTAACCCAGATTGCCCCATTTGTCTCTCCACATCAGCACCACATCGGTCCCCTCTAGGGACTTCACAAGTCAGTGTTCCCAGGTATGAACACACTTCCCACTGCTATTTAACTCTGACATGCCTCTCTATACCTTAACCCTTTGAGTGCCAGAGGGGTACACAACTCATGAGCACATGTGTTTCTGCTCATATATGTTGCGTGTCTGTGTGTGTACATCTCTGTTACATATGTGTGTCCATGTGTGCATCTCCAGTGTGTCTGTGTGTACATGTGTTTTGCATGTCTCTGCCGCTCACTGTGTGTATGTGCATACCTCCCAACATTTCACAGGGCCAAAGAGGGACACGTTAGTTTTAGGTGATATTATTGGGGGTGTGGCTGGTGGGCGGGGCATTAGTAAGAATTTTTTGGTTATTTCATGACCTATTACTGGCTATTTATGTAACTGAATAAATGATTTAGTTCAAGACCAAAGTATTTAATTTGCACAGACTAATGTATAAACACATATACTGAAGTTTATTGCTTTATTGCTGTAGAGCAAAGTAATACACACCACACAGTCAGGGCTGGTGCAAGGATTTTTGCCACCCTAGGCAAAACCTAATTTTGCCGCCCATTTCGCTCCGCCCCTTGTGTCCCACCCCTTTATACCCTGCCTACTTATACCCAACCTCTTTTCATGATTGTCCTCTCTCTGCCCCCTGAGCCACTCTGCCCCTGTTCTGGAGATGCCTGTAAGAGATGCCCCCCACCAGCTCCAACTTGCCCCTTATCAGCTTCACTTTGGCCCACCAGTTCCACTTTGCCCCTATCAACTCCAACTTGCCCCCATCAGCTCCAACGTGCCCCCACCAGCTCCATTTTGCCCCCTCAGCTCCACTTTGCCCCCTCAGCTCCAACTTACCCCCATCAGCTCCACTTTGCCCCCCATCCTCTCCAACTTACCCCCATCAGCTCCACTTTGCCCCCCATCCGCTCCAACTTGCCCCCACCAGCTCCACTATGCCCTCTCAGCTCCAACTTTCCACTATCAGCTCCACTATGCCCCCAGCAGCTCCAACTTGCCCCATCCGCTCCAACTTGCCCCACCAGCTCCACTTTGCCCCCCCTCAGCTCCAACTTGCCCCCCCTCAGCTCCACTTTGACCCTCATCAGCTCCACTTTGACCCTCTTCAGCTCCAACTTGCCCCCACCAGCTCCTCTATGCCCCCTCAGCTCCAGCTTTCCCCTAACAGCTCCAACTTGGCCCCATCGTCTCCACTTTGCCCCACATCTGCTCCAACTTGCCCCCTCAGCTCCACTATGCCCCCTCAGCTCCAACTTGCCCCCCATCACATACCTGTATCTCCCGCGCAGTCTTCTCTTCAGTAATGTAGAGCGAGGCAGGAGATCATGACTCCCAGCGCGCTCTGCATTACTAAAGATCCGACCAGATGAGGGAGCGCTGTAGCAACATAGACCTGACTGTGTTGTGGTTCCTGGCGTGGTGTGTGTGGGCGCAGCTCTTCTCCGCTGCATGCCCCCGCCCCCAGTACGTGTGCGCCCTAGGCCGGCGTCTACCTCGCCTATAGGTGGAGCCGACCCTGCACACAGTCTGACCTCCTAAAAAGAGGGACAACAGGGTGGGAAAGAGGGACAGAGGGATTTGGCCCTCAAAGAGGGACTGTCCCTCCTGAAGAGGGACACTTGGGATGTATGGTATGTGTCTGCCTGTGTGTTGCATATGTCTGTGTTTATCAGTGTGTCTGCATTTCACACACATGCGCCCAATGGTCATAACATGACGGGCAACGCCGTCCCATGTTGCTAGTCTCTAATAAAATAAGCCCTATTCTCCCTGGATCTTATGTATAAAACAAATGTATCATTTTAAAAACTAACCCCTTCAGAGTCAAATGACGTCCCCCATATGTAGAAAATGAACCTTATTTGGAGCAAACAACAAATGTATTTTAGAGGGCAGTGGTCTCCACGGGGAAGGTAAACCTCTACCTACTGTACAAATGTATTTAGTGGGAAGGTGAAAGGGTAATGTTCTAAATAAAATACATAGGCACATAATTACAATATGAAGCTGATCACATCCCTCAAGAAAATCAACGTACATATATTTGCCATATTTACTGATCTATAAGGTCATCTTTCAGGATGTGTGACTGTGATGTCCTATTGTAATTCACTGTGAATTGTAGTGGCTGCTAAGAGACTTTCTAGTCTTCAGGGGAATCACCCCTGATTCAGTTCAAAATATTCAATCAACAGTTTATCCATATGTTTCCAGGCCTCAGCTTTGGCAAGCAAATAATCAGTGATCTGCCAATGCCCCTTCCCCATATGACTAAACCATTCAAAAAGCTCCAAAACGATTGGTGCATGCTCCAAAAGGATTGGTGCATGTATACTGCCAATTTACAACTTTGTGTGTCTTCCTAAAATAGCTAGTGACAGCAGGGGAACAGCCTTTTTCTACATGAATGTCAGAGAGGTTTCTCCTCTCCTGCTCAACATTTACACTCATTGATCTGCCTCTGGTGTACTTAGCTTGTGAATGTACTCAGCTTGTGCTCAACTCAGTTTAACTGCTCTGTACCGCCGGAGCACAACAGAGTGGCAGAACAATGTGTGTAAGTGCTGGGCAGGCCTTGAGACAGCTCTCTGGCATTACTGCAAATAGTGGGTGTTCACTAATGTCACAAGCAATGATAAGTGGGGACAGAAAGTGAGAAAGTCAGCCACAAACATGCTTTAGTAGTGAGGTGTTTATGTTTGATTTTGCTGAGACAAGCTGGGAGAGGTCAGGTTGTCAGTGATGGTAGAGGGGAGCCAGCAATCAGTAGAGAAGGTAAAACACCTCACCATGCTATATAGATATTAGGGGTGAAGCGGAAAGAGTTAAACTTTTTTAATAATATTTATTGACCCTTTGAAAGCTTGAGGGGGTATGCAATGCATTTATTTGAAGTGCAATGCATACCTCCTCTGGCAATCAAAGGGTTGCATTGAATCCTATATAATAATTTGCTAGGATGTTTGTCAGAAGCTGTCATGTGCAGTAGTGACTGCCTGCGGTCGGGCAGTCTGTACTGTGTATGATTGCATCAACTGAGTGAGGCTGCACGTGACTGCATCTTGTGGAGCAGTGAGATAGAGGCAGTGCGCAGAGCAGGACCAGCCCCTTAACCATTTAGTACAAAAACTGACTACAGCAATGGTTCCTGCAGCATGTGCAATAAATGATCCCTCTTCTCCCAGGGTGGATGCAGTTTGTCAAGGTTCCACCAGTCACACCACGCCAGTCCCCCGCCATCACTACCATACACATCTGCCACATTGTAGGTTGTACTTTAGTTTTTTTTCTATCATTTGACATCATCATGAATATGTACCAGTGTCACTTAAGCAGGAATTAAGTGTTGTGGGTAAAGGACAAATGCATTCTGCATGATAACACATTTTTCAGGGTCTATGTTGCTGTAGGACTCACAACTTTGACTTTCAGCCACTTATTTCTCCACTAAAGACCTCAGAAGAAGTAATATTATGCTGGGAATTGTTTTACAATATTAAACAAAGGAAAACATTTGTTGGAATAGGAAAAAATGTGTTGGAATAGGAGAAAAATTTGCTAGAATAGGTGAAAAGGAGGAAAATGTTGCATTGGAGAAAAAGAAATTTTTTGTGAAAAAAGAGAAAAATCTGCCATTTTTCGGAAAAGTCACGCGGGAAATTTTTCACACTTTTCACCAACCCCTAGGTAGGAGTAGTGATGACAGTGATATTGTGCAGGTTATGATGGTCATGGTTCCTAGTGTTGTGGCAGAAACAGCAGTAGCAGCACCACAAGCCACTGTAGGTTCATCCAATCAACATGTTTTTATTTGGGGGCAGGGACTCTGCAATTGTCATCAACTGCAGTGTGCACATTGCGTGACAAGGTTGTAAAGAGGGGCCATACCTTGGCACATTTGCCGTAATAAAGCACCTGCAGTATGAGGTGCATATTAAACGTGTTGAACCATCCCCCAAGAAAAAAATCAAATACTTCTGTGATTGTGCATCTTGTCTATTCCAGCAGATAAAAACAATGTGGACAAAAATCCTGCAGAAAAGTATGACAGGTAAGGGCAACCTTACTCCAGCCAGGTACACAGAACTAACACCTTCTTGTCATCGTACTGCGCTAGGGGCAGGGTTAATATTCGTATCTATCCCTCAGTACCCTTAGGGTCCCACATTGGCACTGCCACTGTTGGCAGTACCACCAGCAGACGTGAATCTGCAGATGTGAGGATCTGGCAATATGTGACCACGCATGGAAATGTTGTGCAGACAAATAAATGCAGGCAACAAGGGAGCGTCTGCAGACTTTCCATTCTACAGTATAAGCTAATAGCAGGGTGCATAATTTTTTACTGAATCTTAATCGCATACCACCACTCAGTAACTTATTTTGTAGAACCGACAGATACCATACTGACTAACATCACCTGAATTCTAGGGGGAAGGTTTAAGATTATCCACAGTGTTCAGTGGTTCAGTACCACTCTGTATATTTATAGAAATAGGATTGTGCAATCAGGTTATTTTTGTTATTTTGATTATGAGACCTAAAATAACTATATAGTTATTATATAACTATACCTTTCATTGTATCCTTTTTGTGTATTTACTGATAGATCCTTTTCTCTTAGTCCATGTGGAGCACAGGAACCAGTAGGCAGAGCAGGCAACAGCCTAGAGCACAGCTGTGCTTGCCACATCCACATTTTGAATTGAGAGTGTAGCAAGAGAAATCACATTGTCTCTGCACCAGTTTTATACCTCTTTACAGGCTATTATTTAACCCCTTGGACACTACAGAGCTCTCCAACAAAAAGCCACTTATTAGTTCTTGCTTACAATAAATTAAGGGTATTTTCTGTTCCCAGAAACAGTGGATGTGTGTCATATGAAGAATGAATTGTAACCCTCCCTGATCAACTTTACTCCCACCAGTCATGCTTAGTTTTAATGTATAGAAAAGATGAAAGAAAGAAAACAAAAGCAGAATGGGATGGAAATATTTGGTAGTTCTCTGGGATGGAAGTTCTGTGTTCCACATGGACTAAGAGGAAAAGTATTTATTGGTAAGTACACAAAAATCCCCTTCTCTCCTACATTTTATGTGAAACACACAAACCACTGGGATATATCAAAGCATCCACCAAGATTTCAGGGACAGAAAGAGAAAAAACCCTTAAGACACAGACCAGTGTGGTACAACATGAACCTCATGTGCCAATGGATGCCAACACTGCAAACCAACGAACAAGAACTGGCCCCAAAAAAATCAAGAAGGGTACAGCAGCCTGTAGGACCTTCCAGCCAAAATTGACTTCAGCAGAAGCTAAACATTAACATGTAGTGTTTGGAAAATGTATAAAGGGATGACCATGTCACCACCTTACACAGCTGCTCGGCAGAGGGCTGATTCTTGTAGGCCTAAAAGGCACCCATCAACCTGGTGGAATGTGCAGTAACCCAAAAAGGCACAGATTTCATCCTGAGAATAACAAATAGCTGTTTTGATCCAAGAAGCCACTGTTACCTTATTTCAACCAATTGTAGAGCACTAAAGGAGGGAAAAGAGAAAAGAATACCCTCCCTAGAGCGCTACTAAAGACACCCATTCATGGAGGCACTCAAAACAACGGACCCTGAGATATGCAAAAATATGAATACTTTATTGATACAAAAAATCAGATCACTTAAAAACAAAAACAATACAAGATAGGACAAATACCCCAGAGTTAATATGATATCAATATACATATATTATAGTATATCTCTAATGCTGAACAGTGCATATAATCACATGTTCTAGAAGCTTGAGATATATATCAACTGGAACAAACACACAAAAAATACCAAAAGTGATACACTTCGTGCTACCACATAAAATATTAGCAAACTCCAAATGGCATGTTGCCATCTAGGCTTCGTCAGGTGTGCCAATTTAAGAAGTCCACCAGAACGTTGTTCACGCCTGGAATGTGAACTGTGGAAATGGCAGGGACATGTTCTTCTACCCAGGTCAAAATAGCCTTGACCTCCAACCAAGCTGCTAGACTTCTTGCTCCTCCTTGATTGTAGATGTAAGCCATAGCCGTGGTGTTGTCTGACTGGACTTGAATAGGACAGCCCTACAGCTTGCATGTCCAGTACCTGAGAGCATGAAAGATCGCTCGACGCTCCAACACATTGATGGGAAGAAGAGACTCTTCCATGGACCACTGACCCTGGACATTCAGGTGACCCAGAGGACCGCTCCCCATCCTGAGAGACTGGCATACGTCATCACGGTCATCCAGGATACCAGGAAGGCCCTGCCCTTCAGAAGATTTGAGAGGTCGAGCCACCACAACAGAGTTAACTCCACATGCAGAGGTAGAGAGACTGACATCTTCAGGAGACTCGTCTGGCCCTTGCAAACCTGGGTCACAAACCTCTGAAGTTCCCTTGTGTGAGCCATGGCGAACGGGACTGCCTCCATGATGGATATGAACTTCCCCACCAGAGAGGTCAGTTTCTTGGCCGGGAATGGATCGGAAGTCAGGACAGCTGACACCTTGTGAGTGATTTGGTGAGTCATCTAGTCCGTGAGAAACACCATGCCCTTCACTGTGTCGAAGAGAAGGCCCAGAAAGACCAGCCGTTGAGATGGAACCAAGTCCAACTTGTCCATATTTAGAATCGATCCGTGATGGGTAAGAACATGAATACAGATATCAAGGCACCCAGGACACGATTGAAAACCTGTGGGGCTGTAGTCAGACCAAAGGGGAGAGCAGAAAACTGATAATGCCCTTGGTCGCAGGGCTCTCTGGATGGATGGCTATAAGCAGATAAGCATCCTGGAGACCCAGAGAGGTGGGAAATTCCCCAGGAGACATGGCCGCAATCACCATCCGCAATGACTCCTGGTGATAATGAGAATTGTCCACTAAAGAGTTGAGATCCTTGAGGTCCAAAATCGGTCGACAGCCGCCGCCCTTCTTGGAAACCATAAACAGGTTGGAGTAGAAACCCAAACCCATCTCCAGCTTGGGAACCAGTTCCAGAACATCTTTGTCCAAAAGAGTCTGGATTGCAGCGGTGAAAAGGCGGTGCTTTTCCACTCCCTGAGGAGTGTGAGTAGGGAGAAACCTGAACGGAGGAAGAGAGGTAAAGGGAATTCTGTACCCCTCTGAAACTACCTGAAGAACTCATGGATCCGCCACTGAGTCTGTCCAGACACTGTGGTAAAAGCGCAGACGGCCACCCACTGGTTTGTGGGGTCCAGGGTTCCGGGAGTCATACTGAAGAAGGTTTGGAAGTCTCAGTCTTAGCGGAGGACTGCTTGGGCCTCCATTGTTGTTTGGGCTTGGAGGAGGAAGGCTGTGCTTGCGGAACCACCTAGTTCACGGCGCGCGCCTCAGTCTGAAAGGGACGAAAAAGCTGATTCCTCCTGATCTGAGGCTTCTTCTTGGAGACCAAAGGCAAGAGGGTACTCTTACCCCCAGTGGCCTCACTGATAATGTCCTTCAGTTCTGGCCCAAACAATGAATTTCCTAACAAAGGCAATGAAAGAAAGCTTTCTTAGAGGTAGTGTCTGCAGACCAGATCTTAAGCCAAAGAGCACGTCTGGCAACCACAGACAAAGTAGAAACCCTAGTCACCAAACAGATGGAATCAAAGATAGCTGCAATTACGTATTGTTGAGCTTCAGAAATATTTGCCAGAAGCTGCAACATGTCAGCGGCAGGTGCACCCTGACGCGCAGCCACAGTCAGCTGTTCAGTCCAAACAGCAATGGCCCTGTTCACTGCAAAAGAGGGCCGGAAGGAGGTGTCAGAAGTAGAAAAGATGGCCTTTAGAAAGGTCTCAAGTTTCCTGTCAGTCCAATCCTTCAGGACAGACGCATCCACCACAGGAAGAGCAGTAAATTTAGAGAGTCTAGGAACAGGGGCATCCACCTTAGGAGACTGGGTCCACTGCACCACAGCTACTTCATACAATGGATATAAAATCTTGACTGGTAGATGCGTGAAACGTACTGCTGGGTGCCTCGTGAGAGGTGAAGTGGAGGGTGCTGGAGTGGTGATATGGTTAGGTGTACAGTACAGCAAATGAAATGACTTACCAGATAGGTAGGGACTAATACAATTGAATAGCTGAAATGGAATAAGTTGAATCAGTACATCACATTGTAATTAAAGTAGGACCAACAAGCCACTTGAAGTGATCTAAAGGGGCTAAATCTAGGATAGGGAGAAAACAATGTGGTTATAGAATGAGCATGATCCATGAATGAGACCTGGACAGCCTGCTGAAGTTGGACTACAGGAATATGTTGGTCTGAAGAGGCAGCCACAGTCTTGAAAAAGAGTGAACTGCTACCCAAGACCGTCTTAACCTGCAATTTGAACATAAACCAGGAAATAGCTTAGAATAAATTGCATTCTTGAAATAATGATAACATGAGACCTGTGGAGCTCAGCTTCTGGATCCACTAAAATCCGGGGGGGGGGAAGAATACCAACATACAGGAATAATAGGAGAAGTAAAATATGAACATACCGGGATTAAGACAACTGGGGGGGGGTAGTCCAGAGTCAAGAGTTGGTACTGCCGACTGGGAGGGGCATAACAGAAGGAGCTAATAAATAAAATGTAAAGCCACTGCAATATGAGGAAATGAACAGTAAATCTGTAGGTGTGAACTGAAACTAGCACTATAGTACGCATATTGAAATGATAATACTTAAAGGAGCAGTAAACTTTTTTTATGAAAACACATATTTTACAGAGCATTTCCTGCTGAATAAAACAAGGTCACTCCCATCGCTGTCAGATGTTTTATTCAAAATTTATAGCAGTTTAAATAATCAGGAAGTGAATTTACTGTGTTTACTTCCTGATAGTTCTGACAGGAAGTGAGTTTACTGTGTTTACTTACTGATAGTTCTAAATGACAGGAAGTGAATTTACTGTGTGATTACTTCCTGATAATTCTAACTGACAGGAAGTGAATTCACTGTGTTTTCTTCCTGATAGTTCTAACCGAGAGGAAGTGACTCAGCAGTTTCTATCACATTCTATGGAGAACTGTATGTCTCTGACTTTTCTGACTTTCCTCTCCATTAGAATCTAACAGGAAATCTAATTAGAATTTGACCACTAGAGGGCACTTCTAATGTAATAAAACATGGGTTTAAACTGTAATAACTCTGGAAATATAAATCTCTCGGCAGTGGGAGTACCCTTATTTTACTCACTAGGAAAATCCCTACAATATATATTTTTTCATAAAAAAAGTTGACTGCTCCTTTAAATAAAGCTGCTGAATACCCTACATGACAGAGGACAGGGACCCGTGATACTTGAATCCTGATTGCAGAATAGAGATAATACTATCACAGTGCCTGTGATCTGTCTGTCACTCTCATCTGTGGCAGATTGTGATTTGCTCGGTTGGTTTGGCCCGCCCCTTGGTGACCTTTTTATACCTGACGCTTACATCTGTCAGATGCCCTTTCGTGGTGTTTCTGAGCCAGACTTGCTGTTGCTGTGTTCCTGTATCTGGATTCCTGTGTACCGACTTTGGCCTGTTCTGACTACTCTCCAGTGTTCCTGATCGTGTATGACCCGGCTTGTCTGAGAATCTTCTACGTGCTACGACCCGGCCTGTCTGAGAATCTTCTATGTGCTACGACCCGGCTTGTCTGAGAATCCTCTACGTGCTACGACCCGGCTTGTCTGAGAATCTTCTACGTGCTACGGCCCGGCTGGCTGACTTCCCGCTTCAAGTCCTTCACGGCTGCCTGGCTGGTTGTCGCCGCCGCGACATTCTGAATCCTGCATTGCTGTGCCAAGCTAGTGTGACCATTACCCTCCTGGGTAACCCATCCATCTGTGCAGAGTTCCTTGCCGACTTGCAGAAGCTGTGCCTCTCGTACCGAACCTTTACATGTTGCAGAGCTAAGCTACCATACCGAGCCTGGGAGATTCAAACGCTCCTCACTGACCGGACCTCCTTGCTCAATATAGAACCGTTGCTTTGTAATTCTACTGCTGCTGAGTTGGCCGCTACTTGGACGGCGACTCCCGGTGATAATTGCAGAGTAGTAAATCCTGGTAGGCCGTTTGGGTGTTCTTGGTCTCACGGTTAACGACGGAGGTGTCCGGTGCGGCTATTGGTGGCAAGGTTAGGCTCCAAGCTCTTGCTCAATCTGTAGGTAAACGCCCGTGGGGGCTCTTGGCTCGTGTTGTGATTACAGTGGTCCTTCGTGATACGCCCGTGGGGGCTAATACGCCAGCTTCGCATCCTGGGCTAGTCTCGATCACGCCCGTGGGGGCTACATACTCTCGCACTTGCAGGCTCTCTGGTCTATTCATTAACGCCCGTGGGGGCTATCGTGGGTTACTTTGCTGCTATAACTTATATTGGTCACTGAACATCATCTACTCATCTTCATATGAACTCTGTGCTCTGCACATTTGCTCAGTTTATATAGACACCACACGGGTGTGCCAAACCCCACAGCTGAGATTGACTAACTGTTTTCATACACCCTTTAGGGTCCTATTCCCTATTCTCTGTACCCATGTTGGGTGCCTTTTGAATATTGTATTAAAGTTATATGTACTGAGTAATAGCTTGCAATTGTTGCAGTCAACTGTAGAGGGCGATCCTTTGCATTTTATTTCTTTCAATAAAAGATTGATTTATTTTACCTACTGGTCTGAGTGTCTAACAAACCGTAACAGTACGAAAGGGCCATGACCTCAGACAGTAAGGGTGAAAGTAACGCACAAAACATCCACTGGAGAATGGATGTCCATGAGCAGCGCCTAGATCAATTGGCACTGGCTCTACAAACCCTACTTGAGCATACGGTACACCTAGACTAGCCTAATCCGAATCCGGTGGTCCCCCCAGTCTTGACACCGGACAAACCGCCTCTAGCTCCTCCCACGTGTCAGAGGCTTAACGGCTGCGGCGCCGTTACCATTGCAATATGATGGCGAGCCTTCTCTTTGCAGGGGTTTTATTAACCAGCTAGAGATCTATTTGGAATTAACGCCCCAGGCTTTTCCTAACGACCGAAGCAAGGTCGGTTTCATGATATCGCTACTAACAGGCAAAGCTCTGGCTTGGGCAAACCCCTTGTGGGAGAGTGCCAAAACCTGCACGCTGAACTTTTATGAGTTCGTAAAGAAGTTCCGCCGCGTGTTTGAGGTCCCTGGCAGAGTGGCCTCCGCTGCCATAAGGCTAATGGAGATACAGCAGGGCGATCGTACATTGGGCAATTACGCAATAGAATTCCGGACCCTGGCAGCTGAGGTGGGCTGGAACGATGAGGCATTATTAGCAGCTTTCACTAAGGGTATCTCTGAACCAATTAAAGACGAGATAGCTGCTCGAGATGTACCTAGTGACCTGGACGAATTCATTGATTATGTAATGCTCATTGATTCTCGTATCCGGGAAAGACGGCTGGCAAGGAGGGCGACCTCCAGAAAACATGGGCAGGACAGCTCCTTTGACCCACCCTCTCCACCCTTTACTACTGAGCGTCCAGGAGAGGCAGCTGAGCCAATGCAGCTGGGGTTCACTAGACTCTCCAAAGAGGAAAAGTCTTTTCGTAAAAATCATGGCCTATGTTTATATTGTGGCAAACAGGGGCACCTTTTGCGCAATTGTCCGGTGAGGCCGGGAAACGCACGCACCTAGGTTACCTTGGGGGACAGGCCCTAGGTGGTGTTCAACAGTCCCTAGATTCTAACATTGCTAAACCCACCATCCAGGTGACGTTCTTTTGGGCCGACAAGGGCGCAGAAACCTTGGCACTGGTGGACTTGGGTGCTGCCGGGTACTTTATGGACCAAGCCTTTGACGCTTCACACAATATTCCCCTATGCAAGAAAGAATCTCCATTGGCAGTAGAGGCCATTGATGGCAGACCATTGGAACCTGCCTTTATTACTATGGAGACCATTCCTATGTCTATGTCAATTGGGGTACTCCACAAGGAGGAGGTTCAGTTTCAAATTATTCTTTCACCTCACCATGCAGTCATTTTGGGGTTTCCATGGTTGCTTCGACATAACCCTCAATTTGATTGGCAAAAATGTGAGGTTAGGTCCTGGTCTGATTACTGTAAAGAAAACTGTCTATCGCTTCCTGTCAAAATTATGTGTACCTCTCCTTCTGTGCCAGTTGAATACGGGGAATTCAGTGACGTATTCAGCAAGGGGGAGGCTAGCGCATTGCCCGAACATCGACCCTATGATTGCGCTATTGATTTGCCTCCAGGTGTGATTCCTCCGAGGGGACGAACCTACCCACTGTCATGCGAAGAGAACAGGGCAATGGAGGAGTACATTATGGACGCCCTTGACAGGGGAATTATTCGCAAGTCTACTTCTCCGGCTGGTGCCGGATTCTTCTTTGTAAAGAAGAAAAGTGGCGAACTTAGGCCATGTATTGACTACCGGGGGCTGAATAAGCTGATGCCCAAGAACGCATACCCTATTCCACTCATCACCGAGTTATTTGACAGATTGAAGGGCTCCTCTGTCTTCACCAAACTTGATTTGCGGGCCGCCTACAATCTGATTAGAATCAGAGAAGGTGATGAGTGGAAAACGGCATTTAATACCAGAACTGGGCACTACGAATATCTGGTTATGCCGTTTGGCTTATGTAATGCACCTGCGGTATTCCAGTAGCTGATTAATGACATCTTGCGTGACATGCTTCAGTCCTGTGTGGTGGTATATCTGGATGATATATTGATTCATTCCGCCACTCTTTCCCAACACATTAAAGATGTCACGCAAGTTCTGTTGCGACTCCGGGAGCATAAGCTGTTTTGTAAAATTGAAAAATGCGAATTCCATGTCTCACAAGTACCATTCTTGGGGTTCGTGATCTCCAAAGATGGAATCGCTATGGACCAGGACAAGTTGGCAGCTGTATTACAATGGCCTCGCCCTAAAGGGTTAAAAGCAATTCAGCGCTTTTTAGGGTTCGCCAACTATTACAGAAAATTCATACGTAACTTTTCTACTATTGTGAAACCTTTGTCGGATTTGACACATAAGGGCGCTACTCCCTCTCAGTGGTCCGAGGCCGCTGAAAATGCGTTTGAGACCTTAAAATCTGCCTTTGCGTCTGCTCCAGTACTGTCCCATCCCAATCCCTCCCTGCCTTTTACCTTGGAGGTTGACGCTTCTGAGGTTGGGGTTGGGGCAGTACTCTCCCAGCGTCCTGTGGGAGGTGGTACCTTGAAACCTTGTGGTTTCTTTTCTAAGAAATTGTCCAGCGCACAGAGCCACTATGAGATTGGCGACAGGGAGTTATTGGCTATTATTCTGGCACTAAAGGAGTGGCGTCACTTGTTGGAAGGTACCAAGAACCCAGTACTGATCCTGACCGATCACAAAAACCTGACATATCTCTCTGAGGCTAAGAGGTTGTCTTCTCGACAGGCCAGGTGGGCACTCTTTTTGTCCCGGTTTAACTTTGTAGTATCGTACCTCCCAGGATCTAAGAACGTGAGGGCAGATGCATTGTCTCGTCAGTTCGTGTCGGACACTGACAGGGAGGAAGCACCGGTGCCCATTATCCAACCCGACCGTATATTGGCGACTATTCGCACTAGTATAACCTCACCCCTGGGGGAGGAGATTTTGGGGTCTCAAGCGAGGGCCCCACCTGAGACTCCAGTTGGCAAATGTTTCGTAGATGAGCCTTTTCACACTCGTCTATTGGAGACCTATCATTCTTCTAGGGTAGCCGGGCACATCGGCAGGGATCAGCTGGTTTGGTCTCTTTCACAATTATTCTGGTGGCCTACGCTCAGAGCCGATTGTTCCGCTTTTACTGCCGCTTGTTCCACATGTGCCCGTGCTAAGACCCCCAGGCATCTCCCAGTGGGCTTGCTTCAACCTGTGCCTAATGGAGACTGGCCCTGGTCCCACATATCTATCGATTTTCTGGGAGAATTGCCTATCTCGAGGGGGTATACATTTATCCTTATGGTGGTCGATAGGTTCTCTAAAATGGCTCATTTTGTGCCACTCAAGGGTTCTTCCATCGGCTCAGGAATTGGCTAAGGTCTTTGCTAAAGAAGTGTTTCGTTTGCACGGGGTTCCTAGAGTGGTGGTCTCCGACCGTGGGAGTCAATTCGTGTCCAGGTTTTGGAGGGCATTCTGTGGCATGATGGGCATTCAATTATCCTTTTCCTCCGCCTACCATCCCCAGACCAACGGAGCCGCTGAGCGTGCCAACCAAGGATTGGAACAGTTCTTACGCTGTTTTATTACTGATCATCATGACAATTGGGCCGACCTGTTGCCATGGGCGGAGTTTGCCAGGAATTGTGCAGTTAACTCATCGTCCGGGAGCTCCCCGCTCTTAATCAACTATGGGTTCCAGCCAGGTTTGCTCCCGGACTTGTTCCAGTCTCAGCAGATTCCGGCTCTGGACGAGCATATGGAGCAGCTCTGTTCCACCTGGGCACAGGTACAAAGGGCCCTCAGTCAGTCCTTCCAGCAGCAGCAGCGATATGCCAACCGTAGACGGCTGCCAGCGGTCTCCTTCCAGGTTGGGGATAGGGTATGGCTCTCCTCCAGAAACCTCAACCTGCAGGTTCCCTCGAATAAGCTGGCTCCCCGGTTTATTGGCCCATTTAAAGTCATTCGCAAAATTAATCCTGTCTCCTATGCTTTGGAACTTCCACCGTCTATGCACATTCACAATGTGTTCCATGTGTCTCTGTTAAAACCCCTGGTGTGCAATCGTTACACGACCACTCCAGTAGTTCCTGGGCCGGTGGACGTCCAGGGGCAAGAGGAATATGAGGTTCAGAGCATTATTGATTCTAGGCAATTTAGAGGGAAGTTGCAATATTTGGTCCACTGGAAGGGCTATGGCCCAGAGGAGCGCTCTTGGGTTGACCAGAAGGACCTCCATGCGCCCAGACTTGTGCGCAGCTTCCACTCTAAATATCCTCAGAAACCTAAGCCTCCAGCTGGGAGAGGGGGTCTTTGAGAGGGGGGTACTATCACAGTGCCTGTGATCTGTCTGTCACTCTCATCTGTGGCAGATTGTGATTTGCTCGGTTGGTTTGGCCCGCCCCTTGGTGACCTTTTTATACCTGACTCTTACATCTGTCAGATGCCCTTTCGTGGTGTTTCTGAGCCAGACTTGCTGTTGCTGTGTTCCTGTATCCGGATTCCTGTGTACCGACCTTGGCCTGTTCTGACTACTCTCCTGTGTTCCTGATCGTGTATGACCCGGCTTGTCTGAGAATCTTCTACGTGCTACGATCCGGCCTGTCTGAGAATCTTCTACGTGCTACGACCCGGCCTGTCTGAGAATCTTCTATGTGCTACGACCCGGCTTGTCTGAGAATCTTCTACGTGCTACGGCCCGGCTGGCTGACTTCCCGCTTCAAGTCCTTCACGGCTGCCCGGCTGGTTGTCGCCGCCGCGACATTCTGAAACCTGCATTGCTGTGCCAAGCTAGTGTGACCATTACCCTCCTGGGTAACCCATCCATCTGTGCAGAGTTCCTTGCCGACTTGCAGAAGCTGTGCCTCTCGTACCGAGCCTTTACACGTTGCAGAGCTAAGCTACCATACCGAGCCTGGGAGATTCAAACGTACCTATTAACCCTTGCACTGCCGCTCCTCACTGACCGGACCTCCTTGCTCAATATAGAACCGTTGCCTTGTAATTCTACTGCTGCTGAGTTGGCCGCTACTTGGACGGCGACTCCCGGTTATATTTGCAGAGTAGTAAACCCCGGTAGGCCGTTTGGGCGTCCTTGGTCTCACGGTTAACGACGGAGGTGTCCGGTGCGGCTATTGGTGGCAAGGTTAGGCTACAAGCTCTTGCTCAATCTGTAGGTAAACGCCCGTGGGGGCTCTTGGCTCGTGTTGTGCTTACAGTGGTCCTCGGTGATATGCCCGCGGGGGCTAACACGCCAGCTTCGCATCCTGGGCTAGTCTCGATCACGTCCGTGGGGGCTACATACTCTCGCACTTGCAGGCTCTCTGGTCTATTCATTAACGCCCGTGGGGGCTATCGTGGGTTACTTTGCTGCTATAACTTATATTGGTCACTGAACATCATCTACTCATCTTCATATGAACTCTGTGCTCTGCACATTTGCTCAGTTTATATAGACACCACACGGGTGTGCCAAACCCCACAGCTGAGATTGACTAACTGTTTTCATACACCCTTTAGGGTCCTATTCCCTATTCTCTGTACCCATGTTGGGTGCCTTTTGAATATTGTATTAAAGTTATATGTACTGAGTAATAGCTTGCAATTGTTGCAGTCAACTGTAGAGGGCGATCCTTTGCATTTTATTTCTTTCAATAAAAGATTGATTTATTTTACCTACTGGTCTGAGTGTCTAACAAACCGTAACAAATCTATAGCCTACAAGTAAGCTGCAAAGGCTGAAAACAAAAGTAGTATAGCACGGCTAATGAACGCCTATAGCAAGGGAAGGTATGACGTTCATTTAAAATATGGCAGAGCCTAGCAGGTACGGGTAGCCAAGCGCAGGAGACTCAGCATATAGTAGCTATATTCTTGCTTGTGCCAATACTACAATAGCATGGGACGTCTATAGTTAACATACTAAAGTGACTAAAAAACATCACAGTTGGTTACAAGTCGTCTGACTATATCACGCTGATAAGGCAGGATGCTTATACGGTTGTACTTGTGCTGCTCATAGATAGAAATCAGTAAAAGAACACTTGATACGTTCTGTGGCTAAATAACATAAACGCTGGCCTAACACATCTGGAATTCACGATGGAACTAATCAAACCTTCGGTAGTCTGACATTCACAGGTACCTTGTCAATAAATGGTGGGGGTGTGCATAATGTGATGCAACCTTCGTGTGCTGCTATTGCGTAAGGGGAATATACTATGTAGAGGAAATGGTCACATGGCGAAATAAAAGGATATTATAGATTCCTTGCTCTCTAAATACTAAAATGCAATTCTATCATAATCCTGAAGCATAGTCATTGCCGTGGCCACAACCCTTTCCTAGAAATGAGCTGTTTAAACCTGCACATTCTGGTCTGGTTAACAGAAGAAGGAAACAGAATGAGAATGTATAACCTGCTGGTGAGCGTTCGGGTAGTGGGGAAGGAGCCAATGCTTCCTGGTCGTTTAGTGATGATGTCACCAGGCGACCATGAGCCAAAACTGAAAGCCTAAGGAGCTGATGAGCAGGACAGTGAGGGTTATCAAATCGGCAACAGAGCATATGAAATAAGAAAACTAGCCAAAGTACAGACCGTTCTGGGTGAGCTGCCATGACATAACGATACCTTGCCCCTTGTGACACGTAATGGACCGGAAGCGACGGCTCGCCGGATGCAGGGAAGCCGCGGGTTAAGTACCCTGCGGCCCCTCCCACAAATTCAGGCGAACCTTCCACCTGTGCTCCAAGGCAAATTCCTAAGTCCTGGCCTGTTAGTGGCCAGTAAGGGCAAGTGTTGAGGACCACTGCTGACTATTTAAAACAAATGATGTGTGGATCCACAATTATTGTTTATGACCCTAAAATATGTTTGAGAAAACTATGGAGCTGAGCCTGATTTGTGATGTATTTAGGTAATTTAAGAGGTAGGCCACCCCTTGACAGAGGAACTCATATCCTGGAACAACTGATTGTGAACTCTCATCCATATTGTCTGTGAACCAGTAACCTGCTTGGAACTTGAAGAGAAAATAACTGCCTGTTCCTGAATTTAAATAAACATCTCCTTACTAGTAAGTTTTAAGAACCATTTATGTGGTAGTTTTTAATAGTGTGATTTCTTGAATGTTTAAATTGTAATATGATGTAAATTTATTGGTGTTGCACATATTTATATGCAATTTTTGTATGTCTTTATCCAATTATACCATTTATGAATGTTGTGTCCTGGTGCGGCCACCACAACATGGCTGGCTGTGGCCACAGTGACGGTCACCAGGATACACTGTTTCAGTGTCCTGATTCCATGTTCTATCGTACATTCTTACATAGTTACATTGTTTCAGTATCCTGATGCCACGTCCTATCGTATATACATTAATTGTTATACTGTTTCAGTGTCCTGATTTCATGTTCTATCGTGCATACATACATTGTTTCAATGTCCTGAGTCCATGTTTCATCGTACATACACTGTTACATTGTATCACCATCCTAATGTCCTATCACCATGTATATTTTGTTACGTAGTATCATTATCCTGATTCCATGTCATATCCATCAGGAACCTCACTTCTTTGCAGAGGTCTGAGGTCACCTCAGGTCCATACCTTACAAAATAGGCTGTAGTTCACACTCACAGGTACCTAACCTCTTCGTAGGGCTGAAGGTCCACACACAGCTTACCCCACCACAGAGGTTGAAGGTACACACATACCAACCCTACCCCACAGCAGGGAACTAAGGCTTACACACAGACATAGATAATCTCTAAATTTTACCACTGGACCGAGTATGGTTACATTGTATCTCTGTCATGATTCATGTTCCAACGCTATACATACATTACTACATCAATGGTAATTGTATTGCTTTATTAGTTACTTGCTCCATTGTATATACTGATGGAAAGAAAGTGTTTAGAACATCGTCCTTTTTCTTATCCTCACTAACCAACTCACCCATCTCATTTTTGAATGGTCCAATGCACTCCCTTTAAGTTTTTTGCTATTTATATATTTGAATAACTTTTTTGGATTAGTCTTACTTTCCCTTGCAATTCAAGTTTCATTTTCTGTTTTTCCACCCTAATTGCCTTTTTAAAAATATGAGATTTTATGTTTGAAAAAATAAAAATAAGATGTTTACATTTGCTAACATAATATACAGGGTATTGAAATGAATATAACGCCATTTTAGTTTTAGGTGATATAAAACATAACACATAACACAGTTGTCTAAGTTTTACATTTTAAAGCAGAACTATCAGCCTAAATAAAGTCCATTCCCAGTACTTAGGAATGTAGCGATATACTTAGAAATAGTGCTATTATCGAGCATAAGTACCGCGTTATGAAGAAATCCTTCTGAGACTGATGGCCAGGCTTCTCGCTGTAGAGGCACCTGCCCACCTGCACCATCAGTCACTTCCTGTTACCTTAAGGTACCATGAAGGAGTCCGGGAAGGACAGCGCAGGCATGCAGATGTGTCTAAGACGTCTGTGCACAAGCCTGGCCGCCATTCTCAGAAGGATTTCTTCATAAAGTGATACTTAGTCTAGATAATAGCACTATTTCTAAGCTTATCGCTATATGCCTAATTATTGGGGGGACTTAATTTAGGGTGATAGTTCTGCTTTAAAGGGATAGTAATGTCAAGAAAAAGTATTAACTATATGTTAGATACAATTAAAAGAGAGTACTTGCACTTATTCGTATCTCTCAAACCGTTATGGTTTGAGAGATATAGGAAAATAAAGTTCTCTGGTATTAGACCTAGAGCTCTCAAGTATGGAAGAGCACAAATGAATTAATTAACCTTAAGTAATTATTAGTAGTACCATTCATTTAAGATGCAATTTTTCCATTGTTGAGAGGAATGCCGGATTTTTCCCCCTAGAGGAGGGCCAGGCGAAGACCCCTTTAGGTGGAAGGGGGCTTCAAAGCCCCTCATCTGGAAGATGGCCTCTTTGTATGCTTATTAGTCTTGGGTAGGGATGGGCAAACGTTTTAGCCTCAAAAGCGAAACAGGAGAAAAATGGCACTTTTCACTGGGTGGCAAATTTGTCATTAAAAAGCGCAAGCTTTCAAGACCTTAGGTCTCTTCCTCAGGCATGTTATACAGATAAATATGAAAACATCTCTCTTATACACAAGTACACATCACATTGTTTAGCATGGAAATCAGATAAGAGAACTCAATCCAGATCCAGATACATTGATCAGTCAGTGGTAAATTGCACTCTTCCTCTGAGGCTTTAGAGGTATTTACGATCCCATTAGGGCTGTTGGAAAGGTCAGTCTACAATGTGATAATGTGACAAGAATTCTCTGTCCTTATTCAAAGCATTACAAATAGCATTAAATTTTAACATTAATTTTACCTCCCATATCTTTCTGTCCCTCTGAGTGCGGAACTGTCCCATTAATACAGATAACTTAGTGTCCCTGTCACTGTGACCATTTTGACAAAAATGTTCTCCCACTGGGGTCTCTGTCTTGAAAGTTTGCATTCTAAATCTGCTTAGTTAGCCAATAAAGGTATCAAGAACTATATTTGCCTCCTATATTTCTACGGCCAACATGTTACCAATTCTCATCTGTTCAAACTTTTTAGGCTCCTTACAATATCTATCATAAGAAGACATGCACAGGTCAACAAATGTACTAAAATACAAAAATAGAACAACATACCACTTGGCCATTCTGTGGATTTTTATGTGCATAAGGAGGTCCACGAATATGATTCCACATTTGTCCTGAAGTCATTGCAAATACAACACACTAAGAGAAATAAAGAAAGAAAGAAATGAGTCAAGTAAACATTAGGAAGACTAGTGTTTCAGTTGCAATCAAATGTATATATACAGCATTGCAGGTGCCATTTATAGGTAAATTATATGCTAGGAATAATTGGCTCTAAATTTGTTTAAGACAGAGATTCTCAGTTCCAGTCCTTGGCGAACATCAAAGGATCCAGTTTTCTGGATATTCCTATTTAAGTAAACCCGGCTCATAATGACTGAGCCACTGATTGTGTAAGTGAGATTAAGCAGGAATATCTTGAAAAGTTGGCCTTTTGGTGTGTGCCTAGGATGAACGTTAATACACACTTACTTAAGACATTGTTTTACCTATGTAGCTGTCTATCACACAGCAGTCAAGTGTATCTAACTATAAATATTGATATTATATCTGTAGTATTCTATATTTAGTGATCTCTACTATGTCAAACCCCCTCAAACAATGGGCTTCAACAGACTTGATGACTTGTAAGAGACATCAGTCCTTATCATATTGCAAAAGTAAACAACAGCTGCATATGAGTTATACAATAAAAAATATTACTGATCGACACCTACTGAGGTAAGTCCTTCTGATAAGCAAATTAAAAGACATTTAGTCACAGGTAGCATTGTATAAACTGGATCTGATAATGTCTCTCAGACTGTAGAAAGTAAACATTTTCAAAATAATGAATCGTTATAGAAAAAGGGCAACTAACATGAAAAATTAAGAAAATTTAAATATGTTAAAGCTGTCTTTTTTTGCTAGTTGTTAATTTCTTTTCACATCTGTTGAATTTCTTTTCACATCTGTTGAATTTCTTTTCCCAGCTGTTTTGAACTCAAGAGGGGAAACTGATTTTTACATTTAGCTGCCTTGACATCACATCTGCACAGCCAATAGGAATTATTCTGCCCCAGAAAGGATCAGACCCTGCAGGGACAAGCAAGAAGCTTGGGGATTAAATACACAAACATGGCTGTCATTTTATATTGTTGTTCCTCCCAAAAGTAGGAATGGCAACAATTTTAAAAGCCTAAGCTTTAATGTTTTTTTTCTAGTTCATGTTAGTTGCCCTTAAAGGGAAAGTAATACTGCATTTTATCTTTATTTTATTTTGTAGGCATTAAAAAAACATGAAGAACGATATAAGTCTTATCTCTTTGGACATTGGACATTGGAGAGAGTTATATCAATTCTGTCAGGGTTGTAGTACAAGAGTAATTCAATGATAAAGTGTCCCCCTCCTGCCCCTTTTACTGATGTAACACTGTTCAGCCAGATCAGAAGGGAGGTGTCCAGGTAGACTGCAGAGAGGGACAATCTTCAATTAAGATAAGGGAAAACCTGAAAAACTTGTCAAAGGGGGCAGGGCTTTCATTGTTCTCATAGGAAGAAGATTGTCCCCTTCTGTTATCTGTCTGGTCTATGGACTGGATTCCACATCTGAGAAGAGATGGCTTACACTAGGTAAAAGGGGCGGGAGGGGAACTTTGTTTGTGAATATCTCTTAAACCATAAAGGTCTGAGAGATAAGACTTATATCATTCTTCATGTTTTTTTAATGCCTACAAAATAAAATAAAGATAAAATGAAGTATTACTATCCCTTTAAATAGTAAAGAGATGACTGTTTAAATAAATTGACAAGTATAAAGCTTTAGACCATTTCAAATATGTTATGTATTACTCTCAGCAACGATTTAAGTCGATTGTAAATAATTTTGAACTCTGTGGTCCATGTGGGAAAAGACAAAAATGTATCAATTCTGAGGCAAACCATCTGCATCATAAAAAACAATCGTTTAAGGGTAAAAGCACCAAATGTAACAACAATAATTTGGATTTGCTCTATGTGATGCTGTTAATACGTTGGACCATTGCTTTGCTTTTATTTTCTGCATATGCGCCCATATTTCTCATAATTTGTAAATTATACATAGGGATTAAAAACAAAATACCCAGGATATATAACCTCTTGATCCCAAAACACTGCCATATCTCTCAGTACCATAATTACTACTAGCTTTTTTTAAACATTTATTATATTCAGTAGCCCATTGGAAGACTCTAGTAGGGGTGGGCGAAAGGTCCCATCCTGTTCCTGTGAAAAAATCCATGAAAACCACATTGTTGTCCGCTTTTTCTCTTTAAAAACAGAGATTAAAAATATTTTCATTTTTCGACCATTGGCCAAAATTATTCACCATTTTTTCAATTGCTAGAAAGTTTCCGCCCATTGTTTTTCACCTTTTCGCTATAAAAACCTGACACATTTGAGGAAGTGACCATTACAGAACCAATACTGTCCAGTCCCCCTAAATCACCCCTAGGGATCTTGGGGAAATTAGTGTCAAGAGAAGAACAAGAAGATGGTAGTAGTGAGAGAAGGACAGATCAACTGCCTGTGCCTGCTGTCAGATGTGTTCCCCTGCTACTGCTACCACCATTGCTGTGCCTGCTGCCAGACGTGCTGCCCCTGCTACCACCATTGCTGTACCTGTTGTCAGACGTGCTGCCCCTGCTACCACCAGTGCTGTTCCTGCTGCCACAAGTGCTACCCGTGCTGCTACAAGTGCTGAACCTGCTGCCAGTGTGTCTTGTAATAATCAGGAGGGAGTGAAGGAAAAGATGATACCAAGTGCGACAGCAGGGGACCCTAAGTCACAGTTGCCATCCCCAAGCTTTCCTGCCAGTGCAACTACTACTGCTAAGGTCCAGCAGGTTGTTAGTGTTAGGAGTGAAGGAGGGGTAATTATCATATTACTAGTGACTGTGAGGAGGAAGACTCAGGGGCTGAACTTGATGTGATTGGTGTTAGTAGTAACAGTGATGGTGAAGCAGCTGGTGGGAATAGCGTTAGGATAGGGGAAGTAATGCAAAGCATCCAGACTAGAGGTCAAGGGAGCCCACACCATTCCTTGACCCTGGGAGTCCCCTTCCCCCTACGGCATTGTCCAGGTGGAACATTATCCTGAAGAAGGCAGAATAGTTATCTAGCAGCAATAATACCATCACCACCAGGAGCTCAGATCAGCTGCCTTTGCTTGCTGCTACTGCTGCCAGTCTGTCTTCTTCAGTTCACCAAGAAATGGCAAGTGTGACATTAGGGGACCCGCTGTCACATTTCTCGTCACCGGTGAGATATCTGTAATAGAGCAGCAGCATGTAGGGACTAGTGGTGGTGATGATGATGATGGAGGAGAAGCTGGGGTGGAAGATACATTGATGGCCTTTTTAGTCCGAACTGAGAAGGAATGGGAGACAGGGATGACGGTGGGCATCACCACCACCACCAGCAGTGAGCTTTTGGAATCTGCAGAGTTTGCAACGGCTTTTATATCTGCTGCTGCTGAGTTGAAAGAGCATTCCTTAATATTTTTTTTTTATCAGGCTTTATTAGTTTAAAACTTCAAAATGTTTCTAAGAGGCATAAAGTGTTGCTTGTATTTTCTTTATTTGCTGTGGACAATATTTCTGTGAAGTAATATGCCTCAGTAAGTATAAACAGAGATCAGGATCAATTCTGGACATCTATGGACTTCTTGTATTCTGATATGTTTGTATAATATTTGATCCATGGTAGCAGTCTAGAGCAGCAATATTGCACACTCCTTCTGTATTGCGCTCAGTAATGGATTATATACATACGGAGGCAGGCTGAATTTATTTACAAGTAATACATTTATCAATGGATTTTATTTTTAAAAAATGATCTGTGGACCACCTTGATCATTTGGGAGTATCAGCCCTGTTTATTATGCAAAAACTGAAAACTACTCCACCATTAAGAAACGTAACATGAATCTAAGGTTTACATTCTCAATTAATGTGTCATGATATGATCGCGATGTATCAACCCTCATACCCAAACAAGTAATGTATACATGCCGATTTAACCCCTCCACAGGCCTACGTATACTAATGTCCAGGCTAACGGAGAACAATCCACGCAAGCACGCACACAGATGGGTACCTGTAAACTCAACACCACAATCTCTCTAACTGGATAAAGTCCTACAATGTATGGATTGTAGGAACAAGCCCCCCCGATTAAGTGGCTTATACAAGGAAACAAGATCCCAACATGCCGCAGACGCTCATAAAATGTATAAACGAAAATAAGCAAAGATCATACTCTATACTATTCGGAGGTACATTGCATCACAATATTAGGATCCAATATGGATCCAACACCAATAGAAGAAGAACATTAATAAAAATTAATAAAAAATCTGGCTGCCATCAAAATACAAAGACATAAAAATAAAATACATTTTTTTCTCAAAATAATTAAAAATAAAAAAATAATAAAAAGACAAAAACAACTACATTAGTATCCTTCTAATAACTACATCGAAGGGAACAATAACCATATCCAGATAAACCACTCCAGACAAATATACATATCCGCCTCCATAATAAAGTGCACAGACTCTCACCGGACTAATCCCGTGTGTATATATTAATTACAGTCTTAACTGGGATCCTGCTGATTCCTTTACAAATAAATGAATACAATGCTAATAATGTGTATAATAAGTACAAGTTAATCTATATATCAATTAATTGACCTACTACTAATCGTTGTGTATTCTAATAATTAATTGATTTATTATCATATTGTGTATACAAATATAAAGTGTTAAATTATTTAATACTCCCTGTTAATTAATGATACTACAAAAAACCTATTTAGTACTCAAATAACTATAACCATAGGATATATTCTGTACTATATCCTATATAATAATTTGCTAAATCGTGTGTAACGCCACGACATGCACAGTACACACTGCTGCGCGTGCTGCAGTCATGCGCAGTAGAGACTGCCCCGCTGCGGCTGATACAGAGCTGGGTGCTCCGAAAGGAGAGTCCAGCTCTGCATCAGCCGTGGCGCGGGCAGCCTCTACTGCGTGTGACTGCCCCGCGACCGGGTGACTGACACTGTGGCCCGTGTAACGGGCTGTTCAACTAGTACTATTATATTGTACAGGTGATCTATTTAAATAGCCGGTATAACATAAAACCTAAATAGCTTTATAACACCTCCATTACATATAATCACTTAATACCTAGGAGTCTCTATACACTCATTTAAACCCAATGGAGTTAATGTACTAAGTGTCTAATGTGCTCTATAGGAGTTATCGTTAAACTCTCTGGGTCCCGATTAGGGATGGGCGAAAATTTTCACCTCAAACTGAAGTCGGCAAATAATGGCACTTTCCACTTGGCGAAAAATTTCCCACGAAAAGTGCAGTTTTTTCGCTTTTTTCTGCCTTTTCCGCCCATTGAAATCAATGGGAAGAAAAATATTTCTACACCACACACAAGTTGGCTACAGATATATAAAAGGGTGTCATGGTGTCACATCAGTCATTCTGTGTACAGACATATAAAAGGGTGTGAGGGTATCACAGCAGCCATTCTGTGTACAGACATATAAAAGGGTGTCATGGTGTCACATCAGTCATTCTGTGTACAGACATATAAAAGGGTGTGAGGGTATCACAGCAGCCATTCTGTGTACAGACATATAAAAGGGTGTCATGGTGTCACATCAGTCATTCTATGTACAGACATATAAAAGGGTGTCAGGCTCTCACAGCAGCCATTCTGTGTACAGACATATAAAAGGGTGTCAGGCTCTCACAGCAGCCATTCTGTGTACAGACATATAAAAGGGTGTCAGGGTGTCACAGCAGCCATTCTGTGTATAGACATATAAAAGGGTGTCATGGTGTCACAGCATGCCATTCTGTGTACAGACATATAAAACGGTGTCATGGTGTCACAGCAGTCATTCTGTGTACAGATATATAAAAGGGTGTCAGGGTGTCACAGCAGCCATTCTGTGTACATACATATAAAAGGGTGTCAGGCTCTCACAGCAGTCATTCTGTGTACAGACATATAAAAGGGTGTCAGGCTCTCACAGCAGCCATTCTGTGTACAGACATATAAAAGGGTGTCAGGATCTCACAGCAGCCATTCTGTGTACAGACATATAAAAGGCTGTCAGGGTGTCACAGTAGCCATTCTGTGTACATATATATAAAAGGGTGTCAGGCTCTCACAGCAGCCATTCTGTGTACAGACATATAAAAGGGTGTCAGGGTATCACAGCAGCCATTCTGTGTACAGACATATAAAACGGTGTCAGGGTGTCACAGCAGTTATTCTGTGTACAGACATATAAAAGGGTGTCAGGGTGTCACAGTAGCCATTCTGTGTACAGACATATAAAAGGGTGTCAGGGTGTCACAGCAGCCATTCTGTGTTTGTGAGAGGAGAGAGCAGCATGTTTTTTAGCTAGAGGAGATAGGCAAATAAAGGGGAATTGAAGTTTAGGGAGTAATTTAGGTAGGACATTTGTTCTCTGTATTAGGGGAGTCTGGGGGCACTCTAGGGGATAAGAAGTGAGGAAGGAGGTTGTCCCCCAAATACTCCAAAATTCCATGTGACTGACAGACAAGACACAGGCAACCTATTTGCTTGCTGATCTTGCTGTTATTGTCCCTGTGCTGGTGGGGAAGTCTGGGGAAAGACATTGTTGATTTTCTTTTACAGTTATAATTTTTTTGGACAGACTGTGATAAGACAACAGGGTGGACAACTTAAAAAAAAAAAAAAAAATAAAATAACAAAAAAATAAAAAGGAATAAAAAACTAAATATCTTAGGTGACAGTGACAGACAGCTGACTGGGCTTAGACAAAATATCATACATCTCCATCAGTTGTGTTGTGTACTGTACAGTAAAAAAACAAAGTGTACTTGCGTAATGTCCAGCAAATGCACCAGGAGAAGGGGGAGGGGTGGCGCAGTGTAGGGACGTGAGAGTAAAGTAGTAGTCCTAATACCAACTGCAGCAATGGTTCCTGCAGCGTGTTCAATCAATGATGATGATCCCTCTACTCCATGGGAGGATGCAGTTTGTCAAGGTCCCAGCAAAACGTCCAGCACCACCAGTGCTTGTAATGGGTAATGAGAATGAACCTGTGATTTTCAACTTGTTTTGACAAAGTTTAGCATCGCTGATAATGTCGAACATTAGCTACTTTCCTTTGAACTTGACTTATCTGGTGAATTAAATGAACACACAGTGAGGGAAAAAAACATGCAATACCCGTTATCGGGTTACATGGATTTATGCGACTTACACCCGTTATCTACTCTGGAAGATGGCTTATTGAATAGCCGTGGAACACAGGCCTGGCTATCGTTCGGTATTAGAACTGAGCACTGCTGAGATTAGATTCTCCAACAACTAAGACAAACATTTCAAACTATTAAGTTGCTCAAAAAAGAAAAAGATAAAGTGGCAGGTTTGAACGAAAAGCTGTGTAGGCAATTCATCCACATTAAATTAAAATACTACTGCACCTTTAAAGGAAAATAAACTTACCAGAGCTGCCATAGCCCATCCTGTTTTGTTATAAATGAATTCTAGATTGTTCCTTCTGAGGTAAAGTAAACCTCCAACCAGAGAAACCAATAAGGCCAGTGCAATTGTTCCAGAGTAATTAGGAGGCCTAAATACACGAATCTGAAAAACAAACAAATAAAGACAAATATAATATTAATGATAAATTAAATCTCTAAAGCACTGTATCTATTTCCAAAGCACGCGTAAGCAAACTAAATGCATAACAAATCTTTACATAGTAACATAGTAGATAAGGCTGAAAAAAGACGTGTACATCAAGTCCAGCCCATGCCAATAACACCCCTGCTGATCCAGAGGAAGGCAAAAAAGTGTGTGTGTGTGTGTGTGTGTGTGTGTGTGTGTGTGTGTGTGTGTGTGGGGGGTGGGAATTATTCCTTCCTGACTCCAACTGGTAGTCAAATATTTCCCCGGATCAATATCCTATTTGCTTTGAAGCCATCTGTCATAATTGTCAATATTGTTCTGTGCTAGATAGGCATCCATTGCTTTTTTGAATGCAGTTGCACATCCCGAGGCAAAGAATTCCATAGCCTTACCGCCCTTACTGTAAAGAATCCCTGCCTATGTTTTAGTCGAAAGCGCCTTTCCTCAAGTCTTAATGGATGACCTCTTGTTCTTAGCTCAGCTCTTTGCATAAATAATTAATTGGATAGTTCTTTGTATTGACCTTGAATATATGTGTAAATGGTAATCATATCGCCCCTTAGACGTCTCTTCTCTAATGTAAACAAACCCAGTTTGGCTAGTCTCTCTTTATAACTCAGATCCTCCAGTACAGTTATCAGTTTTGTTGCACGTCTCTGCACCTTTTCCAGTTCAGTAATGTCTTTTTTAAGAACTGACGCCCAAAATTGTACTCCATATTCTAGATGAGGCCTAACCAAGGATTTATACAGATGTAGGATAATATTCCCATCCCTTGCTTCTACACCTCTTTTTATGCAGGCTAGTACCCTATTTGCTCGTGCAGCAGTTGAGTGACTCTGCACACTGCTGTCAAGTCTATTGTCTATGTTTAGGAACTAGAGGTGTGTAAATCACATTGATTTGCAATGTATTGTATATCCCTATGGTCCTCAAACGGTTAAGTACTCGTATTATTAAAAATGGTTTATGTCCTTGGTAGAGTACTCGCTATAAAAGCGTATTCTTTTATTCATATATGTTACCTGATATGGCCTGATAGTGCACTAGTTAGTTAGAAATAAACTTTTTTTTTAATGGCTTGATGGATAAAATTAAAATGTTATTACAAGACCGGAGGCTCCTATTATTAGGCCAGTGCTGATTGGAGGATTGAGGAAAGAAGGCGTGACCGCAATGCTGAACCATTATATTTTTTGCTTATCTATTATATACTGGTTTATGCTGCTGTAACAGGAGTAGTAAAGATTGAATAAGCAGAATATTTGCCTCCGTGTGTTTAAGAAAATCCTGATTTTCCTTCACAAGTTAGGAAAATCTTAGAATTATACTTGCCGTGTTTTAGAACTATCTAAACCCCTCCCACCAAGAGGATACATAAAGTACCTAAGGCGTCTGCATAAAAAAAAAGAGGATCAATTATGGGGCAAACCAACAGCACCACAGAAACCAAAGAGAAATGCCCATTAATTTAAAGGGATAGTAATGTTTCATAATAAAAGCAGCTCTAATTAATCATCATAGTATTTGGACTTTGGAGAGTGTTATATCAATACTGTCAGAGTTGTAGTACAAGAGTAATTCAATGATAAAGTGTCCCCCTCCCGCCCCTTTTACTGATGTAACACTGCTCAGCCAGATCAGAAGGGAGGTGCCCAGGTAGACTGCAGAGAGGGACAATCTTAAGATAAGGGAGAAACCTGAAAAACTTGTCAAGGGGGGCAGGGCTTTCATTGTTCTCATAGGAAGAAGACTGTCCCCTTCTGTTATCTGTCTGGTCTATGGACTGGATTCCACATCTGAGAAGAGATGACTTACACTAGGTAAAAGGGGTGGGAGGGGAAACTTTGCTTGTGAATATCTCTCAAACCATAAAGGTTTGAGAGATAAGACTTATATCGTTCTTCATGTTTTTTTAATGCCTACAAAATAAAATAAAGATAAAACAAAGTATTACTATCCCTTTAAACCAAGCTTTTGATAACTGGAATGCAAAGGAAATCTCAGATGCATTGCAAATAGCTAATGATTAAGGAGTTAAAAGCCTATTAAAATCTACAGGAATTCAGAAAATGTTTATTAGATTAACTGTTATGTCACAAAATAATTCCCTTTTTCCTTTGCAGTGAAATTCTATGACTTATTATGTTTTAAGAGACAAAAAGGCTTCATTTACTTTATTTCACAGGCACAAATCATACGAAGAGGGGTGTGTATTAACTGGTTCGGCAGGGTGAGGGATTGAGTGAAGTTTTACAGGGTGGAACAGGGTCGGGAAAGCGGACAGCCTTGCTGAGAATTCCATAAGCTGAAGAAAGCAGCTCAGTCACATGAGACCCGATACTAAACACTGAAAACTGGGAAAGATACTGAAAGCTCCCAGTATGTCTGCTATGTAAGAGGAGATTCACAATATATGGATCTGTAATTGTTTAGCAAAGTACTATTTGCGATTTGGTATGAACAGTTGACAGAAGCGCTGCTCAACCAACTAACACTCAAAGGGTCAATGGAATCCCTGTCTATATGACTATAGTAAAAAAGGGTACTATGTGGCTCTTCAGCTGTTGTTGTGCTAAAACACACATCATAACACAAAAACAAGCAAAACAACGATTATTATTAATATTTTACTCCAAAATTGTAACCTGCAATAAATACATCAGAAAAAAATCGATTTCTCTCTGGATCGGCGTCCTACCAGTTGAAATGAACTAGAATACACTATTTGCTGTGATGTGATTACCACTAACAAATATATTAAACAGCGATAAATGGCACTCTCTGGGCATTCTTTAAGGCTAGGAGAAGGGCACTTTCAAATTAAATAAAGCCAGAGATTTTTTTGACTAAAGGCAGTAAGGATATGGGACACCTTGAGCGAGATGCACTAAGGATTGATGCAACACCGAAGTGTGTCTGGAGAAGTGTGAAGATCACGTCACTATGGAGAATACAGCAGACTTATCCTTAGGGGGCTGTTATATCCAATGGACAGTGGATCAGAGGGCTGGTGGGGTATCTGTGTGATTTCCAAAGGGGCGTCTGATGCATTGATCACTCCAATGGTACACTTTTCTTTCTTTCTTTTTTGTATTTTTATTAATTTTTAATTTATTTTTTACATTATGACATCTTGGGGGGCATCAGAACCCCCTCCTGATGTCCTCCCAGGTACTGATCTCCAAGCCAATCAAAAGAGGTGACACGGGGAGCTTGGCCCCCTCAGTTATTGATCTCCCAGCTGATCAACAGAACTGAAACAAAGAGCAGCTTGGCTCTCCTGCTTCCATCCGACCCAAACTACAATGTAAGAATAGGTGGGATCTTGGAAAGCCTACCACATCACCAGTGTCATAATGTGGAAGGCTTTTCCGATCCCTTGAAAACCTACATGAATGCTTGGGTAGGATGAAAGCAGGGCAGCCATGCTGCTCTATTACTGAACACCCAGCCAAATCATCTGGGAGATCAATAACTGTGAGGACATCAGTAGGGATTCTGCTGCCCCCCACAATGAGGTGTCCGTGTGTTTTTTTTTTCATTTTTTTTTTTTTATGCAGCCACTGCATACCAGTTATACTGGCTTATGCAATGACTGTATTTCAACAGGAAGAGATGTCCAAACTCGTACATTGTATGGTCACGGCAATCTAGGTGTTAAGGGAGGGCTGCTGCTTTTCTTGTTGTTGAATTCTTTGATGTCTGATACTGAATGTTGAGTGGAATGTTGTTGTAGGTGCAAACAACCCTATCAGTGTCAGACGGGTGCCCAACAAATTGTAAAGCAATGCATTGGACACACCTCTGGCACTCAAAGGTTTAAGGCACTGTAAAGTATTCACAAAGAGGGAAATAGGTGTAGAGTCTTGCTGTTCTCAGGCTTATGGGCTATACACCGACTATACCATCTCTGGCTTAGAACTGAGGAAAGAGACAGTAAGTTAAAAAATAACGTCTATTAACATGATTAAAAACTTGCCAATTGTTAGAACAGAAAAAAAGTTGCATTAGCTAATTCCATAAAAATAAGACAATATATCCTTCCCCTAACTATACAATTGCCGGGGAATATTATGGCTTGTCAAAATAGAAATACTAAGATCTAAAATATACTTACATGTACAAAGTAAGGCACATTACAATCGCTTCCTATCCATTCTGTTGTCTGAACATATTCCAACCTTTCACAATGTATATACAATTGAGTTACGCCTTGATGGAATTGTTGGCTTGATTGTCAATAGTGAGCAATCTCCATCCAAAAGCTATATGCCGCATATTTACAAAGAATGGAGCACTGTGCCCTTTCTATAGATATCTTTTATTTTTTTAATAGCTATTCCATTACTATGCACTATCCAGTCAATATATTTGTACTAAACTAAAAGTTGGGTACAGATTCATCTGCTCGTTCATTAGCATCAAATACTATTCGTACTAGTCCTTTTGACGGCAGGCAAGCTGGATAATGCCCCTGTATAAATATTCCAGGCAGATTTATCTGGCTTTTCCGTCCTCAAAAGGATTCATATCCTTAGGAATTGGTTCCATAAACAAGAAGATGAATTTGTACCCATTTAGCTTATTTGAAAAGTATTGACTGGGGAGTATAAGGTAATGGAATAGCTATTAAAGGTGGAAATGCTCCATTCTTTGTAAATATGCAGAAAAGTTTATCCTACATAGTAACAAAATCGATGAGGCTGAAAAAAGACATGTGTCCATTAAGTCCAGCCCATGCCAAAAACACCCTGTTGATCCAGAGGAAGGCAAAAAATTCCTTCCTGAATCCAAATGGCAGTCAGATATTTCCCTGGATCAATATCCTATTTGCTTTGAAGCAATCTGTCATAATTTTCAATATTGTTCTGTCTAAATAGGCATCCATTGCTTTTTTGAAAGCAGTTACAGTATCTGCAAGTACAACATTCCATATCTTAACTGCCCTTACTGTAAAGAATCCCTGCCTTTGTTTTAAGAAAAAGTGCCTTTCCTCTAGTCTTAATGGATGACCTCTTGTTCTTAGCTCAGCTCTTTGTGTAAATAATTCATTGGATAGTTCTTTGTATTGACCTTGAATGTATGTGTAAATGGTAATCATATCACCCCTTCTCTAATGTAAACAAACCCAGTTTAGCTAGTCTCTCTTTATAATTCAGATCCTCCAATCCCTTTATCAGTTTTGTCGCACATTTCTGCACCTTTTCCAGTTCAACAATGTATTTTTTAAGAACAGGCGCCCAAAATTGTACTCCATATTCCAGATGAGGCCTAACCAAGGATTTATACAGAGGTAGGATAATATTCCCATCCCTTGCTTCTACACCTCTTTTTATACAGGCTAGTACTCTATTTGCTCTTGCAGCAGCTGAGTGACTCTGCACACTGCTGTGAAGACTATTGTCTATCAGTACTCCTAAATCTTTCTCTAATGAGGATTTCCCAAGTTGTTTCCCATTTAGTGTATATGTAGCAAGTTTGTTTCTACAGCCCAAATGCATAACCTTACATTTATCTACATTAAATGATATCTGCCACTTTTCTGCCCATTCACTTAGTTTATCTAAATCCTTCTGTAGGGAAAAAATATCCAGCTCTGTATGTATTTCCTTACACAGCTTAGTGTCATCAGCAAAGATTGAGACACTACTTTCAATTTCCACTTCTAGACCATTAATAAACAAATTAAAAAGCATTGGCCCCAGGACTGAACCCTGCGGCACCCCACGTATAACTTTATCTCCAGCGTTAGCATAAAGCGCTCTGAATTAGAGATCAATCCATATAAGAAATCAAGCAAACAATTTAATTAATGCTTAGCTTAATTGTGTATTACCACATATAACTTGTGAAAGTTTAGAGTATGTTTTGACAACTGAATACATAGGGAGCAATTCTATTGTGTCGTTTTATATATCAGTTTATTTTAGATCTCGGTATTTCTTTTGTGGCAAGGAAGAATATGCTCCAGAAACTATACATATAGGGTACAGATATGTTGTTTCATTTCATATGTAATTAGCTAATACTTTTTTTTTGTAAATAAAGTTTATTGAATTTTCTAATTTTGGGGGAGGAGTAGGGTATGGAAAAAAAGAGGGTGAGGGAGCAGGGGTATAGTGCTTTAAAGTTATGTAACACACAACAAAACATCCTAATGCTGGACAAAATGGCTTGTTAATTCTGCTTAGCAATACAGAGATACATTGCACTTTTTGTTGGACTGCCACCCGACGCCGCAACCCGTCTACAAACCTCCACAGGGTCTGCACTGGCGGGCCCATCCAGCTTTTTGCCACATTCTACTGGATGAGTTACAGTCTGTCCTGAGTCGAGCTTAGAAGACAGACTGACGGCAATATATGTTCGGGCAGTCAGTATTGCGCATGACTGCAGCGCTGCCAGTGCTGGCCTGTGTTCATGGGCTTTAAAACTAGTACAGAGATAATTAGGAAATAATCACGCTGCATATACTGGAAGTGTACTGCGATAACATATTAAACCCTTAGATTGCCATGGGGGTACAAATGAATATATGGGAAAAATAAAATTTCCCTAAATTCCCACTGATTTAAATAGGGGTTTATCACCTACAGACTGCTACAGAGGTCTCCATTAATTTGTAATGTGCTGGAGACCTCTCTAACAGTCAAAGAGGTTTTAACCCTTTGAGCGCCAGAGGGGTATGCAACACATTGCTCTGGCACTCAAAGGGTTAAACACTAGGGATTTTTCTTTTTATTTTGTCCACTATGGTGCAATTATTTCTTCCAGTACATCAAAGAGACGATGAAAAAGAAATACAATCTAAAAAATATAATTTTTTTTTAAACGTCACGCTGAATATGAAAGCTTTATCCGTCACACGACATACGTGAACATCTGTTCTGTCTGCGATCCATTTTGCTAGCTGTTCTGCTGCAAAACCGATCCTTTGAAGGTCGAAGGTATCCGCTCTCTTAGGCTTGCCTTTCGCTGGAAAATGCATGAATGTTGGAGCTGAGTTCATATTAAGCTGAAATGTCAAACAGAGCAGGATGTTACATTTCAATTGCAAACATAGTGAGACTAATGTACTTTGAACTGGAATACCGTAAAATATAGCATATAATACATACAGTTTTACCCCACTTCACCTTATGTGAAGTGGGGGGTGCATATTATACACAAGAGTATTTAAATAAAAATAAAAAAATAGTGTTGGCAGATACGTTCCCCACTGAAGTCTCCATCCAAGAAAGCAAAATACAGGAGATGCCAATGTTCCCTGCGGGCGGCTTTCGTTTGCCACCCGCTTCCTTCAGTGGGCTGTCAGGATCTTCCACCTCCAGCCAATGGTAATGCCCTGTGAAGATCTCAAGGTCCTCACAGGGAAATACCATAGGCGGAAGGTCCTGACAGCTCAATGAAGGAAGCAGGTGGCAAATGGAAGCATGCCGCCCGCAGGGAACACTTACATCGCTTGTATTTTGCTTTCTTGGATGGAGACTTCAGTGGGGGCTTAAATTAAACATAGTAAGTCTTATTTTAAGAGCGGATTGTGCCGGGGGAGGGAGGGAACGTATCTGCCAGAAATAGATTTTTTTGTTTTAGTAACGGGGGGAAACAAGGGTGTGTATTATACATAGGCACTCTTGTTTTCCCCAGAATCTTGGGTGTAATATACACCTGCGTATTATCCACAGGTGCGTATTATACCTGGGATTTTACGGTAATTCTGGTGAAACAAAAATGACTATTGTTTTAACCCTTTGAGTGTCAGAGAGGTATCCAACACATTTAGCTCAGGTGATGTGTGGGCTTGTGTGATGTTGTGTCAGATCTGTGTCAAAGGCACATAGTCAGTGCGCGCTAATGTGTCTTCCAAAATCATATCTCCTTCAATCTGCAACCAATACTCCATGCCTTCAACAAGTATATCACAGTCCTCAACCAATCATAAGCATGGAGGGTTGTCACATTGATGGCAAAGTGAAAGGGATGCCCTCCTTTACACGCAATAGACAACCCTGGAGACTGAGGACGTCCTCTTTGCTTTCACACTTGCACAGTGGGGTGCAGACAGAATCCTCAGCACCACAAACAGCACCATTCCCTTAACCCAAAAGTGGAGCAAGCAAACTGCTCCATAGTGAACAAATGAATTGCTACAGTACAAAAGAACATCGTATCCCATCAGATAACAGACAGAGGAAGTGATTTGTGGTTCTCTGCTTGTTCCAGTACATTAGGCCCCATCAGAGAATAGAAAGTGTTATGTGGTACCGATTAATTTGTTCACTATGGATCGGTTTGCTTGATCTATTTTTGGGTTAGGGTAGTGGTGATGTTTGTGGTGCAGAGAGAATCCTCTTTGTTCCCACACTGATCAAGCAGGGAAGCAGAGAGGATGTTGTCAGACGTCAGGGTTGTCTACTGCTGGTGATGTAAGGGAGGACATCCTTTACACATCACCAGCAGTTCAGCAGCCCTTTAGGCTAATGAGAAACTTCTTCTCCCGTCTCTTGCATCCCTAATTCTTAGTGCATAAGGTGATGTGCTTCCCACACATCTCCAGAAACACATCACTACAGAACTGGATATTAGTGCAGCTCCCCCAAAGAGTATTAGGGGGTTTCAGTCCTCTCATCACTAGAGAAATCTCATTGCTTCTCAATACACTGCAGACTTCTAGCATTCACAGTATAGACGCTCCAAACCAATGGAAATATTGATAATTTTTGTTTGACCCTTATGGAGCAGCTGGTTTGTTCCAGAATTAATCACTGCATGTATAAATAATGTTTGGTGATAAATATATTAAGTATATAATGCCAGATACACATATATATATATTGTAGACATTAAAATACGATTAACATCGATGTAAGTCTTATCTCTCACACCTTTATGGTTTGAGAGATAGAACTTGCTAAAGTTACCTTTTCCTGGCTGTTTTACTCAAGTCTGCCATCTAGCTGACAGCTGCAGATTCCAGTCATTTGACCAGACAGAGGCTCTTCAGCAGAGCTGAAATCACGCTATTTAGAAATTGGAATGGTCTACAAAGTGTGCTTGCAAGCTAGGCACACTTTGTAGACCGTTCCAAATTAAGTATTTATCTTTAGATATCGTTATATGGGTGTTGCTGAAGACCCACATCTGATCCAGGAACCAGAATCTGCTTCTGACAGCTTCACAGCTCATCAAGAGAGAACTTTATTTTCTTATATCTCCCATAACGGTTTGAGAGATACGAATAAGTGCAAGTACTCTCTTTTAATTGTATATACCATATAGTTAATACTTTTTTTTCTGACATTACTATCCCTTTAAGATATTATGGAATTAGCATTCTCACTAAAATAAAAATGCACATGATCCCTATATATGTATGTTATTATTAACATGTTCCTTATTTTTATTTTTTATTTGTTTAGCTTAAAAATATATTGCGCCACCTTACAAGCAAGGAGAGAAAAGCATATTATGGGCCCTATAATCAAGAAAAGAAGTGGAACTATTCTGGAGCAAACCAACCGCGTCATGAAGACAAATACATTTACCCAAATTGCCATAGCAGTAAATAGGGCTTTTAACTTCTTCATTTAATACTGCTTTACAATGTGCTTTATACTGCTTTTGAAATCAAGTGCTTAAAGAACAAATGTAAAGCAATGAGGGTTTGGGGTGGGGTTAGCCCTGTTGGTACAAAACAACTGCACGGCAGAGAATGAATAAAAAAAGTCACATTCAAATAGTGAGTTTAACCCATTGAATGCTAGGCAGGCCTCCAAATAATTGTTAAGTATTCAAGAGCTTAAAAAGCAATACTAAAATAGCGGAGATGCTGGGTGAAACAAGGTAGCAAAGGAAGAGGAATAAAAAGAGTAGGGAGGGCATAGATGATTGACAAGCCCAGCATGTCAACAGTGAGGAAAAGAAGTTTAGCTTAGCAGACTCCAAAAAAAGAGGCAGTTAATGGAGAGAAGACAGAAAAGGCAAAGGATAAGAAAGTCAGGGGGGTATAACTCCCCTTCTTAACTCCCTGTCCCAGTCTCCATTTTGTCTGCCTCCCCCATTCCTCTCATTTATCGCTGTGTCTATTTTCAGATGTTTTAATGGTGTCACACCTGATTTCACTCAGGGCACTGCCTGTGCAAAATAATTTGACTGTCTGATCCCAATTACAGTCAGTCTTAGTAGGGACACCTAAATAGTTTAAATTCAGACATAGTTAGAGGTGCATCATTGAGAGGGGTTGCATCATTGCCATGGGTGAATCAGCACCTTTGTCCTAAGTACACCTGTATGTAAGTACTCTGAGACCTGGACAAGCGAGTTACACAGGAGAGAAAGACAGCTGGTGCAGCACAACCACTTAATGACAACAGGCAAGTAAACAAAAAGGGATGCAGTGGAATAGGAGGGAAGAGACTAAATAAATGTAACAAATATAAAGTTGTCTTACTAAACAATCTCCGTTAGATTTTATACTTCACCTGTTTTCTGACTTCTTGTTTTTCCTCCCCTCACTATCTTTGTGACACGCATACCAAAATGAACATATTACTACAATCTGTTCTTACCTTACATACTCCTGACTTGCACCATAACATATTAATCCACCGTGGACCTGTTCACACACTTGCACCATAACATATTAATCCACTATGGACCTGTTCACACACTTGCACCATAACATATTAATCCACTATGGACCTGTTCACACACTTGCACCATAACATATTAATCCACCATGGACCTGTTCACACACTTGCACCATAACATATTAATCCACCGTGGACCTGTTCACACACTTGCACCATAACATATTAATCCACCATGGACCTGTTCACACACTTGCACCATAACATATTAATTCACCGTGGACCTGTTCACACACTTGCACCATAACATATTAATTCACCGTGGACCTGTTCATACACTTGCACCATAACATATTAATCCACCATGGACCTGTTCATACACTTGCACCATAACATATTAATCCACCATGGACCTGTTCATACACTTGCACCATAACACATTAATCCACCATGGACCTGTTCACACACTTGCACCATAACACATTAATCCACCATGGACCTGTTCACACACTTGCACCATAACATATTAATCCACTATGGACCTGTTCACACACTTGCACCATAACATATTAATCCACCATGGACCTGTTCACACACTTGCACCATAACATATTAATCCACCATGGACCTGTTCACACACTTGCACCATAACACATTAATCCACCATGGACCTGTTCATACACTTGCACCATAACATATTAATCCACCATGGACCTGTTCACACACTTGCACCATAACACATTAATCCACCATGGACCTGTTCACACACTTGCACCATGACATATTAATCCACTATGGACCTGTTCACACACTTGCACCATAACACATTAATCCACCATGGACCTGTTCATACACTTGCACCATAACACATTAATCCACCATGGACCTGTTCATACACTTGCACCATAACATATTAATCCACCATGGACCTGTTCATACACTTGCACCATAACATATTAATCCACCATGGACCTGTTCACACACTTGCACCATAACATATTAATCCACCATGGACCTGTTCACACACTTGCACCATAACACATTAATCCACCATGGACCTGTTCATACACTTGCACCATAACACATTAATCCACCATGGACCTGTTCATACACTTGCACCATAACATATTAATCCACCATGGACCTGTTCACACACTTGCACCATAACATATTAATCCACCATGGACCTGTTCACACACTTGCACCATAACACATTAATCCACCATGGACCTGTTCATACACTTGCACCATAACATATTAATCCACCATGGACCTGTTCACACACTTGCACCATAACATATTAATCCACCATGGACCTGTTCACACACTTGCACCATAACACATTAATCCACCATGGACCTGTTCATACACTTGCACCATAACACATTAATCCACCATGGACCTGTTCACACACTTGCACCATGACATATTAATCCACTATGGACCTGTTCACACACTTGCACCATAACACATTAATCCACCATGGACCTGTTCATACACTTGCACCATAACACATTAATCCACCATGGACCTGTTCATACACTTGCACCATAACATATTAATCCACCATGGACCTGTTCATACACTTGCACCATGACATATTAATCCACTATGGACCTGTTCACACACTTGCACCATAACACATTAATCCACCATGGACCTGTTCATACACTTTCACCATAACACATTAATCCACCATGGACCTGTTCATACACTTGCACCATAACATATTAATCCACCATGGACCTGTTCATACACTTGCACCATGACATATTAATCCACCATGGGCCTGTTCACACACTTGCACCATAACACATTAATCCACCATGGACCTGTTCATACACTTGCACCATAACACATTAATCCACCATGGACCTGTTCATACACTTGCACCATAACATATTAATCCACCATGGACCTGTTCATACACTTGCACCATGACATATTAATCCACTATGGACCTGTTCACACACTTGCACCATAACACATTAATCCACCATGGACCTGTTCATACACTTTCACCATAACACATTAATCCACCATGGACCTGTTCATACACTTGCACCATAACATATTAATCCACCATGGACCTGTTCATACACTTGCACCATAACACATTAATCCACCATGGACCTGTTCATACACTTGCACCATGACATATTAATCCACCATGGGCCTGTTCACACACTTGCACCATAACACATTAATCCACCATGGACCTGTTCACACACTTGCACCATAACACATTAATCCACCATGGACCTGTTCACACACTTGCACTACTCTCTGAGTGATGGTGGAGAGTAGGGGTGGGAAAAAGGTGCTGTCATGTTCTGGTAAAAATACAGCAAAAGCTACGTTGTTGTCCGCTTTTTCGCAAGAAAAAACAGTGATCAAAATCTTCACATTTTTCACATATTGTAAAAAATTCTTTGCCATTTTTTCAATGGCTAGAAAGTTTCCACCCATTGATTAACTTGTTTTTCCCTTTTCGCTTTAGAAACGTGACTTATTCCAGGGAATGAAACACAACAGAAGTAGCTACAGAGCGAGGTAGTCATGCTGTGCTGTTCTGCTGTGATCTGGAGGCAAAATTGAGGCAGAAGAGGTTCATAGTGACTGCTATCACTATGAGCAGGTTTAAAACTAGTAAAAGGGGGAACAGGAAGGACCCTTATATGTCCAGTGAGTCTGAGGAGGAGGAAGTGACCACTACAGAACCAATGCTGTCCCCTAAATCACCCCTAGAGATCTTGGGGAATTTAATTGGAAGGGAGGGAGAAAAGGGTAGTACTAGTGAGAGCAGGACAGGTCAGCTGCCTGTGCCTACTGCCAGACGTACTGTCCCTGCTGTCACCATTGCTGTATCTGCAGCCACTATTGCTGTACCTGCTGCAACCATTTCTGTACCTGCTGCCAGTTGTGCTCCCCCTACTGTAACTAGTACTGTACTTGCTGCCAGACGTGCTGCCCCTGCTGCTACTATTGCTGCCATATGTGCTGTACCTGCTACCACCATTGTTGTGCCTGCTGTCAGGTGTGCTGCCACCAATGCTGTGCCTGCTGCCAGTGTGTCTTGTAATACTCAGGAGGAGAGTGAAGGAGATGATGATGCCAAGTGTGACAGCAGCTTTCCCACCAGTGCTAGTAGTACTACTACTACTAAGGTCCAGCAGCTTGTTAGTGTTAGGAGTGAAGGAGGAGGTTATCATCATATCACTAGTGACTGTGATGAGGAAGACTCTGGGACTGATATTGATGTGATTGGTGTTAGTAGTAGTAACAGTGATGGTGAAGCAGCTGGTGGGAATAGCGTTAGGGGAGTGGTGGTAGGGGAAATAATGCAAAGCATCCAGACTAGAGGTCAAGGAAGCCCACACCATTCCCTGACCTGGGAGTCCCCTTCCCCCTACGGTATTGTCCAGGTGGAAAATGATCCTGAAGAAGGCAGAATAGTTATCTAGCAGCAATAATACCACCACCACCAGGAGCTCAGATCAGCTGCCTGTCCCTGCTGCCACTCTGCCTTCTTCAGTCACCAAGAAATGGCAAGTGTTGCATTTCTCATCACCTCCTCCAAACAGCAGTGAGATGTCTGTAGTAGAGCAGCATCATGTAGAGACTAGTGGTGATGGTGATGGTTTAGAAAATGGGGTGAAAGAGACACTGATGGCCTTTTTAGCCCAAACTGAGAAGGAATGGGGGATGGGGATGGGCATCACCACCACCTCCAGCAGTGAGCTTTTGGAATATTCAGAGTTTGGTATTGCTCTAATTCCTGCTGCTGCTGAGATGACAGGGCAGCAGGGTGCTGAGAAGCAGGCTAGTGTGCCACAGACCACTGTGGACACAGTGGGAATGGGGTCAATGAGTGATGCAGGACTAGGACAGGTTCCACTTGCCAGCGCCAGCAATACTACTGGTCCTAGCTGAAGTGCTGACTCTGAGGCAGTAGCAGCAACATGATCCACTGCCACAGACAGTGAGGGGAATGTGGAGGACAAGAGGAAAGAGGTAATTTTTCTCCACCTATTCCCTTCCCTCTGAAGTCATCATGGGTGTGGGACTACTATTCTATTGGGGCAGGAACATGCAGTCATCACCAAAGGCACTGTGCACAATTTTGACAAGTCAGTGAGAAGGGGAAAGGCACAACCGCCCTGATAACACACATGGAACACAGACACTTGGGGCTGGATTCTATTACAGGTGTTAATTTTATCACTGCATTTATCTACAGTTTTCCCCATAGACTTCAATAGGAAAATGTTTGATAAAACGAGTGTTAACATGTAGCACCTGAATAGAATCCAGTCCTATGACATTTATCAAAAAACATAAATATTCCCGAGCCCTAAATAATTTGTACAACTAATATATGACTCTCAATACAGATGTAAGAGGGAGAGAAAGTGAATATATCGAATATTAACAAAAAATATACAATATCTGTGGGCAATAAAAATTAACATTTATATATCCTATATAATAATTTGCTAGGATGTTTGTCAGAAGCCGTCATGCGCAGTAGTGACTGCCCACGTTTGGGCAGTCTCTACTGTGCATGAATCGGCCGATTAACCCTTTGAGTGACAGAGGGGTACTCAACGCATTGCAAAGTTCAGTTTTGCCAATGTTACGTTTGAGTTGACAGGAGGACATCCAGGAAGACACAGCAGACAGACAGTCAGACACTCGGGACAGGAGGGAAGGGGAGAGGTCATGGGAGGAAAGATATATTTGAGAGTCATCAGCATAGAGATGATGGTGAAACCCAAGGGAGTTTATTAGTTTTCCAAGGGACGCAGTGTAGGTTGAGAAGAGCAAGGGTCCCAGGACTGATCCTTGGGGAACTCCAACAGACAGTGGGAGGGGTGGGGAAGTGGAGCCGGAGTAGGAAACGCTGATGGAGCGGTTGCAGAGATAAGATGAAACCCAGGAGAGTGCTGTGTCACAGAGACCTAGGGAGTGGAGGGCTTGGAGGAGGAGTGGATGATCTACTGTGTCAAAGGCGGCTGACAGGTCCAAGAGAATGAGTATGAAGTAGTGGCTTTTTGACTTGGCCACTTTAGTAAGGGCGGTCTCAGTGGAGTGATGAGGGTGGAGCCCAGATTGCAAGGGATCTAGCAGGGAATGGGAGCAGAGGAATTTAGTGAGCTGGTTGTATGCAAGACATTCAAGGAGCTTGGAGGCAAATGGGAGTAGAGAAATTGGCCGGTAATTTTACAGTGAGTTTGGGTCCAGGGAGGGTTTCTTTAGGATCAGTGTGATTAGCGCATGTTTGAAAGAGGATGGGAAGGTGCCGGCTGACAGGTTGAATACGTGAGTAGGATTGGAGTTAGTAGAGGGGAAAGTTCTTGAGTGAGTTGAGATGGGATTGGGTTAAGAGGGCATGTGGTTGGGTTTGAGTGAGTGAGGAGAAGGGAAACTTCATCCTCGGTGACTGGTAAGAAGGAGCTTATTGTGTATGTGGTAGAGGTGACAGGGCTGGGCTGGGTGGGGGTGGGAGTGATGAAATGTCATGACTAATTTGATCTTGTCCTTCAAGTGGGTGGCAAGATCTTGGGCAGAGAAGTTAGTGGAAGGTGTTTGTGTTGGTGGGTGTAGAAGAGATTTGAAGGTTGAAAAAAGACTTTTTGGGTTAGAGAAAAAATTAGAAATTAGAGAGAAAAAGTATGACTGTTTGGCCAGGGAGAGGGCAGAGCTATATGAATGGAGAATGTATTTGTAGTGTATGAAGTCAGCTGTGGAGCGAGATTTCCTCCAGTGCCTTTCGGCAGTGCATGAGCACCTTTGGAGGTATCGTGTTTGTCTTGTGTGCCGGGGTTGTTGTGGGCTTGTGCGTGGGTGGCGTGGAGTTGCAGGTGCCACTGTGTCGAGGGCTATTGTGAGAGTGCGGTTGTAGAGAGCAGTAGTTTTGTCTGGGCAAGTAAGAGTGAGGATGGGGTTGAGAAGAGGTTGCAGGGATGTGGAATATTGTTGCGGATCAAGAGTATGCAGATTCCTCTGCATGCTGTTGATCACGGCGCGGGGGGGGAGGGTTTGCAAGGTATGATGAGGTTACCAGTGAGGAGGTGGTGATCAGAGAGAGGAAAGGCGATATTACAGAAGTTGGAGACTGAGCAGAAGTTAGTGAAGACCAAGTGAAGGGAGTGACCATCACTGTGCGTGGGAGAGCTGGTCCACGGTGATAGGCCAAGGGATGTTGTTAAGGAGAGGAGTTTGAGGGCAGGGGGGTGTTATGATTGTCTACAGGGATATTGAAGTCACCCAGGATGAGAGTAGGGACATCAGAGGACATGAAGTGAAGGAGCTAGGAGGTGAAGTGGTCAAGGAATTGAATAGTAGGACCAGGTGGCCTGTATATGACTGCAACACGCAAGGGGAAGGGAGAGAAGAGGCGAATTGTGTCAGCTTCGAATGTAGGGAAGAAGAGAGAGGGAACAGTGGGGATTACCTGAAATGTGTAGTTAGGGGACAGAAGGATGCCTACTCCATCCCATGCTGTTGCCAGGTCTGGGTGTGTGTGTGAATTGAAGGCCTCCATGCAAGAGTGCAGCACTGGAGGCAGTGTCTGATGATATGAGCCAAGTTTCAGTGATGGCCAGGAGGTTTAGGAAGTGAGAAATAAACAGATCATGAACAGCTGTTAGTTTGTTACACACAGAGCGGGCGTTCCAGAGGCCAAAACAAGAAGGGGGAGGAGGAGGTTAGGTGACGTGGAATGGTTATTAGGTTCTGGATGTTGCGTGTGTGAGTGGGTTTGGAGGTACAAGAGAGCGTGGAAGGGGGGTTTGGGTTAGGTGAGATGAGCAGGAGGAGAAGGGACAGGAACATAAGGTGGAAGTGAGATTTGAAGCAGCGGGGCTTTTTTGGGAGGGGTAGAAGGAGATGGTGGTGGTAGGGAGGAGAGGATTGAGAGAAGTTCATGGGAGCAGAGAAGTGGTGAGGGAAGAAGTGAGGGTACAATGTGAACGGAGTGAATCTTAATGTGGACACAGGAGGAGGAGAGTCTTATGCAGGTGAGGAAGACGATGAGAAGGCAAGGAGCTAATTTGGCCTTAGTGGGGTTAGTGCGCAGGGCAGTAGAATTTGTGCAGCTGTCTGTATTCCAGGATAGTACTGGTGACCTGGCAAACAAGGGTCAGTTCAGGTGCAGAGGGTGTAGGTGCCCGGGAGGGTGAGAAGAGATCTGTCTGGGATGTGGATGATAGATCCCAGTCTCCTTTCAGGTCCACCTCTCGGTCTCCTCTCAGCGCTGCTTGGGGCAGAGGGAAGTGTGGAGGAAGAGCACGGGGCAGAGGAAGAGCCCAGCACGATGCAGAGGTAACAGGAGAGCACTGGGGCTGAAGGAGTGAGGTGTCAATATGGAGTGAGACAAAGCGTTGTTACCCTTTGAGTGCCAGAGAGGTCCAAAACGCTTTGCAATGGGTCGCAGACCTCGCTGGAACTCAAAGAGTTGAGGCACAGATGGATACATACTGATTTATGGGTTATACCTTAACCCTTAGAGTGCCACATCAAATCCCCTGCAATGGCGCCGATGGGGCATCACAGTCCCAGTACAGACAGCTCTCAGTCAACAAAGTGGATGGATGTGGATTCCGACTGGGGGTTCACTAAAGCGTGACTGTGATGCCTGCTGAGTTTCACTCTCTCTATGCATGCCAGACACCAGCTCCCTGCACTGCCGCACATTATTATTTAACTACTCGACACTTATGAGAGCGACATTCTGATGTCTCGACACTTAAAGGAGCAGTAAACATTTTTATGAAAACACATATTTTGTAGATCATTTCCTGCTGAATAAAACAAGGTCACTTCCATCGCTGTCAGATGTTTTATTCAAAATTTATAGCAGTTTAAATAACCAGGAAGTGAATTTACTGTGTTTACTTCCTGATAGTTCTAACTGACAGGAAGTGAATTTACTGTGTTTACTTCCTGATAGTTCTAACTGACAGGAAATTAATTTACTGTGTTTACTTCCTGATAGTTCTGACAGGAAGTGAATTTACTGTGTTTATTTCCTGATAGTTCTAACTGACAGGAAGTGAATTTACTGTGTTTACTTCCTGATAGTTCTACCTGACAGGAAGTGACTTGGCAGTTTCTATCACATTCTATGGAGAACTGTATGTCTCTGACTTTTCTGACTTTCCTCTCCATTAGAATCTAACAGAAAATCTAATTAGAATTTGACCACTAGAGGGCACTGCTAATGTAAAAAACATGGGTTTAAACTGTAATAACTCTGCAAATATAAATCTCTCAGCAGTGGGAGTACCCTTATTTTACTCAGTAGGAAAATCCCTACAATATATTTTTTCATAAAAAAAAAGTTTACTGCTCCTTTAAAGGGATAGTAATACATAATTTTTACAAATCTTCATCTTGTAGCTATTAAAAATTTAAACTAAATGCCTCCAATCCCATCTCTCAAACCTTTATTGTTTGAGAGATAATCGTAATTAAAGTCCTCCCCCCCCCCTTTCTCTGATGTTAGCTCTCTAGCTGACAGCAGGGGAATCCGTTCCTGGGAACCAGCCGGTGGCTCTGCAGCAGAGCAGAGATCGAGATATTGACAAAGAAATCCTTCACTGGAACGGTCTTCTAAGTGTGCTTGCAAACCAATCACAAACCAATCACAAACCAAGCACAAACCAATCACAAACCAATCACACACCAATCACACACCAAGTACAAACCAATCACAAACCAATCACACACCAAGCACAAACCAATCACACACCAATCACAAACCAATCACAAACCAATCACACACCAAGCACAAACCAAGCACAAACCAAGTACAAACCAAGCACAAACCAATCACACACCAATCACAAACCAAGCACACACCAAGCACAAACCAAGCACAAACCAAGTACAAACCAAGCACAAACCAATCACACACCAATCACAAACCAATCACAAACCAAGCACAAACCAAGCACAAACCAAGTACAAACCAAGCACAAACAAAACACAAACCAAACACAAACCAAGCACAAACCAATCACACACCAATCACAAACCAATCACAAACCAATCACACACCAAGCACAAACCAAGCACAAACCAATCACACACCAATCACAAACCAATCACACACCAAGCACAAACCAAGCACAAACCAAGTACAAACCAATCACACACCAATCACAAACTAAGTACAAACCAATCACACACCAAGCACAAACAAGTACAAACCAAGCACAAACCAATCACACACCAATCACAAACCAATCACACACCAAGCACAAACCAAGCACAAACCAAGTACAAACCAAGCACAAACCAATCACAAACCAAGCACAAACCAATCACACACCAAGCACAAACCAAGCACAAACCAATCACAAACCAATCACACACCAAGCACAAACCAAGCACAAACCAAGCACAAACCAATCACACACCAAGCACAAACCAAGCACAAACCAAACACAAACCAATCACAAACCAAGCACAAACCAAGCACAAACCAATCACACACCAAGCACAAACCAAGCACAAACCAAGTACAAACCAAGCACAAACCAAGCACAAACCAATCACACACCAAGCACAAACCAAGCACAAACCAGTCACAAACCAAGCACAAACCAATCACACACCAAGCACAAACCAAGTACAAACCAATCACACACCAAGCACAAACCAAACACAAACCAATCACACACCAAGCACAAACCAAGCACAAACCAAACACAAACCAATCACAAACCAATCACACACCAAGCACAAACCAAGCACAAATCAAGCACAAACCAAGCACAAACCAAGCACAAACCAAGCACAAACCAAACACAAACCAAGCACAAACCAAACACAAACCAAGCACAAACCAAACACAAACCAAGCACAAACCAAGCACAAACCAATCACAAACCAAGCACAAATCAAGCACAAACCAAGCACAAATCAAGCACAAACCAAACACAAACCAAGCACAAACCAAGCACAAACCAAGCACAAACCAAGCACAAACCAAGCACAAACCAATTACACACCAAGCACAAACCAAGCACAAACCAAGCACAAACCAAACACAAACCAAGCACAAACCAAGCACAAACCAAGCACAAACCAATCACAAACCAAGTACAAACCAATCACAAACCAAGCACAAACCAAGTACAAATCAAGCACAAACCAAGCACAAACCAAGCACAAACCAAGTACAAACCAAGCACAAACCAAGCACAAACCAAGCACAAACCAAACACAAACCAAGCACAAACCAAGCACAAACCAAGTACAAACCAAGCACAAACCAAGCACAAACCAAACACAAACCAAGTACAAACCAATCACAAACCAAGTACAAACCAAACACAAACCAAGTACAAACCAAGCACAAACCAAGCACACATTGTAGACCGTTCCAGTGAAGGATTTCTTTTTCAATATCTTGATCTTGGCTCTGCTGCAGAGCCACCGCCGGTCCTGGGACTGGATTCCCCTGCAGTCAGCTAGAGCGCTAACATCAGAGAAAGGGGGGGGAGGGGGGAAATTTAACTACGATTATCTCTCAAACTATAAAGGTTTGAGAGATGGGACTGGAGGCATTTAGTTTAAGTTTTTAATAGCTACAAGATAAAGATTTGTAAAAAATTATGTATTACTATCCCTTTAAGCCTGGGACATCAGAATGTTGCCCTTTTAAACCAGGCAACATTTTTAAAGGGATAATAATACTTAAATATTACTAATCCCCATATTGTAGCTATGGTAAAAAGATTTGGTTTGTCCCCAGGTTCATCTCTCAATCTTTTATGGTTTGAAAGATAACAGAATGTTGTACTGACTGCAGGGGAAGTCTGTCATACGACAGGCTTGTGGCTCTGCAGCTGAGACAAGATCTTGTTAGTAAAAAAGTATTATTTCACTTAAACGGTCTTCTATGTGTGCTTGGTTTGTGTTTGGTTTGTGCTTGGTTTGTGATTGGTTTGTACTTGGTTTGTACTTGGTTTGTGATTGGATTGTGCTTAGTTTGTGACTGGTTTGTGATTGGTTTGTGCTTGGTTTGTGATTGGTTTGTGCTTGGCGTGTGAATGGTTTGTGATTGGTTTGTGCTTGGTGTGTGATTGGTTTGTGATTGGTTTGTACTTGGTTTGTGCTTGGTTTGTGATTGGTTTGTATTTGGTTTGTGCCTGGTTTGTGCTTGGTTTGTGATTGGTTTGTACTTGGTTTGTGCTTGGTGTGTGCTTGGTTTGTGATTGGTTTGTACTTGGTTTGTGCTTGGTGTGTGATTGGTTTGTGATTGGTTTGTGCTTGGTTTGTGATTGGTGTGTGCTTGGTTTGTGCTTGGTTTGTGCTTGGTTTGTACTTGGTTTGTGCTTGGTTTGTGCTTGGTGTGTGCTTGGTTTGTGCTTGGTTTGTGATTGGTTTGTGATTGGTTTGTGCCTGGTGTGTGATTGGTTTGTGTTTGGTTTTTGATTGGTTTGTGCTTGGTTTGTGCTTGGTGTGTGATTGGTTTGTAATTGGTTTGTGCCTGGATTGTGCTTGGTTTGTGCCTGGTTTGTGATTGGTTTATGCTTGATTTGTGCTTGGTTTGCAAGCACACGTAGAAGACCGTTTCCGTGAAATAATTATTTTTTACTAACGCAATCGTGGCTCTGCTGCAGAGCCGCCTGATGAAAATAAGACTGGATTTCCCTGCAGTCAGCACAACGCTGACTTCAGGGAAGGGGGAGGGAGGGGGGAACTTTGCCTTCGGTTATCTCTCAAACCATGAAGGTCTGAGCGATGACACTGGGGACAATTCAATTCTTTTTACCATAGCTACAATATGGGGATTAGTCATATTTAAGTATTACTATCCCTTTAATGCCCCATTTTGTTGCTCGCCCATTAGTAGGCAATATTTCAAAAGGACACCGGACAAACTGTTGCTGATAGCCTGTAGCCCTCATAAAGACAAAGAGTAAAGACTGTAACAAAATATAAAAATAATAAAAATAAAGTTATTTATATCATTGACAAACTATACACAAACCTACATAAATACTGTGTTTTTGCAAATGGAATATTTTAGGAGTATTTTATGACAACCACATAGGGAAGGAATCTTACTAAACCAGCCTTCCCCTGTCTGACCGATTTCGGATGGTCAATGTTTACTTGTTATGTTACATAGTTACATAGTAATTTAGGTTGAAAAAAGACTTGCGTCCATCCAGTTCAACCCTTTTCCTATTCCTGTTTACCATCGCTGACCCAAAAGAAGGCATCCGACTCCAAATGGCAATCAGATTTCTCCCTGGATCAACAAGCCCTAACTAAATATTAATCCCAATACTAACGTGCATAGCCCTCTATATTATGCTCTTTTAAATAAGTATCCAGGCCCCTTTTAAAAGCATCTAATGTATTTGATAGCACCACCTCCTCCGGAAGTGCATTCCATACCTTTATTGTCCTTACTGTAAAGAAACCCTTCCGCTGTTGTAGACTAAATCTCCTTTCCTCAAGTCTAAGCGGGTGGCCCCTTGTCCTGTGTACTGTTCTGTTAATGAACAGGTCTTTTGAAAGCCCTTTATATGGGCCTTGAACATATTTATATAGTGTTATCATATCCCCTCTAAGACGCCGTTTCTCTAGTGTGTACAAGTTTAACTTTTCTAGCCTTTCTTCATAACTAAAACATTCCATTCCCCTTACTAGTTTTGTAGCCCTCCTCTGCACTCTCTCTAGTTCCATAATGTCCTTCTTCAGAAAGGGCGCCCAGAATTGAACAGCATATTCTAGGTGGGGTCTTACCATGGACCTGTAAAGAGGCATAATTATATCTTCCTCCCTTGAGTCAATACCCCTTTTAATACATGTCAATATCTTATTGGCCTTTGCAGCTGCCAGCTGGCACTGCATGCTACTGCAAAGTCTATTGTCTACCATTACTCCTAAATCCTTTTCATTAGTAGATTTCCCCAGAGAAACACCATTTAAACTATATGTTGCATTTTTATTATTATACCCAAAATGCATAACTTTACACTTGTCTATATTGAATCTCATTTGCCATTTGCCTGCCCAGTTACTCAATTTGTCCAAGTCCTCTTGTAATGAAGACACATCCAGTTCAGACTTTATTGCCTTACTTAATTTTGTGTCATCGGCAAACACTGATACATGGCTTCCTATGCCCTCTGGGAGGTCATTAATAAACAAATTAAAAAGAAGAGGACCCAGGACAGATCCCTGAGGCACTCCACTTATCACGTTTATCCAACTGGAGAACTTGCCATTTACTACCACTCTTTGCATTCTATCTTTCAGCCAATTTCCAATCCACTCACAAACATTTTGCCCTAGTCCTATTTCATTCAATTTGTACAGTAACCTCTTGTGTGGAACTGTATCAAATGCCTTGGCAAAGTCTAAATAGATCACGTCAACCGCCTCTCCCTCATCTATATTATTACTTACTTTTTCATAAAATGCGATCAAGTTCGTTTGACAAGACCTATCTTTCACAAAGCCATGTTGGCTATTGCTAATGATATTCCTGTTCCAGCAGAATTCTTGAATATATTCCCTTAGCAACCTTTCAAACAGCTTCCCTACCACAGATGTCAAGCTTACGGGTCTGTAGTTTCCTGGCTGGGACTTTGATCCCTTTTTAAATATGGGCACCACATCTGCTTTACGCCAATCCATGGGCACCATACCAGAAATAAAAGAATCCCTGAAAATCAGATATATCGGTCTGGCCAGGGTCTGGCCTAGCTCCCTAAGTACCCGTGGGTGTATACCATCTGGCCCCGGAGCCTTGTCTACCTTGACACCATTCAATTGTTTTAACACTTTTTCTTGTGTTAGCCAGTCCCATGCTTGCTGTGCCTGTTCTGTAAAAGTAGTTTGCAGATTCTTGTCCAATGGGTCTTCCTTGGTAAAAACAGAAGAAAAGAAATTATTTAAAATATCTGCCTTCTCTCTGTCACCTTTGACCATCTCACCCGTTTCAGCTAACAAGGACCCAACATTATCAGACTTTAATTTTTTGCCATTAATGTATTTAAAGAATTTTTTTGGGTTGCTTTTGCTCTCCTTAGCAATATTTTTTTCATTCTCCAGTCTAGCTAATTTAATAGCCTTTTTACAGGTTTTGTTGACATTTTTGTATTCTGCAAATGCCTCTGCTGATCCCTCAGCTTTGTAATGTTTAAATGCCGCTTTCTTGTTATTTATTTCATGAATTACTTTACTGGTTAGCCACATTGGTTTCAATTTGCTTCTTTTGTATTTGTTTCCAACAGGGATAAATTTATATGTGTATTTTTGCAATATTATTTTGAAGGCATTCCACTTACCTTCTGTGTTTTTTCCTGAAAATATTTTATCCCAGTCAACGAGACCAAGGGATGAATTAAACCTGCTAAAGTTGGCCTTTTTAAAATTCAGTGTTTTGGTGGAACTCGTATCAACTTGTTTTTTTGAATTAATCTCAAACGATACCATGTTATGGTCACTATTCCCCAAGTGCTCCCTTACTTGGATGTTAGAGATAAGTTCTTCATGGTCAGTTATTACCAAATCCAGACATGCATTCCCTCTGGTTGAGGTCTGCACTAGTTGTGACAAAAAATTGTCATTCAACAAGTTCAGAAACTTGCTGCTTTTAGCAGAGTTAGCTATTCCATTTTTCCAGTCTATTTCTGGATAATTAAAATCCCCCATAATTATAGTTCTCCCTATTTGGGAAGCCTTTTCTATTTGCATTAATAGCTGTGTTTCTTCAAGGTCACCAATGTTTGGTGGTTTATAACAAATACCCACTAATATTTTCTGGGCAGTTTTATCCCCAGTGACTATTTCAACCCACAGGGATTCCACATGTTCACTACTGTGATCAAAGTCATTTCTGAGTGACCAAGTTTGAAGCCGAACAAATAAAGTCAGATTACTATTGATCTCCTACAACTGGTGAGATATACACTCAGGTGAGAAAGAATGACTTTAGTCAATTAACGTACTGCGCACGTAAGTGTGATTCACCTTCTGAACAAGCAGAGTATTAAATTAAAAATATTCTAACAAAGAATCACATGACTTGTGACTGATTGAACAAATACGGTACTAAGCAAATGTACAAAGCAGGGCTTATGATTTTAAGTCCATTGCTACCTGAAAAGTTACTCACCACTACAAGCCAAAACATACCCACCAGGGCTGAATTTTCAATCGCCATTGGCTAGTGGCAAGTGGACATTTTGAGCCCTGGACAAAGTAACTGTTAAAGGGATAGTAATACTTCAAAACATGTAAATTTAATTAAATAGATAATTTAAAAATAAATTAATTGTGCCATTTCCAATCTCCTAAACCTTTATGGTTTGTGAGATATCAGTCTGCGAAGTTCCCCTTTCCCTCCCCTTGTGCTGACGTCAACTTTCTAACTTAGAGACAGAGATCACAGTCCATAGACCGTCATGCGGCTCTTCAGCAGAACCGTGATCACGGTAGTTACAAAGAAATACTTCCTTTGAACCGTCTACATCTTGTGCTTGCAAACCAGGTACACATTGTAAACCGTTCAAATGAAGTATTTCTTTGTAACTACTACGATCACGGTTCTGCTGAAGAGCCGCAGGACGGTCTATGGACTGCGATCTCCGTCTCTAAGTTAGAAAGCTGACGTCAGCACAAGGGGAGGGAGGGGGGAACTTTGCAGACTGATATATCCCAAACCATAAAGATTTGGGAGATCGAAAACGGCACAATTAATGTATTTTTAAATTATCTATTGAATTAAATTTACATGTTTTCAAGAATTACTATCACTTTAAGGTAAGATAATGTTTAGAAAGAAGCCAAAGGGTGATTCGTGGATCAAACAATATGGTATTAAAAGTAAACAATTCAAACAAAGGCGCCTTACATGATATGTGATAATATAGAAATCCTCAGTGTGTCTATACCCTGGTGACTGAATACTCAACAGGATCGATCTCACCACTATCACAAGGCGGATCGACATAACTCAGATTGGTTTTGAACAAAACTGTGCATATGTGTACATTTGTTTAATACCCAGCCAAAGCTGCTCATAATCTTTATGTTTTGGAACTAGCTTGATTTGTACGAAAACGAATGTAATGCTTTAACCCTTTGAGTGCAATTAGTTGCGTACCCCTCCGGCACTCAAAGAATTAATAAAAAAAAAATAAAGTGCAAAAAAAAAAAAATTAGGACAATAGATCTGAATTACTCAGTTAAAATTAGAAACGGGAAAACAACATTTCTAATGTTCATATGTACCAAGGGATGCATGCAGCTACCACACTTAACCCCTTAATGACCCTAGACGGTCATAGTACGTCATGGGTGAATCTGAGTTAACGACCTATGACGTACTATGACCGTCATGGAATTCCAGGCTCCCCCTGTGCTGCACATCATTCGGGAGTCCGGAACCAGAAATTTTAAAAAAAAATGCTTCGTGGTCCTTAAAGGAGCAATAAACTTTTTTTATGAAAAAAATATATGTTGTAGGGATTTTCCTATAGAGTAGAATAAGGGTACTCCCACTGTGGAGAGATTTATATTTCCAGAGTTATTACAGTTTAAACCCATGTTTTTTTTCATAAGCAGTGCCCTCTAGTGGTCAGATTCTAATTAGATTTCCTGTTAGATTCTAATGGAGAGGAAAGTCAGAGACATACAGTTCTCCATAGAATGTGATAGAAACTGCTGAGTCACTTCCTGTCAGTTAGAACTATCAGGAAGTAAACACAGTAAATTCACTTCCTGTCAGTTAGAACTATCAGGAAGTAAACACAGTAAATTCACTTCCTGATTATTTAAACTGCTATAATTTTTGAATAAAACATCTGACAGCGATGGGAGTGACCTTGTTTTTTTAGCAGGAAATGCCCTGTAAAATATGTGTTTTCATAAAAAAAAGTTTACTGCTCCTTTAAGTGACAGCGACGCACTGCTCCGCCTGTCGTTAAGCGGTTAAAATGCATGATGAATTCTCAAAAGTACTTCAGCTTTCACAACTTCACCTAGTCAATAATAAATAGAGGAAAGAGGGGTTCATCTGAGGAAAAAAATGTATGCTCTTTCACGAGGAATCCAAATAAATATTTTACCTGCTGAAATACATCTGCTCCTTCATCATAGTCCACAATAGTAAAGAAAAGCTTGTTTGAAAATGCTGAAGAATATCGCCATGAATTTGCCAGCACCTGATATTCCTCATTAGCTTGCCTATTGAAGAAATAAACAACATCAATAATCATAGACTATTTAAAAATAAGCATGAAAACAGAATTATTTAATGGAAAATACATTTAAGGGTTTTATGCTATAATTATAACCATGGACTGTCATTTTTCAGAAGGGGGCCACCCTGTTTGAATGGAAGAGAGTATCACAGTGTCCTTGGCATACGTGCTGCCAGTTCCCCTGTGCTTCTGCTGGTGGTCATGGGTGCTGCCGTGCGTTGCTGTCTCAGGACACTACGCTTGTTTATACACACGTGTTCAATTTGCCCAATTGATTCCCGCCTTCTTATGGGCCTAGTTAAACTTCCCAGGGCTACAATCTGCTATTATATATATAAATCCTTCTGTAGGGAGCAAACATCCTGCTCAATGTTAATTATTACCTATAATTTAATGTCATCTGCAAAGACTGAACTTTTGTAAACTATACCTATTTCCAGGTCATTTACAAACATAGTGAAAAGCCTTGTGCCAAATACTGAATCCTGAGGTACTCCACTCTTAAAGTGGATCTATCATATAGAGAAGTAATGCTCATTAGTTAGAGCATTTAGTGAAAAAGTTTAACATGCTACTCATTTTTTTAAAGAAAAACATTATCTGCACAAAAATTAATCTTTAAAAAGTGTCCAGCAGCCTACTTCCGCTTGCCTCAGATTGCCGCACAGAAGCTGCTCCCATCCCATTACCCAGCATCCTCCGATGACGGAAGATGTCTGTCTCTAAGCTGGAGCAATCTTATTGGCTAGATATCGATCTCTGCCAATGAGATCGCTGCAGCTTAGAGAAAGAAAGCCTCTGTCATCGGAGGATGCTGGGTAGTATGACTGCAGAGCGCGCAGCTGTTTCTACTGCTCATGACGGCTTCTGACAAACATCCTTATCGAATTATAATATAGAATGTGGAACAGGAGTGTTATAAAGGCAGACCATCGCACAAAATACTCGCCTGCATACAGAACACTGTCTCTGAGGCTGAAGAGCAGTGAACATCACTATAACAGAGTAGTTTCGTGGTGGCGCTTTCACAAATCTCCTGAATTTGTCTCCATTCATTCGGATGACTGAACGCCGTGAGCTCCATTCCATCATTTGCTCTACTTTTTCACTTAAAAGGTTCTAGAATAAAACAAAATGCAAAAGGAAATAATAAGAAAAGAAATAAGAGATATTTTGTCCATGAGCATTTTGAAATAACGTTTTCCTTTAGGTAACAGAACAAAGTCACGAAGTACATATATCAAAGCAGAGACCCGATCATAAATGATCCATATATACCAACCACTGTAAAGTAGCATCTGGTATCAACTAACAACTCTATAAGTTAATAGGTTTGCATATCATTGTAAATATTCTCTCTTTATCTATCAAATGCAATTTTTTTAAAAGTCACCATCATAAATATTTCGTAATATTGGAGAGATTATTAGAGACTAATTTAATACTTCAATCATTACTTATGCAATAATTATTGCAACAGTTTTCATTTAGCTTCAGCTAAATAACGCATGTCATAATTGCAGGGGAAAAAACTAATATACTTGTTGTCTTAGCTTTGTTCCACTGTCCCAAAGGTAGTTACAGACGGACACATGTGGCTTTGTTCTACCGTCCCAAAGGTAGTTACAGACGGACACATGTGGCCTTGTTCCACTGTCCAAATGGTATTTACAGAAGCACACATACATTTACTGACCTCCCAACCTTGTTCCATTGTAGTTCTGAATCTCATTGTTCCTGTCAGTGCTCTGTTTTCCTCACTCCCTGGAAAGTGTCTCACTGTGCGTCCAGCCAGATATAACTTTCTAGCAGTGCTAAACTTATAGTGAGAATTTCTGGGCAGTGAGTGAAACAGAGTACCACATTGACAGTAATCGGGACAAGAGGGCAAGTTTATGAGCATATAAAGGTAGTGTGGTTGAGTGGGCCAAGAGGAGAGATCTGTGAGTGAAAGAAGGGTGAGTGGGCCAAAAAGAGCCCTTTTAATGAGTGAAGAACTGGTGAACAAACTGAGAGGGAATGTTTGTGTGTTTAGAGGTGAAAGGGCAGAAAGTAGAGGCTTGTGAGAGGAGGGTGACTGAGCAGGCTGAGGAGAAGTTTGTGAGCACGAGGAGATAGTACGTGAGCAATCAGAGAGGGGAGTTTTGCGACAGGCTAAAGAAGAAATGAGAGGCCACCGTGGCCGTGCCAGCAGTTCATTATATGTTGGCCATTGGAAAATGCCACTGGTGACATTCCAACATTTGCTGCTGCTTTAATTGCTGCTGTTGAATTGTCTAAGCAGCAGGAGGATCAGACTGCTCCAATGGACTTGGATCAACAGCAGTGACATGAGACATGAGAAGGTATGATGATGGTTCGTTCAACTTGCCACTAGCTCCAATGATGCACCTGAAGCAGTTGCAGCACCACAAATAGCCTGCACTACTTCAGGTGTGACAATAATTATTCTCCTGCATCTACTCCAAAATTTTGGGTGCGTTGGAATACTAATTTTTACCTTGAGAGCAGGAAGAAACTGTGCCTTTCATCAGCAAATACAATATGCACATTGTGTGGAAGGAAACATTGTGAAATAGGGAAAGGACTGGGAAGAATGAACACATCTGCACTCATATAAAACAACTGGACATGTGCCAAGAAAAAAGTAATAATAATCAATCCTCCTTACCACCAGCTTAGCATATTCTGTGAGATGGAATGTACGCAGATGCTCCCTGATCCACTGCATCCACTTACACTCCCCCACATTGTCATTTGTGGTCAGATCAACACATAATGTGCAATGTGTGGACATGAGCTGCCACATGTTCACATCTACAGAATTGATATTAGCTGGTGGGGGAAGTAACGTTGGTGGTGGTATGCCAGAGGAGAAGGTAGAGGACCCTAAGTGTGCTGGAGGAGCGACAGTTGGTACGTCTTCCCACTCCTGTAACCTAGCACAAGAATCTGATGACGACACCATTGAACTTCCAGGCACAGGCTGGGTTTCTCTGCTCTTCCTCTTGGATTTTGTCTGATGTTTTTTCTGCCCTTGGGAAGGGACAGGGTGTACAGTAACAGAGGCTCTCAATTTCTTTTGTAGGATCTAGCTTTCACATGCTTAACATAAATGTGATTGTGTCTGTATTGCACGTGTTTTATGAGGGTGTTTGTGCCAAGGTGTGTCCAATCCTTTCCCCTTTTCACTACCTTCTTGCATAGTTGCTGATGACTGCACCTTGTTTTCACCAAGAGGAAAATATTCCCACACCTATGATTTCAGTGAGGGGGCAGGTGGAGAAGAATTGCCTTCTTCTCCCCTATTCCCTTCACTGTCTGGGGCAGATGCTGCTGCTGCCTCAGAATCAGCACTAGAACAAGGACCAGGATTATTGGTGGGAAATGGAACCTGTCCTAGTACCAAATAACTACTGGAGGAACCCAGTCCCATGGTGGCCACGGTTGTGTCACGGTTTTAATGAACACTCAGACAATTTGGTTAAGGTAAAAAAATGCAGCTTTATTAAATAAACAATAAAGAACAGAGATTCCTTTCAACAGGTCCAGACCCAGACAGAGGATGAGCTCTTCTGGATCTGACACAGGTCAGGGTACAAACAGAACCAGGCATGTACAATAACTGTATTGCAGAGTGTAGAACTGGAACAGGAACTGGAACAAAACCTCAGCAGTACCAGCAAGGAGGTGCCCTAGGCGAGGTAAGTACTGCAGGGTAAAATCCCCAGTGGAACAGGGGAACAGAGGAGACCACCGGACTTGCCCAGAAAACCAGGTATAGGCAGCCAGGCACAGACACAGGTACATGGAGGTATGACCAGAGGCAACCCTAGCAGGCCCAGATAATACTGTAAGGAATAGGCAGCCCACGTGATGGGCACACATACACGTACTCGGAGGTTATGCCCGGGGGCAGCCGGAACAGGCACAGGCTGGATAATAGAGCAACCGGAGGCAATCGTAATGCACAGGCAGAATGGTAGAGCAACTGGAGGCAATCGTAAGGCACAGGCTGTATAGTAGCGCAACCGGAGGCAACCGTAATTACAGGCTGAGTAGTAGCGCAACCAGAGGCAATCGTAAGGCACAGGCTGTATAGCAGTGCAACTGGAGGCAACAGTAAGGCACAGGCTCAAAGGTAGTGCAACCAGAAGTAAACGCAAAGGCACAGGTTGTATAGAGCGCAACCGGGGCAACCGTAGAGCAATGGCTATAGGACACAAGACCGGAGACAACAGAGGCACTAGCGGAATAGCTAATCATAGGAGTAGTAGCCAATGCAGAATCGGAGCACAGAGAGAGAGACAGCTCAAGCCTGGATTGGTACACAAAGAGCGGGAGTCAGCCAGAGCCTGTGTCGGTACACAGAGAGCGGTAGTCAGCCAAAGCCTGGATCTGTACACAGCGAGCAGCAGTCAAACGGAATTGGTCACAGGAATTGTAATCAGGAAAACCGGGTCGTAAACAAAATCGACAGCGAAGACAGGAGCAAGGTCAGACAAACCCGGATCATACACGGAACAGGATACTCAGCAACAAGCGTCTGGTCAGGAACACCACGAAAGGGCACCAGTATAGTGACAGGAGGGCGTATATAAAGGCAAGCCCTGGGAGGAGTTATCAACCCAGAGCCAATAATAATGCAGCCAAGGTAAACCCAGAAGTAAGAATGTCACTCAGGCAGAATCACGGGCACCATGATAGGTTGTCGGTGACACACTCTCCTGCTCATCTTCATCCTGCTGCTCAGGCAGAAGTCGCCAGGCCTTAGCAGGAATTACAGCAGAAGTAAACTCTGCAATGTCACTGGTGGTGGTGATGCCATCCCAATTTGCATCTCTGTTTAGCATTCCTTTTTGCTTTCAGCTAAAAAGGCACTCACTGTTTCCTGCACACCAGCTGCTCCAAGATCACCCTCACTCTGATCACCACCACTAGTCCCTTCCTGCTGTTATATGGGATTGTGACTGGTTGGTGATGACAAATGTGACAGTGTTAGGGACCAGGAACCAGACAGGACAAAAAAAAGGTAAAATGCAAAACACCTTTATTAAAATAACAAAAGAAAACAAAACAAAATCGTGATCCAGAAGAGTAAACCAAAAGACAAGCTGGGGCCAGGAACCATGACAGGTACTCAGCCAAGCCGGGGTCAGGAATACAGAGATCAGCAAAGTCAGGAACAATCCAGGAGCCAGAAGGGACGTCAGGGGAAGCCGGGTCATACACAAGTAATCAGCAACGCAGTAGAACACTCTTGCAGCCAGAAGCAAACACAAGGGCGATCAGGTAGTGAGCCAAGCAGCTTTAAATACCCTGGGAAGGTTGACTGTTGGCTGATAGCAGTCAGGTGAGCAAACACAGAGAGGTCAGCTGATTTAACCTGATCCAGAAAAGGAAAGGTAGCAGTAATGGATAGCAGAGCACAGGATTAGCTCAGACAGCAGAATCTCTAGGCAGAGATAGAGCAGCTCAACCAAACCTTAACAGACAGAAGGTCTCCTGCTGTCACACTTGGCATCATCTTCTCCTTCCCCCTCCTGAGTTTTACAAGACTCACTGGCAGCAGGCACAGCACTGGTGGCAGTAGGGGCAGCACATCTCACAGCAGGCACAGCGCATCTTACAGCAGGCACAGCGCATCTGGTAGCAGGTGCAGCACTCCTGGAAGCAGGCACAGGCACCTGACCTGTCTTGCTCTCATTACTACCCTTGTCTTCCTCCCTTGACACTAATTTCCCCAAGATCCCTAGGGATGATTTAGAGGGACTGGACAGCATTGCTTCTGTAGTGCTCACTTACTCCTCAGACTCAGAGGACACATAATGGTCTATTCAGTTCCTCCTTGTATTACTTTTAAACTTTCTCATAGTGATATGAGCCTCTCCTGACTCAATTCTGCAAAAAGATCACAGCAGAACAGCACAGCACATCTACCTCGCTCTGTAGCTGCTTCTATTGTTTCACTTCAACGAATATGTCACTTTTTATAGCGAAAAGGTGAAAAACATGTAAATAAATGGGTCGAAACTTTCTAGTCATTGAAAAAATGTTGAAGAATTTTGGCCAATGGGCAAAAAATGCGAAGATTTTAATCACCGTTCTTAAAGCGGGTTTTCCTGCAAAAAAACAGCCAACAATGTGGTTTTTGCAGGATTTTTTGCAGGAACACGGCGGGACCTTTGGCCCACCCCTATTCATTACACAGCCAAGGAGCAGTGAGTTCTGTCTAGGTGGTTTTGCAGTATGTGGCTTAAGTAGGTCTGACAAGGTACCATAGCTAATAGGATAATTTGAATTTTCAGCCAGGCCCTGCACACATAGGCCAGACACATATCCAGTGGAAGCTAAGCTTTTAATTTATTTGATTTTAGTTTTTGTTTTGCCATTATTAAAAAATACCAGTGATCACATGCCTTATTGCCCTAGAAGTCTGTGCTAAAAGATCATAATAAATTGACTAAAAAGTACCAAGGCTAAGGAGGTTGCCACAATACCAAAACAGTAACAGTTGAATTTAAGAACTGTGTGACACCTAGATACTTAGAGACCCAGTGTGTGAGAAATTAGAGGACTTTTTAAAGTAACGTGATTGACACCTCTCTAGAATTCAAGGGATTAAAAGACCCAAATAAATAAATCAGTAGGTTAATTTGTTCCCTACGGTGTATGTGAATATCAACAGGCAGAAAATTATGGAAGATCTGGCATGAACAGAGAAAATATGCATGAAATTTACTTACCAACAGCTCCTTTTATGGATATGCAGTATGAGTAGTGTCTCCACCCATCTGATGGGGTAGGACCAATCAAAATCTCATTTATGGAAGCCTCTCAGAGAACCTGGTAGTCTTACTGCTGACCAGGTTAAAAAATATAAAATGCGACAAGTTATGGGTAGGGTGAGCCATGGAAGAAAAGGAAATATCAGTAAGTAAATGTCACCCTTTCTTCTGTGTCCTGTCCCCGGCTATGCACTATAGGCTATACCAAAGCAGTGCCAAAAAGATGGTAAAAGGGTGGGAAGATAGAGATCCCAATATTCAAATGTATTACCAGAATAAGGCTATATGTTACTAAAAGGAACAGGGAGGTGCAAAAGGAGAAAGAAGGACTTCTCCTACCAGTTTAGTTGGGAATCACTGCATAAAGAATTTGTCTCCTGAACCTGGCTGCTGCTGAAGCCTGGACATCAATCAGATGGTATAAAAGAAGAAAATATATCTAAAGTGCGCATTAAATAACCAAAATGCTGTTATACTAACAATATCAAAAGCTGCTACAAGATATAATACTTCTATCACCAAAGTGTTACAAAATCAAAAATGTATATATTTTAGCGCTAAAAATAATAATATGAAATTTTATATATTAAAGAAAACACCATATTTTTTTCCACATTTGTCTGATTGGGACATCTGTAATTTACTATATAGACAGTTTGTATTATATACTAGTCACTTTTGGAGCCCTAAGATATACACACTTTTTATCAATCAGATAGTGTCTGATGAATGTCGACATGAATGACCATGAGGCAGCCTTACATATAAGGCCCAAGAAGCGGACAACGATCTTGTGGCTTACGCCTTAATTTTTTCTGCAGGGGTAAGCTTTGCCTCCTAGTAGATTAACCTAATACACTGAGAAATCCAATCGGCTAAAGAGTCTTTAGACACAGCGGATCCTTTGAATTTTCCAAGATAATTAACAAACAAGAAGTCTGATTTTCTGAAACCCTCAGATCTCGGTAAATAACAAGGGCTGCCATCTGTGGCCACTACCTCCCAAGACCAATCCTGAAGGGGAAAACATCTTGACAGATTCCGAATGTTGGACCAACAGACAAGGCTTTCACTTATCTGTCTTGATAGAAGAATCCTCTGAGCCATATTGTTGGCTCTTCTGTCCCTGTTGCTCAGGAAATGATACTGAAGGGGTTTCAGATGAAATCTTGCCCAAGAGACAATTTGAATTGAACATGTAAAAACCCCTAGAAGTCGCACATAGTCCTGGGCACTGGGCAGTCAACAGGATCTCTCTCTCTCTCTCTTGAAAGCTTCTTACTGAGGTTCTTAACCTGCTGATCCTGTCTTCTGACAGTAACACCATCCCCTGTATGGTATACAGTATCCAGTACCTAGGGAAATTATCCTCTGGGATGGAACCAATTAGCTCTTTGGGACATTTACTAGCCAACCTTGAAGGAATTTGAGAGGTGTTATCTAAGGCTTGAGCTGCATATCCTGAGACTATAAGAAGATAGGGGAAGATGGAGATTCCTCTTACTGCCAGTACTTTTGTGAACACTCAGGGTGTGACGAAACACCGAAAGGCAAGACCTTGATGGCCTTCTATCTCTATCTGATGGTCTGTCTGGGATGTGATGGTATGCATGTTTTAGGTCAATGGTGGTCATGAATGCTAGTTGTGGGATCGCCTTCATGACTGATGTTACCGTCTCCAACTTGAAGTGCTCATGTTTGATAAAACTGTTCAGTAATCTTAAATCCTATATTGTTCTAAAGCCCACCGTGTCCTTGGGAACAAGAACAAGACTGCATGAGGGACTGGCTCTGTCACCTTCCTGACAAAAAGATCCTGGACTGTGTTTCTGAGTTCTTTCTCCTTGAAGGGATATGAAGGAATCTTAGAAATTTTGATCACGTTTAATGAGGGAATCAGTTCAAATTCCAGCGCGTACTCTGTCTCCAAAAGTTGATTTGTCTGGAATGGGATTTGGTGACCATGAATGAAGAAAAATCCCCAGTTGACCTCCCCACTGGGATTGGAGACATTGCTCAATGGAACACTTTCATGAACTGGAATCTCTGAGAAGGATTTTTCTTGAACCCTCCTATGGTGGCTTGTTAGGATCACTGTCTTTTCCTTTTCACTTATATTGCTCTGTCTCCCTTTCCTTCCACTTCTTTCCTCCTTCTGGGTTCTTACTGGCTAGGGTTTATAGCCTGAGGCCTCTTATCCATCTTGGCCCGAATATTCGAGTTTGTTTGTTATTGACCAGATTTTGCTTGCATCTTCAACCTTGGCTTGTGTTCTCTTTGGATTGTCCTCCAGGCCTTTTATTCCCTGGCTTACATTTACTGACAACAGATTTACTTATCTCTTACACTTCATTTATTTCTGATTACCTTGGCTTGTTCTGACTATGGCTTTCCTCAAATTGATTCCTTCCCCACCATCAGGTACATTTATGTCTTGGGAGTCCAGGCCCGGTGGGGATTGTGCTCACTCAGTTACCTATTGCCTCTGTGTTTCCTCTGACCCAGAGGACAAGCGGTATTATAGTGTTACCTTTCGTATACCCCACTATTTACCTTCAACTTGGGCCTCCGCTTCAGTCTATACAACCACCCAGCCAGCTCAGCCCAACAGTGAGTTCCCCACTGCAGGGCAAGTTGAAGATGGGTGTGCAGTGTCTGTCAGCAGTCCCATCTCTTAGTGTTCTGGGGCGTTTGACTAGTAGCTCTGGTCCTGGCCTAGTGGTCGAGGTAGGCTGGGGTGAGTTCAGTCATCTCACTTGTTGATTCTCTACCCTGGTTCTGTTTGCTCTCAGTGGTGTGGAGTTAAACGATTACAGGTATATCTTTTGGTGGATGTAGTTTCCTGCACTTTTCTGTCTCTAGGGTGGTTCGAGTTCTTACAATCCAAGTCATATCAATTCTGAGCCATGGCCGGATTTCCATTGCACTTGTCATAGCAGTCGGATTTGCTTCAATTCCAAGTCGTAGATCCTTACCCTTCATCCTCGTCAGATAGTCTTCGACTTCTGGTAGTAGATTCAAGAACTTGACATATCAGTTGGGCTATATTTGACCTCTTTTCAAATCTCCATTTGGTATTATACAACCTTATGACTCTATTTACCTTCACCAGCTAACGGTGAAAGGTATTCCTACCTTGTTCTGGTTGAACTCTGAGCACTGTTCAAATCTCTATAGTTACAAGTAAATTATATTATATTATAACGTGTCCCCCTCTCGTCCCTTTTACCTACGTCAGTCTTCTTGCCACAGAGCTGAAGGCGGATCGTGATGAGAGACAATCTTCAGTCAGTATCAGGAAAAACCTGCCCTCCTTCTACAAGCAGAGTTTTCCTTATACTGACAGAGGGAAGATTGTCCCTCATTGCAACCGGTCCGATTCAATGACCGGATTTCAGATCTGAGGGGGACGGCTTACAGTAATGAAAAGGGGCAGGAGGGGGGACACGTTATGATATAATTTCATTGAAACAATAGAGCTATGATCAGTGCTTACGTCAGAGAGAAATAGTATCAACTATAAGGATGAATCGTAGCTTTTATTGAAACATTACTAACCCTTTAACAAATATATTCAAGGTCAATGAAATAAATCTTTGAGGAACTATTTACTTAAAGAAACAAGGTGTCATCCATTAAGAGTAAAGGAAAAGCGCTTTTAACTAAAACAGAGCATGAATGTTTTTTACAGTAAGGGCAGTAAAGTTGTAGAATTCTTTGCTATGGGATGCCATGTTTGAAAATACTGGAGTTCCTTTCAAAAAAGTAATGAAAAACTTACTAGCTCCAAACAATATTGTGAATTATAGTTTGTTTCAAAGCAGATAGATCGAGGGAAACATCAGACTGCCTTTTGGAAAGGAATATTTCCCCATTTGGTGTTTAATTGGAAATGGCTTTAATAAGGGGTGATGTAGCATGAACTGAACTTAATGGGCAGATGTCTGTTTTCAGTCTCATCAACAATGATATCTTACTATATGTATTTATCTGAATGCTTTGCAATGAGCTAACAATTTCTCTAGCATTCAAGGGTTTAAAAACCCAATTTAAATAAATGTGAATTTTAATTTGTCCTCTCTAGTAAAGTTGGTTGGTCTTAGAATTGCTCATCTTTTGCTTCCTGCATAAGACCCAAAGAGTAATAGTCTACCACCTGTATGACGGATTCATTCAGTTGCATGTACCCTCTTAGCAGTTCTATCTAGGAAGATGCTGTATGACAAGGAAAAGCAAAGTAGTATTTAAAGAGATAGTAAAGTCCCAAAAAAGTATGTTCTAAATGGTAGCTGCACTAAAAAAACATTTAATGTGCTTAATCCTTTCCCTCAAACCGTTATGGTTTGAGAAATGTAATAAAATAAAGTCCTCCGCTCCCAGCCCCTTCTCATGTGTCTGCTGTACAGCGGATGTCATGAGATCCTGCTTCCGGGACCAGATGGCGGCTCTTCAGGAGCGCTGACATAGAGATATATAACTATAATTACTTCATCGGAGTGGTCTACAACATGTGTTTGCAAGCCAGGCACACGTTGTAGACCATTCCGATGAAGTAATTATACCTAGATATCTAGATGACAGCGCTCCTGAAGAGTCGCCTACAGTCGGGTGACCGGATTCTGCCTCTGACAGCTTTACAGCTCGTCAGGCAGAAAGAGGAGGGAACAGAGACCTTTATTTTCTTATATCTCTCAAACCATAACGGGTTGAGAGAAAGGATTAAGTGTTTTTTTTTAGTGCAGCTACCATTTAGAACATAATTTTTTTGGAACTTTACTATCCCTTTAATTTAATGTCTAATTTAGTTACAATGTACAACATAATTAGAGAAAGATACCGAAGTAATTTACAAAAGCATTTAATCATGCCGAGTTCTGCACGTGAGGTAATATAGGGAAAACAGAGGCATTTAACAACGGCTATATTGGGAACCTAAGTTTTGTTTCTAGGAAATGGATTTCAAAGTCAATTTTTGTTGCATATTTTTATATTAATAATAATTCAAACTGAGAAAAGAACAAAGAAGTATTTGTTCTCTCTAAGAAAAAGATTGAATAAAAGTACATACTCGCTGTCTAAGGTTATTTATAATAATTGTGATCTCTTGGAAGCCTAAAGTCATTTAATCTGTTTCGTGCTGTTAGGGTTGGTGCATAATTTATGCTTTAGCAGTGGAAATGATTGCTTGAGGCATTAAGTACCAATTGTTACAATGGTTAGGGATATTGTAAATCAGTTTCTTCAATTAATTACAAAGAATGGCTATGGAAATCTAATAATGAGTTTTACTGTAAATTAGGCATTCAAATGTTACTATAATGAACTAAAATGAGATTAGAGAGAGTGTGTGCCTCATTCACATACTTGGGAACTCTCCGGATTTGCCCCAGAGACTCTGGTTTTGGCGCTGCTTTACCGGGTCTCCGGGGCAGAGGCTGAGTCCTCCGGATGTGGGGAGTTTCTATTGAAACCCCCGGTGTAGCTCCTTCCCCCCAGCCTTCTTTTAAGCCCTCCCCCGGCACTCACGTTAAGCCCTGCCCCTTTTTGACGTGATATGCATCATTCTTCACACCACCCATGGCAGCAGAGGACTCCCCTCCGGGGAGACAACAATAAAAAGTTCCCAGGTATGCTCATTCAGGAAAATAGGATCTACAAATGTTGATCAATAAACAAATATTAACTTCTACACACAGGGGCCAGTGACAAATATTAACTTCTACACACAGGGGCCGGTGACAAATATTAACTTCTACACACAGGGGCCAGTGACAAATATTAACTTCTACACACAGGGGCCAGTGACAAATATTAACTTCTACACACAGGGGCCAGTGACAAATTCATGATCAGAAGATCTTCATCCTGTGATCCAAAACTGGAAAAAGCACGCAGCACCTTCATTGCTGATCTCCCTTATCCGACAGGAAAATTACAGGTATCGGTCACTTGAAACTAACGGAACTAGACAAGCGCACAGCTAGTATATCATGTTCAGGTATGGTTTTGAATGATAAATACTCACATAATGAGTCCTAATTGTGTTTCATAGAGAATAAATTTGTTTACATTTAAATTATAAAAATAAGATGTCTATTTATTTTGAGTGACATTGCAGAAGAGAAATTATACATTGTTGTAAGTTTGATGTCATTTTACATAATTAATTTAGAATACTGGTATAGGTGTGAATTCATGTCCATTCTTGCTGAAAATGCTTGCAGTTCATCATCACTAGAAAGACACAGAAACAAAAGGGTGCACTGCAAGTATATACTTGTGAAGTTCAGATGTAATAGAAAACCTTTAATTGATGAATGTTCACTTAACCCATTAAGGACCGAGAAAATCTGAGGTGGATTTCCCTTAAGGACCGGAGCAATTCTGACCTTTTTGACTATGTCTTTGTTCACCAGTGTTTTCCTCTAAGTACTTTATTTTACCCATGAAAATTATATATCGTTTTTTACGCACAAGTAGGGCTTTCTTTTGATACCACACTTATATGGATAACCCACCATTTATTTTAGTAAAATTAAGGAAAACAGTAAAAAAAAAGTTAAAAAAACACCGTTTTTTTTTTCTCTTGGGATCATTTGAGCACAATGGGTTAAATTTTCATGGAGACGGCATGAAAGGTATGACCGGTCAGTCATACCTACAGAATGGGCAGTTTTAAGTGGCCATTGTCCCCCCTGGGTGAAAATCCCCATGTCTCTTTTTCCCACCCTATTTTCCCACTTTTTTATCCGTGACATTTGGCGGTGTATATAAATGTATTACATGGCTCCACAACAATCACACTTCCAGTATTGTTTCTTGACATGTTTGTTTTTTTTTAAATAAAATGTTATTTTGTAAAAAAAAAAAAAAAAAATTGTATTGTGGTTTTTTTTTTTTTTTTTTTTTTAAAGTGTCTTTTAGCAGGTCAGAAATGGACCTGCATCCAGCCAGCCTCCAGCACAGCAGTGAAGGGTTAATACCCCCAGCTGCTGCATTTTTTTCCCACTAGGTGTCTCCTCTCTTCCTTACTTCCTAAGGGACAGACAGGCATACTGCCTCATTCATTCAGAATGCCGGTACATGTGATCGCTGCGATCTCATGACCCACAAGTGAAAAAAGCTGAGACTGAACGCTCCAGTACCGGAGCGCTCAGTCTCAGCCTGGAATGAATGATAGCAGCAGGAGGATCTCACATTGCCCACCCCTGCTGTAACCCCCAGCTTGGTCCCTGGTAGCCATAGAGCCACATATACTAACCCCTCAAGCCTTGTCCCACAGTAGCCGTGGAACCACACATAATGATCCCCAGCCTTGTCCAAAACCATACACACTAACCCACCCTCCTCCAGTTATCCTACTGTAGCCATACAACAACAAATCCTGGTGTCCAGTTTTGTCCCATTGCACTGGAATAGAAACAGCCTCACACAGTATAACACCCCCTCCCACAAAAACTGGGACTGAAACATTTCTCTGGGTTACTGAATAGAAGGGCATATTGGGTGCTTTCTATATGTGGCAATTTTCATGGAAAGAAATGTGACTTTTTGCCATCCCTGTGCATAAGTACTACTTTACAGAAATGGTGAGAGGCTCATGGAACAGCCTCTCAGCAGATATTGTTGAGACAAACTGTAACGGAATTCAGAAATGTTTTAGATATTCTGAGAGGTAAGTAAGAGTGTGTATTTTAAATAGGGAATGGTCAGACTGAATGGGCCAGTCACATTTTGATGGCAGATAAGAACCATGGGGGAGATTTATAAAAAGTGTTTGTTTTTGTGAACAGATCCTTAAAATGTCCTTATTCCTCATTAAGAGTGTTGGCATTTATAGTTATTTATAAATGTGGATACAATAAAGAATAAGAACAGGTCATATGTGGCCTTAAATATTTGGTGCAAATTCTGTCGCTAAATTGGTGCAAATAGCGACGTTCCTTTATAAATTTGCTGAGCCACTTTTTAAAAACTTCCTTACTCCATTTAAAGGGATAGTAATACTTGGTTTTATCTTTATTTTATTTTGTAGGCATTAAAAAAACATGAAGAACGATACAAGTCTTATCTCTCAAACCTTTATGCTTTGAGAGATATTCACAAGCAAAGTTCCCCCTCCCGCCCCTTATACCTAGTGTAAGACATCTCTTCTCAGATGTGGAATCCAGTCCATAGACCAGACAGATAACAGAAGGGGACAATCTTCTTCCTATGAGAACAATGAAAGCCCTGTCCCCCTTGACAAGTTTTTAAGTTTTTTCACTTATCTTAATTGAAGATTGTCCCTCTCTGCAGTCTACCTGGGCACCTCCCTTCTGATCTGGATGAATAGTGTTACATCAGTAAAAGGGGCAGGAGGGGGATACTTTATCATTCAATTACTCCTAAACTACAACTCTGACAGTATTGATATAACACTCTCCAAAGTCCAATTACTATGATGATTAATTAGAGCTGCTTTTATTATGAAACATTACTATCCCTTTAACTGTGTTTGACAATATTCCATTTGCAATGACATTGCTCCCCATTCTTAATCCTTTGAGTGCCAGAGACGCATACCATGCTGTGCAACACAATGGTAAAGAGGTGATAAACAGGTTATAAAGCTGAAACGTCTCCAGCGTTCTAAACTCTCCAAGTCCTATGTTATCCTATGACACCAATGCACTAATATCTCTCCAGCTTTAAGACATCTTCGTGCATTGGATTCATAGAATAACACAGGAACTGGAAAAGTGATATCACTGGAGAAATCATCTCAACATTATCACTTCTTTATTACACCTTAGTGTATAACCCCTAATGCGTTGGATGTCTCTCTGGCACTGAAAGGGTTAAACTAGTTTTCTATACATTTACAAAGGTTATCCCCTAAACCCAATTACCTTATGTTACAACCTCCATTGCAAAGTCTAGATTTACTGCATATACTGCTCAGCCATTATCTAGATTCTTACTTCTTCATCAATAGTTTTGATTGGCAGGATATAATCTTTATAAAACATGTTGACTTCTGTTAATCATTTTTTTCTTTTAATGTATCCTGAATATAATTATCTTACATCCCATCATGCAGTTTCCTCACTACCAAGGTCAGACTCACAGATCTACAATTCACAAGATGTGTTATAATTATATTATTAAATACAGGTACCACACGGGATGTATACCAGGGTTGTTGTACTGAGTCTCTGGAAAGTGATTCATAAAGAATAAAAAAATGGTCTTTTTAATACGGCTCCAGAACCCTTGGTTGTGTACCATCCTCAGGACCATGTGCTTTGTCAGTCTTCTCCTGATCTCTTCTTGTGTTAAAGTGGATGTGTTACCTATGGAGAACATGCCATAAATAGTTAGGTGACACATCCAATACCATAAAAACGTTATTTATTTTTTATTTTAAGCTTCAATTTTGTTTAAATTTAACTTACAAAAGTCTGGGCTACAGCCACTTCTGCATAGATTGCAGCCCAATGCTCTGCCTCTGCTCTCCTCCCCCCTCTGATGATGGAGGCTTCTGTCTGTAAGCTGGAGCGGTCTCATTGGCTAGATATCGATATGAAGCCAATGAGATCGCTCCAGCTTACAGACAGAAGCCTCCATCATCAGAGGGGGGAGGAGAGCAGAGGCAGAGCATTGGGCTGCAATCTATGCAGAGGTGGCTGCAGCCCAGACTTTTGTAAGTTAAATTTAAACAAAATCGAAGCTTAAAGGGATAGTAATACTTCGTTTTAACTTTATTTTATTTTGTTGGCATTAAAAAAACATGAAGAAGGATATAAGTCTTATCTCTCAAACCTTTATGGTTTATGAGATATTCACAAGCAAAGTTTCCCCTCCCCGCCCCTTTTACCTAGTGTAAGCCATCTCTTCTCAGATGTGGATCAGGTTGTATGACCAGACAGATAACAGAAGGGGACAATCTTCTTCCTATGAGAACAATGAAAGCCCTGCCCCCCTTGACAAGTTTTTCAGGTTTTTCCCTTATCTTAATTGAAGATTGTCCCTCTCTGCAGTCTACCTGGCACCTCCCTTCTGATCTGGTTGAACAGGGGGGGATACTTTGTTTGTGAATATCTCTTAAACCATAAAGGTTTGAGAGATAAGACTTATATCATTCTTCATGTTTTTTAATGCCTACAAAATAAAATAAAGTTAAAACGAAGTATTACTATCCCTTTAAAATAAAAAATAAATAATGTTTTTATGGTATTGGATGTGTCACCTAACTATTTATGGCATGTTGTTCATAGGTGACACATCAACTTTAACCACAACTGAAAATGGCATGGTTGAACTTATGCTTTGTTCTGCGTCTTCTACCATTGGTTTTTACATGGTATATTCAAAATAAAACATTTTATTCAGTAAATATCGTGTAGAGTTGGTAAACGCCCTGGGGTTTATACCAGGAGAACGATATATACTCAGAGGCAGTATTAGAAGCCTCTAAGCCATGGGAGTACCAGTCACTGTGATTGATCAGTCTGTGAGTAATTAGAGATGTCCTGAAAACCTGACCTGCTGGTGGGTGTGACCCAAGGACTACAACTGAGAATCCCATTACAGTAGGATGGCATGCTATAAACTATTATGCTTTATTACAATGGAAATGCAAGAATCAGATTCAGGAGGAAAGAGTGATCCAGATAAAAAATTAGGGGTATTTATTAAGGGAAGACAGACACCATCACGCTATAGACAAGGTGAGTGGGGAAACGCTCGCTCACAGTGACTCTCTCTCGATATTTACAAAGCGTACTTTTTTCCGGGTGTGGAGATGTATTCTGGCCATGGTGCTCACGTCTACACCTCTTACCAATAATGTATTAATTAGTAAAATTGTGCCAACCAACCTGATGTTGCCTTGGTGTTTTACTTGATTCTATCCCAAAATTCTCCCCAAAGCTGGTGAGATAGCTCAGTGGTAAATTCTCTGACTATGGAGCCTGTTTAAACCTCAAGGTTGCAGGGTTGAATCCCGGCAGAGTCAACTCATCCCTTCATCCTTCCGAGGTAGATAAAATGAGTACCATTGATCGGGTAATAATAACATCTATTATTTCAGCTGCCGATTTGGTTAGTTCCAAGTCACCCTGGGAGAAAGGTGCTATATAAATACTAGTTATTATTATATCCAAGCTATCACTAACCTATCCTTTCTGCCTTAACCCCTTAAGGACCTGGAAAATCTGAGATCGTTTTCCCTTAAGGACCGGAGCAAATCTGACCTTTTTGACTATGTCTTTGTTCAACAGTGTTTTCCCTCTAAGTCTTTTATCCGACCCCCATAAATTATATACTGTTTTTTTAAGCACAAATAGGGCTTTCATTTGATACCCTACTTATATGGATAATCCATCATTTACTTTATTAAATAATAATGTCAGAAAAAAAGTAGTAACTATATGGTATATACAATTAAAAGAGAGTACTTGCACTTATTTGTATCTCTCAGACCGTTATGGTTTGAGAGATATAGGAAAATAAAGTTCTCTGGTCCCTCCCCTTTCTGTATGACGAGCTGCAAAGCAGTCAAAAGCAGATTCTGGTCACTTGATCAGATGTGGCTCTTCAGCAGCACAGATATAACGATATCTAAAGATAAATACTTCATCGGAATGGTCTACAAAGTATGCCTGGCTTGCAAGCACACTTTGTAGACTGTTCCAATGAAGTATTTATTTCTAAATAGCGTGATTTCAGCTCTGCTGAAGAGCCTCTGTCTGGTCAAATGACTGGAATCTGCAGCTGTCAGCTAGATGGCAGACTTGAGTAAACCAGACAGGAAAAGGTAACTTTAGCAAGTTATATCTCTCAAACCATAAAGATGTGAGAGATAAGACTTACATTGATGTTAATCTTTTTTTAATGTCTACAATTTTAAATCAACTTAAAATTAACCATTACTATCCCTTTAATATGTGGATTCCCTTTGCGGTGAGTTACTGCTGTGAACCCATTAATGTACAACTTTTTAAAATATCCAAGACAATCTGAGAAAAAGTATATACTGATGCACTTGAGCAGACAGCTGCTGACTGAGGATGATGGGGATTGTAGTCCAGCTTGTACACAGCGTGTCAGTGACACAGGCTCCCCAGCTAAGCGTGTGCAGAGGCAGCAGAGTCCTTTAATGCCACAACATGTGAATCTAGCACTATTCATGCAGAGCGAGATTCTCATGTCACCCTTTTCACCAAGGCAACTTGACAAATGCGATGTTACATTGCACGCTCTTTTGTGTGTGACATTTTAAAAGGATTCCCTTATCTGTGTCCTGTATTTTTTTTTAATTACACTATTACTATTTCTGTTAAGACTTGCATACAAATAAATATAGATACGTACATACATAAAATATTTACACTATCGATAAATAACAGGCCAAGTGATAAAAATAAGGAGCAATGAGTAGCTGTAAAACAGGTATGTCAAACTTGTGGCCAGCAAGCCGCATGTGGTTTTCTCCATGCTAAATTTCGGACCCCTGCAAAATATACTTGATATACTGTCTGACACCCCATCCTTGTTTTTGAGAGAGGGACCAGCAGGGAGGAATTACACAAGGTCCTTGCTAAAGAAAACAAAACAAAAAAAACCAAACACATTTATACCTTGAGTAGTAGGCAGTTGTGTCTCCCGCATCCCACACTGGCTTCTGCCTTTACCATTGCCCCAACCCAATCTCTAAGGAGTTAAAGGGATAGTAACACTTAAGTATTACTAATCCCTATATTAAAGTCCTATTAAAAATAAATGTATTGCCCCCAGTGTTATCTCTCAGACCTTTATGGTTTGAGAGATTATCGCTCCTAAAGTTGCCCTCTCCCTCCCCCTTCCCCATAGTCAGCATTGTAGCTGACTGAAGGGAAATCCGGTCATAGATCATCAGGCGGCTCTGCAGCAGAGCCACGATCGCGTTAATAAAAAAAAAAAAAATCTTTCACTAAAACCGACTTCTACGTGTACTTGCAAACCAAGCACACATAGAGGACCATTTCAGTGAAAGATTTCTTTTTTAGTAACGCGATTGTGGCTGTGCTGGAGAGCCGCCTGAAAGTCGTACGACTCTTTTCCCTGCAGTCAGCTAGAATGCTGACTACGGGGAAGGGGGGGGAGAGGGAAACTTTAGAAGCGATTATCTCTCAAACCATAAAGGTGTGAGAGATGACACTGGGGGCAATACGTTTTTTTTTTAGTAGGGTTTTACTATAGGGATTAGTAATACTTAAGTATTAATATCCCTTTAAAGAGACACAATGAAAACGAAGTGCATGGTGCTGATTTGCATGTGCCCTGATAGGGATAATTACACATATGTCAGTAGTATGTTCCAGTACTCCTTTTGGTTCCTGTGTGAACCAAAGACAGTTGCTTAAGTGAATAGTGCCAAAACTCTAAACATGACGCCATAACTCTAATCACAGTAACATAGTAAATTAGGTTGAAAAAAAGTCCATCAAGTTCAACCTTTTCCTCATAACCTAGAAAAATGAGAATTATACATTCCTTACTGCCGCCAAATGAGTATTATTCTATTTACCGGAACTTCCGAATTTACCTATTAATACACAGTATAACTCTGTATGTTGAAATAAATGCATCTAACATTCTCTTAAATGTATCCACTGTATCTGCCGTGATCAATACGCTCATTCCTGGGAACTTCTGATACGAGCTCACCCTGAGGTCTTTGAAATATTAACCCTTAAGGCTCCCAAGAAAGTAGATTCTCGGAGCTGTGTCAATGTTTTCTGTAACCCAGAGATGATTGAATCAGTCCTCATGGAACCGTTAACTTGTTACAGTTGTGAGATATCCCTTCTTACACACTCACAAGACAAGCAGGACTTCTCTGCCTTTCTGGTAGAAATATCACTAATTTGGATATTAAATAAGCAGTAAATTGGTATCAATTATATAAGAGGAAACACTGGACTCTCTCACCCTGAGAATCTGTCCCTTCACCCTGAGATTTAGGTCAAAAGTCTCAGGGTTAAACCCTGAGAGTTCCCAGGTATGAATATGCTACATAGTGGATATCATTCCAAGTAAATCATGCTGACCTACTTTGTTCCTTTACAGATCATGGGCCCAAACTTGACAACATCTCCACTTCACAGTAATGGATGCCTGAATGGGCATTACAAATATTGACCGCGGTGTAGTCATGCGCAGTACAGACTGCCCACGCTGCGGCTGATAACGGAGCGGGGAGTTCCGAATTCAGACTGTGGTGAGCGGGCAGTCTCTACTATGCATGACTGAAGCGCGCAGCTGCCTGTACTGCACATGACAGCATCTGACAAACATACATCAGCAAATTATTATATAGGATCTTTACCGTCTTAACTTAGAGAACTAATTTGATATTTTACTCATTGATTGTTAGGTTCTTTATTGAGTTTCTTAGGGACTATGGAGATTCATGGTCCTGGGACCAGAGCTGTCCATACGATGGTGTAGCAACAGCGCCACTGTACAATTTCAGGCCACTGTGATATTGCACCTAAAAAATTCAACTTTGAAAATTAATAACTTTTGAATGAAACACCTTTCAGCAGTGGGAGTACTCTTGTTTTACTCAGGGGGATAAATCCTACAACATTTTTTTACATTTTAAGTATTACTATCCCTTTAAGTTACTTTATAGTGACAGAGCAGTAAGTACCAAGCGTTCCACTACTGTCTTACATAAGCAGAATCTCAGAGATCTACATATTTTATGTGTATGCATATAGACATGCACACACATTACTGAAACACATACTAACGATAAAAATAAATAGTGTTTGCAGCATAGGAAAAAACTGTAAAAGAGCACAAATCCAATATAATGGTAAATAATTAATAATTCCACATTAATAGACATATTACATGTCTATAAATACAGTCTAGTTTTATTGGAACATTAACACCTAAATGATCTGGTGTTACACACACATAAACACTGTGTTCTCCGTGCTAGCCTGTGTAAAATCTATATTTATATTCTGATGTCTCATTTAGTCATTCCTGCCTTTTCCAGGGCTCCCCTTATAACTGTAATCTTAATAAGTGATAATGGTTTATTTTCTGTTCATGGGCCTGAGATAAGATATCAGCTATTCTGAACAGAAGAGCAGCGGGTACTGATCTGAATACATTAACAGCACTAGCTGTGTACAGACAATAAACAACGCAGTACCTATATAAAATGGTCTGCAGCTGTTAATAATGTAAGTTAGGACTAACGTAACTTCACTTGAGATGTATTAGCTGGGAGCACACGATAGAACTTTCATTTTTTCATGTTAGTGTTCCTTTAACCCTTTGAATTGTAGAGGGGTACGCAACACGTTGTTTTGCAATGCATTGCTTATCTCTCTGGCACTCAAAGGGTTAAATATCTGCACACAATGTCCTTATACTTGATGTGATACAGAATGTCAGAGCGATACCCAGTGCACTGCTTACCTCTCTGGCACTCAAAGGGTTAAATATCTGCACGCGATGTCCTTATACTTGATGTGATACAGAATGTCAGAGCGATACCCAGTGCACTGCTTACCTCTCTGGCACTCAAAGGGTTAAATATCTGCACGCGATGTCCTTATACTTGATGTGATGTAGTATGTCAGAGAGATACCCAGTGCGTTGCTTACCTCTCTGGCACTCAAAGGGTTAAATATCTGCACGCGATGTTCTTATACTTGATGTGATACAGAATGTCAGAGAGATACCCAGTGCACTGCTTACCTCTTTGGCACTCAAAGGGTTAAATATCTGCACGCGATGTCCTTATACTTGATGTGATACAGAGCGATACCCAGTGCACTGCTTACCTCTCTGGCACTCAAAGGGTTAAATATCTGCACACAATGTCCTTATACTTGATGTGATACAGAGCGATACCCAGTGCGTTGCAGC